>OZ021725.1:20198707-21398707 GCA_963978545.1 Linyphia triangularis
CTATTATATCCAGCACTAAAGCATTCAAACTTAAATAGTTATTTATGCAACTAGTAGTTGCAAAATTAATATTTCTCAAACGAGCCAAAATGCTTACTTTGACGAATGTGTCAAAGTAAGTCAAATAACTTATTTTAATTTTAAAAAGTAGTTTCACAACTATTTGCACACAATTTATTTTATAATTGCATGCACAAAATATTTCATTTTTTTTTTAAATCAGGGTTCCCACTCTTATTGAAGAAAAAAATTCAAGGACTTTCAAGGACCTTTTTAAGAAAATTCAAGGACCTTTTTAGAAAAATTTAAGGACCATAATTTTAAATACATCAGACGTAAAATTACAAAACGGAGTTTATCGGTGGTCAGGGGTATAGTGGAGTGGGAATATGAGGCAACGGCGATCCTTTACCTTTTTAGAAGGCGGAACGACATTCCCTCATCTAAAATTTCTTTTTTCTCGATACGTAATACTGAACTCAAAGCCAAGTAAGCAAACAAAAAAGTCATTTCGTGAGAACTTGTTTTCGTCTGGGATCCACAACTTCAGAGCTGAGCAGGCAAGTCCAAGTTTTTGTAAAACACTTGAAAAAGGCACGGCAACCCACACATGGCCATTTCTCTTTCATTAGAAATGAACTGATATATGTTTACATTTAGCTACGATTCATTCAATAGCAATTATCCTCTTCAACGAATGATCTGTATTTGTGGAAGAATTCCAGACGTCAAATTTGTATGGTTCGTCGTAAATACAGTCTAAAACTTCCATACACAAATTCACGCCAAATATCTACATTTTTAAAGAACAAAACTGTGACCTAGCACATTCAGTTCTTTGCGCCCTTTCCTTGAAGAATATTTCGCCTCCTCTAATTTTAACGAGAACGCTAACCGATTTATCAACAAAAGTTATGTAACTTTTATTTTAAAAATTTTATATCACGGATTTAATAAATTATTTGTTAACCTCTCAACGTACCTAAGAAATGAATTCGTTCAAGATTAAACTACAAATGACAGTAAAAGATGGGGGTTTTTACAATCCAAAAAAGTTAAGCAAACCTGCGGTTCTGACGGAATAAACTGGTTAGTGCTAAAAATCCAGATAGGCAAGAGCAGAATGTTCATATTTTGTATTAGCTTTTAAGGTGTTTTGAGATCACGGAATTATGTATTTATATTTTGTCAGATGTTGGGAAATATTTATTTTATTCCCAGATATTGGGAAAATCAAACTGATAACTTGTTTGAACATGGAAAAAATATGTTCAAAATAGTATTGATTTTTAAATCCTTTATATTAACTTCGCCTTTGAATGTTTGTGAATTTGAATATGTTTAGTTCAACACAGAAAATGTTGCTTGAGTGTACAGTAAAGAGACTGGCTTCAAGCGCTCCGCTATGTTGTTGTGACAGAACTGAACAGTTGTTAACTTTGTTTCACTTTAACTTAGCAGTACTGATAATGCTACATTAACCGAATTGCAGCCCTTCACAACCCAGGGTTGCAAAGGAGTTCCAAGGCTTGCGCTAAGAGTAGAGGACTACTAAAAAAAGTAATACGTAGCAAAAATCAGTAATTTTAATAACATGTATTTTATTAAATTCCTATGAAAATAATTTTATTACAATTTTTTATTAAAAAAAAAAAAAATTGAATCCGTGGGTTCATTAATAAAAGCTGACTTAAAATAATGTTGATTAGTGCAGAAAACGCTACGATTTTAATAATTTGCATCCATACCATATAGAGCACTCTTTACCATTTTTTAAGTGTTTTCTGTACCCATTTTCACTGTAAGGGGCTCCAAAACTCATTTTTGCACACATAGCATTTTACTCCTAGGCTGGTCCTGTATATTTGATTTTCCTTAATATAAAAGTGCTAATGGTTTTGCAAATGGGTATAATACATTGAAATTGGGCTGCGAAGAAGTAGGAAAACAATTCAGATGTACTTTAAAATGCAAAATTAAATTTCTTTTCGGTTTGAGAATGGGAAAGTTTTACAGTTATTTCAAAATTTATTCCAAAAATGTAGCAGCAGTTCTTAAAAAAAAATTATACAGTGGCGGCAATAAGGGGAGGAAATTTCCCCGATCTTTTTTAAAATCTAGTGATTTTGATGGCAATATCATATATATTTTAGAGTTTGTTTCCTCCTCCGATTTATACCCATTTTTGACTATTATTGTCACCCAACCGTCACCACTGTCAAGATGACAAAATCGAACTGGATAAGATAAAAAACAGGAATGTCCCAAACAAATCAGGCAAGTAATGAGTCTACATTGAAATATCCCGCTTAAAATTAGAGATGATTGAGATGGTACACAAATTAATATTTTATCAAGAAATTTTAAATCGACTGATGGATTTGAATTTTTCAATTATTTTATTAATGTAGCAAATTTGGAAAGGAAGGATCTATCAAGAAAGAGGAACTTCTCTACATTTTCTTTTTGAAAAGGAGAAAAGCCATAAAACTTTTAATCAACTTCTGCAACAATCACAATCTTTTTCATTCATTTTGAAAACAGATTTCGAGGAGCTACAGAATCTGGGAATTTATCCGAACCCATTGCATGCAAGGCATCTCTGATATTTCGGATATTTTTAAAAATTTGTGTCAATAATATGTTTGAAAATGTGTTATAATCCTTTATAAAGTGTTAAACAATCTTTTAAAATGGGTTGTGCAAAGCAAATTATTTAAAATCCATATAACTTAATAGTTTAAAAAAATTATTTGTATAAAAGAATAAGTCGAAACACACAATTATTATTTATTCACTTTTTTTAATTTTTGGAGGTGCTCGTGAGCTATTTTGAGATTATTAAAGTAATATTAACAAAATTATTTAAAGTTGTCATTTTCACTCTCTCCCCCCCCCCCTTCCCCACACTCAGAAAAATATATATATTTGTTTGTAACGACGCAGCATAGCATTCCCACACCTTTTTATTTTACACTACATCACTGTTGTTGGTCACTTAAAAATTCAAGGACTTTCAAGGACCTTATCCTTTTTTCAAGGACTTTCAAGGACCAAATTTCATAAAAAAAAATTCAAGGACTTTCCAGGACTTTCAAGGACCGTGGGAACCCTGTAAATAGATAAACTGGTGTTGTCAACTTTAATATATCTTTTTGGAAAATGTCACTTGTATACCAATATTTTGCTGATTTCAAGCACAAGGGGTACGATAAAGTACCAATAAAAAAATCATTTATCGAAACAGAATGAAAACAAAAATGAGGCACAACTTATTATTAACAAAGCACTAACACCACATCATTTAGCTTTTATAAAAAGCAAGATTTCTTATCAGGCACGATCAGCAAAAACAGAAGAACATGCAAAATCAAGTAACCAAAGGAATCACCAACTTTGCTTGAAGCTGAATAAATAAGAGTATCATCACATTTAAATGAGGTCAATAATTTTTCTTCCGATTAAAATTAATTGCAATTATGTACGAGATGTTTATTAGCAAACAACATATTAGCAGACATCTATATTGCAGAAATCAGTGATCAGAGAGCAAAAAGGAGGAAATCCAAAAATTCATTAAAAAGTTTGCAAAAGGAATACACAAAATTCAACCAAAATCATAATACCAAATAAATTCCTAAAAATTATAACTTCTTTACAACTTAATTTAAGTTCATAATTTTGGGACTCATACTTCTATAGATACAATTTAAACTACAACAAAATAATAAGTTTTTGTGCTTTTATTTTTTTTAATAAAAAAAATAGAAATATTCAATAATTTTGGATGGATGTATAGGAAGATATTTTGGTGCAAGAATTGATCAAGGAGTAGTTCAAGTATGAATGCCTTCTGGGAGGACTTCAACCCCGGTAGCAGAAAATACGATACGGGAGACGGATGTCGCAGATTTTTCAGCTGCCTGCAGATCATTTTACAAATCTAACTTTCAAAAAAAAAATTATTTTTTTTAAGTCCGTTTTGTAAGTTGGATTATTTGAGTCAATGAGCGTGCGCGATACCTCATTTCATGAAAGAGGAATCAGAATCGTGATTCTCTCCATGCGCGATTTCACAGAGATTGTACAAAAACGTAACGAGTTCTATTTGCTTACGCACGTTGGTGTGTGGTAGTTAGCTTTGGTAAAAGTTACACTGATGTAAGGACCGTTATTACCTGGAAGCCGTTATTACCGCTGCTAAGGCGGGGGATATCGCCGATATTTACGCTGTTGCGGCGAATATTACGCCGATATAATAGTTGTCAGCAGAGTCGAGATCTACGTGGTTGTGATATTCAATTTCGTAGAGTGTTACGTCGATAGTGTAATCGTCTCTAATGCATAAATTTCCAGATTTCTACCGATATATTAGGCGCTAACGCCAATATTTATGTTGGTATAAAGGTCATTTTTGCTGATTTTAGTGTGAAGATCGCTTTTGCGGTTTGGTTTGAATTTATATAGGATTAGAATTTTAATTTAAGGTAAATAATTTGAAATATTTTTGTTTTAATATTTAATTTATTTTGCCAAATTTCTATGTTCATGTAAAACAGAAATTTTTGATAAAATTGACGAATATGGAGCTTATGTATTTTATACAAACTTAAAAATGATGGAGCGTGGTTCAGTCAACTCAAAGTTGTGTTGCGTAGTAATGCTGTAAAGGAAATAATTTTAACAGTTCATTGTTGAAACTCCTTTTATTGCCAAAATTGTTTAAATCAGAATAAATAAAAAATATTTAGACATGAATGTATAGATTCAAGTTTATTTTTAATAAATTTTGAAATGTACTTTGCCACACATTTTGCTCTAAGGGATGTTTTTATTATTTAAAATTAGATGCTAACACCAATGTTAATGAATAGGAAGATAATCAATTTGACTGATGGCGACTCAAATCTATTATAGTGTTGATTCTACTGTCAGGAAAAATTCAAATGATGCGCATAATACTAAAAGAAAAATGTAATGTTTAATAAGCACTTTGTGTACATTTAATTAAAATGTTTGTTATATTCACCATTTTTCAATGGGTGCTTTGAACTTTCTAGTGTATAACATAGACATAACATTATTCGATTAACATTCCATTAGACTTTCTGATGCGTTTAAGAAGAAAACAATTGTTGATAGGTGATGCTCAAGGGCAGAGAACTCTGTTATAAAGGCATTCGTTTAATAACTTTTTACACTTTTATCGCATTTCTACAGGAATTTCGGAGGTGGGGATGCTTACAGCACCCTCAGACACGATTTTAAATCGTTAGAACCATTTGTTAGCAATTGCTGAAAAACATGATTTTTTTTTCATGATTTGAACGTATATAGTCAATGTTGACGAAAACCTTAATGGCAAGTCCCATGGCCACCACTACGCTGACATAGAAATTTTTTCTAGATAACTTTTTTGAAATCAGGATGTTCCAATACGTGGAGTAATGTAAAAAAAAAAAAACCTTTTACTACTCTATGTTAACATATGGGTAGTTGAAAGCAAAAATATATATCAATATTTATGGAAGTTTTTTTAATGTTTACATGTTTTTAATGTTTATATGTCCTCTCTTGTTTGATGCACGTGGAAAAATGTCTTTAAAACTATTGTTTTCATGTATTTAATAATTATATCAAATCCTTTTCAATTTCCATGTTTTTAAGAGAATTTTAATGGTTTCTTTCCCCCCGAAGAAAAGGAATTATAAATTTCCCTTATCCTGTAGGTTAGGAAAGTTGTACTCCTTAAGTGATTTGAACTTTTTCGATAAGATAAATTGTTTCTTTTTTCTCCTCCCTTTACCCCTTTTTTTTGTTTTCATTGATGTAGCGAGTCCATATTTATCAAGATTAACACCCCTTCATTCATCAACCCTAGTTACACCTATATGTAATATATTTGAAGTGGAAGAATATTCCAACTCTTAAAAAATGGAAAGTAACATAAATAGTACAAAGTGCAGTCATTTAATAATATAATTCAGTTATTTTATAAAATACCATTTCGTGAAATAATAGATGGATTCGGTTACAGTGAAACATAAATTAGTGAGCAACACATAAAAATAACACAATGCTTACACAAAATTATAGATGATGTATGTATTATGTATAAAATTTTGTTTACCAACCTACAAAAACATAATAAAAATAGCCCCTCCAGAGATTATAAAATGACAGGCGTACTTAGAAGGTTGACTTGATTGCTATAGCCATTATGTAGATTTTATTTTAATGAGGAAGCAGTTTGTAATTTCATTAAATAATTAGTTAAACCATAGAGGAAAAGCCTGTTTTTACACACTCCATCCATTATTTCACAAAATAAGTATTCTGTAAAAATACTTTTAGCTCTGTATTCCTGAAAAAGCTTGAATACAACCATTTGAAGTGAGTAGTACTACAATATTTCTGTAGGTTAGTGTAACAAGATACTCACTCGTATGATCAGTGGCAGTAGTTGCACATTTGGTGACATCGGATGCCATTCACCATGCATCTGCAGCCACCACTCAAGTCTCCAGATCCCTGAAAGTGAGAGTGACAATTAATATTGATGATAAATAGTGTTTTTTACAATTTTGAATATAAAAAGTTTACAATTAGAATTAAAATCTATTTAAAGTTTCGAAATGATAGCAAGAAAAAAATTTTGAAACCAGAAACTTTATAAAAACCCAAAATTCTTTTATCCATTTTTGCTTTTTTTCTCCCCTTCTCTTATGAGTTTTGAAAGGTTACAAACATTTAGAATACTCTGCGATTTCGAGAGGTTCTGATTGTTTTCCTTTAAAAAAAAAAAGTGCAAAATTTGCTGTTTTAAGAAATTATAATTATTTGAAATACAAGTAGATTTTCAAGGAAAAAGAAATGCAAGATTTAGTGGAAAAGTAGAACTAAATCCTAGCACTTAACATAAAGAAGTTTTTAAAGTACTGTGAATAAAAAAAAATCACCCACATTTTCTAATGGCTATGTGAATAATTCATAATTTTACTAAATTTAATTAAATATTCAAATTTATGTGGTATATTAATTTTAAAAGGCAATATTTCCTGACATGGAATATTGCGAAAGCTAGTTATTACAAACAAAGAACTTTTATCAAGAGATCAGATTTTTTATCATTTGCACAACAAACTTTTGATGAATTCCACCACTTAGATAGTATAACTTTACTATGAAATCAAACAATTCAAATTTAAAAATGCAATTAGCAGTAAAATTTATTGTCAGAGAAAAAAATTGTCTAGAAAATAAATTGCGAGAGTAAGAAAGATAGATTTGAGCTAAGCCCTTACCCTTGGCCCCCAACGTGGTCCCTTGGTGGCCCAGCACAACTGCAAACGGCACATGGAGCAAGTGAGAGCATCACACCCAAGATTCTTCATCAAGATCACTTGGCACCTGGGGCAGTGCATGGCCGTACCACTCGTCACCATATCCTGCAACACAACACACAAATTCACATAAACTGACACACAAATTCGACAACCAAATCCAGACATCCTCTTGAGTTTTCTAAACAATTTAGGTAGGAATTATAGGGATAATTTTAAAAATTTTAGGAATCATTAAAAAAAATAGGGATTTTCTTTGAAAGCTGACAGAATCCTCCCAAGGCTTGTTTCAATACAGGCAAAAAAAAATTAATTTTGAACAACTTTATAGCAAAACAGTTATATAATCAAATAATTGTACTATTTTGACAAACATGCAGTTTAATTAAATCGACTCATTAAATTTTTAAGCAACTTTCAAAGAACGTAAAAAATATATTGCTTCAACTTTAAATCTTAAACTAACCTGAGTTTAGCTACAATTTAAAATTATTAATCAGTAATTAAAATTTCAGAACAGATATTTTTCCTCTGGGGGAATATCTAGGCTAATTCGTGGGTTTTGGAGGAAAATCGAAAAATTTTAGGCGTTTTCAATATTTTTAAGAGTCGAAGAAAAATTTAAGTACAATTTCAGGAAGAAACAAAAAATTAAGGAATATTAGGGCAAATGCGCTAAGGCCAACTAAGGATACCAAAGATAGTTTGTTTCCTGTTAGCCGACCAACCGTTAAATTACAATACGAAAATTCAGACCCTTAAGTTTCTTTTTAGAATTCTTTAAATGCTTGCTTTAAAAAAAATTGCATTCACTAAAACGATTAATGGATTATAATGTCACAGTGACAATAGCAAGCAGCTAAACACAAGAAAAATTATAAATATCCACTAAAAATATTATAAATACCTTACCAGCAAACTGACTGGCTAAAATAAATATACCCTAATATTTTACATCACTGTTCACATATCTGATCAATCTTAAATCTGATATTAATACACATATAATCTTTCCTTTTGCATATTTCCTAAAAATATTTAGCAAAAAATCCTCTTTTTCCTACATGTACATACATAACCTAAAATTTTTGCCCATACTACAGGAAACCTTTTTTATTTGCCCAAGTAAATTCTCCAATTTTTATCCCACAGTTGGAACAATTCCAGTTACTAGGAAATAATCTTTCAATGGATTTCAGCTAATAAGGTTCTCAAGTTTGACTCAAACGAATGATAATCTGGATTTAACTATGCAAATGATTTTGTTTTACAACAACACTGAAAGCACTAATGACGACATAGGTCAAATAAACATGTTCTTTACAGCAATACAGTGCTATCAGTGATTTAAGTTGTGGGTGCTTTTTTAGTATAATCCTTAAGAATTTCATTAAATGCTAAAAATTAGGACGTGTGGTTTAACTCTTTTGCTAAAATCTTTTGACACAAAGTGTCAAAATCACCATTTTTGACTTCTCAACTTTAGTTATTGACCCAAAAGAACAAGTAAGATGATGGGGTGAAGTTATGTTTCCAGTTGGATATATGATATAAAATGGATTTATAAATAAGCAAGTTATGCAGTTATGCCTTTTTGAGCATTGTAAAAACCAGTCAAAAATTTCTATTTTAACTATGAAATAAATGTAAGGATTATGACAAAATACAAAAAATTCTTAAATATTTTAAGCAAAATAGGGAAGAAAAAAGATACAATTTTCCGCAAAGATTATTTTTTTTTTTAAATAAAAAGGGGCTTTTAAGGAAAAAATAAAAATTCAAAGCGCTCTTGGAAAAAATGCACTAACCCTCAAGTAGTCCCGTGTTTTTCTCGCCTCTTCTGAAAAATCGCACTGCAGTTCCAACCAGTCCTGGAACTGTTTACAGTTCCTCCCTTCGTGGATGGCCCCACAAGTCAAACAGTTGGTCTTTCTGCACACAGGACACCTAAAAGTGTTGACGTTGTCTTCAAACAGACACCAGCTGGGGCAGTCAGGAGTCTTGCAGTGAAAAGAGTTGTGAGCCTGGCTCTCCGCCAGCGTAAGACTGCAAGCTAGGTGCTTCTCGTACACGTCAGTCGTCACAAGCTGCAAAAGAGAGGGGTTGATTAAGACTTCACGCATGAAACATCCATGTTGACTGTGCTACACGTTCAGTAAAGTAATTAAAATTTACTAATTGCATGAACCTTTCAAATTTGTTAAGCTAAGGGTCTTTAATGGTCTGCTTCTTTCAACATACAATTTATTTGTTTACTCCCTCTAGTTCCGGTGAAAAATTAGTTTAAAAAAAGCAAACACCAGTTGCTGTACCACAACTTCACTAAAAAATACATTGATCTCAGAATGTTGTTTATCAAACTTCTATGTACCTTTCGTGAAAAAATGGCTGCTAGCTTCTTTATGCAATTTTTACTTTACATCACAGATTAAACTGAGGTTAACGTTTCAGCAAAATTTAGATAATTTTTTAAGAAATTATTTTGTCTTAAAAAATTAAATTTTCTGAGAATTTTGGTGTTTTTAGAATTGAGATTTATATATTAAAAAAAAAAAAAAATCAAGTCTGTGTCCAAATGTTAATCTCAGATAATGTCAAGAAAAAAATTCAAAATTATCAGGGCTTTCGTTGCTTAGAAAAAGTACAGAGAAATGGTTCACAGGTAAATAAAAATATCTCTTTGTTTCAATCGTTTCCTTAAAGCTATGCAATGACAACATTCAGAGTTATAAAATGGTATTGACATTGAACATCACGAAAAGAGCATTCATTTTAAATCTTGAATCCTTGCTACAAAAGTGACAACTCAAAATTTATTTTTGAGTTAAAGCAGGGGCGTACTGGGACATAAAATCGGCCAGGTAATTTTAGATTTGCACTGGCCTAAATTTTCAATATAATCAATAATCAAATTTTAATAACTAAAGAATTTCCATAATTAATATATTTCATTATTTAAAAATTTAATTTGATAATTCATATGAAAAATGAAATAGTTTTATTAATAAATTTTAATAATTGGATTTAATGGTTAGTTTAATTAAATCAAATTTTCTGTCTTTACTATTGGTACCTCATTTGAGTGAATTTGGTTTATTTAAAGCATTCAATTTGTTGCAAAAACTAAAACAAAGAAATGAACAATTCCTGCATTTTATTAATTTTTTTTTTATTTAATTCTAAATGTTTCAAAAAGGCTATAAACAATTAAAAATTTCTGCTCAATGCCCCCCCCCTTTTTTTAAATTTTCAATTAAAGTTCCCCTGTTAGACTTCAGCGAGAAAACGATTCATTTGGCTTGAATTGAATGTGACATCACTTGATCTGAAACAACTTGGCTTGGCAACAGCAAAAACCAATTTTGAAAGTTTCTCGCAAATCACTGCAACTGGTACGGGATATAGCAATTGTCTACCATACCAACGCCAACTATTTGGCAGAAACCTCCCGATAACCATAGAAACGGAAGGAAGTTTTTACGTCCTGCAGCTATATTTGAGTATTTTGAACAGACGGGTTTTGGGCCATTTTCTTTTCTTAATATTTAACTAATTTTTATAAAAAAAATTTGTTTGAATATTAAATCAGAAAGAAATTCTTCACAAATATAAACTAAATTCACTCGTTTTTAAAAAAATCGGGGAATTGTCCATTTGAATAGTAAAATAAAGAAATACTAGGAATAAGCACCAACTACACGGGGATAATTGCCCGCGTGCTCCACCAACAGCGGGGGCAAAAGTATTTCACCCCTGCTCCAAAATATTTAAAGATGTGTTTTTTCGATAAACTTATAATTTCAAGTATTTTTTTAAATGTTTTTCACATTTGAAATTTTTGCTTATTTCTAGTTGATTGCAGATAAATAATTTTTTTTAGAAATATTGGAAAATCCCTTCGAATTAGTAAAATGTGGTGTCATCATCTTTGTGCAATTTTATAAAAAAATATTCATTTTAAAGTATCGTTTGATATTGGAGTAAGTAATTTTGTAATTATGAGATTACGAGTCCATGTATTTAGAACAGCGTCAGCCACTACGCGGCCCGCGGGCCAAATCCGGCCCGCGACGTATATTTCTGCGGCCCGCCAACAGCACGGAAGATATATAAAAAAAATCAAGTTTCATGATGTGAACTATCTTTTTTATATAATTGTAATTTTTCCGAAATATTATAGGATGTGTTAAGAATGTCGAACATAATTCTCCACTACGAGTCCGAAGAAACTATACATAAACAAACTTTCAGAAAGATGGTTTTCATAAAGAATAAATACAGGAATAATTTAACTGAATCTCTTTTGGTCAATTTATTAAGATTGGCTGTAAAAAATACTGTGACAGTCATTGACTCTTGCACAAAATAAACTGAACATTTTCGACCACTATCGTGTCACAATTTATATCGACTAAAACAGAGTAATCGGGAAGTACAGTTTAAAAATAGTTTTATTAAAAGTTAGGTCAAGTTCTACTTTCACGTTGGAAGAAAAGATTCACTTCTTTTTTAGAATTTAATTTACTAATAATGAAAATTGCTATTTTTTAATTATTAAAAAAAGAAAATCACGTATCAATTGTGATTTGATTAAGATTAATATATATATATGTATTTTTTTCAGTTTTCATAAATGCTATGTATTGTTAAATCGATAATAATAAAAAAAAAACATATATTGGTGTATCCGGCCCGTGAAAAGCTCCAACATAAATCATATGGCCCGCCTTTAAAAGTTAATGACGAACGCTGATTTAGAAGATAGATCATGAAAAAGGTGGTCTCTTTCAAATTAAGGCTAACATGGATTGGAAGAACAACATAAGTAATTTCAACTTGAAACAATTTTGTGTAGTTCAAATAACTTCAAGCAGTGTGTGATCTCTTACTCAAAATGAAAAATGTTGAGTTCCATCACTTTTATCGAAAGGATGCAACATGATTGATACTTTAAAATTAGGTATTTAATTGTTACCCAAGTATTTAAATGCTAAAAATAGAATTCTGCTTTTCTTTGCAAATGCAATGATAAATAAGTCAACAAATTTGAATAAAATAGACCACATCTTGTGAGAATTCTTGCATGGGACTTCCAAAATAGTGATATACTTTTCGATAGTTCTTGCAATATCCTTTCTTGTAAGTGAAACAGAGGAGGGGAGAAAAACAGTCATTGATGAGCAATGCTTAAGAGAAGAGAACTTTGTGTTGAAGACATTCGTTTTACAACTTTTTATGCCTTTAGAGCATTTTTAAAGGGAAATTTGGAAGTCTGATATTTAGAACACCTTAAGAGGCATTACACAGGGTGTGTTCACTTTATTGGAAGTGAAATTCAAGGACTTTCAAGGACATTACAAAAAAAAAAATCAAGGCCCTAGTTTACCATTGCAGAGTAGGTACAAAAATTGCAATTTTTTAACTTCCTTTTTTTTAATTAATGAATTTGTCTGAAGTTTAAAATAAAGTTACCAAACAGCAAAGATGCAACCATAAATATTTATTGCGGGATGAAGATTGGAGAAATCTTTTCCAATCCATTTTTTATAGTTTGAGTTTTGCAGTGATGCAAGTACCAAATTGTGATTTTGGAGCACTGTCGGAGAAGTAAAAATACAATTTTGGAGCATCAAAATGTGGTTTTGGAGCAGTAAATTATTAAATTAAAATTACTGATGCCTTAAATATTCTTGTATATTTCAAGCTTGATATTTTAAATTAATTTAAAGTAAAAAAAAGGTGTAACTTGTTCATTATATAAATATGTTTGCATTCTAAATTTACATTAATTAATTGATAACAATACTCAAAAAATAAATTAAAAAGCAATGACATTCATTTATAAACAAGGCACTAATTTTTTTTTTTGTCATCAATACTTGGGTAATAAAAAAAATAATTATTAACCTCTTTGCCAACAATTAAAATAATAGGAAGTTTTCAATGACATCATGAGGTTTGGTTCATCACTGAAATTTTTTAAATAATCTCAGTTAGAGCAACTTTTAACAACTGATTAACAGCAAGCATTAGATTTCATAACTTGTTTGGACTGCTAGCTTCACTTAGGTTTTTTTTAGGGCTGTTTATTGGAAGATAATTTTTTTTTTAACTAAAATAAAATTCAAATCTCTAACTGAAATTTGACAATTATACTACCATTTAATTTATATAAAAAATTAACTTCTAATGTAGTTAAATAATAAATTAAAACAAGACAAGCTGAAAAACAGTAATTTTTTTAATGGTTTGTTTTCTAGCATTCTCCATTGTCTAAATGGATTATAGAGTTCCCATGTGAAATCTCAAGGTCAATGGAAACAAAAATGACCTTAAGTCTGTGCTTTGTGTAATCCATTTAAAAAAAGACATTTGGTTATTTTTTTTAATATATGCTAAAAAATAATCATGTATTCTTAAAGTACCAGGAAAAATATTTTTTATCTTTAGTTACAACCAGGCAAGAAAAAAAAATCCAAATTGGATGCATAAAGATTGATTTCATGCCTTCTACAGTTTGAATGCAAAGCGCAAATTCCTGGTTGGTTGAAGTTTAACGGCGCGAGGGCCATACTGTCGCGAATCCCTGATCTTTCCTACAGCTAATTTAACGGAACAAATATTTGTAAATACAAGAAATCCTTACTTCTTTTTAAATAAAGACATAGCTTAAATCCCCCCATTCAAGTTCTTCATAAAATTTCTAGTCTACAGTACGATTTGGCGCTTTTTCTGGGAATTGGCTATAATAAAAGAATGACGTAATATGCGTTTTCACGTTTGTGGGCAAGTCAAAATCATGATCCAACATCGAGGGTTGGCAAAAAATCATTTACTAATACTCACAAATCCTTCCACCTAATCACCACAGCAAGTTCAAATCCCGTTTTATCGATGACTTAGAAATTAAGCCCGGAGGTGGGGGGGGGGGGGGGGGGGGGGGGGGGGGGGAGAGGAGGCTGTCAATTGGATTAAGAAGTTTAGAATTTAAAAAAAATATTCGCATTTTCTTTTAGCTTAAAGAAAGCTATGTATTTCTTTACTATTGAAACCAGGCAAGAATGCAAATCTAAACAGATGCACTAAGATTGCTTATGTGAGAAATACAATACTAGTATTCTATTTTTAGCACAGAGCCTCGGTAAAAAAAGTTCCAAAAATAATTATGTATTCTATAAGTATAAAAAAAAGTATTAATTTTCTATATCTAAAATCAGGAAAGAAAACAGATTTAAATCAGATGCACACAGATTCATTTACTACTTCTTTACAACCTACCTACCTGAAAAACCTACAACAAAACTGAGAGATTGTAATTTCAATTTTCAAGTGTGAACCCTTTCCGGCACGTTAACTGACGAAAAACGCCCTTAAAGTGCAAAATACTCTATCGCTTTGTTGGCGACATTCCATGATAATTTTGAAATATTTCGTGCCAAAATTCTCGCAAAGTAGTTTTCAAGCCAAAAAATTATCTTTTGGAGCAGTTCGACGTAATCTAGAATGAAAAGAGGTTTTTGTAATGGAAAAAAACAAACAGAAACACTGTTTAGGGCCGGAATCTTTCTTGAATGGACAATTTAAATTCAAAGAATAATGACAGCGGGCAGAGATAAACAGGATACAGGGATGAGAATGCAAAATTTCAAAAAAGAGGAAATCCAAAATTTAAAAAACTAAATACACGTGACACCGGATTTTGCAATAGTAAAACTTACAACACTCCTTGTGAACGGGCATGATGCAAGTTGCTGAGGATGTCTATGTACAAATTTTTATATGAAGGAACTGTCATGATAATACATACAAACTGCAAATTAAATCACTATAAAACTATTATATAAAGTGCTACATATAATTTTAAAAAATGTGTGTATACAAAGATCTCATACATATTCTTAATTACCCAATGATCATTTAAATTCAACCAAATTGATATAGTTGAAATAAAATTATGTACCACTTTATAAAAGTCACATATCAAATTATAAAAGGATATTTGTAACCAAAGTACAGAATGTTCAGCAAATTACAGATAGAAAAAAAAACAAGAAAAAGGCATTGACAAATAAAACATTAAACAAAATTTAATATGCACAAGTAAATACGTCATTTTTCAAAATGACCAAAATTACGCTAGAAAAACGCGAAAATTACTGAATTACTAAAAAGTGGAGTAAAACTTGAAAAAAAAAACACAAATCGCGGAAGATTCCCTGAGGATATCAGACATGCGACAAGCAGGCACTGTTCAAAACGCAAACCAAGTAACGAACGGTCACTATTCGGTGAAAGCAAGAAATGGGAGGGAACTGATTCAACTGTGATTGACAGATCCACGGAAAGTCAACAGGCCGGAGACGGGAACGTGACTTAAAAGCATGACGTCAGAGTTCTGGTAAGACAGGAATTTTGAGGTTTCAGAATTGAAATTTGAAGGACTTTCAAGGTTTTTTATGAAATAATCCTATTTTTCCAGGCTATTCAAGGCAATGAAAAAAATAATGAAATTCAAGGACCTTCCAGGTCCCGTAAGCACCCTGATACAACAGCGATTTTGATCAAAATCCTTTGAACAGTTTTTTAGCAATTACTGATAAACAAGAAATTTTCAATGTATATCAATGTCTCAATTTGTGCACATGCACAATTTTAATGAAAACCACCACTTACCGATATACCAAATTTGAATATAGTAGATTTCAACTTCCCAAAGTTTACAAAATAATAAAAAATTTCAAAGCCCAAAAGCACACTGATAATCTAATAAAGATAGTAAGATGATAAAAGCACTCACGCGTTTGATTTCCCGCTCTTGGAGATGACTTTTGCACGAATGTTCCTCATTTGCAAAAGGACACTTGACAGTAGCTGTGTCACAATGCTCGATGGAGCCTGCCAGACAGTCCCTGAAAAAATTACTTGTTTTAATCGTGGTTTGGACTATAGCGAAAATATGATGAGTGATAAAGTACATTCAACATACACAGCCGAAAAAGCCCAGGTAATACAGTACTCATAAAACCAGTTTTCACAAAGTTTAAAAACGAAATGTCAAGTATTGTAAAACTTAAAAAATAAGTTTTATTACAATTAAACTTTAGAAGTTATTTTTTATGACAATATTGCAATGTTAAAGTCTTCTGCTATGAAATTTTTGTATTGAAATATGTAGATGGCGCCACGAGTCAAATACTTTGTCTTATAATTCAAACTGTGGGTATATTTTTTAGTTAAAATATAACAACAAAGTAAAGGTGTGACAGTTTTGTGGCATATGAAATAAAGTGCTGCAGTAATGATTAAACCTACAATATTAAATCTCAAACCACAATATAAAATGAGCAAAACTTTTACCTGCAAAACCTGTGCAGGCATTCCCTTAGCACAACCCCTTCCCTTGGCTCAATTTCCATAAAGCAGACTGTACATTCAAACTGTTCGACGTTTGAAATCAAAGCCACATCATCCATGGCTACCAGGGTACGGTACTCGTCCTCGTATTTATCTTGACAGAACTCACTCTGCAAGAGAACACATTACTTGGTTTTTGCACAATTTCAAAATATTACAGTATGGTTTTATTTATAATATTGTATTTGTTTGGCTTTGTCTGTAGTTCACTTTTTGATAATATGGATGTAACACAGTTCCCTGCCATACAATGCCAAACTTTCAAGGATGAGGCACAGCAGTGCAAATTGACTAACAACGCACAATTTTCAAAATTATATTTCGCTCAGATAAAGTTGATTCTATTGAACTAAATTTTCTAACACGTTAATTCTAATTACAACAAAAGAACAATATGCATTCATTTTAAACAATAAAAAACCCAACAATTTTAGTTGAAATTTAATGTGAAATTGTTGTTAATATTACATTTTTGAAAAAAGATGAATAATGACTATTATTTAAGATATTACACTTAATTAAATGCGCAATTAAAAAGGCCAAATTGATAGGAAAAAAATTATTGTAGTATTTAGGCAAGACATTTTTATTAAATTTCCTCCAGAAATTTGGTGAAGTCAAATTTCTTTACAAGATGAAGAAACAATGAAAATACCAATTAAACTATTGAAAAACATTAATCCAAGAGCTGAAAATTTTATTTTTAAAGATTTCTTGAGTAATAATACATTACCATGCACAATATCTTTTAAGTTAAAGCATTAAAATACACTATTGAATGTAAATATTGGTGCAGTATTTCCTATATTAATGGAATGGAAAGAACAAACCTGGCATTCCTTGTTCAACGGTGCAGCACTTGACGTCGATGCTTCATTTATAGTACTATTCTCTCTGGCAGGAATTTTCCGGGTATGTGATGCGTGGAACTCTTGAATCCCATTGTGCATCTCTTCTACAGCTTCTAAAAATTCCTTTTGTACAAAAGAAAATTAGAGTGGCATAAAATACCCTGATATCTTTCAATATAACCACCATATTACAGTGTTTAAGCTGAGATATAAAATTCCTTAAGCAAAAAAGCTAAAATCATTATTTCCATGTTAGCAAAATGTTAAAATGGTTACAACTTCCATCACTCGTGATGTTTAATTTGTTAAAGCTCTTTTCATTATAAAATCAATATTGACTTCTGTAGCATTTCAGAATTTTCCCAAGCATTTTGCTAAAAAAGCAACCACCATCTCTGCTTTATTACCAAAGTTTTAAAAAATAGAGTTAGTTCAATGAATATCAAAAACACTTCAATGGAAAACATGCTGTTCTAATAAGTGAATATACTAAATTATTTAGGCTATGAACAGTAAAAATATCATCAATTACAAAGTGCATTAATTATACCCTCATTACCTTGTTATATCAGTAAACTATCAATTTAAAAACAAAGTGTAAAACATATAGTAGTACCTCTCTGTTTTCTCTGGGTATAAAAATAGGCGAGTGGGGATTCAACGACGGGTGTCCACGTGGCTGATGATTGGCCATCTGCCGAGAACTCTAGAAATACATGCCAAATGTTTATGAGCATATTTGTTTCGTATAAATAAGCAAACAACATGCAAGGTAATCATAATAAGAAATAAATGAAAACAGTAAGACACTGTGGTAGGAAGTCTATTTGTGGTACCTGTGTGGCAGCATTTGAAGTTGATGCTCCGTTCACAGGATGAAACTCTCTTGTAGGAAGTCTATTGACTTGTGATGTCTGTGAGCCACGAATCCCATTGTTATTCTTATCTGCAAACCCTGAAAATGGCTATTGAACAAAAAAATTTAGAGTGATACAAAATACATTGATACCTATCAAACTAAAACTATATTACCGAAGTTTAACAAATACAGAGTTTCTGGGTACAGCAGGTGTCGAAATTAACTCCTTCAGTTAAGGGAAACTAAATACCTGTTAGGTGCAAATTTAACAAACAAGATTAGTAAATAAACTTCAACATTAAAAATGGAAAAAGTGTAAATCCTGCAATTATATTCAAACATGTAGGCTAAAGAAATAAAACTTTCAAAAATAATTTAAAATTTTTTCTTAACAAACAAAAAACGTACAAGGTTTTATTTAAATCATATTAAAGTTATGCACCCAAGTTAAAATCTTGCATGCCCGAATAAAACTTGACGTGCACCCATTAATTTCTAATAATATGCTACAAGGTGCAGAGAACAAAATCACATAAATAACCAAATTTGAATTTTCTATTTAAAATTTGATAAACAGTTTAATGAATATCAAACACTTCAGTGCGAAAATCGGTTCTAGAAACCAAATATATTCACCGGACTGGAAATTAAAAAGGTTAATTAACACTAACAATACCTTTGATTACAAAGTGAATCACCTAGTTACATCAATAAGCTTACCAATTTAAAAATAAAGTGTTAAACATATAGTAGTACCTCATAGTGATTGTCTTCTATGGGTGGAATCAGATGAGGTGGCCTGGTATTAGGCAGCGGATTCCCAAGTGGCTGTTGATTGACCGTCCTCCTAAACTGTGGGCGACCAATCTAAAAATACAGGCCAAAAGTTTATAAGCATATTTGTTTTGCATAAACATGCAGGCAACAATAAGCAACGCAACCACACTAAGAAACAAATGAAACCAGTAGACCATGTTTAATTTCCACTGAAAGAAACGAAAAGTGAAAAGTCTGAGGGCTGTGTATGTTTTGTCATAGTGAGAAGAAATATGGCTGCTTATACATCTCTTGGAATTCGGAAAGCTCGTAAATAATAAAACGAACTCTATATAATAAAAGAACTTGGAAATGAAGTAATAAAAATCTTTTCTGACTAGATGGTTATACCAATCTAAAGATATTTATAGGTTCAGACACTTTATGAGTAACTTCAACAAAAAAATATCTTTTAAATCATGTTTTATGAGAGAAATTTTAGATAACTCAAATAAACAAATTTGAATTAAATTCTGACTTATCTAGATTGAGGTTGTCATTAAGAAATTCTTCCATACTATTTATAATACTATTATTCTCCATGGTCAACCACAATGAAAATATCATTACTTATTTGCAGGGGTTAAAAACAGTCAAAATGTAAAAAAGAGGAAAATATAGGCAAAGTTATTTTGAGAAACAAAAATAGCTAAATTAGAACCTGAAATTTTTTTAAAAGGGACTTTTAAAAAAACAAATAAAAGAAAAAACTTCTCAGAGGAAAAAAAGCGGAAGATTTTCTCCCCTGTATTAGAAACAGACAAAATGTAGTTGAATCCTAAAATTATGTCTTATAAAAAAGATGGGGGGGGGGGGGGGAGGGAGGGAGGAATAAGAGTGCCAAATGTTATTAATGTAACGTTTAATGCCCTAACAATCAATATGATTTTGTAGTATTTTTAAGTCAATTTAATTGAATCTAAATCTATAAAAAAATAAATTGAGATAATTTTTCTTATTTTAATCATAAATCTATATAATTTGTTCAAATATCCATAACAAATGAAATTGATAAATTTATATTTGTATTAATAATTTGGTAAGAAGTTTGACTTCTATTCAACTTAGGTTATCAATACAGTATTGCCAGTTCCATTAAATTGGCATTTCTTCCTTGTAACTCAAATAAACTATAGGTACATAACTTTCTTCCTGATTTAACAAAGTATTGACAGAATGGAAAATGTGTTTGTTTTGATGCTTCTTATTTAAAAGAATTAAAGCTAGTTTCTAGAGTAATACTGATGGAGAAAAGTTAAAGAAATATTTAGTGTAATTTTTTTTAGCTAGAAAAGTCAAAATATTTAAATCATGAATTCTATAAAATTTTTATTTAGTGAGGCTTTTACAATAGTTTAATCTCATGAACATTGTTATTGACGATAATTAATTCATATTAAAAAAAATAATTTAATAGATAACTGAAATAAGTTTTCTATTACAATGATATCACTTTGTAAAATAAATTCCATTATGAAAGTAATTTAAATGTTTGTTAGCATCACTGATTAAATCTTTATCCTGGAAGGAAACGGCTCATGGGAATAAATTTTGAGAAAGCATAAAAACAAAAGTTTGTCTTATAAAACACTTTTCTTGTGTTTATTAGTGATTGATGATTTGCACAGAAAATGATAGTGTTAACGTCATGGATAAGAAGATCTTTCAGGAGTTTTAATTGTTAACAATTCAATCTCCTGAAAGATTGGACAGGAAGTGCTTTTCCGCAGCAAACAATCTCGCTGTTTAGGAAACTACATTAAAAAAAAAAAAAAAAAAAAAAAAAACTATACTAATATACATTCAATAGGCTTTAGTGATTCAGGAATGTGTTTATATTTAATCCTTTGCACTCCCAACCCTTCAGGGCGTTAGCTACCTTCATCGACGACATTTTGTGTCAAAAACGAACCCTCATATTATTTAGTATAGTTTTGGAACCAAGATCTGTATTATGATATGGACTTGTATGAATTGGTTGACACCGAGAAATATATAATTGCAAAAAAATCAATATTTTTTTAAAAATTTTGTACAGTATTTGAAACGTAGAATTGCCTTTGCACTAGTAAATTTCAACAAAAAAAACATCTACAAACTTTCGTGGCGCAGAGGAGAGCTCGGACCGTTGTGAGCACTTCTCACGTTCTCTTCCGTCGCAAAACTCGCTACATTTTTTTTATATATATCTTAGTAATTTTACCATATTTTTATTTGATTTCTAGTGCCATATCAAGAGAAAACTTCAGGAAAACATGCATTTCTCAAAAAGTTGTGCTGGAAAAAATTATTTCCCCGTAATCAATAATAAATGTTAATGTCCCCTGAGAAGGGACATCAGAGTGATATGCTAGAATTGCAATGTCTCCCTGAGAGGGGACAACGGATTAATAATTTTCCAGTTAAATGCTGCAGGTTATTATATACTTACCCTGTTACTCTTTGACCTATCAGAAGGCATCAACACCACTTATTACAATGAAATACACTAACAAAAAGCAATTTCCACACACAAATACTTACAACAAATCTCGCATTGAGATTTCGTTGGGGAAGAACTTCAGGGCCATAAAGATACGGATGTGGCATCAGATCTACTTCAGCCTCATACTGGGCCTGGAAAATATCGGTAAAAAAAGATAGTTAGAAAAAATTTGGGTTTCCAAAGAAACGCAGAAAAACTAAAGCTACAACTAGGTAACTGCAAAACCCTACTTTTGAGAAAAATGCATTTGTTTAAAGTAGTTTTTATTATTTATACCATTTTTTAAAGATTTTATTGTTTTAGTAATACATTTTTGTACGAAATGAACTTTGCTAATAACATTAGATAAAAAAAAATTTAATTATTCAGATATTAATAAAAAAAAAATCCATCTTAAATTTAAAAACAAAAATAAAAACTATTATAAATAATTTTTGGTCAAAGCAAATGGAGTTCCTTGGATAAGTCTTCAAATTGAAACTTCTCGGAGGATGTTTATGCATGGATAGATTTTACAGTTTTATTTCTATTCTAATAGTTTCCATGGAATCATTTTAACAGTTGGACATAGTTTTTCATTGAACCAAAAGATTAAAACATTTATCCCCAATGCAGAAATGAGGGGGAAAACCTGTGTAGGATGCAACTGTTTTCTACATTTCAAATTTCTTTATATGTACTAATAAACTTAATCAATGATAAATAATGCTGCAAATTGTTGTTGCAAGACAAAAACTTATAAAACAATTATTTTTTAATAACAAAAAAAAAAAGCACTGGGTTTAACCCCAATGGATATTTTCCAGATGGCCCGCACTTGAGGAGAGTATTTCACTGCCTTGGTTGGAAGCGGCAGTGATCTTTTCGGTTGTCAGTTGGAAAGCCAGTCATAAGCTGTGACAATGTATTGACTTTAATGGCACAGGCTTAACATTTTGAAAACATCAAACAAGGTTTCCACTCAAATCATAGAATAAAAATCAATGACTAAGCACCATTAAAAATTCGTTTTCAGGCATCATGTCTATATATAAATCTGATATGGTACAGATAGGTGGCGGTTATGCAGGGATAGCAAGTCCAGGGCTCCCACTCACTCAGAAAGATTTGGAGCAGTTTTTGGAGTAGGTAAAAAGCCTTTCAAAGCAGGTAAAAATTAAGTTTTACAGCAAACAAAATGACTTTTGGAGCAGGTAAAAACAAGTTTAATAGCAGGGAAAATGACCATTGTAGCACATAAAAGAAACTTTCGGAACACAAAAAAAATATTATAGCAAAAAAATAAATTTTGCAGTGGAGAAAAAAAACAACCTTGAAGCAGAAATACCCGAGACGAATGTCACCAAATCGGCGTAGCAAATTTCGGCAATAGCTGCTATTACATTACCATAGACCTTTGTGAAAACAAATATAAAACCAACGTAAATGATAGCACCACCATACCATTGTAATCTTGATAATATCAGCGCAAAATCCCAGTAATATCGTATTTTTTTTAAGTCGCCAAACAACGTCGCAAATCTCGGCAGTAGCTGCTATTACATCAGTGTAAACTTCAGCAAAAATGACTACCCTGCTTGAACAAATATTAGCGATAGAGCTTACAATACAGTTGAAAATCTAGACAGAGGATACTACGTAAATTGAAGACTCAGCAGAAATGACCATTGCAAAAACGTACATAACGGCACAAATGTCGGTATTATTGACATTTTTTAGGTAATGTTTGTGCAAGATTCGGTAATATCGGATGTTAACAAAAGCGCAGCATCGAAATTGACCGTCACACCAACAAAAATATCAGCAATAGCGCCAAATAAACCGGAGCAATTCTCAACAACACCTCTAATATATCGGTGAAAGACTCGACAAAATTGACCAACATAATAATTTGCAATAATGTCTGCATCAGCGTCGCCAATCATCGCAGTAACATCGGGGCAAATTTTGGATATTGCAATATTGTAGCACTCAGCAATAATTATAATCATACCAAGGAAAATATCAGCAATAGCGTCGAATTAACTGGATCAATTCTCAATACTACAGAGCTATTATATCAATGAAAGACTTGACGAAAATGACCATCATAACAATGAAAAACTTGACAGTAATGTCAGCATTAGCGTCGCAAATCATCGTAGCACTTGGAGAAAATGAATACCACACCAACGTAAATATCAGCGTTAGCGCCGAATACACCGGAATAATTCTCAACAATAGCGATATTACATCGGCAAACAAAATTGAATTGGCGCGCAAAAAAAATAAATTGCGTTCTGGCGCAAATAAATCAAGCATTTTGAGCAGCTTGGAGCAGATTTTTGTATTTGGCACAGTTGGGCACACATGTGAGACCCCTGCAAGTCCGAGTTGTATTTTTATTAATTTTGTAGTTGGCCACACAACATCTGTAAAAATAAAGAACTTTTAAGCACCTCTAAGCATTTTAAAAATTTTAATGACTGTGGGAAACCTGATCAACTATAGTGATAAGCCTGAAGCAACTTTGTTCATGAAATGCTCAGACTCCCAAGTTTTACAGATTAATTTAGATTTGTGCTAATAAGAGGAGGTACTAGCAAGAATCATTCCCTATACTCGCTATGCTACAATCTTCTAGCTCAGTTCACTTAAAAACTACTAAGTATAAAACCTTGAC
Organism: Linyphia triangularis; assembly: GCA_963978545.1. Lineage (NCBI taxonomy): Eukaryota > Metazoa > Arthropoda > Arachnida > Araneae > Linyphiidae > Linyphia > Linyphia triangularis. Next base: position 20,223,138 of record OZ021725.1, read on the forward strand.
ATTTGGCGAGTCGGTACGAAAATGTTCACTTAATGAAATGACATAAATTAAAAACAACTTTTAATATATTTTATTATATATTTGAAATCCTCTCATCAATGCATATGCAGTGGCGTCACCTGAAAGAGTCTTTTGCTGTTTTAATTCTCATTTATATTCGATATATATTAAATTAAAACAATATATGTCATTTCATTAAGAAATCAATTTTGTATCGGCTCAACAAATGTCAAGGTTTTTTTTATACAAAATAGTTTTTAAATGGACTGGGCTAGAAAACTAACATATCAAGTATAAGGAATGATCTGTACTAATACTACATCTTAAACACAGAAAGCACCATGCTTGCTTTCGGGAGTTTTATATCGAGGCGTGGATAGTACAGTATTTTTATGTCAGATAATGCGAAGACCTTCAAAAGAGGCCATTTGGAATTCAAACGTGTGTAGTAATGTAAGGAGAACTTGAAATTACTGGTATAGAAATTGAAAGTATCAAATTCCAGACTTATAACATACGTTCGTCTCCATTATGACGAGCCAAATCCTCTTGTACTTGCCCATTTCTTGTCCTTGTCGGTGATGGTCCCATCAACATTTGGAGACAGGGAAAAAATGGGCAAGATGGCAAGGTCCAATCCTGGCCTAGAGAAAATGGAATGATTAGAAGTCTGATCCAGTTTCTCAACCTTTAGACTTGAATTAATAAAAACTTCTAGTTATTTATTTTTAATTTGAACTTTAAAATTTGTAGTTATTTCTATTCGAATTTTAAAATTAACGTGTAATTTAAAAACAATTTATACAGATGAAAAATATATATAATTTTATGTTTCTTTAAAGAAAAGTGAATAAATCTTTACTATCACATTTACCTCCCGATTCTTATTGCTATTAATTTGAAATTTTGATTTGATTGGAATTTTTGAATGATGCAATGAGTAACAGCAATAAATTAATTGTGGAATAATTAGGTTTCATTCAAATAGAAGAGTTTCCATGATATATTTTGTTTAAGTTATTGCATTAAACATATAATTTTCAGAGTTCATTCTAGGCATTTATCGAGGAGCAGCGAGCCCTTCCTGCCCTTTTTCTATAAAAAAATAGCGCCCTTCCTGCCCTTTTTCAGAAAAAATTTCACCCTGAAAGAATTCCAAAAACTTTTGTTTTTTCCCCTTTCAACAGTACGCAATATGTGGATCAACCCTACTGAAATCGCCTGTTGCACATGCGTATTCATATTCAAACGTGCAAAGTATATATCAGGGACTGGAACCATTGAGTAGATGTCCATATAATGTGCTTCATTAGTAGGTGGATTGTAGGGAGCCGTCTTACAATTTCCAAGTGCACATTAGTAAACTCAGATGGCCATTTCGTACAAGTTTTGATTAAGTGTATTTCGCTGGATTTTTATCATGCCTCCTTCAAAATAAAGAAGAAAGGAATTTGAAAGACTTGATTAACTTAGTTGAAGGTGTATAACCATCAAATGTTTACACTAAGAATTTAAAAGAATATTTCCATTTGGACACCCGTAATCGCGATGTCCTCCTGTTAAATTTAGGGGGTGTTTTTGATAGTTTACCTGTTACCAATTAATTTCAAAACATCCGTTTCATCTGTAAAATTGAACACAACAGGAATGTAATCAAAATCCCAGATTATTTCTGATTTTTAAAAAAATGAAACTTCTATTACAGCTTACGTAATAGCTGCATGCATGGCACAAAGAATCGCCGTTTTGATGCTAAATTTGATCCGATTTGGAAAATAAAAAAATGCACAAATTTCAGGACATAGTCCAAGTTTCTTAGTCGAAATACTCCTTGTGATATCCCACAATCGATAATGTTAAATTTAAAGAAACTATTCGCTATCTAACAATGGCAAACATAAGAGATGAAGTTTAAGGTTGATTCATTCAAACTTTAGAAAATTTTGAAAGAGTGAAAAGTTCTTATCTTAAAACATCTCATTTTACTAAAACATTCTTATCTTAATTTTACTGTCTATATTGCACTTTAATTTTAATAATTTTCTCAGTCTCATTCCAGCAGAATTAGGACTGAAGCATTTTATCAGTATTTTGATATCTTTTAAGTTTCCGAGCGAGTTTTTGATTCACGGATTTTTGCATTATTTTTTTTCCTTCAGAATATTGAAAATTATTTATCGTGGTAGAAAAGTATAACAATATTGAAATTATGGCAGAAAACGCATATGCAAGTTTCTGCAATTTGCCATAAAAGTGCCTTCGTAAACAGGAATTGCCTTTTTTTTGGAAAATAGCACCCTGCCCTTTTTCATTTCTAAGATGAACTCTGTAATTTTGATGTCAAGTTTTTATGTATTTGAAATACCTTATTACTTATTTGAATTTAGGTTATTTGCACATCTAAGTACATGAGTAATAAATACTTTGTGTTAATATTCTTGCAACAAAATATGCATATGTTTTATAATTAACAGTTTGAACAATTTTATTGTTAGAATGTTTTAATTTTATAGTAGCGAATATATGTTTTGAGATATTTTAAGAAATCTAAGGTTTTGAATATTACATAAGGTACACTTTTATTTTCTTTGAAATTATTTTAAGTATTATTGTTTTCTATGTGGAATATTGAACAGCCTGTTCATGAGAGTGGATGGGGGGAGAGTCATGGATATTTTTGATTGCGAGCAGGAAAGTGTGAGACGGAATTGCTTTAACTGTCACTGAACGATCCTAGCTGTAACCATTTAACTGGTAGATGGCGCTGCTGGGTCATTCTCGGTGATATCATACTACTGTGCATGTGTTATACACATAAAAAAAGCTATGCACTGGTTTTACAGTTTTCGTTTCTGCCCTCCTCAGAGGTTTCGTCTCTGCTCTCCATTGGCATCATATGCAGCAATGTTTTAGTAACTGCGAACCTGTGGCAATAGTCTGGTGTTTGCCTTATAGGAATCGAGTCTCTACCCGATGCCTGGAGTGACCACCAATGAAGATACTAGTATCGTTACTCTCATTTCTGTTCCTTTTGAATGTATATAAATTTTTAATAAAAGATATTCAGCCAAAAAGTAACAGAAATTTTCAAAAGTAAAAATATTTCAATATTTTTACTTTTTAGTTTAACTTTTCATGCGTATTGTATGGGAAGTAAAAGTAAAAATTAAAAAATACAAACATTGAAATAATATTTTTATTCAAAATTTTAGTAATACTGTGATTAATAATTCATTTGTTATCAACATAACTTCGAATCTCTCCTTACTGAAAAGCTTCTCGATTATTTTGCAAAGAAAGCAGAAAACTATCTCCAGTTGTGTCTCAAAAATCCTATCTAATCAACAATTTAAAAGAGTTCTATTTCATGGTTTGTACACTTGAAGAAGAAAAAAAAATGCAAGGACTTTTTAAGCACTTTTCAAGGATGGCGTTATCAACACAAATACATTTAAAAAAAATCCAATTTTTTTTTATTGGCAACATGTTCAAATCGAGTATATACAAAAAAAAATTAAAGAAAATTTTGAAGTTACAATAGAAAGAAAAAAAAAACTTCCAATATATCAGAAGCAGTACTATACTACACTTAAAAACAGAAGTATTGAAAACATTAAATAAAAAGGTGCGCAGAGTTAAAACAAAAGGTTCTTGAAAATTGGTAAAAATGTCAACAATGACAAACACAGAAAAAGTAAGCTATATTCCGAACTCTTAAACAACTTTGAGATTCGGATAAGGGAGTCTAACGTTCTAAACGAGGAATCTTCAAATGACCCACTTTCAATACAGGGTCAATCCGTGTCATATCAACATTTTAAAAATATACCTCGCAATCTCAGATTTTGGTGAAATTCGGCAGAAATGTTACATATGTGTAGACTTAGAAAAATACAAAATTTTATTCAACATGGTTCCTACACTTAAAGGAGAAAAAAATGCAAGGACTTTTTAAGCACTTTTCAAGGATGGTGTTATCAAAACAAATACATTAAAAAAAATCCCAATTTTTTTTATTGGCAAATGGTGCATGCTCAAATCGAGTATATAAAAAAAAAATTTAAAAGAAAATTTTGAAGTTACAATAGAAAAGAGAAAAAAAAAAAAAACTTCCAATATATCAGAAGCAGTACTATACTACCCATAAAAACAGAGGTAGCTAGTACTCACTTGGTAATTACACCAATATCGTATGTGAACATCCATTTAATTGTCGTTTCATCATATTGAGACTTGTCAAATAATAATTCATAAGTTGTCTTCTAATCTACTCTGAAGGCTTGATTACAAATACTGTACAGGGTTACTACAAGAGAATCATTCCCACCTGGACGTGTGACCATGGGTAGTTGCGGGTGTGACATTTAGACAAACTAAATTAGCCATCAACTACAATATTTTAGAGCATTGGTTTCAATTTTTATGGATTTTATGTAGACTAATTACATATATATTGATACCAATTTGCCATTTGCCAGATATTTTATTTATTTAAAAAAAAATGTCTACCCGTTGCGGGTGTGACATAAAAAGGACATGCATTTTCATCTTCCAGCACAAAACCTCAAAACTCTGAATTATAGCAACTGAGTGAACCAATTTTTTTTTTATGTCATACAGTAATACTTAAATAATTATTCTATGAACAAATCAAATCACTTACTGTAGAAAAATATTTTTAAAAATTGTTGCGGGTGTGACACCATGTAGCAGGTGTGATTTGTAAAAAAAAAACACTGAAATAATACATGAATAAACAATTACAAAGCTATTAATGAACAGATTTCATTTCCAATCTTGAGTTTATAATTTCTGGTGCCGGCAATTTTTTTACAATTGATGTAATTTTCTCCCAGGATAATTCTGATTTGTTTGGCCAGACATACACATTATCTGAAACCTCTTTCAAATATTCTAGCTGAATATCATTGCCATCAATTTGCTTAATCTGTCCAACAAAATGATCGCTGTTTTTCTTTGATTTTGAAAATAAAACCACTTTAACAAAATCTCCAATTTCATATTTTAACTTGCAAGATGCTTCATTGGTCTTCGATTCTCATTCTTCATTGATTTCTTCGATTTCGGAATTAAGGAAATTCTCCTATGAATACTTTTTTTGTTGTTGTTGCCACCTTAATTCTCCCTATATTAAAAGGAACAATATGATGGACAGAGTGTATGTGCCTGGTATTGCTGTGACTTGGCTCTAGCGATTGTCAAGCATTTTTACATCATCTGGCGTTATATGATGTTTTGGAGAAAAAAATATTTTTATGTTCTTCAAAACTTTCTCTGCACATACAGCAAAATCTGAAGCTGTCTGTACTGTTGCCGATCATTGAAGTACAGCTAGAGATACCATTTTTTTGGCAATTGCACCTAGTCCATCCACAGCTCCCTTACAGTGTGATGTTGCAAAAAATGACCATGTCATATTTATTTCCTCATCATTTTGGATGTATGAAATGCTAACATATTATACCTGTTTTTAAATTGACCTGCACAGCCATCTGAAAAGATATGTAGCCCATCTGTACTTTGTGATTTTCTTTAATATCTTTAATCAGTATATCCATATATTTCCAGACTGCTTCTTTACAGTGATTTAAGTTATGTGATACTATTATGTATAATTGGTGGCCATCAAAGAATGTAGCAACAGCTGTAAGAATTGTAATTTGTGAGTGTGCCCAACGGGCTGATTGAATTTCGTCTTGAACAACTGTGGTATAATTTTCCGCAAAGTCCACTTGTAAGGTCACTCCACCTTCTACCAAGTTGTCTTTTACAAATTTGAAAATGTTCATCTTGCACATCTTTTACAAAGCAATGCTTTTTAAATTTCTTAAACTGATTTACTATTTCATTAGCAGCGTCGAGCATTGATCCTGAATTATCTCCACTTTTTTCCATTGCTTCCATTGTATATAAAGACTGTGATCCTCATCTGGAATTTTAGATTTCCAAGACATCATAAACATTGGCACAGTTCGAACAAAAGCTTAGCATGCAGGCTTCCTTTCCTGTATCACATACACTGTCTTTTATCAAGTCTCTGCCTTTACCAAGTTTGAGGGCTTCAAGTAATAATGCCATGTTTGCATGATATTTGCAAACGCAAGTACATAAATTTACAAATAATTTGTTTCAGGTCACATTTGTGTTCAATTTTAAAAGATGTTGCGGGTGTGACTAATAAAATGTCACGCCCGCAACACGAACATGTCACACCCGCAACGCTTAATAACTATATTTAAAATAATAATTAATTTTGTTTATATCTGCAACTCAAAGTACCTTAGTAACCTATTTTTAAATACCAAGTCTTGTAACTTACAGTCAAAGGAATCTCTCTGTGGAGTTATAAATGTAACTTTTTGTTGCAGGTGTGACACAATAATTAAGAATAATTAATAATGCTTACCTTTTTAATGAAGATTAGTAAACACTTATCTGCTGGCAAAAACATTCAACAATAGATGCCAGATTATATATATAAGTTTAGAGATTTGCAGAATCATTTGTTAAGCTGTATGAGAGCATGAAACAAAGGTTTTTGGCGCAATCTATTTCATGCTGCCAAAGTGTCACTCAAGCCTCCCAGGGGATTTTGAAGTTTAAAAAGTAGGAAAAGTAGGACATTTTTGCTGAAAAGTAGGAAAAGTAGGATTTGTTTTCCTTAACGTAACAAAAGTAAAAAGTAGGAAACAAACAAAAACGTCTATTTCAAATGCATACTAATTTTTCGACAATATTTTTATTTTAAAATGAACATTCTGGAGATCAAGTGAAATGTAGATTAAATATAACATTTAAAAAAGAATTAAATGCAAATCTCGTCCCAAAAGCGCCGGTTCGGTACCAGTTGGATAGATTATACTAGTTAAATATAAAATTAAGCTTAAAAATAAAAAACAGACATGGATCACTTCTGAAGGAACATTTAACGCAAAGCAAACCATTAGTAACCTATAATAATAAAACAAGCTGTGAGTCTGTCTGTGGCTCAATAGAAAAATACTAAAAATTGGAGTAGAGCTCTGAAATTTTCAACATAAGAAGTTTTGGCTTTCTAATTTTATGTATGTCAAACAGAATTTTAAAATTTTAATTCTTTTTTAAACAATTAATTTTTTACAAAGTGACTTCAAATAGAGATACAGCTCTGAAATTTTCAACAAATAGTTTTAGCCTTCTAATTGGACTTTTAAAAAACAGAATTTTAAATTTTTATTTAGTTCTTTTTTAATTAATAAATATTTTACAAAACGAGTTCTAGTAGGGCTACAATTCTGAAATTTTCAACATAAGTAGTTTAAGCCTTCTAATTGGACTTTCGAAAAACAGAATTTTAAATTTTTATTTAGTTCTTTTTTCATTAATTTTTTTAATTAATAAATATTTTACAAAATGATTTCTAATAAGGCTACATCTCCATAATTTTCAACATTAGTAGTTTTGGCCTTCAAATTGGACTTTTGAAAAACAGAATTTTGACATTTTTTTGTGTTTTAATTAATTAATTAACAAATATTTTACAAAACGATTTCGAATTGGGCTATATTTCTGAAATTTTCAACACAATTAGTTTTGGTCTTCTAATTGGATTTTTGGCAAAAAGGTTAAAATTTTAATTTGTTTTTTGATGAATTTTTAATTAATATTTACACAAAAAGTGACTTCTAGTAGGCCTAGAGCTCTGAAAGTTTCAACATAAGTAGTTTTGACCTTCTAGTTTTGCTTTTTACATACATCACGTGTTAAAATATTCTTAAAGGGGTGTTGTATTATAGTTATTAACAGGGAATTTTTTTATTGTTTCTCGACAAGGGAGAGGTTTCTAATATTAAGGCTTTACGTAGCAATTAGTTTTTAGTGTGTGAAGCGTCCTTAGATTTACGCAGCAATGAACCTTTCATCAAGCAAAGCGAGCTCATGTTTGCATAGCAATGAACGTTTCAACGAGTTAAGTAAGCCTGGGCTTATGTGTCAATGACTTTTTCAGCGAGCGAAGCAGCTCGATTTTGCGTTGTGATGAACCTTCCTGCGAGCGAAGCACCAAAAATTGGGGCCTATACACCAATGACAGATTTTCGTAACGCGGAGCTTCACAGCTGGCTAAAATATTGCACATGGTAAAATTTCGTGGCGAAGCACGGGTATTTAGCTAGTCTATAATAATAAAACAAGCTGTGTGTCTGTCTGTGGCTCTATAGAAACCTACTTAAAATTGGAGTAGAGCTCTAAAATTTTCAACACAAGAAATTTTGGCCTTCTAATTTTATGTATGGCAAATAGAATGTTAAAATTTTAATTAGTTCTTTTTTAATAATTTTTTTTTTTTTTACAAAATGACTTTAAATAGAGATACAGCTCTAAAATTTTCAACATAAGTAGTGTTAGCTTTCTAATTGGACTTTTGAAAACCAGAATTTTAAATTTTTATTTAGTTCTTTTTTAATTAATAAATACTTAACAGAACAATTTCTAATAGGGCTACAGCTCTGAAATTTTCAACATAAATAATTTTGGCCTCCTAATTGGACTTTTGAAAAACAGAATTTAAAATTTTTATTTAGTTCTTTTTTAATTAATTTTTTTAATTAATAAATATTTTACAGAACAATTTCTAATAGGGCTACAACTCTGAAATTTTCAACATAAGTTGTTTGGCCTTCTAATTGGACTTTTGAAAAACAGAATTTAAGATTTTTATTTAGTTCTTTTTTAATTAATTAACAAATATTTTACAAAACGATTTCTACTGGGGCTACAGTTCTGAAATTTTCAACGGAAGTAGTTTTGGCATTCTAATTGGACTATTGACAAAAAAAAATTTAAAAAATAAAATTTGATTAACTTTTTTAATTAATATTTTCACAAAAAGCAACTTTTAACAGGCCTAGAGCTCTGAAAGTTTCAACATAAGTAGTTTTGGCCTTCTAAATTTGTTTTTCACAAACACGTGTTCAAATAATCTTAAAGGAGTGTTGTATTATATTAATGGGGGAGATTTTTTTTTGTTTTTGACAGGGGAGAGGCTTATAATATTAAGGCTTTACGTAGTAATTAGATTTTAGTGAGTGAAGCGAGCTTATGCTTATGCAACAATGAACCTTTCAGCGAGAGAAGCGAGCCTATTCTTGCATAGTAATGAACCTTTCAGCGAGTGAAGTAAGCCTGTACTTATGTGTCAATGAACTTTTCAGCGAACGAACCGAGCTTGATTTTGCGTTGCGATGAACCTTCCTGCGAGCGAAGCGCCAAAAACTGGATCCTATACACCAATGATGGATTTCTACAACTCGAGTCCTCATAGCTAGCTAAAATATTGCACATGTTAAAATTTTGTAGCGAAGCACGGGTATTCTAGTTACACAATAAAAATGTTATTTTCACTTCTTTTGTTTTTAACTTTGACTAGAGCAAAAAAAGTTTACAACATTGTTCTTTTAATCTTTTCAATTTCCTTTTGCTCATTTCTGATTTGGTTTAAATGTGAAATCCCTTCCTGAACTGTTTTACAAGCAACCTCCAGCATTATTTGTCCAATTTTCATACCCTTTAAATCCTGATTTTTGAGTGCATTTTTTACTTTCAATTACCCATATGTAATACATAGGGTAATAAAAGTATAGGATTCAGTCAAAAAAAAAATTGTGATTTTTTTTCTTTCATTTCTCCACGTTTTGGAACATCTTGATCTAAGGATAATATACGATTTATCGAAAAGTATACCGCCAAACTGGCTATTTCTTCTAAACGAGTGATGGAAATATAAAAACGGTAAATGACACAAATTCACATCAGTAATATAGTGTAATTGAAAGTTGTGCGGTGTTCCACACCCCTAGTTATTCTTTCATTCACTTCATCAACTAATGTTTTGTAAGTGTCCTACTCAATTGTTGCTTCCATTTCTACTTTTTCTAATGACCTATCTTTACGAATTGCTTCCTTAGCAGTTAGTGTTTTCTTCTCCATATCTGCCCTTCTATCTTTCAAGCTCTTTCTGGTCTCCTTCCTTTTGTTCGCTTTCTTTTCGTTGTTTTAGTTCAGATGCAATCCTCTTAACAATTCAATTCTTTCCAGATATGACTTATAAGCTGTTGAACCCTTTTTTATAAATCTCTAGGAATTTGGACTAAATGACACTTATTGTACACCGTTAATCCATCTTTTGTCGTTTGTAGTGCACTTATTAAAGCTTGAGTAAGACCCGTTCGGGAGTCTGTCAAGAAGTTTGATGTTTGGGAAAACCCTCGTTCCTCATCTGCATTTCCATGTGGAAGCACGAGGATAACCTTAACCAATCTTGTAAGCTCGGGATATTTTAATGTCTTAGATCATTCCTAAGAGAGAAGTTGTTGTTAAAGAAGTAATCGATCCGTTTAGGAAATACTTCATCTTCAATTTCGTACGTGTACCAGTCTTTTGGAATGTTCTCGTATTGCAAAACCCTCCACTCATCACCTATTAATATTAAGTCAACATTTAATGGAGGGCTTAGGTGAACATTGGATGAAAGATTTTTAACTGCTTTTAAAGACCAGGACTTGGATAATTTTCTGGCTTCAGACACCTTGCTTCTTTTATCACAATATTAAGTTAAAGTGTTTTCTCTAGTAATTCTTGGGCTACATTTTAGAGACATTTTCGCATTAATACTGTCAACTCTTTTTGAAGAGTTTTCTTAACCTTTGTCAAATACTTTTGAGATTGAACACCAATTTCAAGTTCATCATCGTCAAGTTCAAAGTCTATTGCCGGAAACTTTAACAGCTGCAGTTCTTGCAGACTCATTTTTTTTTTAAATTTCATTATCTTTAAGAAATGGCCATAAAACTTTCTTACTAAGGAATCCATCCTTACATACACAAGATGTATCAAAGGTTCTTCTCATTGAAAAAGAGCTAAGATAGGTTGGAGGGTATTTGCCAAGGAGAGAAGGAAGTGTACTTTCACCAAAGTAGCATTGGGCCTTTTCAGATACATCACAATCCTTTTGGGCAACCTTTTTAAAAAATATTCAGAAACCACGGGCCATTGGCTGACAAGCCTGTCTAACGCAGGACCAAGATTCAGCCACCTACTTTCAACAAGCTTAAGATTCTTGAATCCAAGTTCATCTTGCAAATCTTTTAATTCCTTAACTCTGACTGTTTAAAGAAGTAGTGCAAGTCTACAATGAAATCGGCAATTTCATACCCGAGTTCCTTTACTGCTTTTCTGAAGACATTCTGGACCGTATGTAGATTGCAAAACCCAACATTTACTGTGTGTAGACAGGGTTCCCACTCAAATCACAGAATAAAAATCAATGACTTTTAAGGACCTTTGAAAATTTGTTTTCAGGCATCATGTCTAATTTTTAATAAAGTATATTCTACCAAAAAAATTATAAGTTGGTGCATGAAATTTGAAAATTTGTTTTCAGGCATCATATCTAAATACAAATTTTTAATAAAGTATATTTTACTAAAAAAGTTATAAGTTGGTGCATGAGTAACACAAATATGTCAGAATTTCGATACGGTGCAGATAAGTGGCGGTTCACATGGGGATAGCAAGTCTGAGTTGTATTTTAATAAATTTTGCAGTTGGGCACAGAATATCAGCAAAAATTAAGGACTTTTAAGGACCTCTAAGCATTTTGAAGGACTTTTAAGCACCTCTGAGCATTTTCAAGTACTTTAAAGGCCTTGAAAACGAGTTCAAAAATATTAAGCACTTTCAACGACCGCAGGAACCATGGTAGATTGCAAAACCCAGCTTTCAGGGAGACCACAAGCAAAAAAAAATGGTATGTGCTTGTCACGTACTATAAATTATATAAGAGAAACTTTGAAAAAGTAGGACTTTTCCTACTTTCCTACTAAAAAGTAGGAAAAGTAGGACTGCTGGGCGCCCTGGTGTCACTTTATTAATTAAAATAAGTATGTTAATGGCAAAAATTTAATTATTTTTCAATAAAATATGAAATAGCACACTTTTGTAGATTAGATTGCAAAACTTCAACATAATATAAGGAAATTTAAATTTTCACCCTCATGTCCACTTTTTGGTGGATTGGGCAAAATGCATTTCCCTGCCATTTTTAAACAGTGCACAAAAAATTAGCACACACGATACAAAAACGAAACAATAGATCACTTGACTTGATCGGATATTCCAGATATGTTAGGCATGCACAGCACTGTACTCATCGAAGGGCGATTGACGAAATTTTTGTAAATTCAACTGCAATGTTTTCCTAGTTGCTGGATTGGCATAACTTCATTCGAAAGATTTTGCTCACTTTGTTCAATAAAATTTTTTAAGCTGCTATATTTTTAGAAAATAAAATGAAACTCAAGCACTTTAAACATATTTTTACAAAATTCAAGGTTTTCAGCACTTGAAAATGAAAGATTTTTTTTCAAGCACTTTTCAAAGTTTTTTAAAAACGTACGAGTATAAGTTTTTTTTGTTGTTGTTGAAGAAATTAAGCAATTGAAAGTTCATGGATTTTCAAACCATGCCAGGTGTGTCTGCCCATCCCACAAAAAATTAAACAAATATTAGAAACTGTAATTTTCAGATTTAAAGGTGTTATATATGTTATTAAAATGTGCAAGTCATTTTAAAATGGTTGTGTTTTTATGATCAGGTTATATGCATTTGTTCTAGAAATTTTTTTATAATTTCTTATTAGGATTTTTATAAATTTTGCAGTCAGGTACACAACATCTGGAAAAATTAAAGACCTCTAAGCAATTTCAAGTACTTTTAAGCGTTTTCAAGTACATTTAAGGCATGAAAAATATGTAAAAAAATATTAAAAACTTTTAATGACCGTAGGAACTCTGTTATTTTCCTCCGATTTTACTAATCAACCCCTTTGCTTTCACATTCAATGCAAAGAAAATTTTTAAGCAATATTTAGATAATTCTTTAAAAAACAAACTGAAATTAAAAGCAAATAGTCTTACTTGTAACGCATTTGCAAACCTTTCATCTTGTTGCACTTGATCCGGCAAGGGGTAAACGACCAGAGGAATAGGTGCTCCTGTGGAGGCTGGCAAGAAATACTCCCTCACCTCAAGTGGTAGTTCCAAAAAGCCAGGCAACTGGTCGACCCAGATCCCATTATGTGATACGAAACGCCTTCTAGGATACGCCAACATCTTTGAAATAATTCATAAATGGTGTAATATAAATAAGGTATGTAGATGATTTATATTATTTTAAAAATAATTTTTCTATAAACTAATAAACAAATTATGAATAACAGCTGGTTAATTACTGGTCAAGCAAAGTGTTCTAATCTTAGTAAATGACCAAAATGGTCAACTACTAAATTTTTATTGTTTGAATGCTTTTGCTGAAATAACAAAATGATCACAAAGGTTTATGCTTTTATAGCATTCTTCATTTACTATTTGTAAAGAAAAGTAGATTTTTTCAGTAGTTGACCAGTTTGGTTCATTGGTGTTGGTATAAAAGAACAGTTTTTTAACTTTAGAAGAAAAAAATGAGTCATTTTAACACCAAGATGGATGTTCTTAATGCGTGCATACATTAGATCAATTTAAATACACTAGCCTTGCCTTCTTTACAGAATTAAAGTCAAGGAATGGTCAAAAGTCAATTTTAAGTATGTTTCCACTTTTACCCCATGCAAAAACTGTGCAAGTTATTTACAACAGTTATTTAAACAAACAATCTGGTACATAAAATGTTGTTTATTAGAAATATTTTATAAATTGCTTTATTTCCTGGAAAATTCAAATATCCAAAAAATCAGATTAAATAGTGGTTAAACTGTGTTATATAGTGGCACATGACATTTTTAGAACTTTTCCCCAAAACGTATACAATGACCAACTCTGAATCTACAGCAAACATAAAACGGCGAAAAACACAGCGATTCTAAATTGACTGGCAAACCCAAAGCAATGGCGGAAAATGAAAAATTGAGAATCGAGCCTGCTCCATAATTTGAGGTTTAGGAAAGTTGAAGTCCATTGGCAAAGCCTTTAAGCTATGGTTGTGATGCAAGTTGTAGCAAGATTAATTGTTTTCGCTTTTGATCTCAATTACATTTAACAAAATTCAATTAAATTAAAACAAAATGCATATCTAGGGAAGAAATTAAAATGAGTTGCATAAGTTTATTTGATAACGCCAAAAATTCATAGGCAATGAAGTTGCTAACGATAATATTTATATTGTTTGCCAAAAATTCTAAAAAGTAAGGCGTGCACACACTTTGCAATTTAAAAGGAAAAGGTACAACTTATCTCGTTGGCTCATTGTTTCGTGTACAATAATTATTAATAAATTTATTAACAAGTTACAAGACTTTAAAAACAATTCTGCTTTTTAAATTATCAGAGGGACAAAAAGATTAACATTTTATAAAGTAATAGCAATCTATTTTGTATGTAGTAATAAAGGGTTCCCACTTTCATTAAAGAAAAAACAAGGACTTTAAAAGATTTTTTAAGTAAATTCAAGGACTTTTTTAAGTAAATTCAAGGACTTTTTTAAGTAAATTCAAAAACCTTTTTAGGAAAATTAAAGGACCTTAAAATTAAATACTTAAAAAAAATACAAAACAAAGGTAGAGATTTTCAGGATTCAAGAACAGTGGGAACCCTGAATAATATATCATTACGTTATATCTGGCACTTTGGCATTGTAGACTTAGATGACTATTTCATCATTTACAATAAATATTTAATGCTTTTAATACATACGAATAATATTACTGGTCAGTTACACAAATTAATGGAAGCATTTTCTTGTCATTTATCTATCCATTTTCAATATTTTAACAGTACAAATTTGATCTACTTTCACATTTTCTCTTGCCATGAGATTTCGCTAAATTTTATGTTGGTCAGTTGTTTCATTTCGGATTTTGTATAAGTTAATGTAAATGGAATTTCATTACAAATTTTGTCGTTGTCGGTTCATTTTTAAAAAGTATAGGAAGTAATCTAATTAGAAAATAAAAGTCTGCAACTGAAACAGCCTTCTCAATACTAACGTGAACATTGTTAACTTCGTGAACTTAAGATTGTACAGGAGCGTTAGGGAGCAGGGGCGGAGCCCCCAAGTACTGTTATTAATGTTAAATTAATAACAAAACTAATATTCCAACAACAATTCATTTAATGCATTTACAACAGTGTTTTATACAAAGGAAAATAATTTCATTACCTTAGCTTTTTTTAAAAATTACTAAAATTTATGTCTCTGAACAAAGCATCATTGTTCTGGCATATTGCATTATGCTCAACATTTTAACTACAGAAGGCAGCTGCATTCTATTTTGTTGGTAATTTAAGTATGTATTAGCGGTTATATGCAAATTCTTTTTAATTCTTCTTTCCACCGGTAGTGGAAATTGGATATATAAACTGGTGGTGTGTTTTTAATAAAGAGGATGTTTTTCGTTTTAACCTGGTGTTGGTTTGATTCCTTCCTGTTAATAACAATTGGTAGCAGAGCGCGGTTACGAATTAAAATACGACGTCGGTTTTCTTGTCGTGATTTGGAACTAACAGGATTAGAGATAGATAGATATCCTATTTCGATAACTGCCCTGACTGGCACGAACTATCTCGTGTGGGCAATGAAACTTGAAGCAGCTTTATGCCTTCGAGGACTTTCTGAAGTTATTACTCAAGACCCTCCAACAGAAGGAACGAAACTTCCTGCCTGGCAGAAAGAAAACAACGAAGCTGTTGCCTGCATTAAACTTTCCCTGAGTGACGAGCAAGCTATGCAGTACGCAAGTGAAACTAATGCGAAGCAACTGTTACAGCATATCAAAGATAGTTTTACCGGTACTTTAGAAGATCGCAAAATTGATGCCGGTCAAGAATTAAAGTGCTTGGAGATGCAAGAGAAAGAACTGGTTAATGACTATGTGGCCAGAGCTAAAGGTCTCAGGACGAAGTGTGCATCTCTTGGAGTTGTTATCTCACCAAGAGAACTTGTTTTCTACACCGTTCGAGGATTGAGATAAATTATTTTGACAACGGGATCGGATTAACACAAACGGAATATATCAATAGTATTTTACAAAAGCATGGGATGGATCAATGTAAAAGTTCTAAAATTCCCATTGCGAAAGGTGAAGATAAGTTTTTTGAACCAACTGAATACTTAATTGATCAAAATTATATCGCGAATTAGTCGGTGAATTGCTTTATTTATCAAATCGGTCACCCCCCAGGGGCTCGCTTCGGTGAGTACGGGTGTGCCGATCCCGGGGCGCCTGAGCCTCGCAGGAGATGGGGGAGCGGTGGTCAGTCTCCCTAGCAAATTTGGGAGCTCTGCTTATTCCCCGCACTCCTGCGGACATTAATACGAATCATGCCCCATATCTGAGGGTAGCTTTGTAGTTGCCGTCACTGGGGGACAAATTGCTGGGATCCCTTCAGGATGTTGGCTTTTTGCTACTCTCAAAGTGGGCGGGCAATGCTGTCGTTTACGCTACTGCCGTCATCATGTTTCTGCAGTCGTATACCCCCAAAACGGGGGTGGGCCGATAACCTTCCGGTTATCAAATCAGTCTAGACCTGATTTAGCATTTGTTATGTGTTATTTATCACAGTTCAATAACAGACCAGAAAAGCGTCATTATGAACTGTTGAAAAAGGTTTTACACTATCTTAAGGGTACAAAAGATAAAATATTGTTTTATGATAATTGTATTGGTACTATAAATGCAAGTTCAGATGCAAGCTGTGGTAATGCCAATCAAGGGAAATCTTTTTCAGGAGGAGTTATTATGATTGGTAACTCTTTAGTAAGTTGGAAGAGCAATAAACAAAAATGTGTTGGAATGTCGACATGTGAAGTTGAGTTGTATGCAATTTGTGATACTTCCAAACATGTAACTTGGACTTTAAATTTTTTGAGGGATTTTTAATGTAATGTTTTTGTACAAGCGCCTGTAAATATCTATTCTGATTGTAAATCCGCAATTGATTGGATAAATGGATCTAGATCTTCAACTGAGACTAGACATATTAATTTAAAATTTCATTTTGTTAAACATTTAATTAAATCTAAGCTTATTAAATTGATTCGTGTATCAAGTAATGAAATGATGGCTGATTTTTTTACTAAAGCCTTATCTTGTGAGATTGTTATCAAGTATGAATCAAATTAATTTAATTTTCATTTGCATACAATTGCAGGAGGAGATTGTTGGTAATTTAAGTATGTATAAGCGGTTATATGCAAATTCTTTTTAGTTCTTCTTTCCACCGGTAGTGGAAATTGGATATATAAACTGTTGGTGTGTTTTTAATAAAGAGGATGTTTTTCGTTTTAACCTGGTGTTGGTTTGACTCCCTCCAGTAAATAACATAATTTTTGTGCCAATTTCAAGAACTTTTATTTCTTTAGTAAGCTGTGTTAATAATTGTCACAATTTTTTTTTACAGAAGTTCGAAGTTCAAATTTTTCATATTTATAATTCACACCATTTTCCTGGCATCTACAAAAAATACTAAATGGGTAGAAAAAATCTACTCAAGCTTCTAATTACATCAATTTCATCATTGTCCTGGCATATTAAGAAAACAATAACAGCAAACCAGGATAATAATGCCTGTTACCGATTCAAAATATACTTAAAATTAATATAAGTTAACAGCACCCCAACACTATTGTAATTAAACTTGAAAATTTAATTTTTTTGTATTTTAATTAGCATTTTTTTAAATCACCCCATTTTAAAAAAATTCACTTTTAGAGTCCCATTAATCCCACAGAGGGATTTTTAAAATATTTTTCCCTACTCACAATTAACAAATTTCTGCACAGCTAATTTTTTCTTGTTGTATAAACCCTAAATAATAATAACAAAATATATAACATACATTTACGTCATCCCTTTATAAAGAATGTTTTAGTATTGAAAAGTTGCTTGTTTCAGATGACCTGCTTATTTTATATATATATACGAGAATTTTATAACAGAATTGAATTAACTTTTATTCTGGAAAAGAAGTGGTCAATTACTTGCAAGGCTGTGATCAATTGGTAATGTCTACTTGGCAATATTGCTTTTGGTAAGAAATGCTGATGATATTTTAAATTGTAAAAAGGACTGGAACACCATGTTTATATATTATTGAGTCCTATTTATCACTTGATATATAGAAAAATTTCCTTTGTTCATAATTTTTCCAAGAAAAAATATTAAATTTGAAGAAACTTTCTCTAAAACGTTAATCTACACTCAAGGTAATATTTAATTGTATAGTCGTAGTGATACATGCAACTGAAAATAATATTAAACACCGAAGAATATAGACTTGGGTCATTCCGTAGAAAATCAAGAATTTAATTATATTTTTTATTAAACAAAAACATTCTTCAAAAATCTTATTGATTAACCTTTAACTACTGTGTGCGGTCTGACAGACCGCGAGTCATTTTTTGTAGAATGATTCAGCCCCTTAAAATATTTCAAGTTTGACTTTTATATTATTTTTTCCGATACTATGTTTCTTAAATTTTAAACTGATGTTCATTAAATTGTTTTATGCAGTATGGACCACGTGTTGCTCTTGCGCAAAAATAATCAAACCACCCAACCACAGCAATTAAAGGTTAATATACAGGTAGATATAATCAAGAATAACAATACTATTATAGTGATTGAGATAAAAAATAAACTTTTATATGCCTTTCAAAACTAAGACTAATATAAAATGTGAGCACGAGGCGTGCGATACAGTTATTTTACCGCATTCTTCGCGATAAAGTGATAATTTTGGGACAATATCTGATTAATAATAAATTTAATTTTTTATGATATAAAAATATAGGTATCTATCAAGCACGAGACATACGGTTGTTCGAAGTACGTAACAGAAACCTGTTTTAAAATAATTATCAACACCAATCAAACTACACAGCTAGAAATTGAAAAAATATACCTTTAAGTACTTTGTAGTAGGACTCTTTTCTTGTAATTTTCAAAAGGAGGGGTTGTTTTAAACTTGATGATATTCTGTTAAACAGGACGAATTTTACTGCGCAAAGGCAAAACACCACCAATAACGAATGGATCACAATTCACAACAGAAAATGGTGTTGAAAGAAATTAAAAAGCAGTAAAGCACATGTTTTTTAAAGATACGTTGTGATTGGCTGAAGACCGTTGCCATCCTCTCGGCTTTCCGTCTACGGAATTTCCAGATTATAGAAATGATTTAAAAAACTACGAAAGTACACGGGAAGTACGTCACAGAACAATATCTGCTTCTGCTACAAAGAAGTTAATAAAAAGAAAAAAGGCGGGAATTGAATAGGCAGCAGGCAGCGGCACCAAGGAGGAAAGAGGGGTAAGGAGGGGCCCTCCCCTTTTCGAAATTTGAAGTATTGCCGACAGGTTTTTCCAGGTTCTGTGCATAACAAAACGCTGTGAATTCTGTGATTCATCCTAGCTCTTTAGCTGTCACGGACTTAATTCTCCTTGAATTGCGTTGATATTTCTTAAGTTTTAAATAATTTTTTTAGTATTTTAATGTTCTAATAATCAATTATGGCTTGTGTGGCCTACAAATGCAATAACAGACCTTCCAGAAAAGGTGACGTAGTCCTACCCAAGTAGCACAGCAGTATTGGCCAATATCAGCCCTACATTGGCCAATCCCGATGTGGAACGGCGCAAAATCGGCCGTTCGATGCCGATATTGCCCAATCTCGCCCAATATTGGGTAGACGATACTCAAAAGTTTGAAAGTTTGATGGACAGTTTTAAAATTGAAATATTTTATGTATAAGAAAGGAATGTTTGTGTTAATATGTTTTGCGATGTTTTTAACACGTTTTTAAGCATTTTTTAAAAAATCATGTAATCCAAAACCGGCAGATTCCGATACAAAACGATGCGCAGAATTTCTCAAAAAGAATCGCCACCGAGTGGCTGAAGCAACTGAAGTGCCCGGATGTGTGTTTGGGAAGTTTGTTTATGTCTACGGCTCGACAGTTATTTGTAACATTAAAATTGATTTAAAACTTAATATTGGTAAGTGTTGTCACAATAATTTGTCGATTTCATGTGGTTATGTTTCGGTGCCTATATATTGCATTATTAGTTTAAGTTGGTTTTCGTTAATTTCAACCATACTTAATTGCCGACTTGGCATGGTTTGATCTACGAATTCGATGTTGACAAAGGTGGTTGGTTTTCACATTAAACTTGATAAGGAATCAAGTTAGTTTCAATTATTTATTTAATACTGTTTAAAATATAATCAAGATTTTTAGCTTTTATGTCATCTGGACAAGATTAAGAGCTTTTATCTCGTCCTTACTCGGATGCAAACTAACACTCATTTACCCATTCCCCCTCTCCATTGCTTGTTTCAAATCATGCTCATCATTGAAATACTTATACTACATGTTACATTCTAGTTATAATATTTATAAATATTAAATATTTATCATATTTGTAATCGTTAGTTTATATTGCGGAATTTCCTATATTTGCTCTTTATAAAATTGAATATCCAAGCTCCGTGATTAGCAGCTCTGTTAATAGAATATATTGTGAATTGCACATATTGAGGAAACCACATTAAATTAAAACACGCCTATTACTCAATCTCAAAGGTGGCGTGGAATAGGGTGCATTATCTCAATCAACCACTTGGCATAAAAGGTAAATGATTGTTCTAAAAAATGTCAATTTTAACAATATGTATAACTATTGTAATTATGCCTCCTATTTTTAAAAAAATACAGCAAACCTGTTAATGCAAAATTGCTTAACATAAAATCACATTTAATGCGAAGGAAAAGCGGTTTTCCCTACTTAAAACTTAACTTTAATTTATTTGTTTAACACAAAATTCGGTTAAAGCGAACAATTTCAGCGGCCAGATCGACTTAGCTTTAACAGGGTTTTACTGTATGTACATTTCCCTATTTAAAAGGTCTGTCTTGTGCAATTATTGATTACTCAGAAAAGAGCAATGAATGCAAATTTTTGAAATATCTACAAAAATATATTTTGAATGCCTAGCTTCCTTTGTGTTAATCTAAACACACTGTGCAAAGATGTTGTTTTTATAAAATAAAAATGTTTTTTTCATTTAAAGAAAAGACTCCATTTGAAAAGTAAACAAATATTGTAATCAAGTATTATTGTTAGTGCTATTCATAGTGCAATTTTCTGTCTTGGGGTGAAAAGTGTAATAGCTGTAGCCTTCCTTCCCTCGGCAGTAAAATGCCAGTATGGCCTTTCAATAGTTAATTTGTTATTCTGTTCAGTTTAAAAGAAAGATACATACTGTTGTAGGGTTCATTGGTGGAAATGGAGAACCCATAGAAGTAATTCCTTCATCTTGGTTCCTCTCAGGCAAAAGTTGTCTTTGGCAGTTTGCAATGAATGGGGGGGGGGGGGATTTACATGATTAAAGAATATATACCCTCAAGTCAACATGGCAAACATTTAATTTTAAAATCTATTGTACATACAGTAAGTAAATTACAATTTTTGTATAAGGTATACAAATAATTAAAGGTATACAAATAATTAAAGGTATCACAAATATTGTTTCATAAGTTTTTGATCTACTTATCAATTCAAGTTTTAATGGTGTAGATTTTTGAAATTGTGGACATGAATAACAGATATTTATTAACAGATTTAAATAATATCCTATTTTAATTTCCCAAACTGTCGATTGGTTTTTTAGTGAGTGATACTATAAGTGCGCTAAGTAAGATATTTAATTGTATAAATAAATTGTATATGAAGTTTTGCAACTAGTTTGAGATAGCATATATCCATAATTTTCCTATTTAGATTCCTTTTAACAGGCATAAGATAAAGCTGAGCTTACTCGTTCAATATCTAGCATTGGGAGTGATTCTTCAGAAGATGAAAATTTATTAACACAGAAAAGCCATACTCATATTCCAGCCCGTTTCAAAGGCGATTCTCTTTCTTTGGAATCCCACAAAGAAACAAGCAAAAACTTATTTGTAAACCAAAAAGCGTGAAAACTTTCCCTGCCAGGTAAGATTATATGACAATCAATTAGGTAATGCTCCAAGCAATTTCGATTTGATGTTACAATAATTTATATTTTAAAATAAAAATTAGCAATGGAGAATCTCGGGTCTTTCAAAAAAAAAAAAAAAAAATTATCTGTTTCTTTAAACAATTTTGTATAAATCACCTTTGTCATATGCTTATAATTGAGAAATTAGTTCAGAAGAAAAAACAACAAAATCACTATGTTCTAAATTAGTTCCTATAACTTTTCAAGTGCAACAGTGTATTTTATATTTTATCTCAGACTTTTCAACAACACTTTTTACTATTTATTTTGAATTTATTTGGTGGTTAATTTAACAGTTTAAAAGAGATTTTTCTCTCTTATAAATTATTTATTAAAATTTTAAACGGCTAAGGAAAAATGAACGAGTTTATAAAAAAAAAAAAAAAAAAAAAAAGCATTAGTATTTATTTCACAATTCATAGTTTTTTGGTGTGCTTGTTTGAGGTTGGTGCAAATGTATGCGATTGAAATTCAAATACCAGTTTAGAATGATTTTCTTAAATGTTAGTAGAAAATGATTTCTGATGTAAAAATTTTACAAAATGTTAACAATCTTATGCTTTCGTGCAAAATTCTGTTTTTCATTTTGCAATTCTGTTTTTCTTTATTGGCAGTAAATGCTGCATTGCATGATTTCTTTTATTGACAACAAATTGCAGTTCCGTTACAAAAAGAGCTTGGATAAAATAAAAAGAGCTAAAGACTAGAAAAAGTTTGAGGCAATAATTTGATTTTTAAATTTTAATGTAATCTTAATTAAAACAGAAATGAACAATTTTATATTTCAGGTTTGTTTTCTTCACCGAGGTGGAAACTTCAAAGGAAGATAAAATATGTAAAATAAAATATGTATTATAATAAACAGCTTGTATTAAATTTATGTTTTTATTATATATATGCACTGCAGAAAGTGACCTTTAATTTAAGTGTGCATGGTTTTTAAGCCATAAAATATCAATTATCGGTCACCAAAAAGCAATTAAAATAGAAATGAAAGTATAAAAAAGTATTCATTATATGAGGTATACATGTAAATATTATTGTGGATTTTTAAAAATAATGTTTTTGTCAAATAATTTTTAGATGAAAACTTTTTCAATGTTGGGGGGGGGGGGGGATCTGCAATTTTAATTCACTTTATTGCTATTACATTTGAAGTGAATGAACTAAAGGCATTAAAATGAGATTTATTTACTATCTATTCGATTCTTAAAGTATGGAGAAAAATGATGTTTTAAAAATGAAAAGTGACTTCATAAATGAAATTGATCTGTGCATAAAAAATATACTTCACAAGTTTTAAATTCAACCTTCTATTTTTATGAAACCTTAGCATAAAAAGTTCAATGAGTATTGATTGACCTATAGGGACTTTAAATTCTACTGGCAGTTTTCTAGTTTAAAATTGCATGTATCTTTCTAAATCCTTGAATATCAGACATTTTGTTATCTAAATGTGTTTTTTTTTGGTAGGAGAGGTGAAAACATTATTTTACAAATGTTTAAGTATAACTTAACAGATTATTAAGGGTTTTTGGGCAACAATGTGATACTAAACATTGAACAGCTCAAAATTGAATCTAAACGCATATAAGAATTATCATTTGCAACCACTCCTTCCACCAAAAAGAAAGTTCAGATATGTTGAGTGGCAAATCTATCCAAAATGCTCTGTGATATAGTGAAAAAACAGTAGCGGTTCCAAAAATTGCTCATAGTAGTGGCTAAAACTGCTCATCCAGGTTTGGAAAAAAACATGTTTTTTTTTGGTTTAAACCAAGTTTTTTTTTTTTTTTTTATCCTTTTCTAATTACTTGTATACATATTTATAAATAAAATTTGACATAAACAAGAATAATTTATGCTCAAATAACAATGAATATTCATTTTGAAAGCAATTTGAACTAAGTAAAAAACAATTGTTCTACTTATGGGGACATTCAAATCATATTAAATTTTAATATTTTATTTAGACATTAGAACATATTTTATTTCAGCTAAAAATAGAAGTAATTTACAACATCAAATAATTAAAAAAAATCTAATTATAAATAAAAATACAATTTTAAATTATTCTTAAAAAAACAAAAAACATTTGGTTTAAACCATGCTCATCGATATTGCCCAAGATTGCACATCAATACTGGCCAAAACTACTACTACTCGATATCGGCCAAAACTACGCATCGAGATCGGCCCAAACTGCTCCTCGAGATCGGCCAAAACTACTACTACTCGATATCGGCCAAAACTACGCATCGATATCGGCCAAAACTGCTCCTCGAGATCGGCCAAGACCGCCCTGCGATATTGGCCAATATTGCAAAAATGTTAGCCGTTCGGTGCTGGCCGTTCCGACATTACCCAGGATTGGCCAATCTTCCAGAGCTCCGGTTTCCGACATTGGCCAATACTGCTGTGCTACCTGGGTAGGTGACGTAGATCAGCTTACTAGATGACGCCGTGTCGGATAATTAGTCCTAAGAAACAATAGTATCGTTTGTAAAAGTGTCAGTGATTGATCCCAAAACTGTATAGAATGAAACTTTATAGAATCAACTATAGCTATATTGTATGTATGATCGTATAACTATCGTATACAAATTATTTTCTATATACGTGTATATATACCCAAGCAACGCAACCATATTGTTTCAATGTGGTGTCAACGTTAAATACCAACATGCACAATGTTGTTTCAACGTGGAACTGCAACGTTGTTTTCAAGCGGAAGTGTTCACTTAAAGGAGCGTGGATACAATGTTGAGTGCCAACGTTGTTTCAACGTAGATATATCACACTGCTTCCACATGCTAGCTATTATCCACGTGGTTTCAATGTTGAATGTCAATATTGGTTCAACGTGGATTTGTCACATTGTTTCCACGTGAGAGTGTTCATTTTTGCCCATGTGGTTTCCACGTTGAATGTCAATGTTGTTTCAACATGGATGCATCCCATTGTTACCACATGATAGTGTTCACTTTTACCAATGTTGTTTAAACATGAATCTTCCACATGAGTGTTCAATATTGAATCTTGCCAATGTTGTTTCAAGACACACATCCCATAATGCTGTTTTTACAGCACTATAGTTCTTGAGCCCAAGAACTAGTGCTGTCGAAACAGTTTTTCTGGAAAGTATGTCTTGAAACAACATTGGCAAGAATCAAGATTGAACACTCATGTGGAAGATTCATATTTAAACAACATTGGTAAAAGTGAACACTATCATGTGGTAACAATGTGGAACACCCATGTTAAAACAGTATTGCTCATATTTTTCATATTCACATTGCTCATATTTTTTGGAAGGGGTTATGAAATTAAAATTCAAAATACCATAGTAGTTAGAAAATGCCGATCCTGAGCCATGGCGGGATGCGGGATGGTATGGTATGGTATGGGGGCGTGACCGAAAGGGGGCGTGACCGGATATGACGTCACAGGAAGTGACATCACAGGATATGCCGTCACCGGAAGTCACGTGACCGGAAGTGGAGTTGAGTTGTTCCCCTCCTGCTGTTGTTTTAGTTTCATTATAAGCTGTTTGTGTATGACGTCACAGTAGATATGACGTCATAATGTGTTTTATATCAAAGTTTTGAGCGGTGGCAACACTTTTTAGTTTCGATTTACCTTTAAGATGGAGTTGAGTTGTTCTAGGACTGCTTGTAAATGAATAAGCTAGAGTGATAGGTATTTTTACTAATGACGTCACAGTAGGTATGACGTCATAATGTGTTTTATATCAAAGTTTTGAGCGTTGGCAACACTTTTTAGTTTCAATTTACCTTTCAGACGGAGTTGAGTTGTTCTAGGGCTGCTTCTAAGTGAATAAGTTAGAGTGATAGATATTTTTACTAATGACGTCACAGTGGGTATGACGTCATTCTATGTTAAGATTTACGTTTTAAGTGGTGATAACATTGGATATATACCAAATTTAGTTTTCAGGTGTTGGCAACGAGTTCTGATCGGTCAGCTAAATGCTCGCTTGTGACTGATAAGTTTTAAACATGTGATCAAAAGTTAACTCCTGATTGACTGTTTGGTTTTCTAGCGAGTTACTTACATATCCTTTAGCCAAGTTAAAATACCTGCAACAAAGTTACACAAAAAAAAAAAATGTTAAATTTGAAAAGTTAATAAAAGGAAGGCCATTTGCTAAGGGTCTAAAGAACCCTAACCCCGAGCTACACGTGACATTTCAATATTTTACCAAACAATTGTTAAAATATCGACTATCGGACGTTGCCTTCATGGTAACTCATCTACCCACCCCCCTTCCTTAACTAATTTTGAATAAGTTAAGACTTTAGAATTACAATTAATAAATTTTGAAAAATTATTTATTAAAGGTGAGGACCCACCTCCAGCCCGATACCTCTTTTAGGAAGAATTGGTACCGCCTCACTCCACCCTAACAAAAAAAAAAAATCTGTGAAAAAAAAAACACGAAGTATTAAACACGCCTTTCACACTCAGGTATCTAAGTAGAAATGGCGAGACGGCAACCGGTAGCGTCTATATATGAGGGGTGATCACGTGACTTCACCGACCAATCAGATTTCACGGTAGAGGGTGCTACTGACTATCGACCCGTCAGAAGGGAGGGGAGCGTGACTAGGGATGTTTCAACACGCTTCAACGCGTTTGCGAGTTGAGTTGTTGTGTAACGATCTTGCTTGAAACAGTTAAAGTGATAGATAATTTGTTCGTGACGTCATAGTGTAGCGAATGGGTTTTTAGCGTAGACAGTTGTTGCAATTGGAGTAATTATGAAATTTATTAAATATAAAGATAATATTTAGTAATAATTATCAGATTTTATTATTATTATTATAAAAAATAAACTTATAAAAAAAGTGAACGTGAAAATTTACTTTACGAATAAAAATCATGTCTTTAAAATGTGTACGAATATCACTAAATAAGAGAAAAAAGTAACATACTTAAACTCTTTAAAATAAATAACTTTAACATTAACGTAAAAAATTTACTTTTCACATAAAAATCACTTTAAAATGAGTAAAAATATCGCTAAATAAGAGAAAAAAAGTAACTTACTTAAAATTTCTAAGATAAATATTTAACCTTTACTCGAAAATTCCCTTCATATATAAAAATCACGACTTTAAAATATGACATGCAAGAGAAAAGTAACGTACTTAAACTTTCTACGACAAATAACTTTAACATTAACGTAACATTTTACTTTACACATAAAAATCCCGACTTTAAAATATGTAGAAATATCGCTAAATAAAAGAAGAAAAAAAAAAGTAACATACTTAAACTTTGTACGACAAATAACTTTGACATTAACGTAAAAAATTTTCTTCACATATAAAAATCACGACTTTAAAATGTGACGTGTAAGAAGAATTAGCATACTTAAAATTTCTACGACAAATAAATTTAACCTTTACGCGAAAATTTACTATATACATAAAAATCATGTCTTTAAAATATGTAAAAATATTGCTAAATAAAAGAAAAAAACTAACATACTTAAACTTTGCACGACAAATAACTTTAGCATTAACGTAAAAATTTACTTCACATATAAAAATCACGACATTAAAATGTGACATGTAAGAAGAATTAGCATACTTAAAATTTCTACGATAAATAATTTTAACATTTGAGTGAAAATTTACTACATATATAAAAATCATGTATTTAAAATATCGCTGAATAAAAGAAAAAAGTAACATACTTAAACTTTCTACGACAAATAACTTTAACATTAACGCAAAAATTTACTTTACACATAAAAATCACGACTTTAAATTTGACATGCAGGAGGAAAGTATAACATACCTATAATTTCTACGACAAAGAATTCAAACATTGCCATTCATGTCTTTAAAATGTATAATGACAACTCTAACATTTAGAAAAAAGAAACACTAAAAATTTACAAGGCAAAGAATTTAAAATTGAACGTGAAAATTAACTTCACATGTACAATCATACTCTTATATCAACGATAAATAAGATAAAAAAGAAGCTCTAAAAATTTATAAGGCAAATAATTTAAATAATACGCGAAAATTTACCACACATATAAAAATTATGTCTTTCAAATGTGTAAGAATAACGCTAAATTAGAGAAAAAGAAATACTAAAAATTTATAAGGTAAGGAATTGAAACAATATGCGAAAATTTATTTCACGCATAAAATTTTTATCTTTAAAATGTGTAAGAATAATGCTAAATTAGAGAAGAAAAAAAAAATAACATACTTAAACTTTCTTCGACAACAATTTAAACAATACGCGACATTTTCATACACAATTATTTTCTTAGGTTAATGTTAAATAATGGGAAATTTAACAGAATAAAAATTTCAAAGATAAAGAATTTTAACCTTTACACGAAAATTTACCTCACAAAAATATCATATCCTTAAACTTTAACGTGACAATTTACTCTTCATATACAATTAAACTCTTAGGTTAATGTTAAATAAGAAAAAAAATAATATACTTAAAATTTCTAAGATAAACATAACGTAAAAATTTCGTATCATGTGTTTAAAATGTAACATATAAGAGAAAAAAAACTAACATACTTGAACTTTCTATAGCAAAGAATTTAAGCATTAGCGTAAAAATTCACTTTACATATAAAATTCACATCTTTAAATGGGAAGATAAGCAGGTGACGGTAATTAGCCAATCAGGGTAGCGGTAGGTGATACGCCATTCGCCGGCATTTTTAGATCGGAGGATGAGTCACGCTAAAACTTGTTGGAACAGGTCGGGAGATTTGTACAGCAAGAACAACAGCATCGACGCGCAAGCAGCGGGTGATGCTGTGATGTGTCAGCAGGTCTTTGAGATTATCGTTTTCCTACTTTGCCGTTTTCATAATGAAATGTTTGTGAAAACTTGGAATGAATAAAGTGGATTTCAAAGACATATTAGTAAGTGAAGATAGAATTCGCATGGACTTTCTTCCAAAAAGTATGATTCACTTGGAGAATTTAAGATCATTTCTACTTGAAAACTTTTCTATTATTTAAAACATTGAATATTGTTCAAACTCAGTGGGATTATATGCTACAATACGGGTAAAACTTAACAAAATTGTTACATAGAAGAAAAATAGTAAGAGATTTAAAATAAATATTAGTTATAGATACTCCAAAGAAAAAATTTCACCTCTACTTTTCAATCGGAAAATCAATACAAGTTGGAAATTTATGTTACTTCAAGAAAGACTTAGACAATTTACTTTGTAATAATATACGTTAAGGTGTCGTATTAACTCGTGCAATACATGCTGACTAAGGTTTATTTTACTTGAAAGGTGAATTGGGGGAAAATATTAAATAAATTGTAGATATTAAATACATTGTAGATATGCATTCAAGTTTTGAAAATCACCTGCAAGACTTTTAAAACATCTTAAGATAAATTGAAAGAAACTTTTTATACTCTGAAAGGAAATCACAAGTAATTTAGTTTACTTTTTTCATGGTAACACTCATATTCAACGACATGTTTTTAAAATTTAACCTTCTTTACATGATAATAGTTATAAATTTTTTCAATCTCAGATGCGATATACTATTATTTCTAACATATATGTTACGAATTGTGTAAAGTTTTTAAAAGAGTATATGCAAATCACCAATCAGAAACATAAAAATCTAACATCAATCAAACACACTAAAATAATAAGATATTTTCCTTAGTGGAAATAGTTAACTACTCATGTGATGGAATGTACTTAGAAAATTTAAATACTGAAAAAAGTTTGCTAGGCAAACTTAAAGAATATATATTTTTTTTCTTGTGAAAAACTAGCATAAATTTGAAAAATATAGAGTTTGTTACTACGTAAAATTGAACATCATCTGGACAAACTAAATTATACATGAATTTTTTTTTTATTTGATAGGTGCTGACAATATATCATTAATACAGAGATTTTTAACTTCCACCCATAATTTCTAAATAACTTATACATAAATTTCAGAAAACTGAAACGGAATGTGTTTTACAAGACGCTTATTTTGAAAGATGAATATTCAATATTAATATAACTGAGCAAAGTTCATTACGGAAAAAACTTGTAAAAGATACTTATATTTTGAAAATAGTTTGAAATATCCTTTTAAATTTATGAATGCTCGCTTTCGAAAGACACAAATAAAACTGATATTACACATGATAATTAACACATGCATAACATTAATCAAACAAAGTGGAATTTTTATTGCTTGTGACCGATAACTTTTCAGTGAAGCAAAACTTACATAGGAAATTTGTGCAAACTTTTTCAACTTTTAAACCAAGTATTATGTAAAATTATAAATTACGATAGGAAATAGCACACTTCAGAATCGGAACAAGTCTTCTAGTTAAGCTAAATTTATTTCTCAAGGAATTGAAAGCATACCAGACAAGTCCTTATCATTTCGCATCTTTTCTCATGTTGCAAGAAGACATACTTTGTAAAAGATCGTCGTTGCACTTAACAAAAATCAGTAAAAATAAATGTATTTTCTATGGCAAAGATAAAACTTCACAACTTAATTACTGAAATTTAGCTAAGTTGCATATGGTTTATTCACATAACTCGCATATGCTTCGAATGTTGAAATATATTTGTCAGTTGAAATCAAACTAATCGAAAATAAATGCTACCTACATTTTCAAGTCGGAAATTACTATTAAATAAACTTTACATGTAAAACATTGTCATGTTAAAAAGAAAAATCTACAAAAATGTAAATGATAATTTTACTGTTGGTACATAAATGATGAATAATTTATGATTTTATTCTAGGCAAACGTTTTATTGTCTAACAGAGAACTTAAACTTTAGCAGAAAAACGAAAAAATACAATTTTTATATCCTATCATACTTGTCGAAAATTGAATTTATTAGCTGTTGTAATAGATTTTTATTGTCCAAATTTCTATAGTTTTTCTTCCCGGTGCAATAAAATTAAGTTCATGTGTAATAAGTAGGTTTTCTGATGAATCTTATAAATTTAATGAAATTATTATGACCTAAGAGATTGAGTGAACTGAATAAATCAATGATGTAAATTTAAACAGTGACTTGAACTGATACATACTATAACTGTAAAGAAGTATGACAAAGTGATAGATGAAGTAAAAATAGAAGTTGAATGAAATGTGTTGAAAAAAGTTGAAGACGACAAGAAATTCGTAATTGAGAATTATCATTGACTTATATTAACTTCGTTTTTCTTGCTTATGACAAGAAAATACACTCTTTCTTATTAAGAACCAACTTGATATCTTATCATAGAATGACAATGATGAAATATCTATACATTAAAAAAAAAAAAAAATACCAAACTTAGATATAGCAAATTTCTTGAAATTCATGTATAATGCGAGAAGTTTTACTGGAAATATAGAAGATACAACATTGAAAGATGTGAATGTTTTGAAGTACTTTATCAGAAATAAAAAAAAAAAAAAAAATGCGCTGAGATTCGCTATAAAAAATTTTAGGAGAAAGTTTAAACAAAATTTAAAATCAAACATGCTTTTAAATGGGAACACAAGTATTAAAACTATAGCACATTAAACAATTTATATTACGTCATCTCAGTTGTATCAAACTGAATAACATGAAAAACAACCACAAACTGAATAAACATGAAAATTATCAATATATGTGGAAAAGTTTCCTTTTTTCACATATAAAAAAAAATAACACATGGACGTACGTTAAGATCACGAAACATGCATAATCATATACCGATAAGAGCAACCAATGTTGCGGGGAGATATTCACATGATGGTCAATATCCCATGAATAAATTGATTGATTGAATTTATAATGCTAATTCCAATAGTATTCCACGTAACTTCAACTTCATATGTTACACTATAGATATATTTATTTTTCAAATATATTGACTTTCGAAAAATCATCCTTCAATACAAGAATGATCATAGTAAGAATAAAAGAAAAGATACTAAGCATTGATTTAAAGTGTATTTATTTCAACTTAGCAACAAATCATATGCTTGAAACGAAAATTGCTTCGAACCAAAGTATAACCATCCAATTTCATTGATTCCTACAAGGACATTTTTCTCATCTAGTAATTGAATTTTTTTTTTCTCATACACATTATAAGTGATGTCCAATCAGGTGTAGAATAGTTGAAGATATCCGACCTCTTTCTAAATATTAATAAGTCACTGTTGAAAAACTTATAAAAATTTCAATTTACACTTAAAGTTTTTTTTTTTTTATATATATTTCAAAGAATTTTTTCAAATTAATATGTATATTTAAATACTGAAACTTATTCACTTCAATAAATGTATGTTTAAGTTATAAAACTCTTCGTATGTATTGAAAAATTGTAACTTTTCGTCTTCTTCGTATAAATCGATAACTTATACACTAGTTCTTCATCAATTAATCTTCTAAGTAAATCTTTCAAAGCTAAAAACATACTTATAGCTTTGCATTTGTAACATGTTTAATTGTACATGTTTCTCGTGAAATTAAAATTTTATATGTTTTCCATGAAAATATCTGGAATTTTGTAACTTTCACATGAAACATGTACAATTTAACTTGTTACAAATGCAAAGCTATAAGTATGTTTTTAGCTTTGAAAGATTTACTTAGAAGATTAATTGATGAAGAACTAGTGTATAAGTTATCGATTTATACGAAGAAGACGAAAAGTTACAATTTTTCAATACATACGAAGAGTTTTATAACTTAAACATACATTTATTGAAGTGAATAAGTTTCAGTATTTAAATATACATATTAATTTGAAAAAATTCTTTGAAATATATATAAAAAAAAAAAAACTTTAAGTGTAAATTGAAATTTTTATAAGTTTTTCAACAGTGACTTATTAATATTTAGAAAGAGGTCGGATATCTTCAACTATTCTACACCTGATTGGACATCACTTATAATGTGTATGAGAAAAAAAAAATTCAATTACTAGATGAGAAAAATGTCCTTGTAGGAATCAATGAAATTGGATGGTTATACTTTGGTTCGAAGCAATTTTCGTTTCAAGCATATGATTTGTTGCTAAGTTGAAATAAATACACTTTAAATCAATGCTTAGTATCTTTTCTTTTATTCTTACTATGATCATTCTTGTATTGAAGGATGATTTTTCGAAAGTCAATATATTTGAAAAATAAATATATCTATAGTGTAACATATGAAGTTGAAGTTACGTGGAATACTATTGGAATTAGCATTATAAATTCAATCAATCAATTTATTCATGGGATATTGACCATCATGTGAATATCTCCCCGCAACATTGGTTGCTCTTATCGGTATATGATTATGCATGTTTCGTGATCTTAACGTACGTCCATGTGTTATTTTTTTTTATATGTGAAAAAAGGAAACTTTTCCACATATATTGATAATTTTCATGTTTATTCAGTTTGTGGTTGTTTTTCATGTTATTCAGTTTGATACAACTGAGATGACGTAATATAAATTGTTTAATGTGCTATAGTTTTAATACTTGTGTTCCCATTTAAAAGCATGTTTGATTTTAAATTTTGTTTAAACTTTCTCCTAAAATTTTTTATAGCGAATCTCAGCGCATTTTTTTTTTTTTTTTTATTTCTGATAAAGTACTTCAAAACATTCACATCTTTCAATGTTGTATCTTCTATATTTCCAGTAAAACTTCTCGCATTATACATGAATTTCAAGAAATTTGCTATATCTAAGTTTGGTATTTTTTTTTTTTTTTAATGTATAGATATTTCATCATTGTCATTCTATGATAAGATATCAAGTTGGTTCTTAATAAGAAAGAGTGTATTTTCTTGTCATAAGCAAGAAAAACGAAGTTAATATAAGTCAATGATAATTCTCAATTACGAATTTCTTGTCGTCTTCAACTTTTTTCAACACATTTCATTCAACTTCTATTTTTACTTCATCTATCACTTTGTCATACTTCTTTACAGTTATAGTATGTATCAGTTCAAGTCACTGTTTAAATTTACATCATTGATTTATTCAGTTCACTCAATCTCTTAGGTCATAATAATTTCATTAAATTTATAAGATTCATCAGAAAACCTACTTATTACACATGAACTTAATTTTATTGCACCGGGAAGAAAAACTATAGAAATTTGGACAATAAAAATCTATTACAACAGCTAATAAATTCAATTTTCGACAAGTATGATAGGATATAAAAATTGTATTTTTTCGTTTTTCTGCTAAAGTTTAAGTTCTCTGTTAGACAATAAAACGTTTGCCTAGAATAAAATCATAAATTATTCATCATTTATGTACCAACAGTAAAATTATCATTTACATTTTTGTAGATTTTTCTTTTTAACATGACAATGTTTTACATGTAAAGTTTATTTAATAGTAATTTCCGACTTGAAAATGTAGGTAGCATTTATTTTCGATTAGTTTGATTTCAACTGACAAATATATTTCAACATTCGAAGCATATGCGAGTTATGTGAATAAACCATATGCAACTTAGCTAAATTTCAGTAATTAAGTTGTGAAGTTTTATCTTTGCCATAGAAAATACATTTATTTTTACTGATTTTTGTTAAGTGCAACGACGATCTTTTACAAAGTATGTCTTCTTGCAACATGAGAAAAGATGCGAAATGATAAGGACTTGTCTGGTATGCTTTCAATTCCTTGAGAAATAAATTTAGCTTAACTAGAAGACTTGTTCCGATTCTGAAGTGTGCTATTTCCTATCGTAATTTATAATTTTACATAATACTTGGTTTAAAAGTTGAAAAAGTTTGCACAAATTTCCTATGTAAGTTTTGCTTCACTGAAAAGTTATCGGTCACAAGCAATAAAAATTCCACTTTGTTTGATTAATGTTATGCATGTGTTAATTATCATGTGTAATATCAGTTTTATTTGTGTCTTTCGAAAGCGAGCATTCATAAATTTAAAAGGATATTTCAAACTATTTTCAAAATATAAGTATCTTTTACAAGTTTTTTCCGTAATGAACTTTGCTCAGTTATATTAATATTGAATATTCATCTTTCAAAATAAGCGTCTTGTAAAACACATTCCGTTTCAGTTTTCTGAAATTTATGTATAAGTTATTTAGAAATTATGGGTGGAAGTTAAAAATCTCTGTATTAATGATATATTGTCAGCACCTATCAAATAAAAAAAAAATTCATGTATAATTTAGTTTGTCCAGATGATGTTCAATTTTACGTAGTAACAAACTCTATATTTTTCAAATTTATGCTAGTTTTTCACAAGAAAAAAAATATATATTCTTTAAGTTTGCCTAGCAAACTTTTTTCAGTATTTAAATTTTCTAAGTACATTCCATCACATGAGTAGTTAACTATTTCCACTAAGGAAAATATCTTATTATTTTAGTGTGTTTGATTGATGTTAGATTTTTATGTTTCTGATTGGTGATTTGCATATACTCTTTTAAAAACTTTACACAATTCGTAACATATATGTTAGAAATAATAGTATATCGCATCTGAGATTGAAAAAATTTATAACTATTATCATGTAAAGAAGGTTAAATTTTAAAAACATGTCGTTGAATATGAGTGTTACCATGAAAAAAGTAAACTAAATTACTTGTGATTTCCTTTCAGAGTATAAAAAGTTTCTTTCAATTTATCTTAAGATGTTTTAAAAGTCTTGCAGGTGATTTTCAAAACTTGAATGCATATCTACAATGTATTTAATATCTACAATTTATTTAATATTTTCCCCCAATTCACCTTTCAAGTAAAATAAACCTTAGTCAGCATGTATTGCACGAGTTAATACGACACCTTAACGTATATTATTACAAAGTAAATTGTCTAAGTCTTTCTTGAAGTAACATAAATTTCCAACTTGTATTGATTTTCCGATTGAAAAGTAGAGGTGAAATTTTTTCTTTGGAGTATCTATAACTAATATTTATTTTAAATCTCTTACTATTTTTCTTCTATGTAACAATTTTGTTAAGTTTTACCCGTATTGTAGCATATAATCCCACTGAGTTTGAACAATATTCAATGTTTTAAATAATAGAAAAGTTTTCAAGTAGAAATGATCTTAAATTCTCCAAGTGAATCATACTTTTTGGAAGAAAGTCCATGCGAATTCTATCTTCACTTACTAATATGTCTTTGAAATCCACTTTATTCATTCCAAGTTTTCACAAACATTTCATTATGAAAACGGCAAAGTAGGAAAACGATAATCTCAAAGACCTGCTGACACATCACAGCATCACCCGCTGCTTGCGCGTCGATGCTGTTGTTCTTGCTGTACAAATCTCCCGACCTGTTCCAACAAGTTTTAGCGTGACTCATCCTCCGATCTAAAAATGCCGGCGAATG
The DNA here is from genome assembly GCA_963978545.1 of Linyphia triangularis. Taxonomy (NCBI): domain Eukaryota; kingdom Metazoa; phylum Arthropoda; class Arachnida; order Araneae; family Linyphiidae; genus Linyphia; species Linyphia triangularis. The sequence goes on from OZ021725.1 coordinate 20,259,599, forward strand.
GCGTATCACCTACCGCTACCCTGATTGGCTAATTACCGTCACCTGCTTATCTTCCCATTTAAAGATGTGAATTTTATATGTAAAGTGAATTTTTACGCTAATGCTTAAATTCTTTGCTATAGAAAGTTCAAGTATGTTAGTTTTTTTTCTCTTATATGTTACATTTTAAACACATGATACGAAATTTTTACGTTATGTTTATCTTAGAAATTTTAAGTATATTATTTTTTTTCTTATTTAACATTAACCTAAGAGTTTAATTGTATATGAAGAGTAAATTGTCACGTTAAAGTTTAAGGATATGATATTTTTGTGAGGTAAATTTTCGTGTAAAGGTTAAAATTCTTTATCTTTGAAATTTTTATTCTGTTAAATTTCCCATTATTTAACATTAACCTAAGAAAATAATTGTGTATGAAAATGTCGCGTATTGTTTAAATTGTTGTCGAAGAAAGTTTAAGTATGTTATTTTTTTTTCTTCTCTAATTTAGCATTATTCTTACACATTTTAAAGATAAAAATTTTATGCGTGAAATAAATTTTCGCATATTGTTTCAATTCCTTACCTTATAAATTTTTAGTATTTCTTTTTCTCTAATTTAGCGTTATTCTTACACATTTGAAAGACATAATTTTTATATGTGTGGTAAATTTTCGCGTATTATTTAAATTATTTGCCTTATAAATTTTTAGAGCTTCTTTTTTATCTTATTTATCGTTGATATAAGAGTATGATTGTACATGTGAAGTTAATTTTCACGTTCAATTTTAAATTCTTTGCCTTGTAAATTTTTAGTGTTTCTTTTTTCTAAATGTTAGAGTTGTCATTATACATTTTAAAGACATGAATGGCAATGTTTGAATTCTTTGTCGTAGAAATTATAGGTATGTTATACTTTCCTCCTGCATGTCAAATTTAAAGTCGTGATTTTTATGTGTAAAGTAAATTTTTGCGTTAATGTTAAAGTTATTTGTCGTAGAAAGTTTAAGTATGTTACTTTTTTCTTTTATTCAGCGATATTTTAAATACATGATTTTTATATATGTAGTAAATTTTCACTCAAATGTTAAAATTATTTATCGTAGAAATTTTAAGTATGCTAATTCTTCTTACATGTCACATTTTAATGTCGTGATTTTTATATGTGAAGTAAATTTTTACGTTAATGCTAAAGTTATTTGTCGTGCAAAGTTTAAGTATGTTAGTTTTTTTCTTTTATTTAGCAATATTTTTACATATTTTAAAGACATGATTTTTATGTATATAGTAAATTTTCGCGTAAAGGTTAAATTTATTTGTCGTAGAAATTTTAAGTATGCTAATTCTTCTTACACGTCACATTTTAAAGTCGTGATTTTTATATGTGAAGAAAATTTTTTACGTTAATGTCAAAGTTATTTGTCGTACAAAGTTTAAGTATGTTACTTTTTTTTTCTTCTTTTATTTAGCGATATTTCTACATATTTTAAAGTCGGGATTTTTATGTGTAAAGTAAAATGTTACGTTAATGTTAAAGTTATTTGTCGTAGAAAGTTTAAGTACGTTACTTTTCTCTTGCATGTCATATTTTAAAGTCGTGATTTTTATATATGAAGGGAATTTTCGAGTAAAGGTTAAATATTTATCTTAGAAATTTTAAGTAAGTTACTTTTTTTCTCTTATTTAGCGATATTTTTACTCATTTTAAAGTGATTTTTATGTGAAAAGTAAATTTTTTACGTTAATGTTAAAGTTATTTATTTTAAAGAGTTTAAGTATGTTACTTTTTTCTCTTATTTAGTGATATTCGTACACATTTTAAAGACATGATTTTTATTCGTAAAGTAAATTTTCACGTTCACTTTTTTTATAAGTTTATTTTTTATAATAATAATAATAAAATCTGATAATTATTACTAAATATTATCTTTATATTTAATAAATTTCATAATTACTCCAATTGCAACAACTGTCTACGCTAAAAACCCATTCGCTACACTATGACGTCACGAACAAATTATCTATCACTTTAACTGTTTCAAGCAAGATCGTTACACAACAACTCAACTCGCAAACGCGTTGAAGCGTGTTGAAACATCCCTAGTCACGCTCCCCTCCCTTCTGACGGGTCGATAGTCAGTAGCACCCTCTACCGTGAAATCTGATTGGTCGGTGAAGTCACGTGATCACCCCTCATATATAGACGCTACCGGTTGCCGTCTCGCCATTTCTACTTAGATACCTGAGTGTGAAAGGCGTGTTTAATACTTCGTGTTTTTTTTTTCACAGATTTTTTTTTTTTGTTAGGGTGGAGTGAGGCGGTACCAATTCTTCCTAAAAGAGGTATCGGGCTGGAGGTGGGTCCTCACCTTTAATAAATAATTTTTCAAAATTTATTAATTGTAATTCTAAAGTCTTAACTTATTCAAAATTAGTTAAGGAAGGGGGGTGGGTAGATGAGTTACCATGAAGGCAACGTCCGATAGTCGATATTTTAACAATTGTTTGGTAAAATATTGAAATGTCACGTGTAGCTCGGGGTTAGGGTTCTTTAGACCCTTAGCAAATGGCCTTCCTTTTATTAACTTTTCAAATTTAACATTTTTTTTTTTTGTGTAACTTTGTTGCAGGTATTTTAACTTGGCTAAAGGATATGTAAGTAACTCGCTAGAAAACCAAACAGTCAATCAGGAGTTAACTTTTGATCACATGTTTAAAACTTATCAGTCACAAGCGAGCATTTAGCTGACCGATCAGAACTCGTTGCCAACACCTGAAAACTAAATTTGGTATATATCCAATGTTATCACCACTTAAAACGTAAATCTTAACATAGAATGACGTCATACCCACTGTGACGTCATTAGTAAAAATATCTATCACTCTAACTTATTCACTTAGAAGCAGCCCTAGAACAACTCAACTCCGTCTGAAAGGTAAATTGAAACTAAAAAGTGTTGCCAACGCTCAAAACTTTGATATAAAACACATTATGACGTCATACCTACTGTGACGTCATTAGTAAAAATACCTATCACTCTAGCTTATTCATTTACAAGCAGTCCTAGAACAACTCAACTCCATCTTAAAGGTAAATCGAAACTAAAAAGTGTTGCCACCGCTCAAAACTTTGATATAAAACACATTATGACGTCATATCTACTGTGACGTCATACACAAACAGCTTATAATGAAACTAAAACAACAGCAGGAGGGGAACAACTCAACTCCACTTCCGGTCACGTGACTTCCGGTGACGGCATATCCTGTGATGTCACTTCCTGTGACGTCATATCCGGTCACGCCCCCTTTCGGTCACGCCCCCATACCATACCATACCATCCCGCATCCCGCCATGGCTCAGGATCGGCATTTTCTAACTACTTACCATTTAAAGTTGCAATTTTAAGCAAAACAAATTATTGATTTTTGTATTTTAATAGATAACAGAAAAAATTTGGAAGCGAATGTATCCTGCCTACTTTCCTAAGCGCTTGATTTGACACATTTTTTTCACATGAATGTGTTTAGTTTTATTAGCACTGTAAAGTTTAAGAGTATATGCATTATAGAAACTCTCATTTAATGAAAAGAAAAAGTTAAAACTAGAATATTTTCCAAGTATTGGCTTTATGAGTTTCCAACTACTGTTACACAATGTATCATCTTTTAGTAGGTAGAATATCATTTTGTGAAAAATTAAACTTTCCTTTTATATGCAGAGGATTATTCTGTACAAACATTTAATTTTGCTCCAATGAACCACAATTAAAATTAATTATAATATTTGCTTCTTAATTATCTCTGAACTAATCAAATTTGAATAAAAATTATACATATATATTTTTTAACTGTAAAAATAAATCATAATGTTCAAAATAATTTTATTTCAAAAATAGCATGCATAACATTAAAACAAATGTTAATAAAACAAATATTAATAATTACATGTAACAGTAACAGACATAGTCCTAACACAATTACATAGGTACAAATACCTTTCAAATTGTTTCTAAGTTCACACTTTAAACCAGCAAATAGAAAATTATAAGATGATTAAATATATATGTGCTAATTTTTAATGACATATCCCATTCAGAGCAACAGTAGGATCTTAACTTCAAGATCCCATTTAAAGACAGTAAAATAAGAAAGGAGATACAAAACAATTATTTAAGTTTGTGAACCATATGTTATAATCCATGTTTACAATCCACAATATCATTCCCAAAAATATTCCACATCTCTGTCACAATCAGCAGCCTTAATGTCACTCCACGAGCTTCTTTCGCCTCCTCATTGGTTGTTTTCATAATCTCTAAAATAAAATTACCTTTATTTAATACAATAAAGCATTCAAACATATATTTATATAGATATAACTGTTTTCCAATTTTTAAAAGTAGACACCATGCCAAAAATAATAATAAAGAAATACGACGTGTAAAAATGCTCAAATCCAACTCTGCTACTTAAATCGCCAACCAAATTCAAAGATTGAATATATTAATCAAGATAATATCCCTTTTTTATGACTTAAAAAAATCCCTCTTTCGCGTTGAAAGCGATCCCCTTGTTTTGGATGGTTTTAAGTCAATGCCAGTATGCAGAAGCACCCTTCATATTATGGTTTGCACATTGGACTGACCAAAGATCACACGACCATTTAAGGCAATAACAGACTTATTTCAGAATATCATGCAATGACGATACACAATATAGTTTAATCAAAAGTAGATTATGTAAAAAAAATTCGAAGGCAGATGCAGAATACCAATGTTGCCTACTCCCACCCAGTATTTGAAAACTAAAATGAAGAGTAGAAAAATTTAAAGGAAAAACATATAATATAGGTTTTTAATTAATGTTATATTTCAATAGGAAACCAATTATAATTTTTGAAAATTCTAGATTGAAACAACTTAGTTGCCTTTTACTCTTAGGTATACTTTTAGAAAAATTTACTGTATCATACAAATTTAGCTTTAAATTCAAAAACCCTTTTTACTACTTTGAGGATAAATTAAATGAGCTGCTGCAACCAAATTGAAGCCATGCTTTCTATTGGTTTCCAGTTCAAAGTTAGGAGCTCTTTTTTCATTACATAGTTGCCTGGAGGTTAAAATAGTCAATTAGGATATTTTGGTACTTGCGTATTAACTCCACCGCAGCTACAGATTTGGCGGTTTTTAATTACTTACAAGGAATTAGAGTTTTATACTTACAAAGAATCCAAAAGATAACTGCATGCGAACAACAAGATTGCTCTTTATTGGCGGCACTGAAAAACCGTCAAATCTGTAGCTACAGTGGCGTTAACACGTAAGTACCGATATTTTTCTTACCAAAAAAAGTTTTCTGGAGGCTAAAATAGTCACTTTAGTAAACGCCACTAGCAGCCTTGTTATAATACTGCCATAATTCAGACATGTTCACAACAGCAAAACTAATTTAAAAAGAATAAAAAAATTATACTTAATATATAAATTATAGAGGATTATCAAAAGAACTATCAGTGTCATTTAACATGATGGCCACATGATTTTCAGATATGTTGACACACTTATCGAATAGAACATGTATGCTAAAGAGATAATATGCCAATTTTTTAAAAATAGGTTTGATGGTAGTTAAAAGTTAAAATTATTCCATAACATTAAAACTTCTAATGATTATCACAGCAAATCTTCAGGAAAATGGTACCAAATTAGGCATAATGGATAAACATACCCTAAACAGTAACAGTAAATTTTCCTGAATATTAAAAAAATTCCCTGATTTTTTCCACAATCGAAAAGTTTCTTGATTTCCAGGTTCTGTAGCCACACTGTTTAAGTACAACAGCTCTAACAAAGGTGAAATAAGCAAGTCCACAGAACACTGAAAAAAAAAAAAGAATGTTCAATTCTAATACAATAAGTAAATTTATTCTAAAAAGTATTCCCAAATATAACTTTGGTACAGTCAAACCCTGTTAATGTGAAATCCGTTAACCTGAACTCCCGTTTAACGCAAAGAAAAAAGCAGTTCCCCGTATTTAAAACTTGACGTTAATTTATTCAGTTAGCACAAACAATTTCAACGGCCCCAGCGACTTCGTGTTAATGAGATTTGGCCGCAGAGTTGGACCCCTCCCTCCCCCGAATTTTTTTTTTTTTGTGTTGTTAAAAAAAAAAACAGGTTTTTTTTTTTTAAATCCTTTTCTAATTAAAATGTATACATATTTATAAATAAAATTTTTCATTAACTAGAATAATAAATTTTCAAATAACAAATAATATATCTTCTGAAAATAATTTACACTAAGTAAATAAACATTTGCTACTTATGTGAACAATTAAATCGTTAAATTTTAATATTATATTTAGAGATATATAGTTTCCATTGGATTTAAAAAAACATAATACAATAGTAATTGTTTTCTACTTCTACATGGAATATTGCTCTTAGATTCATCAGTAATGGTGATAAGTTATACATAATTATATTTTTAAGGTTTAGAAATAAGTTATTTAAGCACAAAACCTCTATTTCACAAACAAATTTAAAATGCAGCATATAATTTAATTTTAATTAATAATTTTGAATATTATTATAAAACAGTAATAAAACACTTAGATTAATATAAAAAGTTATTTTTGATACTTATAAAAAGTTCTATAGACTTTCATTATAAGATTTATTTAAAAAAGTTATTTACAACAAATAATTTAAAAAATCTAATTATAAATAAACAAAAAAAAAATGCAATTTTAAATTAGTCTTTAAAAAGAGAAAAAAAAACTATTTGGTTTAAACCATGCCAACCCTGTTCGACTGTATAACAAAAAGGGAGATTTAAAAAAAAAATTAACAATTTTTTTTTTTGCAAAAGAACAGAATTCCACTTTCTAATTTTAGTTTTTTAGAAAGTTCTTTTTGTAAATTTTTAAATAGCGAAATATGCTATACTGTACTGCATCTTTTCAATTTACCACAGTACCTGAAAAGGATAGGATTCAGTTGTTAGGGGCCAGCGATCAGATTCCAGGCACTACCTGTTCCACAGTGTTGTACATGGAGGCAGTAAGCTGAAAATATGTTAACTATTATAAAATGTATCATCCTTATGTACATGTATATATTTACACTGATGACGTCTTTTTTAAACCTTACTTTGAAATATCGATTTGATTACCAGGTGGGATAGAGAGAAATTCTCAATTTGTTATCCATCACTGCTTGAAAAAGAAAATTAACGAAAGAAATTCATTTTTTGCACACAAAACATCAGTTCATTTTGCAGCTATGTTTTTAAATAAACACTTAATTTTACATTAATTAAAACAACACATTACACAGAGTGGCCACAAAAAATTCAGGAAAAAAAGTTCTGATAATACCCTGATAGATTTTAAAAAAATTTCCTGATAGATTTTTAAAAATTCCCTGATTTTACAGCAAATTTTCTTCAAATTTCCTGAACTTTTCCAGATGTGTGATCGAATTGAACATGTTAAAGAGACTACGAGTGTGGAAAATCACATAACTTTCAATTATATTATATAACATTAAGAAATATTCTATACTACATCTGTATTCCACCTGAAATAAATTCCCGGCTCTGTTGACAATTTATAATATCCCAGGTAGCACAGCAGTATTGGCCAATGTCGGAAACCGGAGCTCTGGAAGATTGGCCAATCCTGGGTAATGTCGGAACGGCCAGCACCGAACGGCTAACATTTTTGCAATATTGGCCAATATCGCAGTGCGGTTTTGGCCGATCTCGAGGAGCAGTTTTGGCCGATATCGATGCGTAGTTTTGGCCAGTATTGATGTGCAATCTTGGGCAATATCGATGAGCATTGGTTTAAACCAAATGGTTTTGTTTTTTTCCCTCAGAAAAACGAAATATTTTTTTAAGAATAATTTAAAATTGTATTTTTATTTATAATTAGATTTTTTAAATTATTTGATGTTGTAGATGACTTTTATTTTTAGCTGAAATACAATATGTTCTAATGTATTTTAAAATAAATCTTCCAATTAAAAACTATTGAAGTGTTTATAAGTATCAAATGAATCGAAGGGCAATATTCTATGTATTATGTAGTAAACAATTACTATTGTATATATTGAATTTAAAAAATAGTACCTATAAATAAAATATTAAAATTTAATATGATTTGAATGTCCCCATAAATAGCAACAATTGTTTATTTACTTAGTTCAAATTACTTTCAAAAGGAATATTCATTGTTTATAAAACATAAATTATTCTTGTTTATGTTAAATTTTATTTATAAATATGTATACATGTAATTAGAAAAGGATAAAAAAAAAAGACCTCTGTTTAAACCAAAAAAACATGTTTTTTTCCAACCCTGGAAGAGCAATTTTAGCTACTATTTTTTTATTATATCACAGAGCAGTTTAGGGTAAATTTGCCACTCAACATATCTGAACTTTCTTTTTGGTGGAAGAAGTGGTTGCAAATGATAATTCTTATATGCGTTTAGATTCAATTTTGAGCTGTTCAATGTTTAGTATCACATTGTTGCCCAAAAACTCTTAATAATCTGTTAAGTTATACTTAAACATTTGTAAAATAATGTTTTCACCTCTCCTACCAAAAAAAACACATTTAGATAACAATATGTCTGATATTCAAGGATTTAGAAAGATACATGCAATTTTAAACTAGAAAACTGCCAGTAGAATTTAAAGTCCCTATAGGTCAATCAATACTCATTGAACTTTTTATGCTAAGGTTTCATAAAAATAGAAGGTTGAATTTAAAACTTGTGAAGTATATTTTTTATGCACAGATCAATTTCATTTATGAAGTCACTTTTCATTTTTAAAACATCATTTTTCTCCATACATTAAGAATCGAATAGATAGTAAATAAATCTCATTTTAATGCCTTTAGTTCATTCACTTCAAGTGTAATAGCAATAAAGTGAATTAAAATTGCAGATCCCCCCCCCCCCCCAACATTGAAAAAGTTTTCATCTAAAAATTATTTGACAAAAACATTATTTTTAAAAATCCACAATAATATTTACATGTATACCTCATATAATGAATACTTTTTTATACTTTCATTTCTATTTTAATTGCTTTTTGGTGACCGATAATTGATATTTTATGGCTTAAAAACCATGCACACTTAAATTAAAGGTCACTTTCTGCAGTGCATATATATAATAAAAACATAAATTTAATACAAGCTGTTTATTATAATACATATTTTATTTTACATATTTTATCTTCCTTTGAAGTTTCCACCTCGGTGAAGAAAACAAACCTGAAATATAAAATTGTTCATTTCTGTTTTAATTAAGATTACATTAAAATTTAAAAATCAAATTATTGCCTCAAACTTTTTCTAGTCTTTAGCTCTTTTTATTTTATCCAAGCTCTTTTTGTAACGGAACTGCAATTTGTTGTCAATAAAAGAAATCATGCAATGCAGCATTTACTGCCAATAAAGAAAAACAGAATTGCAAAATGAAAAACAGAATTTTGCACGAAAGCATAAGATTGTTAACATTTTGTAAAATTTTTACATCAGAAATCATTTTCTACTAACATTTAAGAAAATCATTCTAAACTGGTATTTGAATTTCAATCGCATACATTTGCACCAACCTCAAACAAGCACACCAAAAAACTATGAATTGTGAAATAAATACTAATGCTTTTTTTTTTTTTTTTTTATAAACTCGTTCATTTTTCCTTAGCCGTTTAAAATTTTAATAAATAATTTATAAGAGAGAAAAATCTCTTTTAAACTGTTAAATTAACCACCAAATAAATTCAAAATAAATAGTAAAAAGTGTTGTTGAAAAGTCTGAGATAAAATATAAAATACACTGTTGCACTTGAAAAGTTATAGGAACTAATTTAGAACATAGTGATTTTGTTGTTTTTTCTTCTGAACTAATTTCTCAATTATAAGCATATGACAAAGGTGATTTATACAAAATTGTTTAAAGAAACAGATAATTTTTTTTTTTTTTTTTTGAAAGACCCGAGATTCTCCATTGCTAATTTTTATTTTAAAATATAAATTATTGTAACATCAAATCGAAATTGCTTGGAGCATTACCTAATTGATTGTCATATAATCTTACCTGGCAGGGAAAGTTTTCACGCTTTTTGGTTTACAAATAAGTTTTTGCTTGTTTCTTTGTGGGATTCCAAAGAAAGAGAATCGCCTTTGAAACGGGCTGGAATATGAGTATGGCTTTTCTGTGTTAATAAATTTTCATCTTCTGAAGAATCACTCCCAATGCTAGATATTGAACGAGTAAGCTCAGCTTTATCTTATGCCTGTTAAAAGGAATCTAAATAGGAAAATTATGGATATATGCTATCTCAAACTAGTTGCAAAACTTCATATACAATTTATTTATACAATTAAATATCTTACTTAGCGCACTTATAGTATCACTCACTAAAAAACCAATCGACAGTTTGGGAAATTAAAATAGGATATTATTTAAATCTGTTAATAAATATCTGTTATTCATGTCCACAATTTCAAAAATCTACACCATTAAAACTTGAATTGATAAGTAGATCAAAAACTTATGAAACAATATTTGTGATACCTTTAATTATTTGTATACCTTTAATTATTTGTATACCTTATACAAAAATTGTAATTTACTTACTGTATGTACAATAGATTTTAAAATTAAATGTTTGCCATGTTGACTTGAGGGTATATATTCTTTAATCATGTAAATCCCCCCCCCCCCCATTCATTGCAAACTGCCAAAGACAACTTTTGCCTGAGAGGAACCAAGATGAAGGAATTACTTCTATGGGTTCTCCATTTCCACCAATGAACCCTACAACAGTATGTATCTTTCTTTTAAACTGAACAGAATAACAAATTAACTATTGAAAGGCCATACTGGCATTTTACTGCCGAGGGAAGGAAGGCTACAGCTATTACACTTTTCACCCCAAGACAGAAAATTGCACTATGAATAGCACTAACAATAATACTTGATTACAATATTTGTTTACTTTTCAAATGGAGTCTTTTCTTTAAATGAAAAAAACATTTTTATTTTATAAAAACAACATCTTTGCACAGTGTGTTTAGATTAACACAAAGGAAGCTAGGCATTCAAAATATATTTTTGTAGATATTTCAAAAATTTGCATTCATTGCTCTTTTCTGAGTAATCAATAATTGCACAAGACAGACCTTTTAAATAGGGAAATGTACATACAGTAAAACCCTGTTAAAGCTAAGTCGATCTGGCCGCTGAAATTGTTCGCTTTAACCGAATTTTGTGTTAAACAAATAAATTAAAGTTAAGTTTTAAGTAGGGAAAACCGCTTTTCCTTCGCATTAAATGTGATTTTATGTTAAGCAATTTTGCATTAACAGGTTTGCTGTATTTTTTTAAAAATAGGAGGCATAATTACAATAGTTATACATATTGTTAAAATTGACATTTTTTAGAACAATCATTTACCTTTTATGCCAAGTGGTTGATTGAGATAATGCACCCTATTCCACGCCACCTTTGAGATTGAGTAATAGGCGTGTTTTAATTTAATGTGGTTTCCTCAATATGTGCAATTCACAATATATTCTATTAACAGAGCTGCTAATCACGGAGCTTGGATATTCAATTTTATAAGGAGCAAATATAGGAAATTCCGCAATATAAACTAACCATTACAAATATGATAAATATTTAATATTTATAAATATTATAACTAGAATGTAACATGTAGTATAAGTATTTCAATGATGAGCATGATTTGAAACAAGCAATGGAGAGGGGGAATGGGTAAATGAGTGTTAGTTTGCATCCGAGTAAGGACGAGATAAAAGCTCTTAATCTTGTCCAGATGACATAAAAGCTAAAAATCTTGATTATATTTTAAACAGTATTAAATAAATAATTGAAACTAACTTGATTCCTTATCAAGTTTAATGTGAAAACCAACCACCTTTGTCAACATCGAATTCGTAGATCAAACCATGCCAAGTCGGCAATTAAGTATGGTTGAAATTAACGAAAACCAACTTAAACTAATAATGCAATATATAGGCACCGAAACATAACCACGTGAAATCGACAAATTATTGTGACAACACTTACCAATATTAAGTTTTAAATCAATTTTAATGTTACAAATAACTGTCGAGCCGTCGACATAAACAAACTTCCCAAACACACATCCGGGCACTTCAGTTGCTTCAGCCACTCGGTGGCGATTCTTTTTGAGAATTTCTGCGCATCGTTTTGTATCGGAATCTGCCGGTTTTGGCCGTAACTCGAGATCGTTCCAAATTACATGATTTTTTAAAAAATGCTTAAAAACGTGTTAAAAACATCGCAAAACATATTAACACAAACATTCCTTTCTTATACATAAAATATTTCAATTTTAAAACTGTCCATCAAACTTTCAAACTTTTGAGTATCGTCTACCTAATATTGGACGAGATTGGACAATATCGGCATCGAACGGACGATTTTGCGCCGTTCCACATCGGGATTGGCCAATGTAGGGCTGATATTGGCCAATACTGCTGTGCTACTTGGGATTTACTGAAAGAATTCAAAGTGGCAGAATTCATCGTAAAAAGGCCAAAAATACTTTGTTTTGGGGGCAATAAATGTTAATATATGGTAAAATTGACTTCATTCAACAATGTTTGTTGGCAAAGCAATTAAATACATTTTTACAATTCCCCTATATATATATGAGTCATAAACTGCATTTGTATACTCTGTCTGAAATTGGTTGGTTGTATTCAGATTATCTGGCGCCGTCAGCAACACGAGGGCTATAATGCGCCGAAACATTCGTCATTAGACAAGCCAACATACATTTACAAACACCCATGCCTAACACAGGACTCAAACCCGCAACCTTGCGGTCTAGAAGTTAGCACGCTAACCACTATACCGTTTGGTCGGCCTGTCTGAAATTGATTCAATATAATATAATATAATATAATATAATATAATATAATATAATATAATATATGTACTGTTTTATAACAAATACCATGGTAAAAATATACGATTTTTTACCCTTTTCATACTTTATTTTTCATATGATAGATTTTATTTTTTGCTCATCATGCGCAATCTACTATTGGCAAATTTTACTATTTAGCTTTAAAAACTTTCACAAATCAAACATTTTTAATAAATTCGTATGTGTTTATCCGCCAGAATGCATTAATTATTAATGGGTAAGGGAAATTGATGAAAAGTACCAAAACAATAACTGAATGAGAAATTTCACTTGTAATGTAGTTTCAAAGTTCATCTTTTTCACCGTCAGATATATTAATATTGATTACCTACCAAACTACAAACTCGTACTTAAAATTTATTTTGTATAGTGTAAAACTCATATTTTTTTAATTTTTTTTTTGCTAAATATGGTTGCAAAATTATAACACAAGCTTTTCTACAATATTAAGTATAACAAACATTTAGTACCGGTAAATTAATAAAATTAGAAAAAAAAAGTACTGCCATTAAAACAAAAGCTATATAAATGAATTTCAGATATCTCACAGAGTTTTATTTTTACTCTTTTGCCAATGTCCTCCAAGAGAGAATGAACGAAATTTTGAATTGATTAAAAAAATTGTTGATTGGAAGAACGTAAAAATTGCCTAAACACACTGCACCAAAGATTTTCGCCAAATATGGTAGTTTGAAACCACATGACTTTGGCTTAACTACGGGGCACCGAAACGCGGGGAGTTAGCATAGCGTTGCTCTCTCTACTATATTTCTCCTCTAAGCCACGGTCTAAGCTTCCAGCCCCACTCTTCCTTCTCTCTCTCTTTTTTTTTTTTTTTCGTCTCGCATGCAGAACCACATTGCGACGAACAGAACAAAAAAACCAAGGGGGTACACCTGTTGTGTTTGTTTGTTTCTTATCCCAACTGGTCTAGCGTAGCTAGACCAGGTCCATGGGTGTCCGATCCGAGCGAAGAAGTTCTGGGATGAGACGATCATTAATCAGGTAGTTGGGGAGGAGCCTTCGATACGCTCCATTTAACCTCATTAGAACCCTGGTCATGTAGAGACGCGTTTTGTATACATCCCCTCTTCCTCCGATCGCTCCAGAAATGTGTTCCAATACCAAAGAAAAGGCGCGTGGCGATTCTCTGCTTGACGCACAGAACAAAGGAACAATGATAGCAATGTTAAAAGTTTAAAGTTAGTCTTTGCTTTCTGAAATTATTCGTTCAGGACTCGGACAAAGTTTTAGATTATATATTCTTCTACTTCATATCTAATCAGCGAATGGAGATTTTTGTTGTATTGTCTTATAGTGCTATAAGAGTTTTTGTCTCAATTTGGTTCTTGTAAGTTGGTTGGTTGTTTTCAGATTATCTGGCGCCGTCAGCAACACGAGGGCTATAATGCGCCGAAACATTCGTCATTAGACAAGCCAACATACATTTACAGACACCCATGCCTAACACGGGACTCGAACCCGCAACCTCGCGGTCTAGAAGCTAGTACGCTAACCACTACACCGTTTGGTCGGCTTGGTTCTTGTAAGAATAGCGGCATAATAAGTGGCAAATTGAAGAAGACGGTAAGTTTTCAAAATGATTGTAATGGTACCAGTTGTAAATTAATGAAAACCCATATATTATATATATTTTGATTAAAACATTTTGGCACCAGGAAATAGTTTCAACAAATGATCGGTTAAAATGGGATTTTATTAGTATTCCGAAGCGATTATAGAAGCATGTGTAATTGTAAAAGCGATCTTTTAGTGAGAATAACAGTCCCAAAATTTGTTAGTGACAAATGTCATCGGCATCAAATCCTATTTGCCAAGTTTCAGATCGATTGGATTATTGCAAGTGAGTTAAATTTGCCTCCGCAGAACATTTCTATAAGCAAAATATGCGGCAAACTACTTTTCAAAATTTAATCCTTAACTAGGGGTATGGAACATCGCACAATTTTTCAAATTCACCAAATAATACTGATCATTGCATTAAAATATGATACGGGATGTTATTTACCATTTTCATATTTTCACTTATTTAAAGACCCACCTAATTGGCGAAGATATTCGATAGACATTACATTGTCCTTTCTTGTGCGGGAAACAGATACAAATCAATCGTTGGTGGGTGATGCTCAAGGGCAGAAAACTCTGTGTTAAAGTAATTCGTGATTATTTTTATCTTTTCCCCCTTTTAAAAAAACTTTTTACGCTTTTATCGCATTTGTACGGGAATTTAGGTGGTGGGGAAGTTTAGAACACGTAAGAGACATTAGCAGAGAGATTTTAATCAAAATAGTTATGGCTGTTTTTTAGAAATTATTGAAGAACGAGATTTTTTCATGATTTTTCATTATTTCAATCTTATGAGCATGCGCGATTTTGACGAAAACCTAAATGGCAGGACCCATGGCCACCGCCAACCCATGTACCAAATTTGAAGAGTGTAGGTCAATTTGTTCGGGAGATATTCTGACCACGTGCACACAGACAGGCATTTCTTTTTCTATACCACTTTTTTTTAAAATCTGGGTGATCCAAAAAAAAAAAAATTGATCGAATACTGTACTTTCATTACTCTATGTAAAGATATGATACGCAGATTTGCCCGCCATCGACATACACAGCCAACCATTCACACACAAATTCGAAGTTATTATAAGGGATTTAAAAACGGATCTATTTTAACTTAATGTCAAAGCCAGAAACATATTTTGCCGTATTTCGAATAATTTCACGAGATTGAGTAGTTCTGATCGTTTCAAACTTAAATTCTATGAATACAGTTTAGATATAAGGTGAGTTAATAATAGCCAGGTAAGTTCAGATGGCTGCTTTCAAATGATGCTGATGGTGTTGGATTCCGATTCTTTTGGAAGTGAGCATAATTTATCAACACATCATTTAAATGTCTTTGATAAATCAATCTTAAAAGTAATTTACTAGATAATTTCAAATATTACAAAAGTGTTATTTCTAATACGGAAAAATCTTTTTAAAAAACGGTTAATTCTTTTAAAGGGGTGCAGTTACTTTTGAATTTTGAGTTTAACATACAACGCACCTTTTAAACAATTACATCCATACATTTCTAAACATGTATTTGTTAAAATTGCATTCCAAACCTCTCATCACACGTACATTCCTTTAGTTTGAAGTTTTAATTTATTAAATTTCTTGTATTAACTTCCGACTTTGTGTGTATATTTATGCAGGCAAATATTCGGAGGCCTAATTATGTGAGACTCTTTGACATCATCAAATCGGGCTGAAACTTAGCAGATAGATTCGATGTCGGTGACAATGCATTCTGTCCCATTTTGAAGGCTGTCACTGTCACTAAAAGATCATTTTTATGGAATGCTAATAAACCAACTTGCCGTCATCCAATCGCATTGAAATAGCATTAAACCAATCATTGAAGAAATTCTTTCCTGTTGACAAAATAATTTTAGTATATATAATAAAATTGTTTTGATCAGAAGAAATAAAAGATACTTTTATCTGAGAGTGCATAAATTCACATTCATTTTGAATGAATAAATTTTGAAAAGTAGTTTGCCACATATTTTGCTGATAGAGATGGTGTTAGCATCTAAATTTAAATTTTTTAAACAAGCACACGCTGGCAGCAGAAACGGTGCTATGTTAATGAATATAAAAATTGACTTATGTATACAAAGGATTTATATTAAAAACTTTGTTTTTATGGGTTATATTATTTTTACAGTCAAAAACGATTTTTTGTGAAGTGTTAGTTGCAAAATCGCTTTTTACTTAAAGAGCGCAAAAGGCTTTTTTTCCTAGAAAATTTTATTTTTTAATAATATCTTTTGCGGAATAGGAAGGTTTATGTTCTTTAACTGGTAATTTCCAAATCTCCCTTCTTGCTTATACCAGCAAAGAAATTGTTTTTTGATGGATATGCATTTACAAGATGATTCACCCTAATGGCACTAATTGTAGCTGGTTGTCTATAAATTCATATTTGATCTGGTTAAAACAACAATTGCCTTTGAATATAATTTCAGAGTTTTGAAGAATGATTTCAGCCAGCCTTCGTCAAGTCTAACAAGCAAATCTATCACAACGTTCTTACGCAGCTCGGTAAACCTTCTACTCGAGGTGATGTGTCAAAATTGGAAATGGACTGTTCCACAGGTTTTCTCGGGAGACAATTTTATAAATGATCCAAAGTGGACAACTTACAATAGTATTTACCTTTCATAATTCAATGTCAAGTGCAAGTCATTACTCCAGTCAACACACCTAAAAATCTAAAATCCTTTTGTTGTGGAAATTCACGCTTCAAATAACCGCTGGTGAGAAAACGGAATCGTTAATCTTAAAATAAATATCCATACCCCCTGGTCCCGAATGGTGTTAAAGGGTAAACACCATATAGGACAATGGAATTTTCTTTGGTTTACTTTTTCTTTCGAATCCGATAGGGAGAAGAAAGGGTTAAAGAGAGAGCAAGCTGTTTGCGTAAATTAAAGAACTTTAGGCTGAAAATGTTACTGGATTTGATATTACCAGGGCTCACACTCAAATCACAGAATGAAAATCACTGGCTTTTCAATGACTTTAATGGATCTAAATAATGTTTTTAATGACCTTTGAAAATTTGTTTTCGTGTATCATGTCGATATATAAATTTTTAATAGAATATATTATACCAGAAAATTTACAAGTTGGCGCATGCGTAATAAAATATGTCACAGAATTCTGATAACAGTGCGGACAAGTGGTGGTCACGCGGGGATAGCAAGTCTGAGTAGTACTATTATAAAATTTGCGGTTGGCACAACAGACGCAAAAATAAAGGACTTATAAGGACTTTTAAGCACCTCTAAGCATTTTCAAGGCCTTGAAAACAAGTTCAAAAATATTAAGCTCTTTTAATAACTTTCAATGACCGTGGAAACTCTGATTACGTTAAAATGGAAGATTATATTAGAAAAACATTCTAACTTTCGTAGTCAGCAGTTAAGAGATTCAAAAGAATAATTCCTGCGATTATTAACATCCTAATCAATTATGGATTCAAAATTAAACCTTATCAATTATGGATTACTAAAAATGAAAATCAAATATTGAATTGTGTAGCTGAACTTATGGAAAATATAAACTTTCTTTATTTTTATTTTTCACCCTTCTTATATATTATATTTATAAGATCAAATTGCTTTTTCCAGAGAAAAGCAAAATAAATTTATTGATTTTGATAAATATTTTGGTAATCGTTGCGGAAAAAAAACCTCCCTTTTAGAGGGCCTCATGAGTCGATTTCTTTTAATATTATTTTAGAGTATTCTTTACCATATAATGCTTATGTAAGTGTTTACTGATAGAATTAAAGCGTTAACAAAATTAAAATCGGAAAAAATACAAATTCAAAGTTGTGTCGGCTAAGAATATTTAATCTCTTTTAAGGCATCTATGTAGAATCCAATAATAAATTTAGACGTTATCAAGCGCAAAAACTACACTAGGACATTGATGCGCCAAAACAACGTGAATCGTACACAGTCTGGAAATGGTGTGTCTTTCAGGGGTTTCCACTTTTTTTTACTCTGAAAAGTTCTGCTTGTTCTACATTTTTTTTTTTTTTTAATTAGACTTTATAGGCCTTTATCAAACTAAACTTACCTGTAGCCCATAAAAAAAAAATCTAACTCCACCATTGTTCTGTGCACACATTAGTACACCATTATATTTTTATTCAACTATTTTTCTAGTTGAAAACAAAGCTATGAATGTTTTCCTCTTTTTGACATTTTGACTGTTTTCACCCCTGGTCTTTGAAGAGGAAAATGTCGCGCATTTACGCATCAAGAAGGAGAAAATCCGAAAAACTCTCTGACAATCAACGCACTACTATCTGTCTACTAATTAATTTTTGTAAGACAATTTTGGTAAAAATCATTTGAGAGAAAGCATACACTTTTTACAAAATGATACTTGTTCTGAACAGATATTGTAAGAAATTCTTTCAATTGTCTGTCAAATAAATCGAATTTTAAAACTCAACAAAACTGCACATTATGAAACATTAAAATACAGTTGTCTTAAAAACACGAAGCGTCATCGTCCGTATCCGTAGTTGGGTTGTCCATCAATAAACACAATATTTGAAGTTTAAAAATACTGTTTAATATGTACATTGTACATACTTAAAGGAAGAGCCTTTTTTTTTACAAAGACAACTTATCAGTTAAGAATTTAACTTATTAAATTGTGCTATTAAAGAAAAAGTGACCTTCTATTGTTGGTGAAATTAAACTTCCTTTACCGTCTTAATTATCATTTAAAACAAATTAATCGAAAATATATAACTTCAATTTTTAAAGCAAATTATTAATTGTTTAAAATATAAATTTCTGTTCGAGTTTGAAATCCCTCGTTGAGATCTTACGATGAATCAAAGTAGGTACGTAATGATATGTAGTATAACTAAGTATTGTGTCTTTTAATTGACTAATTATAACTATATATTAGGATGGTCTATGTAAGGCGTCAAAAACGAAATTTCATCTGATTTTAACTCTCACCCCTTCATTCCTTTCGTTTTGGTCTATCTTGACAGTGTGCCAAATTTCATTTCAATAATATATTAACCCGTGTCGCAAATAGCCTGAAGTTGTTAAAAGATTACTAAAATTGAAATTGTTTGAAAAAAAAAATATTAAATTTCTTCGGCTTCAATTTCATACCCCCGAATATTTTTTCTTTTGACCTATTTTTGTAGAGAACAAAGTTTTATTATGATAAATTAGTATTAACCCTGCTAAATTGATATTGAAGTTTGTAAAAATAAAAACAGAATTGACAAAAATGAACGAACATATTCTAAAAGTTTTATTTCCTAAATTTAAAAAAGTTGCAAAATATTGATACAATTTAACTAACAAAATCTAACATTTAAACAACAAAAATATCAGATTTTTAGCGGTATTTTTTTTTTTTTTTTTTAGTAATGCCTCATATTTTACAATATGTGTAGTACTGCTTGCAGTGATCGTCCACACGTTGATCGTTGCTACACACATTAATCACTTTTCATTTACAAAAATGACCACAATAATATTTTTTATAGTCAAAGGTAAAAAATGGGGGTAAGAATACAAAATTTGTAAATTGGAAAATAAGGAACACCCTGCGCTGTACAGTAAAATGCAGTTATGTGATGCGAACTTCCATTTTCCTTACGGCACAGCTTAATCTCTTTAAATTTTCAAAAAATTGCTTACAATAATATTTTTATTGCCAAAGGGAAAAGAATTGGAGGGTGAGGAAAAAAGAAATCTGAAAGTTAAAAAAATAAGGACCACATATATGCCGTAGTCCCTTATTACAAATTTTTCTGTTACACTTTCTAGATTTAATTGCAAAATCTGAAATATGATAAGAATAGCTATTTGATATGCATACAACTGATACCATTACAATCACTTTGAAAACTTACGTCTTCAATTTTCCACTTATTTTGACGCTATCCTTACAAGAACCAAATTGAGACACAAACTCTTATAGCACTATAAGACAATTAAAAAAAAAAACCTCCATTCGCTAATTAGATATAAAGTCACAGAAATTTACGGATTGAGATAGAGCATGTAAAATATGTTATGTTTCAATTCTTCGTCTTTCTGAAAAAGGTAAAGAAGTCCAACAAAGAGGCAAATGAGTTGAACTGCCGACCGCTGAACTTTTTTAATTGGAAGGTCCTTGTAAAGAAACTTATTTTTAAAATCTAAAACTTTGTCCGAACCCTGAACAAATAAGTACAGAAAGCTAAGACGAACTTTTAAGATTGCTACTCTTTGTCCTATGTTATGTGCGGTCAAGCAGAGAATCGAGTAGCCCCTTTCTTTTTGTATTGAAAAGTAAGCACAGTCCTGGAGCGATCGCAGAAAAGGGACCGTACACAAAGTGCATTTCAACGTGACCAGGGTTCTAATGAGGTTAAATGGAGCGTATCGAAAAATCCTCCCCAACTACATGATTAACGATCGTCTCAACCCAGAACTTCTTCCCTCGGATACAGAACCGGTCCATGAGTCCACCCACCCTCAGGAAGTCGAAGAACAAGACTGGGTCGCGCAGGAAATCTTCTTTTTCAAAATGCATGCAGCTAAGGAGGTGAGCCGGGCTAGCTGCACCGGTGAAACACTTATTGCAAGTTGGATAGACCTTTCTTTTATGTTCATATCGCATACACCTTAGGTGACCACTGATAAATCTTGTGTACGCAGTCTGATCACCTCTATCTCCTCTGAAGGTCAAAGCACGTCCCGGCTTTCCCCAGAGTACCAGGTGTGCACCGGGGGAACAATCCTGTTGTGTTTGTTAATATACGAGTCGTACTGTCGGGGAGGAGGGGGGGGGGGGATGAAAAGTGCAGTGTCATTCTTTCCCTTGTTCCAATCTGGAGCCGAAACCGATTCTGGTCTGGCTTTTTTTCCTTTCCATTTCTATCGATTAATTTGGCTAAGATTTAGGAAAGTTAGGCTGTCACGTATTATTCATTAAGCAAAAAATGTTTGTTGCTTTCCAAATAATATTGGAAATTTTTCTTAGATATTCCTAGGTTATTTGCTTACGCTTGTCATTTAAAACTTAATAATAAGAATAATAGAAGACTGCAAATTATTATTTACTTTTAATTTGATTTTGTTTAATAGATTTAACAGTATAAATAGAAGAAAATGCAACCAACCTGGAAATGATGTAGAAAATGGTAGATAAAAATGTAAATAGTACAGCTTTAACCACAAGATTATTATTTCTAAAAAGAGTTAATTAACTTTAATAATAAGTATTATTTGATTATTTTTTTAACTTTAGTAATAAGAATTATTTGATAATTTTTCTTAATAATCTTATAACTCTTGAAATTTTAATTTGTTATAAATTTTAAACTTGTTTTTTTAACAGTTCAGATAGTTACTACATCAATAATCGGATCTCTGTCACAATCCCAGTCGGGTCAACTTATATTTTGAAAATTGAGATTACCACATTACGCCTCCGCGTTATAGAAAATTTTGAAACAATAATATTTCATAATTTTCATAGTTATAAAATACACGAGCAGTATTGCATTTCAATAAGTTTATGCTTTTACATTGAGCTAGATAAATTATTTTTATGAATTTCAATTGCCCATTTGTTAAAACAAGGAAATAAAAGTATTGGATTCGTTACAAAAAAAAAATTCGATTTTTTTGCTTTTCTTCATGTTTTGGGATGTGCTCTGAGTTCAAAAAAGTGGTCTAGAACAATGTCGGTGTGCATCCTTAGATCTAGTAAGCATAACTCCCGAACAGATTGATCTACGATATTCTACTTTGGGTAGCACGTAGCACTCATCAAATAAGCATTTTACCTTGTTTGAAAAAGTATTATTTTCCCCACTAGTTGCATAAATAATTATTTCCAATGAAATTTTTTTTTCAATCGGATCAGCTTAAATTACAACTTCTCAATAGTCAAAAACTTCTCAAATCTATTGTATCTCTTTGTTAATGTATTAAATTTTGGTGTGAAAAATATGTGATACATTTTTGTATATTATTTGGAAATTTCCGATTAGTTTGGTATCTGAACGAAACAAGTAATTTAAAATTAATGACTGGTGTTCGATCTAACATTTTAATTTTTAGTCTTTATTTTTGAAGTCGACATTTCCAAAATTTTGATTTTTTTTTTTTCATTACTAAACTTTTTTTATTTTAAATAAGATACTTATTTCATAATACATGCTATAAAGTTTTTAAAGTTGTTCCATTGACTTTAGGGCAACATATTTTAAAGTCGGATTTTCGGGGAATCGGTTAACTTCTTATAATAGTTATAATAACTATTTTTTTTCTTCTTTTTGTCGCGTTCTATGTGCCACTTACGTGGGAAGACTGCTTCTTCCTCTCGTTTTTTATTTCTGGTAACACCTTTAGATTAGATACGAATCAAGTTTCTTTTAAGAAAAAAATCCTTTGCACGAAATAAAAAACAATTTGTGATTAGTTGAAACGCCCTTCAAATTCATCCACCTCTTTTTATTTTACACTACAGCACTTAGTTTAAGTTCAGTTGGATTACAATAAGTGAGTTAATTAGTTCCTGCAAGTCAAATAGAAACGTGTGTAAAAGAGGCATTTAGTGACGGCCCTAAAACTTGATAGAATACATTGCCATCGACATCGAATTTATCTGCTAAGTTTCAGCTCGAATGGATAAAGCAAGTGGAGTGGATTTAGCTAGGCAAGTGGATTTATTTGTCCTAATCATTTTCTCAGATTCGTACGCCACACACAAAAGCAAACAAAATCGAAGTTAGGATTTGGAAATACAATATACAAAATTCAAAGAAAATTGTTTCCCCAATAAAAATTAAATAAAAAAATAGGCCATATTCTAAATGAACAACCGAATTCTAAAAATTGATATCAAAGTACAATATTTGATGCCTAATAATCGACAAAAAGCAAAGTATTTAAAAGTAAATGGTTGAGAACAAAACAGGAACAAAAAAGCAAGCCAAAGTATTTTAATGATAGTGCAATAAATGTATCTTCTATCTAATCCTCAATAATTCAAGGCAACAGGCGCCTCCATTCACCAGACAGTTACGTGAGTCTGCTTTAGACAAAACAAAAAAAGTAGCAAATATTCAGAAAATCACTGAAAAATCAGAAAATTGCCAAAAAAAGTTGAAATTCGCCATTTTTTTTTTTAAATCGCCAATCGCCAAACCCTCAAAACCTATCGCCAGGCGTCCTCAAAAATTGCCAAATTGGCGAAAAATTGCCAGACCTGGCAGCGCTGCACCTGAAGACCTGAAGAAGGTTGCAACTTGGCTGAATTTTATGGAAGCCAATGTTTATCGCGCCAAAATTTGAATTCGTCATTTTTGGAATTCGACGCCAACCACCGAGCAATAGAGGGTTATTATATGTATTAGCCCCGCCATAAATAGTTTTCTCTTTAGTCAGATTGTGTATTAAGTTATTTTTATTTTAATAATTGCATAATAAGACTCATGATTTTGTTTGAAGTAAGATTTCTCTTTCTTTTAGTTGTTCATCAGTGCACATATATTTTCTGTGTTCTGATTATAATCATTTCGGCAATTTACGATGCTCTTTTGTTGTAAATATTTTTATTGCATTTGTAAATCTTGGCCTGTTGATGTGCTCGCTTGAAGAAGGAGTGAATTAAAATATTCTGTTTCACGAGCATCAAGGCTGTAGGCATGATTTTTTTTCGGGGGGGGGGGGGGGGTTAAGGTGGGAGATTTAAGTTGCAGTTTTGCAACCACTCAAAGCAGATTTTTTTCATTTTTGATTTTTTCTAATTAATCAAGACACTCAAATTCATTTTGCATTGATGACCGAAATAATAATTATTCAGGTCATCGATGTAATATGAGTTTAAGTCTTTCGATTTAAAATTATTAATTTTTAATGTAAATACATACAGTAATGAAAATATCTTTGAAGACCATGAATTTAAGTCATCTTTTTAACTGAAATCTCAAGAAATTGACAAAGATATTCAGAGACCAGGTTGTAGTTATCAATCTAAAGTACTTCAAATAAATAAAGTCGACTATCCAAACTCTAGAAGAGGTTCGTCCATTCTTTATAACCTAAAATCCGAAATCAAAGAAAGGAAGACATCAAAAATATAAAGATACCCATTAAAAATACATTAGAAAAAGGCCATTATGAAGGAAATAAAACAATGCCATAAAAAGTCTTAAAGTTTCATTTTCAGAAATTACTGTTTACTCATTTTGTTTATATTTTTACAATTGTAATTTTATGATAAATATTTTTTAGATAAACTGATAACTTTTTGTTACATTTAAGCATTAGAATTGTGTCATCTTGCAAAATTAAGTAATTTATTAATTAAAAAGTCCCATTTGTACCGTATAAGTTCAGTTCATGGGCACTTATAAAATGTTTCTTTTTTAAATACATGAATTGAAAATTATGATCTTAAAAAATTATGAGTTGAGTACAAAAGCATATAGAGTGATTATATTCAGGGGAATTGACTTTTCCATTTAAATAGAAAAGAAAAAGAAAAAAAAAAAAAAAACTGTAAAAGTGAACCACTGTGCTCTCATCTACAACAGGACACGCCGAGAAGTTTTTGAAAAGTTTTCTACAACTTTTTGGGGGCAAACAGGAATGTCTCGAAATGTGCTTAACAGCACTAAGCCAGTCAATCTTTCTTTTTTCATGGAATTTCTAGAAGCAGTTTTAATACGCTTCAGGGTCGAGAATGTCCTTTCGGCAGTTGCTGTAGTTATTGTAAGTGTTCCTAATATTGCCAACAAACAATAAACATTTGGAAAAAAGTCTTTATTACAATGTTCAAGAGCCGAAAGAGCTGTATCTGGTCTATCAACTGAATGCTCCCACTTTGACTTCCAGACATCTAATTACCCTTTTTAAATTACCAAGATCAAGGAACTGCAAATACATGCTGAAATTGCTAGTGTCGAATTCAGTGTGTATACAGTGTTTCGGAAGTACTTGACTGAGGGAGGCAAGTGTGTTTTTGTGTTTTGAAAACCTCTCATTTATTTGAGAAGTAAAATATTCTTCGGACCGCTTCTTTCTAACCGGGTTGAAAACAAAAAATACGTTTTTCTATCTGACGTCATAGTTTACTTTTTTTATGGTTTTGCAACTTTGGTGGTCGTTATTGCAAGTTTGTTTGTTTTCTTGGATTCAAGATGAAAAAAAAAGAGAAAAGTAAAGAAGGGGAAGTGGTGAAGCAAGAACTTACACAATTTCGGGGGGGGGGGGGAGGGGTTGTCCCGGGCCCCCCCCCCTCCCTACGGCCCTGACGAGCATACTTACCGGCTGTTATTTATTTTAATGTTGTATTAATACTAATTGAACGTTAGGGTTAATGTATATTCGCACCATGTGATATTAATGTTGTCAGTGTGCATATAGTTT
Source organism: Linyphia triangularis (assembly GCA_963978545.1). Taxonomy (NCBI): domain Eukaryota; kingdom Metazoa; phylum Arthropoda; class Arachnida; order Araneae; family Linyphiidae; genus Linyphia; species Linyphia triangularis. The sequence continues at coordinate 20,285,582 of OZ021725.1, forward strand.
TCCCTTTAGCAAGATAGAATTATTTATAAGGAATTATTTTTATTTCATAATTGCACAATAAGGTTCATGAAACATTAAGTATTCTTCATAAAAACAGAAGATGTTTTGAGCAGGCATAAGGATATTTTAAACTCCACCTTTCTCTTTTAGTTCACTCGAACACAAATATTTTCTAGATTTCAATGTTTTGTTTATAAACATATCAACTATTTGCAATGCACTTGCTTTTGTTGTAATTTTTTTTATTGTGTATTGCATTTGAAAATATTCGCCTGTTGGTGTGCTCGCTTGAAGAATGAGTTAATTAGAATATTCTTTTACACGAGCATACTTGCTGGCTGTTATCTACTGAAAATTTACTTTTCATACTAGTTCAATTGCTTGATGTTGTATTATGACTAATAGAACATTAGGGTTAATACATATTCGCACTATGTGATATTAATGCAGTCAGTGTGCATGTAGTTTTCCCTTTATCAAGACAGAATTATTTAAAATAAATTATTTTTATTTCTTAATTGCTCAATAAGGGTCATGGATCATTAAACATTCTTCATAAAAACAGAAGATGTTTCGAGCAGGCATGAGGATATTTAAACTCCACGCCAGTTAGTACAACGTGTAAAATGCTGATGTTTTGTCTGAACTGAAGTAAGATTTCTCTTGTGAATGTGTGTTATTTTCTACATAACAAAACTTTAAATCGAGTAAATGATTTTGGAAGTTTTCTCTTTACAGTACAGCACACCTATTGAGGTTTGAAAAAGTCAATTAAAAGAATGAGTAATAGAAAATGTCATTTAAAAAAATAAAAATAATGAAAAGGTACTGAATACTTTTCTACCACTTAAAAGAGTGATCGGCAGTCATTCCTTGGCCTATGCTGCTAATGTTAAATTTAAAAATCATTCTATTGAATTTGCTATTGCTCGGATCTTTTCCATATTTTTTTCTATAATAGATATGACTTGTTTCTTTTACACCACATAATTTTTTTTGTGATATTTGTTTTTCATTTTTTTTATTTCATTTTAAACTTTCGCATTTTTTATTCATTTTGTTTATTAGCACTCCACCAAAATCATTCCACCGAATTTTCTATCGCACGGATCTTTACCCTATTTTTTTCTATGATATATATAACTTCGTTCTTTTATGCTATGTAATTTATTTATTGATATTCATTTTCAATTTTTTTAAATTTTAAACTTTGATATTTTTTTGTTTATTTAGTTCCCTAGCTATAACCAGATGCCATCACTAGCACCATCAGCTCCTGGATCACTTCAGAAGTGATTTATTTTCGACTTATTCCTTAATTTTTGGCTAATTATTCCCAACTCTTTAGTGTTAATAAATTCATCTATTACTACTTAAACATGTCTTAACAGTATTTCTTTGATCAAACCTATATTTAGTTAGATTCTTGGGTTTTTCTATGGCAAAACGAAGATCGTTATACAGAATATAGCAACCCTATAGAAGGATAAGTCAAGAAACACAAATCCTAAGCCGCCTTAAAACTAACCCTGTGGCAATTGTCTGAAGCGTGAAGCTCTTGACAATTGGCTTTTGTGGACAGCAGTGGCTGTATTTACATGGTCAGCAAAAGGGTAGTATAATGAAGAGATGGTCCCCATTTGACCCCAAAGGTCACACTGACAAGAAGTTAATTGCTTTCTTTTGCCCGGGGAAGGGCAGGAACCTAGTCGAGAGCGCATTTCACGTTTCTAGCGTTTTTCACCGGGCTCGATCCTACCTTCTGGAAACGTCACAAACGGGGTCTGTAGGAACGGGATCTGACAACAGGCAGCAATCACCATTAGTACTTGTTATAGTAGCACATTGTTTTTTAATGTGATGTTTTGAAGATATAATGCTGCTTGATTTTAAAAAGATAGCCGCATCTTTTACCTGGCCGGCTACCAAAACATAATTAAGTAGTAAACATAACTAAAAATAGAAACAGCAAATAATTTCGCAACGGAACAATATTATTGTTTACATTTTCTGTGATCAGAACGTTTTGGTGTTCTTTTACATTAAATATAAGGCAATATTTCCTGTCAGAAGAAAAGTAATCCTTCAAATTCCTACACTCTACAAGCACATATTAGGACATTATCATCTATAAAATCATAAAAAAAAAATATCTTAAAAATACAATCATGTTTACTACTTCATTCTATTCATATTGAAACAAAATTTCAATTTAATAGAGACTTTGTATATGTTATTACTTTGCTTCGCACAATTTTGATAAATAACTTTTCCTACAGAAAGAATAACAATTTAGAGATGTATGAATTTTTAATTGCTCATTAAGAGTATGTTATGTTAAAAATTTGAGATTGTTATAAAAGGAGCCCTTTTTAATTATTTAACAAATATTTATTTTTAACCAGAGTGAATTTGTAACCTTTGTGTAAAAACTTTATACCTTGATAATTGCGAATATATACCTTTATAATTGCTAGATTTATATTTTATACTTTAATTTTATTTATTCTGATGTAGATGAAACTTAAGCATAATTTACTTACTGTTGTGTTATAAATAAACACTAATATTAACTGCAATTTTTAGCAATAATTAACTACACATTTAAAATTAATATCTGTTTAGTAGTTCAAATGTAAATAGTAACAATATCATTTTAAATATTTTAAAAGATCGAAGGATTTTTATAGTATATTTTCAATATTGAAGACAGAAAAATAAGTTCCATATTTTATTTACATCTTAACCCTCGAGATCACGCGCTGGTGTGTTTCTATGGGAATATATATTACGATGGGGTCTATTGGACCTTCTAGTGGGACAAAAATCTAATTGATCCGAAATCAAATTCTTTATGAATTGCATTGCCCAAAAAAGGTAATTTAAAATTTTCCATAATTACGAATACGAATATTAGATTCCGTAAAACGAATATTAGACAAAATTTTAATTATAAATTTTTAAAAGTAAAAAATATATAATTTAATGCTTCTTTCAATCAAGTTTACTTCATGCAGTAGAAGTCTATGTTATACATGCGCAGGGCCGCCGACAGGGAGGGGGGGCAAAACAGTGCAAATGATAAGGGCCCGCTTCGCCAAGTAGGGCCCGCAATATACGACCTCTTTTTTTTTTCTTCTTTTTTTTTTTTGCTACACCGTTCAACAGACGCAAACCACAAGTAGAGGGAGGGACTATGGGGGACAGTTGTAATGGGTGTCTGCTTTATCAGAGTGGGAGTCATCCAATTTTTACTTTTTGTTGTTCTCTTAACGCTTAGTAAACAATCTTTTTGGTTCTAGTGAATATTGATAAACCTCTAAGGGGCCCCTGACGAGCTCTGACCTCAAAGGCAAACAATATTTATTGAAAAAATTATAGTGTTATTTCGTGGACAAAGGTTTAGTATGAAGTAAGAATTAATCTAAAAAGTGGCCTTTGATGACCTATGCCTTATGGATCTTTTTGAGGGCCCCGTGCCATATAAAATACGATATTTATTCTTAAACGTGAAACTTCATTTAAGTACATGCAAAAGTTATTAATTGTCATTTCAAAGACTAGAGTTCATTATAATTTTTTAGGAATAAACAAACACGTTATAAACATCAAGTATGCCCGAGGAGACCCGGGCCCCCAAAATACAACGTAATAATAAAATATAGTAAATAATAAATTTAGTATGTTAATACCCACCCAAACTGTGTATACGTACTAGGAATAAATAATTTTCTGTGGTGCGCTTTACAAGTACGTCGCGCAACGTTAAAAAAATCTAAACAAACAAGAATTATACATCAAGCATTGAACTTTGAAAGGGCCCCATCGATTGTTGTCCCAATAGAATAAATATGTTATATTTAAATTCAAACTACATAATCATCAATACGCTAATTGTTTTTCTCTAAACATATTCCACGAAATTACAGTACAGTCGATCAAAAAAATAATAGAGCACCGTGATCCACAAAAAAATTTCAAAAAAGGAAAACGGCCCTTGTGAAAGGTTTATATGTTTTAAACCAACGTAGGTATGTAGTTGCCATGATGGTATAGTGGTTAGCACCTTGGGAAGAAGAAAATTGAACCCAGATTTGGAAACAGTAATGAATGCAATACAAGTAGAAGGTTTTCCAACAATATGGTCTGGCTGCTGAAACCATGCAGGGGTCGCAGACGTCCTATATATCCTATATTTTTTAAAAAATCCGAAAAAAAGTCCTATATTTTATAATTGTGATATAAATCATATATTTCTGTGTTGATTCGACCTATATTTTCTTCAAATTCGTAATATCGGTGTCGATTGTTGCGATTTTTTATATTCCGGATTCTTTGCCGCGTTCGTAAGTGAAAGAGACCTGATAAAACCCACAAAAGCGTAAGTAAGCGGCCGCGCCGTTTATTTCTACAACTCAACTGTACTCGACCGACGAGAGTTGTAAGCAAGTGAACTTTTCCATAGCATGCGTAGTAAACTAATTGGTCATAATGCAAAAAGTGAAGCGAAAAAGCTAAGGTTAAAATTCCAAGTCAGGTACGAATTCAACGCTAAGGTGATTTTTGCCAAAAAATAGCAGCCTCGTCATTTTTTTTAATCACATGTGAACTACCTATGGTTGTCATAATTTGGCGCGGCTCTATGTAATCAATTCTTAGCGCACGATCCGTACTGGACTTGGAATTTTAACCAAAGAAAGCGATGGAGAAACAAACTACCTCGAGAAGAACAGAAAAAAAAAGGAAAAAAAAATTATACACTTGCAGAACTAAAATCGACATTTCGAGTGCCCAATCAATGATTGATGAAGAAAACAAAAGGGTAAAAATTTGCTGTACAGTGTCAGAATTCGGATAGCGACTTTTCAAAAAAGTCAAAAATTGAAAATGTCGTCAAAAATCTGTGTTTCTAAATCTAAATGCTCACTAGGATTACCGGAAAACTAAGTCACCGGGTTGCCATATTTGGCGCTAAATCGCCAATCAATTCACCATAGGATAAATCTATATCAACAAAAGACTGCTAATAAGCAGTGGCGGCTCGTGGGTATTAAAAGTGAGGGGGCCCAAATTAACAATTGCATGTCATGGGGGGGGGGGGGGACATGCAAATATCAAGACACAAATTTCATGTAATTTTGTAAATGTTACTTAAATATATATGGGGAAACAAAACTACAAGATTATTAAACAGTTAAATTATCTAAGCATACTGATATCTGATAAAGTAAATATTTCAATAAAAGGAATTATTATTACAAAAACGACGCGACGTTTCGTTTGAGAATGGACAACGTCAGGAAGGGTAAAATTAATGCACTTGCACCTTTTGCTTTTGAAAATTAAAAATGAAACGAAGAATTCCTAGGCAAAAAAGTAAAGTACAGGCTTCAAATTATTCAATTGAACGTAAAATTACGGCATATCTATTTATAAATTGTTCCGTAAGAAATCCGAAACTCATTCACGGTTGAAAATTCCTGGTTTGAAGCTATAGCCGCTTTGCACCCTTTTGTATGCGATCTGCACCCCTCCTTGCCACTGTCTATGCGTTTGAGGGTTTAAATTTATGGAGATTATTTTAAGGATCTTCTGGTCTTCCGGGAAGCCTACCAAGAGATGGATGCTATCTCAATGACCAGTGGTCAGTGATTAGGAACAGCCATAAGTATGATATTATTGGGACTCACTGTAAGATTTAAAAAAAAAAAAAAAGAGTGTTAAAGTTTACCTTTTTGCCCCCCCCCCCACCCCCGTTAAATAAAACTAATTACTCCTAATCATATAATGAAAAGCATGTTATAATTAATAATTTTATTAAATTAAGAATAGAGAACACATTAAAATGAACTCATGTCGATTGGACGAAGTGTGAAAGTTAAACAGCCTTGAAGATAAAACTTTTTTAATATAAGAAAAGTTACCGATATTTTCAACAGTATAAAACATTTTATGTACAATACGGGTGACTGGATTAGATACCAACAGTGTAGGAAGCAAGAGCTTTTTTATTTTGTTTGACATCATAATAATAAATTAAAATACTAATCACAAAAAAATAAGTAAAAGTATGAAAACCGATGTCACTCAATTTCTATTCTGTATTTAAGAAAAAGAAAACAAAGAGTTAGGGAAGAGTTATAAAATAAATAAAGTCAAAACCTTGGTTAAAAATTCTGTAGAAATCACAGGGTAAAATTTTTCATCAAATATTACATGAATCATAGAAAAAAAATGCCGACAGCAACAATTTCACTTTTCGTAACTTTAGAGTAAATACTTAAATAAATAATTTTATAAAGTTTTAAATTTAAATCAATCATTTTAAAGACATCGGTATTCCTCCTAATATTCAAGTCAATGATATTTCATGAATCAATTCATGCAAAATAATTTTGGCTTAACAGTAGAACTAATGAAAAATACCATTAACTTAGAATGTGCAATTTTTATAAATTTGCAACCAAAGTCAAAGGTATTGTTATATTGACCAGTTCAACAGTTTTAATTTAAATTCATGAAAAAATGAATAATTACTTGATATGAGGATGAATAATTACTTGAAAAATGCATTTTCATATGCATCTCAAATTTGAGATGTCTACTTACATTGAAAACAACCCGCAAAACATCCGATGGGGCTCGATTCGACGACGTTTCACATGTGAATTGAATATATTGCCTCTGGTCAATGAGTTTTGACATAGTGATAGTTAAAAATAGGTGTTTTATCATGATTCTTGATGTTTTGAAAAGAAGTTGAGCAAACATGGAACTCGCTTCAAATTTTAATATTTTATTTAATTCAGAATTTATTTTGAGAATTGGATCCTACCTGAGTTAAGAATAAACATTGTTTCTTCAATTTTAAGAATGCACAAATTTTATCTGACAATTTCAAATTGATAGATTGATTTTGCTTTTTAAAGGGTTCAGGTTCATGACTCAGATTCTTCACTAAATGCTCATGAAATTTTTTTCTGGTAACAGTAACTAGGTTTGCTTTATCTACATTTTACATATTATTTGGGAGAGAGGGAGGGGGAATTCTGTAACTGTGACGTTTATCTTTTAACTTTAACACAGCATTATACGATGGCTTAGTTCTGGTGAAGCCACTTATTTAGAGAAAAACATTTTTTATTCTCTGTATAGAAATTCTTCTGTTGATGGCATCGGATTGTAAGTTACGTTAATAATTTAATAGGATATCAAATATTAATGTGAGACAAATCACTTCTTCCGATCATATGCACGACATTGAAATACTCAAACATTTTTCGGGAAAAAAGTAAATATCTAAATAAAAACAATTTGCAGAGAAAATCTTACTCTTACATTTTGAAAAACAAAGAGCGAAAATGAATGCAATGAATATTTATTGTAGCCATTTTTTTCGCGCCGTCATACTAGAGGACCAACGTGCAATCCCCGTCTCTACAAAAAATGGCCATTCCTTTTCAAAGAAGTCCACCCCAGAGCAGAGCGATCAGGGATGTTTTAGAAATTTTGTATTTATGCTTTGGCAAAACAATATGTCACGTGAAAGTCGCAACCTTATATGCCCTATCGGTTTCAAATTCAAGGTCGTCCGAAGAAGGGGTCATTTTGTCCTCAGGAAAACTAACATCTTTAAGAGAAGGGTCGCTTTTTTGCAGTAATGATTGTGATTGATTAACATTTTTTCGAGTTTGTTGCAAGAGCTCCCTGCTCCCTTCACAATAGTTAATGTCTAATGACAGAATAAATAAGTTGTAAGCTTTTTTTTTTAAATATTAAAAAAATCCCACAACAAAACAATATTAAGGGGGCAGTATACATTGGAAATCGTGAATTTTGGTGAAAATAAGCAATTTCTTTTTATTGCTCTAAAATATACTTTAATTCATTAGCTTTAAAATGATACCAGATTTATTACGAAATTCAAGATACTTTTTTAGTTTGAAACATTTTTGTAATGGTTGGCAGAAAAAATTTTAGTTTCGGTTTTCGGCGTCGTTAGGCCTAACGAAACTTTTTTATAATTTTTGGATGATAAAAAAGTAATTATTACTGTTTTACAATTATTTTATTGTTTATTTACTATTTTAATATATTTTTAATTGGTAACAAGGTTTAACTGTAGCCTTAACTGAACGTTTGTGTTTATGTTTACTTTCTTTTAAGTTAAAAATCGCATGCACGTCGTTAATCCGCTATTAGATATCTCCTGTTTTCTTCCCAATTATTCGAGTTATAATGGCAAGAAAAACTAATCGAAGAACTGACTTTAATCGGAAGCATAAATTTAAAGGAAATAGATTCACTAGAGCTGAAGTAGCGGAAGATAATTTAACTTCATCTCAGACAGAAGTACAAAGCACTGCTTCATCTAGAAAGTTGAAGAACCTTCCCAATACTGAAAAGCCAAAAGATTGTGTAGGAAAGGTATTTTTTATGGACTTGGAGTGCTTGAATTTAATGTTTATAAATTTAAGTTGTCCTTCATGTTCCACTTCCAACTTGAGTGTGATTGATGACCCTGAAAAGAGGATGGGATGTTCCCTCGAATTGTCAATCGTCTGTTCTGCATGTGGGTATTCTAGTGAAAGTCTACATACATCCAAAAGATCTGATAAAGTATTCGAAGTTAATAGACGACTGGTTTATGGCATGCGACAAATTGGCTGTGGGTATGAGGAGGCTTGCACCTTCTTGTCGACGATGAACATGCCACCACCGCCCAATAAGAATGCATACAATGCACACAATAAAGTGCTTTGCCAAGTTATTCAGGGAGTGGGTGAAGAACTTATGTTGTCTTCAGCGATTCGCGTTAGAAACATGAACAACAGCTCTGAATGTGGTGTTTCGGTGGATGGGAGCTGGCAGCGACGAGGATTTTCTTCTTTGAATGGTGTCGTCACCACTCTGTCAATCGACACGGGAGAGGCACTGGATGTTGAAGTACTTTCAAAAGAATGTGTTGGTTGCCGGAAATGGGGCAGCATCGAAAAGGCAGATCCGAAATATGCTTCAATGGTAGCGAATCATTCATGCTCCATTAATCATTCAGGTTCTTCACCAGCTATGGAGTCTATCGGTGCGGGTAGAATATTTCTCAGGTCTCAAGAAAAGCGAGGCCTGAAATATGTAGATTTTTATGGTGATGGCGATAGTAAAAGTTTTGCAGCGGTGCAAGAACTAAATCCCTACAATGGAATAGACATCACCAAAAAAGAGTGCGTTGGCCATTATCAGAAGCGGCTTGGAACAGCCCTTCGTAAATTGAAGTCAAAACATAAGGGGCTTGGGGGCAGAGGAAAATTGACTAATGCCCTCATCAACAAGATGCAAAACTACTTCGGGATTGCTCTGCGAAATAATACAGACTCTGTTGAACAGATGTCTAAAGCCATCTGGAGCACCTTCTACCATTTGTGTGCAAAGGATACACACCCCCTACATACTAAGTGCCCTACTGGAAATGAAAGTTGGTGCTCATACCAACGCGCCAAGGCAAATAAAAAACCGTATATTCACAAAGGTGGACTTCCACTTGCAGTAATGCATACAGTGAAGCCAATTTATGAACGATTGACAGATGCAGAAATGTTGGCCAAGTGTCTGCACGGCAAGACTCAAAATTGTAATGAGAGTCTACATTCACTAATTTGGAAAAGATGTCCCAAGACCAACTATGCTGGGTTAGATGTTGTAAAGTTGGCAGTTTACGATGCTGTCATCTATTTTAATTCAGGCGCAGAACCTCAATGTGAAATAATGAAAAGAATGGGAATGATTCCTGGACAGTACATGGTAGAAGGTGTAAAGCGCAAGGATAAAGATCGGATTGAAAGCAGCCTGCGGAAATCTACACCTGCTGCGAAAAAACGTCGCAAGTACCTAAGAGGACAAAAAAAGAAACATGAAGACCAAAAATCTAAAACAGAAGGTGTTACATATGAAGCTGGTGGTTCTGATTAGTCATTGACACTAAAATTCTAACCAGTAAGCGTTGTTTAACTTTAATTATCTGTATTCTAAACTTTAAACTAGATTTGTGAAAAACTGATATTTGTCGCTCTAAAGCTTTATAGGACCGGTGATAACTACAGTTTAAATTGACTAATTTTAAAAAATTTACTTTTAATTTGAAGTATATAATACTAGGAACAAAGTGTACTAGAATTTAATGTATAGGTTGAATATTTTATTTGTAGCTAGACTTTGAATTTTACTTTTTATGTAAAAAATGTTTTTTTTTTCATACTTTCTAAACAATATTTTATAAATGAAACACTATTTAAGTTAAACACAAGATTCTAATAGGTTCTATGCACCAATTCAATGACTTTTATATGCCACCAAAATTATTATTCTACATAAATTACAAATGGCCTTATCACCGGTCCCGTAAAATACTAATTAGCTAATTAATTTTCAATTAATTAAATAAATTACCTTTAAAAAAAATAAAAAAATATGCAAATATTTTAGTTTTCTTATATTTGTGAAGTGTCTGAAATTTAATTAGCCTAACTTTAAAATTGAGAAAAAAAAGTTCTAATGTATACTGCCCCCTTAATAAGCATATATGTAAGTGTTGCCAGGGTCCAAAAAAAATGAGGGGGCCCAGGGTCCCCTGGCCCCCTGCACCAGCCGCCACTGCTAATAAGGATAAAAAGAAATAGGGCAGCTCAAGCACTTATAGTCTGGGGAATAGAGACTGAAAAAGGGTCTTACCTTGCAAAAGGTTATGTAGTTCTGATTTTTTAATATGTTATAAAGGTCGGTCCCGTGGTTTATAAACCAAGTTTTCGACCTCCTAACCTTTGTGCGTTCTCCGTGGTGCACCAAAAACTGAGCCATTTTTCAGTTTATATGTCATAACTTTTTGCCAATGCATCTTAGAAACACACATTATATTCAAAAGTTATAGAATATTAAATTATCTACAACTTTTGTATACTAAGTTTTTTTGTAGACCTATTATGTAAATAGTAATGTCGTATCAAAGTCAAAACTTTTTCGTAAAAATGCTACCTTTTTAAGATTTGTGTCAAGTTTTTTGATTATATCTTCATAATGGTACATTTTAGAGAAAAAGTTTGTGAATAAAAGTTGTAGAGCAATAAATTTCCTATAAGTTTTTTATATAAACTTATTTTCTAGGACTAATAACAAAGGAGTTACTCTACTTTGTCTATTTTCCGTGGTGCACCACAAAAAAATACGTTTTTCAGTTTATAGATCATAACTCTTTCGCAATGCATTTTAAAAACAATCATAAAGTTTAAAAGTTGTAGAATATTAAATTTTCTACAACTTTTGTGAACAATTTGCTTTTGTAAAGCTATTATGTAAAGAGTTACGTAGCATCAAAGTAAACACTTTTTCGTAAAAATGCTGCTTTTTTAAGTTTTTTGCTGAGTTTTTCAATTATATCTTTATAACAATAAGTCGTAGGGAAAAATATATTGTACAAAAGTTGTAGATCTATAAATTTGCTATAAGTTTTATACAAAAAGTTACTATCTAGGACTAATAACTAAGGAGCTACTCTTCTTTGAAGGTTTACGAGATGATAACCTATAATATTTTATGTATAGGTAGGGGTTTAAAAATAGCTTCTTACTGAATAGTCTGACAATTTTAATAAAAAAATAAAATGATATCTATATAATACTAATGATAATGTAAAATAAAAAGTGGAAATATAGTAAATAATGTATATATCTATAGATAATAATAGTAATATAAAATTTACCATTTTGCCGTGATACACCAAAAATTTCTTCATTCGGAAATAAAAATGAGAAATAGACTGCATTCAAGTGACTGATTCTAAACTACGTGGGGTACAGATCTTTTGAGATAGAATAGAAAAATCACAAGTCGGGTGGCATTAGTGACATGTAAAGGAATTCTTTTAAGGACTCTGTTTCCGCGAAAACACCATATACTGTTGATTGAGATTTGCCTCTGCCGAATTCAGGGTAGAAGATTAGAAGAACCGAAAAACCATTCGCAACCCTCCCCACCACTAACCATCCCGACAGAATATCAACCACTCAGTGTAGTTACTTAATATTGGAATACATGCGTTGTAATGTTGGCTGCTTCATCATATCCAATATTACAGGAATTTGCAAAGATCTTCCTAGATCCTAATGCCAGTGTTTCAAGCATCACCGAAGCAGTATCAAGCATTCTTGTTGCTCTCTTTGGTGGTCACAGGGCAACAACTTGAAATGCTTTGCGTTATAAGCAATTTTCCAAATCAACAACTGGGAGCAAGTTAAATCTGTCAAAGCTACCTCCGACCCAAGAAGTTGCTACGCACCATATCTTTCGCACATACCATCAAGTAAAGACATGGATGGGCCAATTGAAAAATCCTCTGGTCTGTGGGTGGAAGATGGACAGTAAATGACTTCTTCATATTACAACCACCAGGGATTCAGCTCCTCAATCAATTCCGACCTACATTTTCGGCCAGCGCAACATAGGATGCACTAAGGCCTGCGGTTGTAGAAAGGCCGGTCTCAAGTGCTCCATAATATGTAAAAACTGTCATGGACAAACCTGTGACAATACAGCGAACATCATAATTGATGACAACGATGAAGACGACCCAACAGAACTCTTAATTCAAGAAGTAGCGGAGGAACTAGCCGAGCCTTCGTGGCTAAACGAAACTAAATTTAAGAATTTATAAGTTTTCTAAATTGTAAGTTTTATTGATATTACTATTATTATATATATATATACATTTTTATAATATTTATATTTTTTGATTTATAATACTATTATTTTAATACCTATATTGTTTTATTTTTTATTAAACTTGTCAGACTTTGCAGTAAGAAACTATTTTTAATATTAGATCTTACCAAGTAGCTCTTTTGTTATTAGTCCTATAAAATAACTTTGTATATAAAACGTAGCAAATTTAGGGTTCTACAATTTTTATGATATACTTTTATGGATATCATCTAAAAACTCAACAAGAATTTTAAAATGGTATTTTTACGAAAGAGTTTTTGCTTTGATGCTTTTCATACAATTTGTTTTTCATACAATAGTTCTACAAAACAAATTTTGCACATACATTAGTGGTAGAAAATTTAATACTCTACAACCTAAAATATAATTTTTTCCCCTATAAAAGGCAGTGGAAAAAGGATATGATCGGTACACTGAAAAAAATTCAAAATTTCAGAATTCTGAAGGTTTCTGGTGCACCATGGCGAAAATGGTAAATTGATATTACCGTTATTGTATATAGATATATACATTATTTAATATATTTCCACTTTTTATTTTACATTGTCATTAGTATTATGTAAATATTGTTTTATTTTTTTATTAAAATTGTCAGACTATGCAGTAAGAAGCTATTTTTAAACCTCTACCTATACATAATATATTACAGGTTATCATCTCGTAAACCTTCAAAGAAGAGTAGATCCTTAGTTATTAGTCCTAGATAGTAATTTTTTGTATAAAACTTAAAGCAAATTTTTAGATCTACATTTTTTGTTTAATATTTTTTTCCCTAGGACTTATTGTTATGAAGATATAATTGAACAACTCGGCAAAAAACTTAAAATAGCAGCATTTTTACGAAAAAGTGTTTACTTTGATGCTACGTAACTCTTTACATAATAGCTTTACAAAAGCAAATTGTTCACAAAAGTTGTAGAAAATTTAATATTCTACAACTTTTAAACTTAATGTTTGTTTTTAAAATGCATTGCGAAAAAGTTATGATCTATAAACTGAAAAATGTATTTTTTTGTGGTGCATCACGGAAAATACACAAAGCAGAGTAACTCCTTTGTTATTAGTCCTAGAAAATAAGTTTATATAGAAAACTTGTAGGAAATTTATTGCTCTACAACTTTTATTTACAAACTTTTTCTCTAAAATGTCCCATTATGAAGATATAATCAAAAAACTTGACACAAATCTTAAAAAAGTAGCATTTTTACGAAAAAGTTTTGACTTTGATGCGACATAACTATTTACATAATAGGTCTACAAAAAACCTTAGCATACAAAAGTTGTAGATAATTTAATATTCTATAACTTTTGAATATAATGTGTGTTTCTAAGATGCATTGGCAAAGAGTTATGATGTATAAACTGAAAAACGGCTCAGTTTTGGGTGCACCACGGAGAACGCACAAGGGTTAGGAGGTCGAAAACTTGGTTTATAAACCACTAGACCAACCTTTATAACATATTAAAAAATCAGAACTACATAACCTTTTGCAAGGCAAAATGTCTCTATTCCCTGGACTATTATACATGCTAGAAACAAAAAACTCGAAATTGCAAATGTAGCTAATATAAACTTGATTTATTGATGAATACCAAGTATGAAATATTGAGGTAATAATGAATAAAGGATGACATATTCAGGATCAGGCGATTTATTTTTTTAATGTTCCCCCCCCCCCCTGTTTTCTTAAATTCAATATAACGAGTTTTAAAGGGAGATAGTAATTTTCTAAGTACTTTCTATTAATATTCCTCTATTAAAAAGAAAAATTTAGAGGAAGAAAAATTAGTGCTGTGTGAAAGTCCTCATACTTCAAATAAGTATGTCTTATATGTTCATTTCAATAATTTTCATTTAAAGTTTTAATTAATGAAATATATAATGAGTTAAAATTATAGTTCAGTAGCAACTGTGTGCAATTATTTGATATTTTATATTGTCCTATATTTAAAAAAAAAAATCCTATATATTCTTATTTTGTCACTTTGACCCCTGAACCATGGGATATAATGTCAATTTGATTCACTGACTGAAGATAATTTTAGAACTATTATCTTAGTTTTACTATTATCTATTATCTTAATTTTCTAACAACACTATGGATACAGCCAAACTCTATGTATAGCCATACCCTCGGTATCCAATGACTCTACCAATGCATAAAACGCTGTTATATCGTCCCATAGTACTAAAAAATGCCTCATTGCTGATTGGGTGGTTAAAATAAAAATTAAGGAGTAAAGGAATACATTTTGACTCATTGCTGATTGGGTGGTTAAAATAAGAAATTAAGGAGGTAAGGAATACATATTTAAGGCATATTGTTTAAATTAGTTAAAAAAAAAATTCGAGAAAATAATGGAATACTGATGTGCGGAATAGACTGCTATTGAGCTCTGATCCCCCTAAAAAGAGTAAAGCCTTTCATAAGAATACACTGGCCCTGTTTTTTCTCGAGTATTTTATACCAAAACCAAATAAAGCTAGATTAGAATCTGAATAAAATCTTCAAATAAGTCATCAGATGAAGAGCACGATAAGCTATTTGGTGTAAAACTAACAGCATTAAAATACCAAATAATTATGGGATTAATAATGAATTCAATGCACATTTTGAAAAGGCAATGATATTTTTTTTTTAACATGGAACATATATAACGATAAATCATAAATGAATGATAGGTCAAGTACAGAATGGTTTAGCATAAAATTACACATTAATGTTATCCAATGATAATAATATTAATGTAATATAAAAAAAAAAAAACGTTTATTTTTAATAGAATAATATATATATATTTTTTTTCATCTAACGAAGAAAATTCTCTTTTTTATTCTATAAATTAAAGTATTATCGCATTTAAACACTATTTTAGCGCGAAAATAATTTTGGCCAACTTTTTGATTCAAATACCCTAGTGTGCGTCCCAACACTGGCAAGTCTAGAAGACGTTGCCCCTTCTGAAGATTAAGAAGCAAACCAAACAAACGAAATGCATTATCATTCCTCGGGGCAGGCCTCCAGAAAAATATTTTCTTCCTGCGTACACAAATACCATTACCAAAAATTTCCTGCGAGTCTGTGCGATTTTAATTATACCGCAGAAAAAAATTAATTTTTTACATACTATTGAGGATTTAAAGTTGTTTAATTCAAAACCATCTTGGCATTGATTTTGGAAGCATCAGACTCTGCAGGATAAACATCGGTTTCCAATGGCAAATTTTCAGTTTCAATATTAAGGGTCATTAGTACTGGGTTGGCTTCAAGGTTGAGCTTGTGAAACGAAAGCAAACATTGATGCTCGTCCAGTATGCCTCCTTTCCTAACTGTTTTCATTTTTGTGATTTCGATTTAAATGATGGGAATAGTTTTGCTCCAACAATTCTTCATTGCTAATACAGCATTTTATTTTCCTTGTCTTGCTCCTTTTCATTTTAAAGAAAAATTTGGTTTCTTTTAAATTACGATGAAATATCCCAAGAATTCTTTCAAATTAAAAAGAAGATTGAAGGAAATAAACTCTCAAGTGCCAAAAACTCAAGATGCAAATGGAATGAAAAAGTTACAGCAAAGGAAAAACTTGTAATTGCATGTTTCAATAGGTTCAGATTCCAAAATTAGGAAATGAAGCCCCCCCCCCCCCCTCCCTACGGGTATCAACACTTCTCTCTTCCCTGTCCAACCTAACTGGAATTTCTCCTTCTAACTGGTAAGGAACTACAGAGTTCATCCTAAAAATGAAAAAGGGCAGGGCGCTATTTTCCAAAAAAAGGGCAATTCCTGTTTACAAGGGCACTTTTATGGCAAATTGCAGAAATTTCCATACGTGTTTTCTGCCACAATTTCAATATTGTTATACTTTTCTACCACGATAAATAATTTTCAATATTCTGAAGGGAAAAAAAATAATAATGCAAAAATCCGTGAATCAAAAACTCGCTCAGATACTTAAAAGACATCAAAATACTGATAAAATGCTTGTCATAATTCTGAGAAAATTATTAAAATTAAAGTGCAATATACACAGTAAAATTTTCGTCAAATAGTAATTTTTATAAAATTATCAATTTATAATACAATAAAATTAAGATAAGAATGTTTTAGTATAATAAAAATGTTTTAAGATAAAAACTTTTCACTCTTTAAATTTTTTTTAAAGTTTGAATGAATCAACCTTAAACTTCATCTCTTAGGTTTGCCATTGTTAGATAGAGAATAGAGTTTCTTCAAATTTAGCATTATTCATTGTGGGATATCCCAAGGAGTATTCCGACTAAAGAATTTGGACTATGTCCTGAAATTTGTGCATTTTTTTAATTTCCAAAGCGGATCAAATTTAGCGTCAAAACGGCAATTTTTTTGCCGTGCATGCCGCTATTATGTAAGCTGTATTAAAGGTTTTACTTTTTAAAAAATCAGAAATAATCTGGGATTTTTATTGCATTCCTGTTATGTTCAATTTTAAATATGAAACGGATGTTTTGAAATTAATTGGTAACAGGTAAACTATCAAAAACACCCCCTAAATTTAACAGGAGGACATCGCGGAATCCAAACGGAAATATTCTTTTTAAATTCTTAGTGTAAACATTTGATGGTTATACACCTGTAACTAAGTTAATCCAGTCTTTCAAATTCCTTTCTACTCTATTTTGAAGGAGGCATATTAAAAATCCAGCGAAATACACTTAATCAAAACACGTACGAAATGGCCATCGGAGTTTACTAATGTGCACTTGGAAAATGTAAGACGGCTCCATAGAATCCATCTACTAATGAAGCACGTTATACGGACATCTACTCAATGGTTTCAGTCCCTGATATATAGGTTGCGCGTTTGAACATGAATGCGCATGCGCGACAGGCGATTTCAGTAGGGGTGATCCACATATTGCGTACTGTTGGGAGGGAAAAAAACGAAAGTTTTTCGAATTCTTTCAGGATGAAATTTTTTTCTGAAAAAGGGCAGGAAGGGCGCTATTTTTATAGAAAAAGGGCAGGCAGGGCGCGCCGCCCCTCGAAAAATGTCTAGGATGAACTCTGGGAACTATATGGGGAATAGCATCTCCCCCCAAACCTCTCTCCTCCCGGAGTTACTGGAGTTAACACCTCTCCCTTCCCGGAGTTACGGAGTTATAGGAGTCTAGGAAGAAGCTCTAAGATGACCGAAAAATATTTTGATCTTAAAAACTAATTTTCTTTTAAACTTAATTATTATTATTTTTTTTGTGTGTGTGTGCAAATTGTGCTTGTCTCGTTTTAGAATCATGATTATTTTAGAAATTGTTCTATGTGTCTTCTATGTGAACAATAAAAAAAAAATTCCCCGGAAAAGGATTTAATGAAGACGTTACAATAAAAAATACAAAACTCTTCAAATGTGTCTCCAACAGTCTGTTGGTTCGTAAACGTAAGATTATGCCTATGTGTGCCATTTTTACACTGGCGTCTGGGTGTAACATTCTAATGTTGACTTGATCATATCGGATGCTTTTTCGGCAATCATGATGGTGGGGACGTTTGTGTTTCCAGACGGAATAATTGGCATGACGGAAGCATCCACAACTCGAAGACCTTCTATGCCTTTTACCCTAGATATTAAAGCATAAAATTAGTAAGTAAAAATAAAAAACTATACATGTACAAATACAAAACTTTCTGTGCATGATTGTAAATAGTGTAGATATTGATTGTAAATAGTGTAGATATTGATTGTAAATAGTGTAGATATTGATTGTAAATAGTGTAGATATTGATTGTAAATAGTGTAGATATTGATTGTAAATAGTGTATATATTCTTTTTTAAAGTTCTAATTTTTTTAATTTGTTAACAACGAAAATACAAGCTTAAAAAAGTTGGCAACAAGCACGCTTCGAGGACGTTCATTTCACATTTTATCATCACATTTTTCCCCTGAACGTTCTGATAACCAAAATCGTTTGCTAGGGCCCTACTACACCCGTGGTTGGAGTATCGAGCTCATGATTGGAGAATTATGAGTTGGGTGTAAAATTTCGACAAAACATGGCCTACCTCAGGCCTTATCGAGCCTTGCAACTTACATTTCTTTCCTAGCCTAGTGAATTAGTGAACCTTAAGGTGTTAAACAAAACAGTCACAAAAAAATTAAGAAATATTTAAATGTAGCCTGGCATAAATATTAACTACCGGCAAGTAAGTAACTGCATTATATATCACTTTTTCCTTAGTGAATGAGATAACATAAAACACGAATATGAAAATCTATAAAAATCCACAAAAGTAGCTTTCCTAAGTACTCTCTTTGGCATGAGGAACTACGAAAAAAAAAAAAAAAAAAAAAAAAAAAAAAAAAAAAAATAGAAATCTTATAATAGATCTAATATTAGGAGAATAGTCTATCTGGCAGGTAAACTAATTGTTACAATCACAGCCTATGGAAACCTTCAAGTTCTTATATTCTGAAGCAACTCTATTATTTTTAGCATGTGGTGATTGAATAGTATATCGAAGAATTCATAGAAACTTTTAACCTTCTGCAAAAGGTTTTCATGATTTCAACTGCCTTTGAATTTTTTTTATTTCAGTGGCTTCTTTCTGCTTTTTTTTTTTTTTTTTTTCATTGAAGCAAGCTTAACACCAATTATCGACACATGTTATTAAAATGCCAAGATAAACAACTTCCTTTAGTATTTGAAAATGACACTATCCAAACTGCTTTCTGATCTTCTTTCCATTTCGGCTACTTTGATAGAGTCCAAATTTATACTTTCTCCGAAAAACGTGCGTGACCAGACTTATCTTAAGTGTCTTTTTTTTTTTTTTTTTTTTTTTTTTTTAGTTTTTCGGTAAGTGTTTTTTTATATACTTTTAGTTTTTATACTTATAGTTTTTATACTTATAGTTTTTATACTTATAGTTTTTATACTTATAGTTTTTATACTTATAGTTTCTACTACCAGAACCCTCGTTACTTTCTTGGTATTCCATGATACAATGAGTCAAATTTTTAAAAAATAGCAAAAAGTTTGATTTATTATATTGGGGAACTCTACTCCAATCTCAAATAATGATCTGGCGAAAAGGTTGTGAGCAAAATGAGTTGAAACATGAGTTAAAAGCAAAAGTCCAGAAAACTCATCAATGAAATTTTAAATTTGTTAAATAATAACAAATGAACACTTAATATTTTTCAGAATACATGTGATTGATGTAAAACGTACAACTTTTTTCAGTGCAAAAAACAAATGCTCTCCAAAATCCCCAATTATAATAAACTGTCACCTCCCTTAACAGAAAGTGAGAAGGAAAAAAAAAAAAAAAACTCCAACCCTTTGGACACCAAGGTTATCTTTACTTTCTACAACTTATTCTCCTTTCTACCACTAAACTCTAACTAAAACTTCTGGATAGTACATGCACTTCTTTTAGCAGCTGGAGTCAAGTACTCTACAAGGAGTACAGTAAACAGTAATCCTCGTTAATGACCCCCCCCCCCCTTCTTTCGTACAACAACTTGTTCTCCTTCCTTCCTCTGGTCTCTAAGTAGAACTTCTGGGTAGGGCATTTTGGCTATTGTCTTGAAACCGAAGACTTAGAAATCACCATATAGATCTATATTAACAACTCTCCCACCCTCAAACTAGTAAGAATGGGTTTGTAACCATGAGCAACCTATTACGTAGCATAGATGGGGAAAGTATTCAATTGACCTTATCTGCTAGCAGATCAGAAACCACTTTTAAGTTATCCAGAAGTTGTAGTTAAAGCGCTAGAGATCGATCGGGCAACCTTTGCTTTCCCAACCATGATTCAGTTGTCCGACAGTCACCAATAAAGTGTTGGAGATCGATCGTGCGACTTTTGCTTTCCCAGCCAGATACTCTGCCGCTAGACAAAAAAAGATCTCTGGTGTCTAGAAGTTGTATCTGTTATTTGTACACGAAACCAACACATAGCCCCTTTCCAGTGAGTCGCGCAGGGACGAACGATTTAGCAGTGAGGTTGGCAGATAATCGCCAAAGATGCAGTGATGATTGTGTGGTAGTCGTGTAGAATTTTTCAGAAAGCGCCGATAGATGGCAGCATGATTCAGTTGTCCGACAGTCACCAGTAAAGCGTTGGGGATCGATCGTGCAACCTTTGCTTGGCCGCACAGATACCCTACCGCTAGACAAAAGAGATATCTGGTGTCCAGAAGTTGTATCTGCTATTTGTACACGAGACCATCACAGTAGTTAGAGATCAGTGCTTCCTTCTTATAACAAAGATAGTCCATCCGCTTGGATGCCATTTAGAAGAATGGTAATTTCAAAATATAAAAATAACAATAGTAAGAAGCTTTGTAAATGTACCTCAATCTAGGATCTACCACAGTGGTGAGATCGTTTGGATTGCCCATCTTGCATGTTCCCACTGGATGGTAGATTGAGATTATTGTCGACCTCGCCAGGCAATCGAAGTAGCTGTCGTCATTTCCATAATATAGTTCACAACTAGGAAACGGTACAGAGAATGGTTTGGATCCAAGCTTCTTCATTGGTTCACTTGTTCCTATCTTTTGACACGTTTTTAAACCTGGTAAAAAAAAAAAATCGGATTTTTTTGTTTGTTACTTATTGTTTATCAAAGCTCATTGATGTGTGACATACACTTCAACTGACTACAGACAGTATTTTTATACACAATATATGAGGAAACAATTTCAACAATAAATACAATTACACAACTATATACACAATATATCAGGAATCAATAATACATAAATACTAACATTTCCAAGATATTCTTGTGTCAATATAATATTTACGTCTTAAATAGAAGGAGTAAATCTTTTAAATCGGTTCAACTTGACTAGATTGGGCTGTTTATTTAGAACTATATGTTCTCATTTAAAAACACACTAAGAAATAATCTAGATATGAATTTATATTCTCATCTGCTTTTATTACTGAAATACTTTTTCGATAATACTTTTACTACAAGGAAAAATAATTAAGTTTAATTCTTCGTTGTTCATAACATGTGATAACCATGTGCTCCAAAAGAAAAAAATTCCCCGCAAACTTGCCTTCCACAACAGATCGAATGTCGTCGGGGTGGTCAAAATAGTTTGGGTCAATAAGCGGTGGGACGTGGGGATCAGTTGACTGCAGTTTGATGGTGCCACGACTTTTCGGTTGTAACAATTGAGAAAGACATGAGTAAAGAGTTGAGTTCTCATACTGTCCAAAGTATTTCTTAAGCACCTGTAAGATAAACGCAAGAATATAATGTAAAACGTTTTCTCAGAAGAAATGACATTAATTTTACAAAATAAAAAAGTGGAAATTTATTCTTCGTCTCAGAGGTTTAGAAAACTTTTCCAAACGGTAGTGAATTCGTTACCGAACAAAAGCTTCAATGCGCACGCACTATTTCAGATATAGCGATAATTCAACCTCAGACAAATTAGCGCAGAGCTTATTCCACTATGGCGCCAAACCACCAACAAACCCAATTCCACGTCTCGACGATTTTTATATCATCTCGTAGGAACTTTCACGAAAACTTCCGAATAATAGATCTGACGATCAGTTCGTGCTAAAAACAACTCGAAAATTCTTAATTAATACGGGTGTTGTCAACATTTTCAGGCCTGCATTATCACTACAACATATAAATTTAAGAAAATAAAACTTTAAAAAGAAATGTGTACACTATTTACAATTATATTCAGAAAAATCACGTAAAAATATTTATATAATCGAGAGAGTCTTACTTGTATACAGTGGAATGCTAGTGAAGTTGAAATGACGAATCAATTGTTAATAAATAGACAAATCACAACTACCATTTTCACTTATTAATTCACGGAAAGAACCTCCAATGATAGGGATAGTTAGCCTTTAACCTACTTTAAAAGCCTGATGTTTAAATTTTTTGAACCAAGGTATCAAAAAATTCGATTTTTTACTAGGTAAAATAACACTTATTAAAGCAAAATATGATACTCAAAACAAAATATATAAGTAAAATAAAAGATGTTTTTATTACTGTTCTTTTTATTTTTAGCTAGTTTTCTTTAAAAAAAATCATCTAAGGGTGTGGAACACAGCCCAACCTCTTCAATTACACTCAATACTGATCACTGCAATAATATTTGCCATGGATTTGTATAATTTACCGTTTTCATATTTTCATTAATGAAAAACAATGCCCAATTTTGCTATGTTTTTTTAAATATAATTATTGTACTATAAAAAAGAAAGAAAACGCGAAAATAGTGAATTAGGTGATATGTTTTTCGATAAATATTACACAATTTTTCTTAAAAGTAAATACAGAAGAAACAGTCATTGATGGACAATGCTCAAGAAAAGAGAACTCTGTGTTAAGAGACTTTTGTTTTGCAACTTTTAAAGCCTTTATCGCTTTCTACGCGAATATCGGTGGGGGAGAGGGGTGTTAGAGCACTTTAAAGGCATCACAGCTATTTTGATCAAAATAGTTAGTATTATTTTTTGGCAATTCCTGAAAAATACAAATTTTTCAATTGCAAATACTTTAGGCGCATGCTCTATTTTGAAAAAAAAAAAAAAAAAAAAAAAAAAAAACTTAAGAGCCCCCATGGCCACCACTAACCTATATACAAAATTAAAAGTAAAAATACACTACTCAGTAAATTTCCCTTTAAGTTTTATTAATGAGCTTTTATTACTGTTATATATAAAGTATACTTAGTAAAAATTCGTATGTTTTAAAGGAATATTTTGGAAAATATTGTTGTAAAAAAATTTCTTTGGGGCAGAGACTAGCTGATGATTCCAGATTAAAGTCTCACAAGGTTCTAACTTATATTTTTAGTGGATCGCTATACCTTTAAATGTGTAGGGTGAATACTGAAACACTACTAAGTGTTTCACCTTTCACCAATTTATTAATCGTATTTTTCTAACTAATTTAATTGTTTCCTTAACTCAAAAATGTGATCTAAGACTTGGAATGATAACGTGTCACGAGTGTACGTGCATTTAACGCAAGACAAGAAATCTCATCTGTCAAATACTCGTACTTTTTACTTCTTACTACAAACAGAAAAAGAAAAACAACAATAAGGAAATAATTCTAAAAATAGCATCTCAAAAATAATTGATGAAGTGCAGTTTTTTTAAAATTTAAATTAAAATATAAAACGCAAACTGTAAAGTATACCAATTTATTTCAAGCTGCTATATAATGACCAGTATCATAATTAGAGGTCTGCGGTATATCGATATTTTCAAACATTTTTAATTTTTTGATGATCGTTTTGTAGTTCTATGTTTTTTTTTTATTTTTTTGTTTTTTTTAAATTTTTTTTTATTGTCTTTATTCCCTTTTTGGCTTAGAGACAGTTAAAATGGCATCCTAACCAAAAAGAAAACATAATGTATGAAACATAGCGCCGTTTCTGTTGCTAGCGTGTGCCTGGAATTTGCAACTAATTTTAAATATTAAAAATATCTCTATCAGCAAAATATACGATAAAGTACTTTTCAAAATTTCTTCTTTAAAAATAAATGTGAATTTATGCATTGACATCCAAATGTATTTTATTTATTCTGATTGATAATATAATTTATTTATTAAAACAAATTTTATAATATATTTACTAAAACAATTTTTATAATATATTTACTAAAACAATTTTTATAATTTATTTATTAAAACAATTTTTATAATTTATTTATTAAAACAATTTTTATAATTAATTTATTAAAACAATTTTGGCAGGGATTCACGAAAAGTAGAAATTTGGCCCGAAAAACTTCGTTTCTGGCAAAATTGAAAATCAAATAAAAAAATAATAATTATGTATCGATATTTTATCGATACTCTTTTCTATGCAACGACATAGTATCGATATTTATTTTGATCGATATTTCCGACCACTAACCATAATGCCATTGAAAATTGGACCACGTTCGGCGATCCTATTTTTAAAATAGTTTATATAAAAAGATAAACTTATTCGAGTCCTATCAAACTGAAAAGTGTTTCTTTTCCCCTAATATTACTATCCGTAAGGAGAAATTTTTGTCCAAAATTGTGCCCGTAACTCAACCGTTAATATTTTGTATGGATATGCGCCCTTTTGGAACTCTGCAACTAATACGCAAATTAAATTATACCAACCACCGAATAGATCGGAAACTACTGCTCGTTACTAATAATATTTCTCCATTACTCGCCATAGATAAATTTCTCTTTTGCCTCAGGCACACACAGTTAACATTTGGAATTAGGTATTTTTTAAATTTCATGTTACTTTACATTTTAGCCTTATTAACCCTTACAAGACCATAAGATGTCCAAGACTAAATATGCCAATACAACACAATATTTTAGCTATTGTGGGTGTAAAGTAAGAGAATATCACCAGAAAAACATAGCAGGGTGTATAGGTTTCCTATAATTTC
The DNA here is from genome assembly GCA_963978545.1 of Linyphia triangularis. Classification (NCBI taxonomy): domain Eukaryota; kingdom Metazoa; phylum Arthropoda; class Arachnida; order Araneae; family Linyphiidae; genus Linyphia; species Linyphia triangularis. The sequence goes on from OZ021725.1 coordinate 20,310,776, forward strand.
ATGGGAAATATTTTTCCCTATGGACCATAACAGTAAATAAACGGAGTTAGGTTTATTATATCGGTATTTTATTTATTTCTTTGTAATACAAAAAACATAATAAAAATTATCAGAAAAGTAAAATAAATAGTTAGTTATGATATTCTACGAAACAATTTCGTTTACTTGTGAAGCACAGTGGACCATTGCACATAACACATTTATTATGTGTCCTATTTTCTATACGTTTTTTTTTTTATTCGTTCAGAAACACATTTGCCGCCTTGGACATACGTTTTATTTTGACCATTCAGTAAAAAAAATATCGATTCAATAATAATTGAACAATCGATAACGATTTTTGTAGAAGGGAACAATATTTCCCTTGAGCGTGAAAGGGTTAAAAACATGATAAAATTATCTGTCAAAAAAAAAAAAAAAAAAAAACTTTTGAAAACACTATTTCCGAGTCAGATATTTGTCCATCATTGATTTATTAAGGACTAGCTGAATACCCGTGCTGCGCTACGAAATTTTACCATTAGCATTTTAGCGATCAAAAGACATTCATGTATTCTACACTTCAGACGTTTGCTCCCATTTCGATCCCGACAAATTGATTTATCAAAATAGGAACTTTCCTTTGTTGACATTTATACGAAATTTATAATTGTGAATAGTAAACTGGAATAGTTTATTGTGTTTATGTTTGCTCTTAGTTCTAAATTTCAAAGTAGTAGCTGTATTGGAATTAAGTTAATTAGACATTAAGTTAATCCTCGTATAGTTTCAATGTTGCGTCGTCTTTTCATCCCTTAAAAATTCGTTAATCGATATTGGAATGACTTATTTTTTTAACATTTGCAAAAAAATATCAGAAAAATGACTACATTGGAAGAGGAACATTCGGATATCCCTCGTTTGGAACATTTAACCCCTTTTCGACCCCTTAAAGTTGGTTAATCGAGAACAGAATAGCTTACTTTTTCTATGTTTAATCTTTTTTGACATTTGTACCAAATTTCCGAGTTGTGACCATATGGGAAGTGGTACATTCGAATATTCCTCGTTTGGAACGTTTAACCCCTTTTCCACCCCTTGATCCACCCGAGATCGGAATAGTTTACTTTTTCTGCGTTTGTCTTTATTGATATTCACACCAGTTTTCAGAATTGTGAAAATATGAGAAGTAGGACATTCGAATATATCGCTCGTTTGGTACGTTTAACCCCTTTTTGACCTCTTAGAGTGGGTAAATAGAGATTGGAATAGCTTACTTTTTATACGTTTGTTTTTGTTGATACTTGCACCAGATTTCAGAGTTGTGACGAAAGGGGAAGTAGGACATTCGAATATTCCTCGTTTGGAACGTTTAACCCCTTTTCGAGCCCTTAAAGTGGGTTAATCGAGATCGGAATAGCTTACTTTTTCTATTTTTACCATTGTTGATATTTGTGCCGATTTTCAGAGTTGTGACTATGTGGGAAGTAGGATTTTTGAATGTCCCTCGTTTGGAACGTTTAACCCCTTTTCGAGCCCTTAAAGTGGGTTAATCGAGATCGGAATAGTTTACTTTTTCTATTTTTACCATTGTTGATATTTGTGCCGATTTTCAGAGTTGTGACTATGTGGGAAGTAGGATTTTCGAATGTCCCCCGTTTGGAACGTTTAACCCCTTTTCGACCCCTTAAAGTGGGTTAATCGAGATCGGAATAGTTTACTTTTTCTATTTTTACCAATGTTGACATTTGTGCCGATTTTCAGAGTTGTGACTATGTGGGAAGTAGGATTTTCGAATGTCCCCCGTTTGGAACGTTTAACCCCTTTTCGACCCCTTAAAGTGGGTTAATCGAGATCGGAATTGTTTACTTTTTCTATTTTTACCATTGTTGACATTTGTTCCAATTTTCAGAGTTGTGACTATGTGGGAAGTGGGAGAATTAGTGATGAGTGAGTCAGTCAGTGAATCAGTGAGTGAGGGCTTTGCCTTATATATATAGAGATGGGTAAATGAAACATACACTTACTTCAGGTTTAATACCAACATTTGGATTTGGAGATGGAGCAGTTGCTTCACTGGAATATATTTGATAATCGGGGAAATCCAATTTAGGGTTCCAAGGTGATGTTAAAAATGCTAGAGGATTCGACAGTGAAGATGATAATGGACCTATAAATTTCCAACACAGGTTACGTTAATTTTAAATTGAAATGCAAGGCATTACAATATTAATGTTATTATTTATTGTTATCAAGAGAAGTACACTGCGATGCAAAAGTTTAGACAATGACGTCATTCGGCTTTAAAATTTAGAATTGTGATAGTAGAATTACAAAAGCTTAAAAATATGTTAAAAAAACTTTTTTTAAATACTATAATCAAAACAAAGTTGTTTAATTTGTTATAATAATAATTTTTTTGGGTAAAAATAGAAATGTGCTTGTTTCAAAAGTATAGACACCATCGAGTTATAGAAACAATCACGAGTTTCTGCTATATTTTGTTTGCATGTGCAAATTTAAAAGAGATGACGTCACAAACCAGATATTTTGAGTTCTGCAAACGATTACACTTCCTAATAGAGATGCCACAGACTAAAAAATTCAAACGGATGAGCTTATACAAATTTGGCAGTTGAAAGCTGAAGTTAAGCTCGTTTTGTAAATTTCGACTCTTATTAATCGACATAAGACTTCTATTTATCGAGTTTTATCTAAAGGATGCAAATACAAAGAAAAACTCAGATCTGACCTGCTGCGTGTGCCTAATAAACCCGATAATCGTCAGATCCAAAGAATGCCCAACTAATCACTGTTCGTGAATTTCAAAAGTCATTGAACTTTCAGTATCAAAGTAATAGACTCGTAGACGAATTTTGGAAACAGGAACAAAGGTTTATTACAAAATGAAAAAGATACCAGCTCTGAAGCCACATAGTAAGTCACAGAGAATGTTGTGGTTTCGAAATCTTTTATATGTCATATGAACCAAAAGGGCGACCATTTGGCGACATTTTCGGTCCCCATGTACCTGTATAGGGCTTTTCGACAACGATCTGGAAAGTTCTCCAAATTTCTATCTCTGGAAGATTCGCGAAGGAAACTTCCCTATATAAGGCCGGCCAAGAGTTAGTTAGTTGTCTCCCAGTGAGCATTCAGAGTAGTTCCAAAAGCGAACTGTATTGCATTGTCTTTTGCGGCTATTTTAGCAGTTGTGTATCAAGTTTTTAATTGCTGTTTGTGCTCTATTGTTGTTTAAAGAGTTGTATTGAGTCTACTAGAACGAGAAGTTCTGGAGTTGTGAAAGAATCTGCGAAGAGTTATATCGGAATAAATTTTTGCAAGTTTTGATCTGCTTTGGCTTCAAGTCTTTCGAACCCATCCACGCAACAATATTTATTTTTACTAGAATGATGAATGACTAGTACTGTTGTCATTCTTCAAAGAGGATTCAAAAGTTCCAAAGTCTTTGTCAAAGACTAGATGGGAAGCACATTCAATGGCCACAAGTTCAATACTTGATGATGAGGGAATAATTTCTGCATTGGATCAGCTGCATATTGATACTACAGAGAAAGGAAAAACAAGAAATGAAGCCATAAACATTTTGAATAAAATGGAGGAGTTACAATTTATGGTAATATTATATTTGTGGAGTTACTTGCTGTATGAATTTCACAAGTCTAGTCAATCACTGCAAGACCCCCAAATTAGTCTAGATGTATGCTTCACTTTTGGAAATTGTTAAAGGTCCAGGGATATGTTCGATCATTTTGAAGGAAAAGCAAAAAAAAAAAAAAAAAAAAAAAAATGCCTGATATTGATTGCAAGGAAAGGAAAAGCAGATATAGAAGAAAGTATATTAATGATGATCAAGATGATGCTTTAGAGAACCTTGAGCCAAGAGACAAGTTCAGAATCAAACATTTTTACCTGTGATGAATGCAATAGAGTCAAGTCTGGCTAGAGGGCCTCATCAGTATACAATAATGCTGCAAAAAAGTTTTAATTCTTAACGAAATTGGAAGCTACAGAAGAAGAGATTCGTAAAGAAGTTAGTGCTTTATGCCAAACATATCCTGAAGATGTGGACATGAATCTTGTTGAAGTCAAAACATTTCATCAGTATGTTAGACATAGTCAAGCCTATGGTTCAGCGAAACATGATAGTGTGACACATCAGAATCTGTATACGGTAATATTTAACGATCGCTTCCAATCAGCATTCCCTAATCTAGAAGCAATTTTGAGATTGTTTCTTGGTATGATGGTTGCAAATTGCTCTGGAGAAAGCTCTTTCTCAGCTGAAGAGGATAAAAAATGAATTTAGAACAACAATGACTCAATATAAATTATGTTCCCTCAGTCTCATGTGCATAGAAAGTGACCAACTACACAGTTTATCATTTGAAAATGTCATCAGTGTCTTTTCTGTGGCACAGGCAAGAAAGAAAATATTTTAGTTTAATATAATTCTTTAATCCTTATAACATGTTTCAAGAGATTAGATAATAAGCCTTTGTATATTGTGCCTTTTAAAAGGATTTTTGTTTCTTTTTACCTGAGTTTGCATTTTTAAGTTTGTTATGAATAAAAATGAGTTTAAGTTAAAGATTTATTATTTCACTATCTATATATTGTTGCACAAATTGTCTGTATATAGTGTAAATAGTGACTTATTATTTTAAAATTCTATTGTAATTTATTTTATCTTATTTTATTTATTAACAGTGATTATACAGATTAGATAAAGGTGGCAACACTTAAAGCAATCGAGAAATTTTGAGATGTTTCTTTTCCGACGAATTGGCTGGAAATTTCGCGAATGTTCTCTCGCGCCAAGTATAAATAAGACTGGAGATCGGGAAAGTTTTCAGATTGACTTTGGACTTCGATGTGAGCTGATTGCTTTGTTTACCTACTAGAGTGAACTTGTATAATTGCTGTATTCGAAGTTGTTCTTACTGAAGCTTGTGTTGAAGCTTGAGGGTGATTAAACTGTTGTCTGTGAATAAATTTTGTGCCTTTGAAGAGTGAATAAATTTTAGTTTTTATCTTAAAAACTGTGCCATCATTGCCTCAGCAGAAAAATTCATAACAATATTGTTACGAATTTTTGTATGTTTGTAAATACTTCGTAGTGTTAATTTTGTAAATAGGAAAATTTATGTACATTTCGTATAAGGCAGTGCAATAGTTCGTCTTTAGTTTGCTTCCCCGCAATGTGTGTCTTAATGCTTGATAACGAGTTTTACAAAGGTAACGCTGGGAAGCGAGTTTTACAAGGAGCAGGGCATTTAACATTATGGTAATGGCAATCTCGCCAAATTGGCGGGATAGAGCCAAGTTGGTGACGGTTTTGGCGACTAATTTTTGTCGCCAAACTTGGCGACCATTTGGCGACATTTTCGGTCCCCATGTACATGTGTAGGACTTTTCGACTACGATTTGGAAAGTTCTCCAAATATCTACCTCTAGAAGTTTCAAGAATGTTCGCCTCCCCTATATAAGCCCGGCCATGGGTTAGTTAGTTGACTGGGAATTACTGTATTGAGATACTGAGTCTCAGTGAGCAATCAGAGAGTTCCAAAAGCGAACTGTATTACATTGTCTTTTGCAGTGATTTTAGCATTTGTGTTGTCAAGTTTTTAATTGCTGTTTTGTGCTCTATTGTTGTGAAAAGAGCTGTATTGTGTCTACTAGAACGAGAAGTTCTGGAGTTGTAAAGGAATCTGTGAAGATTGATATTGGAATAAATATCTGCAAGTTTTGATCTGCTTTGGCTTCAAATCTTTCGAACCCATCCAAAGTAACAATATTTTTTAATTGTATTTCAGTTTAAACCTCTAGGTATCCGAAAATCATATTTGGCACTGACATATAATATCTGAACCTATAAAGGGCTCCATATCTCAAATAGCTTAGGGACTTATCAAGTCTAAACCCGGCCCTGCCCTTGTGAACTATGGCCTCTATCATAAGATTTCCACCGTGCGCCCCGATCGTGTTTTTATAGGTCGTTCGCAGAGCTGTTTTTTTTTTTTTGTGCGTGCATAACACGTCCACTATTTGTGATACACTGATACACGCACCGTTCCAACACTCTTCAGAGTATTCGTATGCTTTGAGAATTTTGCGACAGGAAAAATAAGATGTTGCCATTCGAAAATTTCGAGGTTCTGTAACTGTACCGCGAACGTGAACGCCATTTTGTTGCCATTCACAGAATCCCGAGCTCATACCTCTGCATAACTATACCTGAAATCTCATCTCGATCTGTTGAACGGAAATGAAGCTATAAGTCCATATATTGGCAAAGTTTTTTTTTATAACCACCCTGTATATCAGTAACATATATGTTGTATGATGAAGGGGTAAAAGTGAAGAGGCCCTTTAGGCAAACAGCAGATTTATTCGTTCCATTGGTTATAACTAGGTTCTTAAACCTAAACTAGAAGAGGTTACCTTCACTCCCTAAATCATACTCCTCTGTCTGCGATGAAGTCAACCCTAGAGGATTACGTTAAAGGCACCCTCTATATCATTTAGGATGCCTCATATATGTTTATTCATATTAATTTATTTTATCATGTTTCGTCGTAATAAATATTTCGTCTCTAAAAAAATTGTCTTTATTAAATGTTTGATTATCTCATAATTTCAATATGAAATTCTACCTGTACATTACGTCTGTTTTATTTTTCCTGCGGTTATTTATTATTTTTGGGTCAATATTTCTAATAGTATTTATGTGTTAGTAATGGGTCTGTTGCAATTTAATAGCAATCAATGTAGGATAAGATGATAAATTTAGTTTTGAATAATATTGATTTGCTTATGAAAAATGTCACCTCACTACGTTAAGAATTATGGCAACCTAAATAAACATGTGAACTTAATTTTTTGAGAAAAACCGTTTAACCGAAAGTTATTTGAAACCTCCGACGTGAGTGTGTGTAAGCATGTGCGTGCGTGAAAACAAGAACCTAAAAATTAGATTGTAACTGTCATACCTCGCCTATTTTGAATATAGTCATAAACATTTGCTTGATTTTTCAGTTTCTGTTTAATGTTGGGAATCTGCGGGTCCAACTCAAAATAAACGTAAGTGCCACAGTGATCATGGAAGTTCTTCCCTACAGGCAGGTTTGCAAAAACAGGTATCTGAAAAACAAATCGAAATAAAAACTATTAAAACTAGGGATGTGGATGATCGCAGAACTTTCAGTTACACTTAAGACTGGCCATTGCATTTAAATTTGGAATGGATTGGTATAATTTACTGCTATCGTTTTCAAATTCTCATTATTTAAAAAAATTGTTTAGAACATCTTAAGAGGCATTACTATAGCAATTTTGATCGCAATCGTTTTAGCCATTTTTTAACAATTGCTGAAAGAAAAAGAAAAAAAATGTTTTGCGCATGCGTAATATGAGAGAAAAACTTAATGACAGGTCTCATGTTCACCCGTACTTCAAATTTGAACATCGTTGGTCAATTCGTTCGGGAGTTATCCTGACCACGTACACACAGGCACACATTTTTACCAATACGTGGAGAAGTGCAAAAAATATTTTTTTTACTGAAAACAATACTTTCATTATCCTCTGTTAACATATGGGTTAATTGAAAGTAAAAAGATGCTCCTATGTATTAAAGGTGAAATTTTATTTTAAGTCTGCATAGTATTATAATTTAATAATAATAGGGGGGGGGGGGATAATATAAAAATGTATAGTAATGCATGCAAGTTGTTTTTTCAATTACATTTATGAGGAATTCTATCTGTATTGTTCAAATTTAAAACTGTCAAATAGCTTTGATTGGGGTTTGATTTTTGCTCTTTCTCTAGATTTCTTACTTTCTAATCAATAAGATATAGAAACTATTGCATATGTTTAAATATTTTTATAACTGTAACTGTGAACAAAAACATATATTATGTTTCCCAGTGTGGTAACGACTTGTGTTTTTTGTAATCAATATCAAATTAAATATACAAACATCTGAACATCACCCGATCACTAAATTGGTGAGGTTTATTTTTTCTGTCCTATCCTCGGATGAAAAGTTCAGAGTCCCACTCCAGACAATAATTTTTCTCCTAAGAATTATTTCATTAAAAAAATATAGTTTTGCCACATTGTTCATGATTTTACCATCGATATAGATAAACAACTGGATAGACTTCTTAAAGCTGGGAAAATGAAGTCATTGCCAGATGCCGTTGGTGGGATAAAAAATACGGATTGCCGAGGATTGAAAATAAAATTTTCGACTGTACACAGCAGAAATGTCAATAATATACCCTAATTAGTAATAATATGCAAAAAAAAAATATCTTCTCTAGCACTTTACAAGGTTTTTCGCATTTCCATCCAACTATAAAAGTGAACTGTGAATCATCCCACCAGTGTCATCAACCACCGGCGCGTTTTTCACTTTTCACTTTGCATTGACATCGGAGCAGTCAATCTAGTTGTTTATCTATAGCGATGGATTTTACAAGAGAAAATTATATTATTATTGAAAGAATATGCGCGTGACACGTCAAATACTTTAATGAAACTTCGATAGAAGTTTCACAATCACCAGAAATGAGTTAATCTGTAAACATTAGAAGAAGACACACCATTGCACTCTTCCCTTCATATCAATCTGTCTGGTCCTCGTGGTGTGTGTTAAATTCAAGAGCGGATCCAGAGTTTTATAAAGGAGGGGACTGTTAGTAAGATATATTACAATACCATGGGATAACTTAACTTGATTATACAGAATATGTCACAGAGACTTAAAAAATCTCGCTAAACGACGCTATGTGTGAATTTATAGCTGTAAATTAGAGTTGTCTTTGACAATTTCGTTCAGGATAAAATATTGTTACTTGCGATAGAAAGGATAATTTAATAAAGAATACATATACAAAATAAAGACTGTAATTTGCCTTGTTGTGGTACTTCGTCCTCGGCTTTTTTATCTATATTTTTTGGGAAGTTGGTTGTTTTCAGATTATCTGGCGTCGTCAGCAACACGAGGGCTATAATGCGCCGAAACATTCGTCACGTGACAAGCCAACATACATTTACAAACACCCATGCCTTACAGGGGACTCGAACCCGCAACATCGCGGTCTAGAAGCTAGCACGCTAAACACTATACCGCTTGGTCGGCTATTTTTTGGGAAGAGAACATTTAAATAAAAGATGTTATGGATTCGTCCAATTTTTATTGACTTCATCCAAAGCCCGAGTGAAGCGCGCGTTAAAATGTGAGTGGTCAAAACAATATGGTACATTTTGGTTTTATTTTTAATTCCAATCTTTCACAAGTACATAAGCTTGTATAAATTAAACAATAAAATATCAGAATAATAATTAAATATATATAAATTGAATATCTGTGTTTGTTTTTGATGCCAAAGTTAGACTTTTATTTATTATAGACATGACAAACAGCACATAAAATATTCATCATCGTCTTTATTTTTTTCTTATTTAATCCAGAACGGATGAGGCGATCGCCACCTCCGCCCCTAGCTGGATCCTCAAATGATTAAATTTTGTTACTCAATTTGATTCACTTCTTAATGACCTATCGACTTGAAACCTGATATGTATGCGTTAACACGATGACAGTAGAGTGTGCTATCATTATGACATCACGATAGCATCACATTTTATGTACTGCAATATTATGTACTAAAAAGTTGATTTTTTTTTCTCTAAAGTTCCTCAAGTTCTTTTTTCCTTGGATATTTCATACATCGCAAATTTGCTACAAAAGTGACTCAAAATGCATCATTTTGAATTAAACTTAGAGTTAACTAAACGGTCCAGAACAAGTTGAATTCAAGTTAAAATTGACTTATGATATTTTTCCCGCTTCAAAAGTCCATGTAGTTTTTGATTCTGTGCACACTTTAACTCAAAAATGAGGTATTTGTAGCGAAAGTGTGATATGTTAAATACAATTTTGTAACTAACAAATAAAGCTAGGGGTGGTGGAACATCGCACAACTTTCAATTGCACTATAATATAATACTGACGTGGATTTACTTCATTTACCGTTTTTATATTTTCATCATTCATTTAGCAAAAGTGGCTAGTTTGACGATATTTGTTGCGATAACTTTTGTCTGTGTCTTTAAGAAAGAAAAAAAAACAAAAAAAAACCTCCAATAAAATGATGATTTTGGCAATATACTTTCCGATAATTCTTATATAATTCTTTCTTATAGCTGAAACTGGGGAGAGAAGAAAAAAGCGATCTTTGATGAGGAATGGTCAAGGAAAGAGAACTCTATGTTAAAGGCATTTGTTTTTCAACTTTTTACTGGAATTTCTTAGGTGGAGACGTTTAGAACACCTTAAGATGCTTTACCACAGCAATTTTTAACAAAATCGTTAGAGCCGTTTCTTAGCAATTATTGAAAAAACATGATTTTTCAACGACAGCTACCTTATGCGCATGCGCGATTTTTACGAAAACCTTAATGGTAGGTCCATGTGCCCTCACCAACACGCACACCAAATTTGAACATCGTAGGTCAATTTGTTCGGGAGTTTTGCTGACCACAGACACATACAGACCGACATTTTTTCTAGTTCAATTTTTTGAAATCAGGATCAGACACAACACAGCTATTGAAGTGCAAGGCGAGATTGGATACCAGTTAAATATATGAGTCCAATGAGTATCTGCAAAAAATATAAATCTTGAAAATAAAATACACTACAATCCTGTTAATAATCCCGTGAAGGTTGAGAAATGGAATGCCGTGAGAACTTTTCAAAAGGTCTATGAGTCTGAGTAAAATATGCAGCCAAATCTCCAGTTTCTCAAAAAAAAAAATAAAAAAAAAATAAAAAATTAATGACTAATTAAGAAGTTATTTTACATAAAGAAGACAACGGCGGCCAGGAGTATATATCTGCGGAATATGTTGGTGAAATACCCTTAGAGGAGACATTTATTTCGGGAATTTAAAATTTTCTAAAAGCTATATTACTTTTTTTTAAAAATTTGATGAAGGAATTTCTAAATACAAAAGCGTAATCTTCTTATGACAGTTAGTTCTTTTCTTTTGGCAGAAGCCTAGCGTGTTTTTTGAGATAATAAAAGAGTTTTGTTAAACGTCTTTCTTTTATAATTTGAGTCTGTATTATGACTAAGTAGGGGTATATAAACATGTTCCAAAACTCATTAAGTCCATTTCTCAGTTCCAAAACTCGTTATGCCCAAAATATTTTTTTATTTTGTAAATAAATAAAAAATTTAATATTTTTAACTGCAGTCGTATAAAATTTAGAAAAAAGGACCTGGAATAGTATTACCTACATTTACAGAGCTATAAGGAGGTTTTTTCCCCTTTTTTTTTCTCTTTCGTTTTCTAAAGAATTTCAGTTTTTGGACATACCCACTTTTAGACTTGGTGTCTCCTTTTAATAAAGAACAAGAAAAATTAATTTTAGCAGATGGAAAAGAATATACGATACTATTTCAGAACTCCTTTTGAACTATTATATTATAAAAATATTCTATGTGTCTTACATTGAACTGTTCCAAGTGTTCTCTAGGACCAATTCCAGAAAGCATCAATAGTTGAGGCGTATTCATTGTTCCGGCCGACATGATCACTTCCCGCTTGGCTCTAATCTGGTATAACACCCCCTCATGTTCAAACAGGACCCCAGTAGCCCTACCACCTTGGATTACAACCTGAAATGGAGAAATATCTCTCATTTTTATTTTTTATAATTTGCTTCTGTAGAAGGCTTTAACCGAGAATGTGTCCGTCAGGTTGAAAAAACATGTCCAGCAATAATTATACATGGATACAATGGTCGAATTCTGTGCGAGAATCGCTTTAATGATACCCCATACGTGATCTGCTTGCGGCCTAAAGAAGCCTACCGTGCTCATAATAATATTACTCGTCCTAATAAATACTCTTAAACATATCTACAGTTATACGCGTTACAGCTAAAACATATTTTCTCGAAGTCTGATTTGATACGTGATGTAACATCAGATTCCCTTTGACACGACGAACATACTTAAAACAGAAATCATTTGTCTCTTTGGTATATTCGAGGTCTCAATAACTAAACTTAAACTTAACTTTTAACTTAAGTTTATTGGGGGTGCTGTTGAGATTTTCCAACGGTTTCTTTACTTCATACTAAGAGGTCCCGAATTTCGTTTTCCATATATAGATGAAGTTTTGATGGTTAAGACAGAAATGCGCCGTTGGAGTAAAAGAACTAAAGTGCCTTAGGAGTGAATGAGCTAAAGTGCAGGCTTACTCAAAGTAGCTTTAAGGTTACCTGATTTCTAAATCAAGAAATATTATGCAAATTAGGCAGTTTCTTGTTGATTTCAAAAATTCTATCGAGACCTTTTATAAAATAAAATTAAGCCATAAATTTCTGCCGGATGTCTTCTGAACTTTATTTTGTAACGTATTGTTAGACATGAACCTGTCTAGTTTTAAACACTCTATCATTTTTTGAAGGTTTCATTAACCAACAGTGTAGACAATCGCGAACAAGAAAACGAGCGTTATGCGTATTATACTCAAAGTATTCATTCATAACATATTATAAGCAGTCTCATCGAATAGAACATTGAAAGTTTACTATAACTCGCCACAACTTTTACGACCATAACTGCCAATGTATAAAAGTTAAAGGAGAGTATCAAAGGAATTTATTTAACACCCCTTTCAAAGAGATGGATGTTGTCCTTAAATCATCCTCTTCAACAAATAGTAATTTTAACCGAAAGTATTAAATATTGTTTTAATCGCACAGAATGTATAACATTTCAGTTACCTTTCTTACAAATGCCTTAGAGACTATATCCAGATTTGTCCGATTTTCCACTGGTACTAGATAAGCTTTAGCTGTGCTGCATCTCTGACCATCCCTTATTGTGGTTTCCGCATCATAAAAACCTGAAATGTAAAAAGTTATTCTGAAGTGTTTTGCAACTTATTTGTTTTATAATTATTAACTGGTGAGATTCGACTTGAGCATTATATTGAATTTTCATTGCAATGAGACATTATTTAAAGGAAATTTTCAATAAGCTCACTTTCGTTTAAGATATAAAAGTTGCACTTATCGTCATTGATAACATTTTAGAAAGCCCTATAAAGAAAAGGCAACATATAGGAAACACTCTTTTACTACTACTTTATTTTATAACTCTTTAAAGTACTTGTAGAAATTAAGTCCTCTTAATTCTAATAGGTTCATCTGGATAAGTGGTAAGCTGAAGATATACCGGGCTCTAATAGGCAAACCGTGTAAAAATCTCGTACATGACTTCTATCTTTGATTTTAGTGGAATTACAAAAATGTTAACAATCAAATGCGTTTGTAAAACTAATTTTAATTTATTAATAACCGTTACCTACAATTTTTGGTTTTTGTTCTTCTAATCCGGAACACGCCCTTCCCCTAACGGGAATTCAAAATATTGCTCAATCAAAATCAATGTGTATGCTGTAACCATTACACGATCTTGTGCCTTCATCATCATGACGTTGCACTGGTATTGATAAACAATTAAATTCACAAATAACATCCAGGCAAATATTTTGGATTCAAAATTTAAAAGTTCGACTTAAACATATTTGATGTGCAGAGTGAAATACCAAACAATTTTTATTTGTAAAAAATATGTCCAGTATTAATCTCTATCAGATGGCCACCTAATAAAAAGTTATAAAGATCGGGAAAATTGGCTTTTGCATCTGATGAATTCGCTTTTACGTAAAACTAAATTTTCTTTCATTTGGATTTCACCAATTGCATTTCATTTGATAACTAATATCTATATCTATGTTATATCATGTAGACAAAATAATAAAATGCACAGCGATTTCATTTAACCAAATTATTGACATGATGGACTTTATTTGGTACAAGGACGATGAGGAACCTGTGCTCTCACCAGGAACCACATGGATCACGTGTAGGCCCTTGTCATCTAAATTATTGTAATAGATAGCTCATCGAAATCCATATTGAACACCAAGATGGGGTCAATGCAGATATAAATGATTTTTTTCACTCCGAAAAAATGATAATAAAGGTTTTCTTATATTTATGTCTTATTTCATATACAAATTTTGTAATGCAACCTTTACCTGAATAATAAAATTGTTCAATGTAGTTTTAAACAGAATATTTAGTCCAGTTGATAAGTTAAGATTTGACATAGCTTGGTGGTGGACAGATGTATCCACCAGACTATTTCAATTTCAGCATGCGAATCCTAAATAGATCCATGCGAATCTCTTTTATCGTCGTACTTGAGTTGCGCAACTTGGTAACATTCGAAATTGCTGTTAAAAACAATGTGATTTGTGATATATAAAAGAAGACAAGATTTTTCATGGTATACTGGTTTGTTTATTCTGTGCTTCAAATGCTTTGATTGAAAAATGACTGAGTTTTACTTAGCATATAGTATTTATATTAAGATTTGCATAACTAGTAATAACAACTGCCAGTGGAGAGAGAGAATCTACAAAAAATGAACAAATACGACTTATCATTTTAGGAAGGCAACATATGTTTTCTAAGATATTATTATTTTCTAGAGTCGGAAGCTTGAGTACCCAATTATAGAAAATCTATTTTAAATGAAAACTTGGCTCTTCATTCTATTCAATGAATTTGAGCAAACGAAGAAAATTTCGTCCCTCAAATCGACTACATAACAATTGATTGAGATCATTTGTGAAATAGTCCAGAATTAAAACCTTCCTCCAATGAAGCTCGATATTCAAATTTCCTACACTCGCTTCGCATGACCGGAGAGCAATATCTGGTTCATAGATGACGTTACTCAAATTCTCCTGGGCAATAATGTGTTAAAGGTTAAAAATCATTTGTTCTACTCCCAACTGAAGGCTAGAGGATGAACACGTCATTAAACCTGGAAATCTCTATCATAAAAAATTGCTAAAGCTTCATTTCAAACTCAAATTATTTCTAAGTAGCGTTACAGCACACCACAAATCATCGTCTTTTGGGACTTATCTCTTCTTCATTAGAAAAGTCATCACGGATTACAATATATATATATAAAAAATGAAAAAATAAAAAAAACTGGTCAATGGCAGTGAAACTCCAGAATTCTTATAATGGGAAGCCCCTAAATCTGCCAATCACAGGGAACTACTTCATTTCATTCAATTCTCGGTAAAACCATTGACAAAGATGTTTTATAAAAGACTAGGGGGATCCACCCCCTGCTCGCTTACGCTCGCCAACCCCCGCGATTGCAACACAATTCTCCTTGGTTCATCTTGGCTCCTGTGCCATTAAATCCATGCAACAACCAATCAACCAACCCCTTGGTTCGCGAAATGAACCAGGCTCCTTCGATCGCTTTAAAATGAGGCATTATAAACTACCCCTAGAAAAAAGCTATTTCAGTTGCATAATCAAGAAAATCATTGAAGAGTGATATTGTGCCATGAAAATGTAAAAATTGGATTATTTATAATGAGCTACAATACTTACGACATCATTATCTTACTGCTTTTGTCGAGATGCGTTAAGAAGGGACAGTATAGTAACGTTTAGTTGAACGTTTTTGGGAAACATTAAAAATAAACAGTTTCATACACATATTTAAAAAATATCAGGTATTTCAATAAACAATTAAAATTTACGGATTGGTTTCGCATGAAGCTCCAAAATTATTAAAATTTCACATCCAAATTTCTTAACGAAGCAATATAAGCAATTACATGTTTGCATAACTTTTTTCGCTATACTTAAAATAATACAGTAAAAGGCCAATCATCCGCCATTCAAACAACCGTAATTTTTTGAAAGTCAAGTTTCCGAGAAAATTGGAACTATTTCGCCAAATGATTTTTTTTTTTTGTGAAGTTGAGTGGGGTTTTTGGTTCGTTATTTTGATAATTTTTTTAATTTCTACAGTTTTTGGGTATTCTACAGTTTTTGTTCTTTATTTTGTCATAATTTGAATTCTTTTTATTCCTAAAGAAACTTCAGTTTTTTCTCAAAATCTGCTTTCATACCATAACAAAATGTTCCTCAATATCATTCAAATAGTGTTTTAACTAATTCAAAGTATTATTCAACAAGTGACTTTTGAAAGATAAGTTTTAGAATTATATTTTTTAATCTTACCAGACGAAATTTTTCTATGCATTGTTAAAACGAAAGCTGAATGTAAAAGATGTCAGCGTTTTAATCAATATTTATTTTGTCATTTTGTTTAAATCTCAAGAACATAATAAGGATTTATTGAAAATTCACAATACACAAGAAAATTATGTATTTATTCTCCCTGGAACTTAAAATTCACTTACCCGTTTGGTTACGGGCGTTGGGATCAACAACTTTATATCCCAATTGTTGCGCTGCCTCCAAAACTGGATATTTTATATCCGATACGTATCTCTGCTTTGAAACAGTTAATGGGCCACCAACGACATGATAACCTGAAAAAATAATAATCTTAAATGTGGTATGTTTGTACCAAATAAATGTCAACAAACAATAATATTTCAGAAAAAAGTTCACTTATAAATTTCGTAAAGGGAATCACTTACTCTATAAGAAACTAGCTGAATACCCATGCTTCGCTACGAAATTTTATCATGTGCATTTTAACAATCAAAAGGCATACGTGCACTCAATGGTTGGTTGTTTTCAGATTATCTGGCGCCGTCAGCAACACGAGGGTTATAATGCGCCGAAACATTCGTCATTAGACAAGCCAACATACATTTACAAACACCCATGCCTAATACGGGACTTGAACCCGCAACCTCGCGGTCCAGTAGCTTGGACGCTAACCACTATACCGTTCGGTCGGCACAATCAAAAGGCATTCATGCATTCCACGTCTTGGGTTTTGATCTCGTTTAATATTAGTTAATTTTGATAGCAATAACTTAATTTTTCTATTCTGTCCTTATTGACTTTTGTTCATAATATCAATTGTGGCTATACTGTAAGTTGGTAATTTGAATATTCCACGTTTGGAACGTTTGACCCCGTTTTGGCTACTTAAAACTGGTTAATCGACATCGGCCTAATTTACTTTTTTTATGCTTGCCCTTGTTGGCTTTTGTGCCAATTTTCAGAGTTATGACTGCACAGGAAGTAGAAAATTGGAATATTCCTTTTCAGAACGTTTTGACCCATTTTCGACCCTTTAAAATTAGTGGAACGATATTGGAATACCTTACTTTTTCTATGCTTGCTCTTGTTGACATTTTTACCGAATATCAGAGCTATGACTACATGTAAATGGGACATTCGAATACCTTTAATTTGGAACGTTTGACCTCTTTTCAACCCTTTAAAATTGGTTAATCGACATCGGAATAGCTTACTTTTTCTATGTTTGTCTTCCCCCCCCCCCTTTTTTTTATTCCTTCTTTTTTTTAAATATCAGAACCAATTTTCAGAGTTGTGACTACATTGGAAGTGGGACATTCGAATTTATTTAATTTGGAACTTTTGATCCCTCTTCCACCCCAATTTTTTATGCCAGAAACCTTCACAGGTGTGTACTCAACAATTCCCCAAAGTTTCATGGTGATCGGATGAATGGTGTAGTAATGCATAAAGGACAAACAGACAGACACACCGACATACATTCGTTTTTATGCATACAGATAAACTGAACATTTAAACACGCCTAGTTTGAATAGCACCACCACTTCACAAAAAGTAGGAAACGATGTGAATATTTTTAAATAAAGAATATTGTTCATGGTATGTAAAATAATCAGTATACTTCCATTTGAGATCCACTCGTTGCCCAAATGATAGAGGTAAGCGAATTCTAGCCGTGTCGCTGTAACACTTTCTCTTTTGCCCGTAATTGCGACATGAGTATCTTGTAAATAATGCATTCTTCTTCTTTAAAGCAGTATTTAATGTTTCCTCTGAAAAAGGTATACATTGAAGGTATATTTGATGAGCTAGGTAGTCAGACAATCGGTCCACCAAGTTCAATCCATCGATTCAGCTTGACTGATAACATTTCCGTCTTCTATTACTGGCTCTTTTTCAAAATAGCGAGACAAAACTTATTGTCACTTCTTAATGCTCTTTGTATTATCCAGGTTTATTTAAGAACTCATGAGATTCACCTTTTAATTTCAAAACATTAGTATTTGTATTCTAAATATAATAACTTTGTGAATGTCAACACTTGACTCGTCAAAAAAATTTCGGATATACATTTTCAATACTTTTATTAAGAAAAACTTTTACTCAAAATTCCTTTATGCTTATTCATAAGCAATCAGTAAAACTTCCGAGTTGTGTTTGAATTTACTGCTGCTTGCTTAATTTTTAAAAAGTCAGAAACTCCACTTAAAAATCACACCTATACAACAAGACACTATGGCGAAAATGAGTCTTACCATCAGCTATATATTCGGGATCTGTGTTATTTTCTGCTTTCAGGAAGAACGGGAAAACATCCGAGTAACTCCATCCTACGGCTCCTTCTTCTGCCCAATGGTCGTAGTTGTATCTGTTACCCCTCACATAATACATTGTATTCAAAACACTTGAGCCACCAAGTGTCTTACCACATGGAAACGGAACTTGCTTCAGAAAAAGTAGACATAAATTAGTTTGACGTCTTGATTTGTAATAGAAACTTATATATCAACTGAACTTAAGACTATTTCATTTTCACATACAGGTATATTTAGAAAGAGAACATTAACATTTTTAATTGTTTTTGATTCTAAATTTGGTTTTGACAATTCCTGACTAGCTGGTGTTTATCACTAACTGTAACTTACTTTGAGACTTTTAACGTTTGTAATTTACACCTATTGATAAAATTTTAGAATATTTATTTACAACGGATCTTCTACATAGAACAAATTCTCCTTTTAATACAATAGGAGAAATATGTTCTGCAATAGCCAAATTGTGTAGGATTTTAAAATCGGGTATTCTTAGAATATACTTGCAAAGTCAAGGAAATTGCAGCATTTTGTCACAATTTTTACTTTTAAACTTGTAGGGTAAGAGGTAATTCCCCTTTTCATCATTAACTTATCCTTTAATGTGTATTCTTTGCTCGTTTTTCTTCCATTTTTAAGTAATAGTGATAAAGTGTTCATAAAAAAAAAAGTTAGAAACAAATTTTTTGACCACTTGTTCTGATCCCTGTTTAGATTTCGGGTTGTTGAAAAAGGAGAAACGGCACGCGACATTTTTCAGTATATTATGTTAAAAACAGATTAAAATCAAAATATGACGTCGAGAAAAAAGCACTAAAACTAGGACAACAAATTAAATTCGGGACAAATTATTCTGAAATATGAATAAAAGTTAATCACAAGTGATTACCACCCCCGATCCTCTGTGGTATTATGGACAAATCCCGAGTTTTAAGAAATAACATCTAACCTAACTTCTAACCATCTAACTAAAAGCAACACAGAGTCGCATCATGCTATATGCTATATAGAATCACGGAATAAACCTTACATTCACTGAATAGAAGTCAAACTTAACTCTGATTATTCACTTTCTATTCAATGAAGTGTTATAGTTATATTCTTCGTAACGTAACAGCAAATTCAAAATCACAATTCAACATAGAAAATCGAGATTCGTTACAGTCACATACAACTACGGGCACAAATTGTCACAATAAAGATCACACTGCGTGTTTGGAGTCACGAACGCTATAAGGTAATCGTGATCCGTGATATTGACAACTTTGCCCGGATTTTCCCTGATAACTTTTTTACGAATCTACAAATACACGTGACCGTTAGTTTATGTAGTCAAATTTCATTTCTGATGCACGAAACACTAAATGGTTGAAATTTTGACCCCTACATCAGAGTCACCTTATTAGTAAAATTTTAAAACTAAAGGGTCAATCAGAAAGAACTCATTAACTTTGAAATGACATAACTGCAAGACAGTGTGAAACAGTAAAACGAAACGAATACTATGTTGGTTATACAGGTAAGGAATTTTAAATATACTGGTTTTCAAAAGTAATTACAGTATTGAAATATGAGGAAATATTGTTGTAAAATTTCTATATAGCGGAATGAGTTAATCGCTTCCTTCTTGAATAAGGACATTTACTGGATAGTTCAGCCCAAACGATCACTTTTACAGAATGCAGTGGTTTTGCGAGTGAAACGGTGTTTTATATTCCCCATTTTTCTCTTCTAAAAGTGTTTCACATTCATAATTTTTCTCTTCTAAAAGGGTTTCATATTCACAATTTTTCTCTTCTATAAGGGCTTCATATTCACAATTTTTCTCTTCTAAAAGGATTTCATATTCACTATTTTACTCCATATGCCTTATTTTTTATTTATTAACAAATTCGCCTAAATGAAATTGGGTCTCATCGTTAAAACATATGCAGACGACATCAAATTTACTCCCATCAATCAATTTTACAAACCAGTGTATTAAATATTCTATATACTTCTTTATACAACATATCAATTGACTCTTCTCTCACTGTTTCGCAGTTATGTCCTTTTAACAGGGTTCCCATTCAAATCACAGAATGAAAATCAATGACTTTTAAGGATCAAAATAATGTTTTTAAGGACCTTTGAAAATTTATTTTCAGGCATATCTAAATATAAATTTTTAATAAAGTATATTCTACCAAAAAAGTTATAAGTTGGTGTATGAGTAATACAAATATGTAAGAGAATTTCGATACGGTGCGGGTAAGTGGCGGTCACGCGGGTATAGCAAGTCTGAATTGTACTGTATTTTAATAAATTTTGCAGTTGGGCACACAACATCCACCAAATTAAGGACTTTTAAGGACATCTAAGCATTTTCAAGGACATTTAAGCCCCTTTAAGTATTTTCAAGTACTTTCAAGGCCTTGAAAACGAGTTAAAAAATATTAAGCACTTTTAATGACCGTGGGAACCCTGTTTTAAAGTAAGGGATTACTGTCTTACAGAACATGTAAAAGCTATTCCAGAGCATAATTTTTTAGCAAAATCATCCTTCTTACGTTGTTAATCATGGCTCTTGCAGTGTTCTTTTGGGGGACTGTCTTGTACGACCAGCTAACGTCACTCATTTGGAAAGCTCCTGACAAAGCTGGAACATCTGTGAGTAAAGGAGGGGGTTTCCCGGCCTCCAGCAACAAGACACTGACGCAGGGCACCTCAGAAAGTCGACTGGCCAGTACAGACCCAGCAGAACCGGCACCAACTTATAAATAAAAAAACATTATAAATACAAATACAAAAATGACTACCAACTACAGCCACAAGACCCATCTAGATTGATCCAACTTAACTTTTATGAGCGATCTCCCATTATATATTCAAATGCCTTTTAAAACTGACAAATTCTAGTACAATTTACGAATGTGGGACGACAGAGTGTTCCACTTATCATCCGTCTATTGTAAAAGCAACGTTTTGTATTCTCCAAATTAAATTGCTATTTAAATAGCTTGTGTGCATAACATCCTATCCAGGCCCTAGTATTTTACCATAAATCTTTGAAATCACATTGTTTGATAAGTTTAAATAACCGAATTAAATATCTAATAGACCTGCTTTGATGAAAAAATTTCTGATGAGAACAATTTGTAGAGCTTATTATGTTGTGAAATTATTTTATAAATTTAACTTTTAATGGCGTCATAAATTCAGCATTAAGAATTCCTTGTAGCCAAAACCACGTAATTTTTAGTAATTAAAAGAGTTACTAATGTCATTAAAACACATCTTTAGTCATTTTACATTTGATGTACAAATGGAATGTGTTCATTAAAAACAGCCAAATGCAAATTAATACACGTTAAATATGATTTAGTATTCTTACTTTTTAGATTTAAAAATTATCTGTTGCTTAAGAGGTATTATATGATGCTAAAAGGAAAGAAAGAAGGGGCAAAAACAACAAAAAAAAACAAAAAACATACAAATTAAATATCCCTAAGAATAAAAAAAAAAGCTCAGTCTACCTATGATAAAATCGTATTCCGCTCTTCTAAAAGTATTGGATGGTGTGGGAGAATTCTTTTGCTGCATCAAAGACAGAAGAAGCAAAGGCAGAATAGAGGTATTGGCATAAGGAGTAGGATATGCATTTTCAGAATCCAAATCCATCCTGGCTGGAAAAAAAATCAGTGGAAGCTCACCATTTCTTCAATACTTTAATAGAAAAGTGTCAAAACTAAATAGAAAGTTTCAAACATAGCACTTGTATTTTTTAATATTTTTCAATAACACGTCTTAAGTTATGAGTATTATATTTTTCTATTTATCAGTTTGAGAAATATATTATTGATCCAGATAAATAAAGAACGATTCGGTACTTAATATAAAGCTTTTACTAAAACAGGAAAGGTAAAGTCGATTTATTCTAAGTTAATAGGGTATAGGGCAATTAAAATTTTGAAATCAATCGAAAAACGCCGAATAGCACTAAAACATAGAATCCGTAAGTTCTTGGTTGTAAAAGTTATATATATATATGTGGGTTGGAGATCCCTCCAATAGATGGCATTCCCTTCAACGGATGTCGCCCCTGGCGGAGAAGTCGTGAAGTAGGAGTACGGGATGACGGAAGGAGAGAGGGGAAGAACATTCTTCTGGAGAGAGAGAACGAGAGCGGAAGGTGCTGTGGGGTTTTGTCCCCTGACGATGTATAATAACCTTAATATATATTAATTAAAGTTCAATGAACAACTACTGCTTAGTTATTCAGCCCCACTAGCCTTCCCACACATATATATATATATATATATATATATATATATATATATATATATATATATATATATATATATATATATATATATATATATATATATATATATATATATATATATATATATATATATATATGAAAGGGAACTGGAAAATAAAATTGACAATTATTTTTCGAGAAAAAAGACAATAGGGTATTTGACACGATCAACAAATTACCAAATGCGGCATATTTATAGTATTTAACGAAATAATAATAATGCAAGCAGTTTTAACTCGAAATAATTGCTCAAATTTTTATAAATCCAATTTTAAAAATTGCTTTTCTGAGCTCCTCGTCACGTGATCAGAAACGCTCGGATAAACTCCTCTGCAGAGTGTAACGTCAATGTTGACCACATTTGTAAGCAAACAGCTTCATACGTTTATTTTAAAGCTTGGTTCATCTCTTTTCCTACTATATGATAAATTATGACTATTGAAGGTAACTTTTAAGAAATATTTATTTAAAGAAGTGTTATTGGAACATTGGAAGATGGTTTTGTAAAGCACACATTTCGAATTTAACCAAAATAGATGCTTTGATGGTGGGGTTCTTTTTCAAGTCAAGCTCAGAATTTTATTCTGCAGAGTTTAGAAATGTTAAAACATTTGTGTGAGTATCAACAATTCTCACAGTTCTTATAATTAGAAAAGCAACAACAACACTTTTACAGTTATAATAATCATAAAAACATTAGGATAAAAAAAAAAAAAAAAAATAGCAATTAATATAATCCGCTGAGTACTTGTTAAAACGGATTGAAAAGGGACAATTTTCAACTTTCAAAGTAAAAATAGAGTGTAATAATATCGTTAACGGACATATTTTTGACTTTGGAACGTAGGTCTTACCTTCTTCTATAATAATCAAGCCAAAAAATGTTGGAAAAAAAGTGACTTGCATTTATTTTGATTTTTTTCATGTTGTTCCGATTCACCCCGCAGAAAGGGATGAAACGGAACACTCGTTACAATTTATAGCTGATATTATTTAAAAATGACAAAAAGGTGAAAAAGACAAGTAATGATGCATTGAGGTGAATAAAAACACAAGATTATCATAAACAAAATCCTTTAACCTTTAACCCTTTGTCTACTGACGGTACTTATAAGTCCAGTCATTGTACTGCATTTCTCATGGTACTGTACTGATTTAAATGCTTTAAAACCCATAGGGACTTTGAAGTCCACTTCTATGAAGTTTGTTCTTCACCTATTGAATGACAGCACGAGATTGCTTCTTTTTGGAAACATTAAGTATGGGGTCGTTCAAATATTACGTAAGCATGTTTTTGGTAATTTTTGACCCCCCCCCTCCCCTTGTTAGCAAAAATAAGCAAATCGCTACCCCCCCCCCCCCCCTAGGTGCTTACGTAATATTTGAACGGCCCCTATTTAAAAGAGTTAGTACAAATTTTAAAAAATTCAGTAAATAAAGGGTTAACTGCTGTGATTGGGTGGTTTGATCTTTTTTGGCGCAAGGGCAACACGTGGTTCATACTGCTCCAAAAAATTTGGTGAAGATCAATTTAAAATTTCAGTAACAAAGAATTGAAAATTAATTTAAAGTCAAAGATTAAATATTTTAGGGGGGTTGGAAGCATTCTGCAAAAAATGACTAGCTGTCTGTCATACCGCATACAGTAATTAAAGATTAATATGACAGACAAAAAATGTTTTTGTCAAAACAATTCATGTAAACAAAACAAATATTTTAGTTTCAAATTTACCAAAAAAAATAAAAAAATAATCAATTTTTCAATAATGCATCAGTACTTAAACTTAATATTGTTTAGTTAAAACATTTAAAAGAATTAAATAAAGTATTACTTGCATCAAAATGATCTTCACAGAAGTGAATCGTAGTCTGTGGTGAAAACTAAGTTGATTCTCTTCTTGCAAGATTTAACCACTTTTTTTGTGTCTGCTTTCCTGGGCACATGTGTAAACAACTTTTCTGGAGTTTTAATTGAAGTACTTGTACAGTGGGGTACTGCATAATACCGATAATGGTGAGACATTTCTTGGAATGAAATCAAAAGAAAAACACATTTCGAGATGGAAACTCACTTGCGATTGCGATGCTGTTTAAGCAAGATTGACGTCACACAGTCAGATGGGATTTTGAGCAGCGTTTTAGGAGCGGGGCTTCTACTTGCATTTTAAAATGCAATTTTTAGCGTTTTGCGGCATTATTTTGAAAAAAGAAAAAATATATGTCTTTTATTTTGTGCATACCTTTTATTTAAAACGTATTTTGAAAATTTGTCAGATACCCTCTTATTTATGGTGAATAACCATTTTCTAACAATACTTCTTCTGCTAATCCATTTTCAAACAAAACCATAGATTGAAATATATTATTCCCGATTTAATACCAAATTCGTCTATAATTTTTAATTAGAACTAAAATCTTGAAAATAATTTAGTTGCTAGTCCTAATAATTTCCGAATTTCTATCTTAGAAATCGTTTCTTTCACAAGTTAGATTTTTCCATTGTCCTTACACAATACTTCAAAATTTTGCAGTAATAATTGACAAATTAGAGCTAGAAAATGCCTCCATCCTCTCCCGTAAATCCGCCAGCCAATATCGGCTCGACACTGGCCAATCCCAATGTAAATTGTGTAAACTGTCCGTTGCTACGGATTTTGGCCAATCTCGTCTAATGATGGGTTAAATATACCAAAAGTTTTGAAATATTGATACAGAGTTTTAAAATTGAAATATAGTGTTATAAGAAAGAACGGAGGAGTAAAAAGTATATTTTGTGATGGCTCTGACATGTTTATTTTTCTTAAAGAAAATTGTTTATTTTGGAATTATGTCGAGCTTCGGCATGGACTAGGCAATCTTTCCAGATCCTCTGTTTTCGACATTAGCCAGTACCGGTGTGCTACATGGGTTGTGCCTCCAAGACCTTCAAATAGTCTAGTACATGTTCAGGTACTGGGTACAACATTAATGAAAATTTAACATTAATATAATATTTAATAAAAATATCAGTTTTTCCCTGTTCCGAAGACCAAGTGCTTCATTTTTTAGCCACAATAGCTACCAAAGTTTAGCTTTAAAACATACGACTTTTTGCATCATAATATATAACAAATGTAATAAAAAAGCATTATCAAAATGCTTTTTTCTTACAATTGTTATACAGAATTTAGTGAATGTTAATAACGATAGTTATTTAATGTAAAATAATTGTTGCTTTTAAGTATTAAACACTTCAGTAGCTACTGTGGCTAAAAAAGTGAAACATTATGTCTATAGGGCAGAAATAAACTGACGACCTTCTTTGTGAAAGATTGTTTCATTAAAATATAATTGAGGTAATTTAATGACACAGTAACTGGACATCATAAGACTGGAAGTAAAATAATATCATAAGATTTAAAATAGTCTTTTTTCCCCTCAAAGGTTAAGTAATAATGACTCTCAGTAAAAGTGATCACTATATTACTTTAATAGTTTGGCAATACTCTTTGCAGGATAAACAAAAAGGTAATGAATTTAGAATGCTATGTACTTACCTTTCTATAATATACTTTCTTTATAAAAAGCAGTCCATGGAGACCTGTTATATATCTAAAGATGATCTAAGAATAATTCAAACAAAACGTAGTCACCTAATTTACCATATCTAGAAGCTGCTCAAACATCTTAAGGTGTAGTTTCATTGCATTTTTAAGCACAGCTGCTTTGTAAGTATTACAAACGTGTGTTTAAGTGTGTGTCATTTTAAATAAAGTTCAGTGATTTTGTAAACACACCGAAATCTATTTTATCTTCCGGTCAGTTCAAAAAATCTTCATAAACTTAACAAAAAATACATTTCACTCAGTTTAAATTCACTCTTTTTAACTTCTACTACACTATTAGTTAAAAAGCTTGTACCAATGTCTCTGTATGCAAATCTATCTGATATCCATATTTCCAACCTAAATTGCGTACAACGTGCTTCCAAAATATGTGGCAAAAATGGACAAACATTTCAAAGATTCATTTTCTCTTGAAGAAGATTAATCATTTAAATGTTTGTAGATTTTCCACATACACATTCCCTTATAAAATTTGATTAATTTGGTCTCCTCTACTTGCCACATTACTCAATTTTACCAGTTATTATAGAAACACCCTGTATACTTAAGAGAATAGACATTTGCGATGTATCAATTGAAAATTCGTTTCCTGATGATTTCCTAACCGAAAGCTCTCTAACAAAAAGCGCAACCTAAAATAATAAGTGATTTATATTTGTATGTTATATATTGGTTTATGGCGGAATTGTTCTGGTGCATTCACACAAAGGTTAGAGCAATGGAAAATCTTAATCAACAACATATGATGTTTTCGTGAGTTTCTCTTATCAGAAGTCATTCCATTGCAGGTCATACATACCACCCACTTGAGATTTTTCCCATCCTATCGTAAAAATTCTTTACTCCACGTGGTATACAATCAACCAATAACATACAACTCTTTTCTCCTTTCAATTTGATTCTGATTGAAGGGATGAAAGACTGAGTCAACCTTGCCAAGTCCAGGGATCGCACCGGGGACGTGTGGCGTGGCAGAGCAATACGCTACTCTAGCGCCACTGGGTTTCAGAAAAACAGCAAATACAAAAATAAAAAACAGCAAATACAAAGGAATGTAACATTAAAATGATTTAGCAATCTTACTTTGAGATTTAAAATTCATTTTATGCTTTAATTAAAATATGTTTTACGATAATTAAATGAAAAAAAGAAGAAAAAATGGAATATCCCTCATAATTCATAAAAGTTCAATCTACCTATGATGAAATAATATTTTTCTCTAAAGTGTTCTTTGTTGTAGAAGCATTCTTTTGCTGCATCAAAGACAGAAGAAGCAAAGGCAGAATAAAGGTATTGGCATAGGGAGTAGGGTACGCATTTTCGGATGCCAAGTCTATCCTGGCCGAAAAAATAATCAGAGGAAGCTCAGAGTTTCTTCGCTGCTCATTGATCGAAAAGTGTTAAAAATATTTGGAAAATTTCAAACTGTGCACTCGTTGGATTTGCTTCAAGGTTTTCAATAACACGCATTTTAAGATATGCGTTTCATATAATTTCTTTCCATTCCTCATTTTGTCCAATTTATGAATGTGTAATGATGTCATGAGGTAAATAAAGTACTACTCGGGACATTTAATTTAAACCTTGTGAAAACCATCAAAGCAGTGTCTATTCAAATCTAATTGGAGAGAGGGGAAGTGTAATTTAAATATTGAAATAAGGTATACATATACAATTAAGAAGATTTTCTTCAATATTTAGGTTATAATTTCAAACTTTTTGGCAGTATATCAGAATTAAAAATGATGCATTTTTATATATAAACTTTTTTTAATCAGTCAATTTATTAATCAGCTAATTGCAATTAAAGTGACTAATTAGGACATTATTAGAACATACATAAATAAACTTGTAACTTAGAGGAATTATTTTTATTGCAAATAAGAGATATTATATTGACGCATGTTCCTAGGGAGAATTTTGAATTTGGCTTCAATATTTATTTAATTATAAGTTTTTAAATAAAAAGTTTAAAAAAAAAATACATTGTTTTTAACAAAAAATTAAGATTAAAATATGCATAACAAATTTGTTTGTAACAATATATATTAGATTCTCCATAGAAAACACATTCACAACTATTGTATACAAAACATAATTTGAATTTTGTAAATACTAGATCCATTTATTCTGAAGTTATGATCGTTGGCGTAAAAATCATACAACACCAAAATGTCATTCTTCAGAAAACGCGTTTAAAGTTTACTACGCCAATGAACGTGATACAAAATAGGTTCACAAAACCTACTGTAATTTAAAAAGTAATTTGAATCTCAGAAAGAAAATGGTATCTTTTTAATGGTAATGAATTCGGGAATATTTTATAACCAAAAAACAAAAATTCCTCAATTTCGCAACAAATTTCGCAATTCCTAATGTATATGTATACCTTAAAGCAGGGGACTGTTAAGGCAAAAATTTGAAACTTTTCGATTTTTATATTTTAGTGGAAATATATAGCCTGTGATTCTAGCTTTCAGTACATATCTTACTTTTGCTGATCCGAGAAGAATTAAGAATATTATTTGAGTTCTTGTAAGCGCACATATCAGAAATCGTCCGTATTTCAATTTCTTAAATTGCATTTTTCTCTTCATGTGTATTTTAAGACTTTTTGAGTATTTGATTTGTTCCTTGCGATTCAAAAGTTGATGTATTTTTTTTAAATTTGGAGATATTGTTTACTATACTATTTTGAACACAATTGTGCATGGATTTCTGAATCTGGTATTTTTTTATTGTTTTACAGCAATTTTCGTAATGCTTCTAATTAAAAAGTTTAAATTTTTTGCCATTGTACCAAAGTTTTACTTTTAAATAATTAACCGATGAGTCAAATTCAAAATCCATGCACAATTATATCAATATATATTCGATTTGCTTGTACAAAAAAAATAAGACAGATTGCAAAAAAATTGAATCGCAAGGAGCATTTTTAAAATTACGGAAAAAACGCTAAATTTTTCAATAAAAATTTAATTTCTTGAAAAAAAATCAATATAAATTTTTGAAATTTTGGGTTGTGTTTCATCTAATTGCTATTGAACTGCACAAAAAATATCATGAATTTTAGGCAAAAATTGAAGAATTTTTATTTTTGACTTAACAGCCCCCTTAAAGCGAAAAATACTGATATCCCAAAAATACAGAATTCACGAAAATTTGTAGCAAAAGATATTTAAATCCTTTATATTGACTTCAATTTTGTGTGTGTGTGTGGTTGGCTGTGTATGTCAAAGGCGGGGACATCAGTGGAGGCCTAATTAACCCCCTTGCTGTCATACAATTGGTCTGAAACTTGGCAGATAGATACAATGTCGATGATAATGTATAGTAAAAAATTTTGGGGCTGTCGCTATCACTAAAAGGTCACTTTTACGGAATACTCATATACCGACTTACTGTCATCCAATCGCGTTAAAATGATATTTAACGGATCAGTGAAGAAACTCTTTCTTGTTGCCAAAATTGTCTTGCTAAATAAATAATAAATAGTTTTAATTGAAATAAATAAAAGATATTTGCATGTGAGCGCATAAATTCACATTCATTTTTAATAAATAAATTTCGAAACGTGGTTTGCTGCACATTTTGCTGATAGAAATGTTTTTGATATTTAAAATTAGATGCAAACATCAAGCACACGCTGTTTACGGAATCGGCGCCGTGTTAATGAATATAAATTTGGCAATGCATATAAAGGAGTTATACTAAAAACTTCGTTTTAATGAGTTGTATTATTTTATAACTTAACATTTTGTGGAACTGTGTGCTTCCAATGTTTAAAAAAAAAAAAAATTCTTTTTTTCGTTTTGAAATAATATAGAAACAAAGATTTTAATATAAATCCCTTATATGTACTTCCAATTATTATGTGCAATTCCAACTTCTTGAGTTCAGATCGAGTTTTCATAGTGTTGGACTGGACAACTTCCATTCCGAAGAAAGTTGAATGAAAGGTCCATTCCAAACTATTTACTAACTTTGTTTTTGCATCCAAAACTTGATTGGATACATTGCCATCCACAACGAGTCTATTTGGTAAGATTCAGCTTAATTAGATGAAGGAAAAAGGATTTATTAGTCTTGCGAAAATTTTGCCTCATCAACCTTAATAAGGGTTTCAGTCATTAAAGATCGCAAAATTGAACATGTTTAAATTAAGATTCATATCTGGATAATAGAACGAGAGTACAATAGAACGAGAGTAAAAGCTGATATGTCTGACATAAAGCAATAGAAACGTGTGTAGAAACAGTCTTTACGTGACAGTCCCAAAACTTTATAGAAAACATTGTTATCGACAACGAGTATACCAGCAAAGTTTCAAAGTTTCAGTTCGATTGGATGACAGAAAATAGTAGTAGATTTATTAGTAACAACAAGCACCAATTGAAGCGTATGTAAAAGAGGCCTTTTAGTGACAGTGACAACCTCAAAAACTTGATAGAATGCAATTTTATCGACAACTAATCTATCGGTTTAATTTCATCGCGATTGGATGACGGGAAGTAGGTTTACTCGTAGTGTGAAGCGATAATAGAAGCGTAAGTAAAATTTGTATTTTAGTGACAGTGACATCCCCAAAAGCTTTATATAATGCAACATTTTGGACAAAGAATCTATCTGACCCATTTCAGTTCGATTGGATGACGGGAAGTAGGTTTATTAGCAATCACAAACGTAATTGAAGCGTGAGTAAAAGCAGCCTTTTAATGAAAGTGACAGGTGACAGCCCCAAATAATTTGATAGAATGCATTGTCATCGGCATTGAATCTATCTGTCCAAGCTTCAGATCACACGTACAAAATCGAAGTATATATGAAGAAGGGAAAAAAATGGTTATTTCTAACAATAGTTCTTGTACTAATATCTCACAAAATAAAAACATTCATTAAAATCTGTCATTCCCGATTGAATATCGAATTCAATTATAATTTGTAATTAGAAATAAAAATCATGAAAATAATGTGATAGCTAGTCTTCTTAATTTTATAGATTGTAGTAATATTTTGTATTTTAGTTTATATATATATATATATATATATATATATATATATATATATATATATATATATATATATATATATATATATATATATATATATATATATATATATATATATATATATATATATATATATATATATATATATATATATATATATATATATATATATATATATATATATATATATATATATATATATATATATATATATATATATATATATATATATATATATATATATATATATATATATATATATATATATATATATTGTTATGAATTTTTCCACTGAGGCAATGATGGCACAGTTTTTAAGATAAAAACTACTATTTATTCACTTCAGAAAACTCACAAAATTTATTCAAAGGCAACAGTGTAATCACCCACAAGCTTCAACAAAAACAACTTCGAATACAGCGATTATACATGCTCACTCCAATAGGTAAACAGCCGACCAAACGGTATAGTGGTTAGCGTGCTAGCTTCTAGACCGCGAGGTTACGGGTTCGAGTCCCGTGTTGGCATGGGTGTTTGTAAATGTATGTTGGCTTGTCTAATGACGAATGTTACGGCATATTATAGCCCTCGTGTTGCTGACGGCGCCAGATAATCTGAATACAACCAACCAATAGGTAAACAAAGCGATCAGCTTTCATCGGAGTCCGAAGTCAATCTGAAAACTTGCTCAATCTGCGGTCTTATATATACCAGGCGCGTGGGGACATTCTCGAAACATCCAGCCAACTCGACAAGTAAAAGAAACATCTCGAAATTTCTCGATCGCTTTAATATATAAGTTTCTTAATTGTATAGATAGTAATTAATCTTAGAAGATATCTCCACATTGCCCCTCCAAAACATTCAATAATTCTAGTACATATCTATAGCTACTGCGTAAAGCATTAGTGTAGGTTTGAAATTGATATGATATTTATTTAAAAAAATTGATATGATATTTATTTTAAAAATACTGTCAGCTTCTAACTGATTCAAAGACGTTAATGCATCATTTACAAGTATGACAACTGTAATAAAAAATTAAAAAAAATTTAATATAAAATAACTGCTGTTTCTAAATGCTAATTTTTCAAAATTGTTAATAAGCTGGCGTGTTAATACTTTTTACAGCAACGTGCAAAAATTTTTCCTTAATCAGAAATCGTGGCGAAAATAACTCTTTATCGCGAGGAGTGCGGGAAAGTAACAAAAGCATTTTTCCTCGTTTGAGAAAGTATTACTTTCCCAACTATACTAAACTTCAACTTAACTAGACATCACTTAGACGGTAGATCGTGACAGTGCTCATAGGTATTTAATCCATTTTGGCGGCGTGAAAGCATAATGTTCGCCAAACCACAACCCTATAGAGAACAAAAGGCTATCAGGTTTGGCGAGAATTATGTCTTCACTCCGCCAAAATGGATTAAATACCTATGAGCACTGTGACGATCTATCGTCTAAGTGATGTCTAGTTAAGTTGAAGTTTAGTATAGTTGCATAAATAACTATTGGAATTGTAAAACATCCGGGTATTTTCATTACCAATTTTATTAATGAAACTCTGTTATCGTTGTTATTACATGTTTTTACTTATAGCCATTGTTATTAACTTCTATTACTTGATGTAAAAATTCATATGTTTTTAAACAACACATAAGCAGATAATGTTGCCAAAATGTGAAACATTTGTGCCAATGGTGCAGCGATAAGCTGGCGATCTTCTTTTCGGCTTAACGTATTATTTAAAATATAATTATGGTAAATCAATTACAGTAATGTCTTATTCCAACTTAATTTTAAAGAATATATTATATAATTTTAAAGACTATATAGAATATTAAAATAATAACGTCAGCTTTACAAGTATTCCTTTTTTTCTTCTTCTTGATAGTAGAAAATAATGACTTTAAGAAAAGTTGTCCATATATTTTTATAATTGTTAAGAAATACTCTCTTCATGATAAACAAAAAGTTTATGATCTTGGAATACGATGCACTTACCAGTGCTGAAATATGCTTTCTTTATAAGAAGCAGTTGATTCAAAACTGCTATATATCTAAAGATGATCTAATAAGAATACCGACAAAAGTATTGTATCTTAATTTACCATATCGATAAGCTGCTCAAATATCTTAAGCTGCAGTGTCTTTGGATTTCTAAACACAGCTGCTTTGTAAGTCTTACAAACGCTTGTCTAAGTGTGAGTTATTTTAAATAAAGTACAGTGGTTTTGAAAACACACTATTTTCATTTCCAGTCAATTAAAAAAAAAAAAAAAAAGAACATTTTTATAAACTTATTGAAAAATACATTTCACTCATTTTAAATTCACACTTTATAGCTTTTACACTATTAGTTGTAAACTTATACAATGTGTCTCTATACGCTCATGTACCTGATATCAATATTACCAAACTAAACTGTACACAATGTGCTTCTAAAATATGGAGCAAAAATGTAAAACCAGCCCCCTTTCTACATCTCTGAATTACCGCACACCGCTTGGTGCAGGATACGTATTTTCAAATGTCAAAACTATTCTGGCAGAAAAAATTATCAGAGGAAACTCAGCGTTTCTTCGATACTCATTGATAGAAAAGTGTCAAAATTAATTTGAAAATTTCAAACAGTGCACTTGTTGGATTTGCTTCAATGTTTTCAATAACACACATTTTAAGATATGCGTTTTATAATATTTCTTTCCATTTATAATTTTTTCCAATATATGAATGTGTTGTGATGTCATGAGGTAAATAAGAGGCTACTCGGGACATTTAATTTAAACCTGGTGAAAACCACCAAGGCAGTGCCTAGTAAAAGCTAATTGGAGAGAGGGGAGGGGTAATTTAAATATTTAATTAAAGCAAAAAATACTGATATTCTAAAAATACAGAATTCATGAAAATTTGGTTGGAAAAGATTTAAATCCTTTATATTAACTTCGATTGTGTGTGGTGGGTGGCTGTGAAAGTCAATGGCGGCAAAATCTGCGGAGGCCGAATTAACTCTCTTACCGTTATCCAATCGCTTTGAAATGACATTTAACTGATCAGTGAAGAAACTTTTTTCTGTTACCAAAACTGCTTTAATAAGAATTTTTTTTTTTTATCAAAATAAATACTAAAATATATTTGGACATGAGTGTATAAACTCGCATTCAATTAAATGAATAAATTTTGAAAAATAGTTTACCGCATATTTTGCTATAGAGATGATTTTAATATTTAAAATTAGATACCAACACCAAGCACACGCTGAAAACACAAACGGCACTTTGTTAATTAATATAAAATTTGGCAATTACGCTATGATAATAGTCATTGCATTAAAATTTGATATGGTGTAACTTACCGTTTTCATATTGTTACTCATTTAAATAAAAATGGCCAGTTTGGCGATATTTTGCAATCGGCAAAAAAAAAAAAAAAAACACGATGAAATTGTCAATGTTATTCGATAAACATTACATTGTATTTTCTTGTTTACGAAACGGAAGAAAATCAAGTTGATAGGCGATGCTCAAGGGCAGAGAAGTCTGTGTTAAAAGCACTCGTTTCTCAATCTTTTGAGCTTTTATCTCATTTCTACTGGAATTTCGTCGGTGACTACGTTTAGGTCACTTTAAGATGCATTACCTCAGAGATTTTAATAAAAATTGTCAGAGCAGTTTTTTAGCAATTTCTGAAAAACATGGTTTTTTTTTTTTATGATTTAAACCTCATGCGCATGCGCAATTTTGACGAAAACCTTAACGATAGGTCCCTAATTTGATGTACAGTCAGAGTAAAAAATGAACGTACACCTCCTTTCTAGAATCAAATTCCTTGATAAAAAGGAAATACTAAATTGAAATTCGAAATTTTTCGTGTAGAACAGATGTGGTAATTTTTATGGCTAAATAATCACTATAGAAAATCGAATTCTGAAATATGTTAAATGTTTACTTAAGTATTTGTGAAAAATGGTACAAATTAGGGATGGAACGGATATCCGGCAAATATCCGATATCCGGCATATCCGGCTGATTTTTCAATATCCGAAACCCCGTCGGATATCCGATTTGAAATACCGGACATCCGATAATTTCATTCGGATATCCGGCTGTATATCCGACCACCAGGTATCCACAAGAAATAATTTTTTGAAAAAAATAATGATCTTTTTCGGACAAAGGGAACACCGCATCCTACACTTTTTTTTTCAATTTTTTTTTCTTGGACATAAATTGCAGTCAAGTTAGAAAACGAAAACAGAAAGAGGCGCCGCATTATTGACGCCGAATTGATAAGCATAAACCATTCCTCCAATCTTTTTCCATACACATCCTTCATACGTGTTTTGCAATATGTTCTTTTCATTCCAAGTTTATGATCTGATTAATTCCATATGTTATATTTGAATACTTCTCCGTAAAACTCGAACCGAAATACTAATAAATAGTACTTTTTTCCATAACATAAGTGACTTCTTAAGAGTTTTAGTTATTATCACTTCCTCCTTTTTTTCTGACATTTGCTAGCGAGTAAAAAGCAATAAATAGCCAATGCGCAATCCTCAATGCTTTTTTTTTTGTTCTATCGACGATAATACCCTGCCCCTTTATGCTGTGAATGGTATGGTTTAATTTCTGATTCTTCATTGGCTGAAGTTGAAAGCTGGTATATTTTTTCTGACGTAAAATGAAGTATTGTAATTTTTAGGTCTTTAAAGCAGCGCCACAATGTGGAATTATATTTAGCTCTCTAGAATGCATTGAATTTTATTTTTCTCTAATTACAATCCAATTTATAATTTTTAATAATGGCTCATTTAAAATCACCCATTTGGAAGTATTTTAAAATTAATGGAAATGACGAAAGCAAAGCCCTATGTGTTACTTGCTCCACAGAATCGTTTAAAAAATGTGCGCGTCAAAAGCCCAAAATCCTTTTCCACAAAACCCTTATGGAACCATTTAATGAGTGTGCATAAGGAAATTCACCGAAGCTTAAAAGACTCACTAAATGCATCAAATATTGATGAACAAGAAAAAACAATTCATCAAAACAAGAAATGCACGCAGACAACATTGGAATCGAAATTATTTGTACCAAAATTGTGGAGTTTAGATGATCCTAAAACAAAAGCCTTAACCGCAAAAATATGTAAGTACTAATTTTGTTTGTTTATATTAAATATATATTTTAAATATCGTATAACATAATGTTGATGAATTTTGGGTTCGAAATTTTTTAAGTTTATATTTAAAGACGGAATATTCCGATAGATCCAATTTAAGTTTTCTACGAGATTTCTTTAAATCCGTAATGTTTTAGGTGCATTGCAAAAAAATATATACTTCAATTTCATAAAATATTTAAAATAAATCTTTTGTTATTAACAAATGCCTCCGGTATAATTTTGTAATCATTTATCAATTATAAACAATGCATGAAGTAAATTGAAAGTAGCTATATTTTGCACTTCAACATTGTAAAAAAAAATTTTAATATAATTTTAGGTGAGTTAATGGCTCTTGATGCTGAACCATTCTCCATTGTGAATAGAGAAGGCTTTGGTCAGTTAATAAAATACCTAGCTCCTCGTTATCCGCTTCCAAGTAGAAATTATTTTCGTGATAAAGCCCTGCCAGAACTATATGAAAAACTAAAAGTATCAATATTACAAGATATAAAATCAGCAACAAAGATCTCTTTCACTCATCAACTAAAGTTTAAATAAAAAAAATAAACTCAGTGCGTGACAGCCCGTGTGGACTAAGGCCTGCTGGGCCCAGCTCAGCTTTCTCGACTGTGGCATTTGTGTGTCACATAGCAGATGTTTCAGTCAGATGGTCATTCTGACGCCGAACCCCAGTGTTTAGTTCCCAAGCATGCATGGTCCTCCTCAGTTTATTTCTTTCAGGTATAAACAGCTAAGTCAACCTTGCCCAGTCAGCGAATCAAACAATGGACCTGTGGCATGCAGCCGGTGCGCTAACCACTAATTATAATTTACTTAATACTTCATATTATGACCATTTTTTTCGTATAGCATATCGTATAACTATTGTTTTTAGTATATAGACCGAATATCCGGCCGGATATCCGTATCCGGTAGACATGGTACCCCGGATATCCGAAATCCGGTATCCGGCAAAACTCACATCCGTTCCATCCCTAGTACAAATCTACGAGACTAAAGTAATAGTACAGCACACATTTTCTTCTTGATTTTGTTTTAAATCACGTTTTGAGAGTTCAGTAAATTGAATTTTCTGAAAGTTTAAGTTATTTAAGTTAAAACTTCATTTCACTTCATATTACTGAGAATTATGGGAACGCGTCGCAAAGAAATTAGGGAGAAAATACGATCAGACGATTAAAACTCATCAGACAATTAAAAAAAAATGAAGGTAAATCCTTGAGAGAAATAAGGATAATGGTGAGAAAAGTCTCTTTGTTCATGGTATCGCATCAAGATATTATTTGACTAACTATTTAGATGTGTCCACGTTCAGGGCAACCAAAGTAATTATTCAAAGTGGATGCATCCTCAATTTATTGCAGAAGTCAAACAAGGGACGACCATTAGTACTATCAAATTTACGAAAAACATTTCCAGTGTAAAAGAGTAATCGGTTAGTTCAAGTACTATAAAAAGGACACTGAATTTTGTTGGGTATAACGGCAGAGTCCAAGAAGAAAGCATACTCTCCAAAAGGCAAATCTTCATGACCGTCTTCTATTTTCCAAAGGCTTCAAAGACTACCCCATGGAGTACTGGGGAGGTTTTTTTTTACTGATGAATCTAAGGTTGAGGCATTTATACATCAAAAACGCAAAATATTTTAAAAGACTACAAATTTTGAACTACAGCAAAGAAATATAATGTGAGCAGTGGAGTATGGTGGAGGATACCAGATATAGTCCGAGAGGCGACTGCAATTTTTGGACCCCATCGAACATCATTCTGAATTTTTTATACAAATTGGAGAAAAGTGAGTTGATTAAGATTCCACTAGTCTGCCGTGGCAAAAATGGCCGAAACTGATCAAATTCGACTTGGAATGAGTTGAACTAAAAGCCGATTGCCAAATATCTTATAACTTGCCAAAAATAGAACAAACTTATTCGTCTGGCAACCCACTTCATTTTAATTTTCAATGAGAAAAAGCTCAAACGATTTCTGATCTTTGGCTCGGAAAAATTATATCTTTTAAAAGTAAGCCAAATTGGCGACATCAGTTACGTCATAAGTGACGTAGTATTCTTTGCCAACTTGGCTCTCTTTTAATAGATGCAAGTAGACCGTCGCCATATATCTGAATCGTCTGCAACCTTCTTAATTGAAAATTAAAGACTGAGGGTTACCAAATAAAGAAAAAATGCTCATTATTTGGCAAGTTATGGCGCATTTGGCAATTGGATTTAGTTCAACTTATTAAAAGTCAATTTTTGACCAGTTTCGGCCATTTTTGCCACGGCAGACCAGTGGATTCGTAATCTACTCACTTTTCTCTAATTTTTATAAAAAAATTCAGAATGATGTTCGATGGGGTCCAAAAATTGCAGTCACCTCTCAGTCTAATAGGGTGAAGGTGCGTAGCCGCTTCAGATGTAGGGGAATTTGCTGTAGCACATTCTAAAATTGATCGTTTTGTCTACTTAGATATATTGAAACAAAGATAATATAAATGAATTTTTTTTAATCGAAACTCATGGATCCTTCTGCAGGACGTTCTCCTCAAAAATACATCTGCAATAAAAAGATATGGCTCCATTATCACACACCTTAACAACTGAATTCCTCAACCCAGTCCCCTATTATACATGTCTGAGGAATAATAAAGCAAAAATTATGAGATAAAACTGTCGTAAGCAAGTTATCTTATCGAAATGTACTGAAAACGCTGTGGAAATTCATTGGGGTTACAGAAGCAAAAAGATCAGTTCATTCCAAGCCCAAAAGATTCAAAACAGTCATAAAGGTCCATGGTGAGCCTAACAGCTATTAAATTACATTTTCAGTTGACAAAGTTAACTAAAGTTGAAAACAATTTCACTGTACGGTGACTTTAGCTTAATTATTTTTTCTCTTTGATAAAACAAATGTTTTAAAAAATATGTATTTTTCACATATATGCAAAATATTTTAACTAATATTAACCTTTGGGGATATATAATTGTTTTACATAAAAATTATCCTTTTCCCCACTTTCTAAGTTCACATTTGGAAACTAAGTTTTTGAAATTCGAAGGTGTACGTTCACTTTTGACGCTGACTGTATATGTTTGACGCAATCTAACCATGGCGTGTTCAACAACATTCTAAACAAGAATTTTCTTTTTCGCTCACAAAAAGTTTGATGGTTGAGTATAAGGTACAGAAGCGAAGACCTAATTCTTACATGACACGATAGGAATATTCCAATATCACACTCTTTCCTAATTATGAGATAAGAGTTGTCAGAATTAAGACATAAATACTTATACGAAGAAGTCTTTCTGGCAGAAGGAGGTAAAGGAGTTTTAATTCGACAATAGCAAAATTGAGTTTCAGTTGTTAATAAAATGTATAAAACTGGTTTTGATTTGAAGGTACAAATATTAGTGTGTAAGACTTCAAACTCCCTGGCAAATTCTGCGCCGAAGGATCTTTACCTAAATCCATGCAAATTATGGCCACTGTAGACAATGCGATTGCTATATAAAGGAACTTAAAACTATAAGAAGGCAAGCTTCGCCGATACGTAAGTGCTGCCATCTCGCGGATTTTCCAAGTTGAGAGCACAAAACCTTCGCCAAATTGCTCCGATTTACAGACATGCGCAGAGCTTTGTTCTTACTTTGGCGATCGTGCTTTTTAAACAAACAAATAAGAACATCAGATTTATTTCGTCGAATTCGTGGAAGATTCAAATAGCAGAACAAAAATAAAGGATTCTACTTTGTAAAGTAACATATTACTTATTCCAGCTTGTTCAAATTGTTTGCTTTTGTGCACAATAAATTTCGGTAATGTTCTGAAGATTATAGAATTTTCGTAAGAAAATTTTAACAGGACATTTTTTGCAGTGTTGATGGTTGTGATGAAATTTGATGGTCAGTGTTCTTAATCGTTTGTTTTTATTTTTTCGTCTCATTCAGCAGGCTAGTTTTTATGTTAAATATAGTTGTTTTTTTCATGAACTTTTCTTTTTTTATTACTTTGACATCTCTTAAAAGAATGTTTATTACTTGATAGTTGTATAAATGCACGCAATTATTATGTGTTTATTATGATTTTTTGAAATTTGACGCCAATCTCAATTACCATTGCGGTTTTTTATTTTATGAATTAATAAAGCTAAATGATTATTGTCAACTGTTAGTAAATTCTTCTAAACTAGTACATGCTAAATGATATTGGTTTTTGTAGTTGCAAGTCATTTTTAAATTCTTGCACTCAATAACTAGATATTTTTTAGTTTCCTAATGTACTGCTTCGAAGAATGCATGGAAACTTTATCGAAATCATTTTCTTCTAGAATGTATTTCAATAATTTTGTAATTAGTAATTTTGTTAATTCTTGATGTTCATATTTCTTACGAAAATTTACTAAAAATTCATCAATATTGAAATATGCTGTAAAAAAAAACAAATCTAATATTAGGATTCGTATTTCATTACAGGATGGAACTTTTGCTGTAGTGGTTCAATATAATATTAATATTGTTTAAAAAAGTATTCAATTATTTTAGTTAAAAATATAAATTAACATAAATTTGGTTGGGTGTGTAAATTTTTTAAATGAGCTAGGCAGATTTTAACTTTTTTTGGATAAAAGATTTCTGGGAAACCATAAAATGTAATCGCCAAGTGAAACCAAAAAGAGCGATAAGCTTGCCAATGTAGAAACTCTGCAATGACGTCATGTGCTCTCAACTATTTTACATTATCTCTATGGAAGCTTGCCATCTTTAACCCGAAGGGTTATTATAGTATCTTTGGCTATACCTCGGAACAACATTACTTGCCGCTTAAAGATATAGTTCCGGACAAATCGTAACTTTTGTAGTAATAATGATAACATACTATATTATCAAACTCGATTTGAGTTGGTTTAGTTAACTCACATCGAGGTTGATTATCCTTTAACTGCTGATGTGGTTGAGTGGTTTGAGGTTTTTGGCGCAAGAGCAACACATGGTTCATACTGTACCAAACAAATTTGTGAACACCAGTTTAAAGTTTAAGAAACATAGTAGCAGAAAAA
Organism: Linyphia triangularis; assembly: GCA_963978545.1. Taxonomy (NCBI): domain Eukaryota; kingdom Metazoa; phylum Arthropoda; class Arachnida; order Araneae; family Linyphiidae; genus Linyphia; species Linyphia triangularis. The sequence continues at coordinate 20,352,405 of OZ021725.1, forward strand.
TTAATATAAAAGTCAAAGATGAGATAATTTAGGGGGTGGAAGCAGTTCACAAAAAATGACTCGCGGTCTGTCAGACTGCTTACAGCAGTTTAAGGTTATACTGGATTTATTCCATTCCATGGCACGAGAACGATACGAGAGCCATACAGCCTCGATATCAGCCAGGTCATTGCATGACTTGGACTCTGTAGGAGGGTTGTCCGGTGCAATCACCTGGCCGGTCAGTGCCTGTAAAAAAATGAGGCGGTGCCGATACGAAGTTTTTTCTTTAATTATTTTTCAATATAAAAAAAGTTAAGGAAAATGGTTGCTTTCCTTAACTTTTTTTTCCAAAAGCGAAAATGCATTTAAATCCCAATCATTTGTCCCCTCCCCCCCTCCCTCCCAGGTGAATGATTTCGTTTGGTAGGGGGAGTAAGAGCTTCTAGAAAACTAGACGTACTAAGATTTGTATATTATCGTATTACTTCTTATAGTAGGGGGAGCCCAAGAGGCTAAATAGGGATTTATTCGAGTTTCGTGGGGACATTTTGGATTGTGAAGATTAGATAGTAAAAAGAAAAAAGATTATATGATGATGCTCTTTCACTGGTAGGGGGAGCATGTACAGATTTTCAAAAATATATAATAAAAAAAAATATAGTCACAAAGAAATACTTGGGTGTGTCAGATATTAATAGTGTAAGCGCCCCACGTGTTTCTGATAACGGAGGAATATTAATCTGTCTGTTTTCATGGTGGGTGTGGCGCCGTACGAAGGAATTTAAAATGAGGGGGGGGGGGGGGATTTATTCGGGTGCGTCAGATATTCAGAAGGGATGTTAAGTAAACCCTAAAGGAGCTCCTATTCAAAAGACTGATGATTTGGAAGCCACCAAATCTCTGCCGATTTTTGAAAATCCCCCCCCCCCCAAAAAAAAAAAATTAAAAATTGTGACATCGAAATACTCGAGCGCATCAGATTAATATACAGACGGTTCAGCTTAATGTCCTTGTCGTGCTGACGTATAATTTGACAATTTTGTAGAGGAATTTCCTTAATCTGACAATATACAAACAAAAGCGTTGTACACATACGAACACGAACGAGTTGTGGTGATCAGCTGTGATGGCATCATGGCGCCCGAGTGGGAAATATATAGTTCTCAGCAGCTGCACGAACCACACTTAATTGATGATTTTAACTACTTCGGCTTGTGGAAATCGGCAGATTTATTATTCCAGTGATCCTCGAATGATTTCATTCAAAATAAAAAATAAAAAATTAACAGCGCTCGAAAATGTCCAGGTGACTCTCCTACTTCCTTATGTCACGCACGTCAGATTATTGAAATGCACACTTTTCTGCAAGTAATTAACTCACCTTACCTTAATTTGACGTGCTCGAGTTTTTCTAACAATCGATTTTTTTTCTATCCTGATCGGCTGCTCTAAACGCACGACCCTATATAAACGGTTTATGTATGGTGGGGCTACTTAACAGTGTGCAAGGTTTCCCCCCTTATGTTATTCTGTCGCGCTTGAGTAAATCCCAATATCCCCACTGGGCTCCCCTACTATTACTTTATTTTTTGGCTAACCCCTTGCCTGTGACGCCCCAACTCTATTTGGGCAACGCAAATCATAAATGCGCCAATTTTGGTTGGTTGTTTTCAGATTATATAGCGCCGTCAGCAACACGAGGGCTATAATGCGGCGAAACATTTGACAAGCCAACACACATTTACAAACACCCATGCCTAACACGGGACTCGAATCCGCAACCTCGAAGCTAGCACGCTAACCACTATACTGTTTGGTCGGCACGCTAATTTTTGAATTCCCGACCTGAGTTCGGGCAATTTGAGATTGACCACAAAAGATTGAGTAAAGTTTGGCACATTTTTCTCAAATACATTCCACATGCAAGGGGTTAAATATTTATTATCAGTTCGGATGCATTTTCTAATAAACCTACTAGTTAAATTCCTGGACATTTTTTACTTTAAAGGCGACCAAACGGTATAGTGGTTAGCATGCTAGCTTTTAGACTGAGAGGTTGCGGGTTCGAGTCCCGTGTGGCATGGATGTTTGTAAATGTATGTTGGCTTGTCAAATGACGAATGTTTCGGCGCATTATGGCTCTCGTGTTGCTGACGGCGCCAGATAATCTGAAAACAACCAATTTTACTTTACAATTTATGTTTTTTTTGTTTGTTTTTGCAGCAAACTATCAATGGCTTATGGTAACTAAGTTCACTCAAAGGAGATATAAATACTAGAGACAGAGAAAATTTAATTTAACTAATTATTACAACAATTAAATTTTTAAAATTTATAAATAAAATAATTATTGAAATCAATTATGAAATAGCCGACCAAACGGTATAGTGGTTAGCGTGCTAGCTTCTAGACCGCGAGGTTGCAGGTTCGAGTCCCGTGTTGGCATGGGTGTTTGTAAATGTATGTTGGCTTGTCTAATGACGAATGTTTCGGCGCATTCTAGCCCTCGTGTTGCTGACGGCGCCAGATAATCTGAAAACAACCAACCAACCAATTATGAAATACGAATAATAAAATATGTTAATGATTAAAACTATTTAATTATTAAAAATTAATTATTGGAATTATTTAATAAAAATTTTACTAATATTGAAAATGTGGGTCGACTCAAATCTAAAATCATCGGGCCGATTTTATGACCCAGTACGCCTCTGAGCTTATGCTGACATCCAATAATTAAAGAACGATCTTTATAGAAGTGGATTTCAAAGTCCTAATGGATCTCAAAGTGTTTAATTTAATACAGTACCAAGAGAAAAATAACTGTACTATGAGAACTTAAGTCTTGTCTGTAAATAAAAGGTTCAATTGTATATGCAGCAAATTTTTGAAAATGTTTGTTTAGACAAGCTATAGACAGCTCTTTATACAAACGCAGTTTAATCAGACGAAACAGTCGTTTCGCCGCCAACCTTAAAAAAGGCAGAAACGACAGTAAGTATTTATTCTCTGCACAACTTCCAGCGAAAAAAACGAAATTGACTATTTTCTAGCGCACTTACGAAACTTCACATAATTATACAAAAAATACCATAGATTCGTCTCGGTGATATCTTTCAAAGAAAAAAAAATTGAGTACCTAGGACAAAAGACAACGAAGAAAAAAAATATTGAAAATTCCAAAACGAAATAAAAAAACGAGCTCTAGCCCGATTTTGATGTAAAAATTTAGACAAACGTACAGCCCTAACTAATCTATAGATCTTCAAACGGATTGAATTATAGGATGCAGAATGTTTCAACTTAAAATCCTACGCTGGTTTGAACTTCATTAAATAATTCTTTCTATTTTTAATTAATTTAAAACCACTTTTTTTCATTTCATAATTTGGCGACAGATAAAGGCGATCAGCTTGTAATTGAGGTTCAGATATATATGCCAAAAGTTGCCAAACAGGTTTGCTATCATTTGGAAGTTAGTTTTTCCGACATGTTAGGCTTAAGTGAGTTTTAACGTAATGTTAAAGTATAAGAGAACGAATTGGACTATAATTGTATGGCTTATAACATCTTTAAAATTTAAATAATTTAATTTTTGAAGAGACAGAATTAAAGAGAAATATTTGTTCTTTAAGTTGCATGTGTTATTTGAACTGTATGACAATTTAGAGAGAGTTAACTTTCAAAAACATCTTAATTTCGGGAAATCTCCATTGTAAAATTGAAAACAATCACATTTTGTTGCAAGATACTATGGGCTAAATACAAAGTACAAATTTGGAGGTTATGCGAGCTGACGTCACAGTCAACTCATTACAGAGGACTAAATGAACCACGCATTGCGATTGGCTAATGGAATTTGCAAAAATGTCATTCGTTTTTAAAGATGTGTTGATTTTTACTTTCCGTTGTAAAATGAAATTGTAGAATCATATATCATCAAAATTGTAATTTCATAGTGAATTTTAAAATTGTTGTTAAGAAAATATTTTAAATTTTGTCAAATATCAATGGGTTATTATGTGAACCAAAATAATGCTTGGTATAATAAAAATAATTTATACTGCAATATTTATTAGACTGTAAAAAACTTGTAATATTTATTTGTAACAATTTATTAGTATAAACTTTCAATGGGATGCACGCTCTGGCCTTGTAAGTTAAAGGTGCCGGATTTGATTCCTGTGTTAGGTGTGGATGTTCGTTGTGATTCGGAATCCACGTTAAGCTGTGGGTCCCGGATTGATTAGTCGTTATTATGCACTAAAATAGGTCGTTGTGCGTACAAACTAACCAATCGTGCTGAAACTTGGCAGACAGGATATTTGTCAATGGCAAAGTATTTCTTTAAGTTTTGGGAGTTGAGTTGCCATACACAAGTTTCTAGTACTCGTTCGTGGTAGATTTTGATGGTTACTGCCGTCCGCATTCAACCAAATTGTCAATTTTCAAGTAGATTTTGGCATGCAAGATATCATTGAACTCAACTTGAAGAATTATGAATATATTCATGGTACCAGGTGTACCATAGGTGGTACTACTTCTGGTTTATCAATTTTGAAGATAAATATGGCATGTTGGGTGTCGTTAGGCTTGTCTTGAAAAATTATGAATGTTTAAGGTACCAGGTATAGCATAGGTAGTACCACTTTCGGTTTATCAATTTCCAAGATAAATATGGCATGTTGGACTTTTGTTTTGATGAATTATGAATGTTTAAAGTACCAGGTATGCTATTGGTACCACTTTCGGTTTATCAATTTTAAAGATAATTATTGCATATAAGGTATCGTCGAACTCAGTTTGAAGAATTATGAATATCCCTGGTACCAGGTTTACCATAGGGGATAAATAGAAAAACGATGAAACGGACAAATTCAAAAAAGAGAAGTCGTCAGTGTTTAAAAAAAAGTTATGATATCCCCCAAAAAAACACTTTTGAAAAGTAGAAGAACCACCAACCTCAAAAACACAAAAAACTTTCTTACAATAAAAAAATCATAAACATGATGAAAATTTTCAGCCACAAACACAGTGATATAAAAAAATGGCCAACCTCTGTTTAGAACTCTCGGTTGTGACTCGCTTACGAATGTATGCTTACTTAATTTATTTTTAACATTTAAGTTCCGCTCCCATAAAAATTTACGCTGCTTGAGGTTGGCGCCCGTCTTAATTACTAACCTTTAAACCCCCCCCCCCCCCACACACATAAAAACTTTCCAAAATGTATGTATCAACCAAACAAAAGCTTACCAGAAACACTTTAGTTTCCTACTTAAAAAATTCTTAATAACGATTCAAATGCAAGTGTTTGAGCACAGTTTCTCTATACTATTTTGAAAATTACACGAGCATGAATATTTACACCACTTTGTATTTCCTACCCATCCAAATAAAATCATAAACTCGAATATTCGTGCAAACGTCCATAAATTAGTTTAAACGCAAGCATTGTTAATATTCCTATGACGGGCGCCAATCTCAAGCAGCGTAAATTTTTATGGGAGCGGAACTTAAATGTTAAAAATAAATTAAGTAAGCATACATTCGTAAGGGAGTCACAACCGAGAGTTCTAAACAGAGGTTGGCCATTTTTTTATATCACTGTGTTTGTGGCTGAAAATTTTCATCATGTTTATGATTTTTTTATTGTAAGAAAGTTTTTTGTGTTTTTGAGGTTGGTGGTTCTTCTACTTTTCAAAAGTGTTTTTTTGGGGTAAAAGTCCCTCTGTTAAGACTATCAGTTGGTTGGTTTGTACGCTCAACAACCTATTTTTGTGCACTATGACAGCAAATCAGGTCAGGACCTACAGCTTAATGTGGATTCCTAACCACAACAAACATCCATGTCTTATCCGGGATTCAAATCCGGCACCTTTGGCGTGAGAAGGTGGATCAGGTGGATGTGAAAAGTATCAGAATCACTCACAAAACAATTTTTTTTACTTTATGTTCAACAATCAAACCAATCATATGCTCATAAACACAAAGCACTTGGAAGTAGGGAAGCTTAAAAAAAATCCCTCCACAGTAAAATACCTGCAATAAAATCAATTTCCCGAAAAGTAATTTATATAACAAAACAATACATCAAACCAACACCGCCGAAAACATCCACACTAAAAAAAAAACACCTTTTCATTATCAATCCTCACGTATCACAACAAATTCTTACACAATCCCAATTCACAATGCCTTTCTCCAATAACAACAAAACCAAAACGTCCTGACATCAAAACTTAACCCTTCTGGTGATCTCTTGGCCAACATTTTCGACTGGCCTGGAAAGCGGAACACCTTCAAATAAAAAAAAATAACAAACTGGCCCACAGATGAAATTCACTAGACGATGCGCTCAAATGATACCAATTGCGTGCGTTGCGCCGGTTTTGTGTTCCGGCGGCCCCAAGTAGTTGCTTTCTACAAGCTTGTTGTGTTTTAGACAAGATTGAGATGAGCGAGTAAGAGTGTTGTGCCGCTATTATGGGTTTGCTCCAGTACTTGCCGTCACTTATACCTTTCGCGGCTTTACTGTATATGAGAGCGCAGGACGCTGTAGTGCCTTTTACTAAAGATCGTTGGGATTTGGAGTATGATTATATTGTAGGTAAGTAGATTTTTAGGTTTTGATTTGTGTGCAAACGAGATTTCGGTGAAGATTGTAGGTCGGGTATCAGTGGGTAAATAGGGATCGCTACTGGGGTTGTGTTATTTTATATATTTAAATGTGAATTATTATTATTTGAATAGTAAATAGTCTGTAAACTGCAATAACTTGTTTTTTTTAATCAGATTTTGAAAAATAAATTGTTCGTATGGATAATTTCTGTAAATGAGTCATCTAGATTATTTCCTCTTTAATGCCTGTGAAACTGCAGAGTAAAAGTATCTAATATTCTACAAAATTGTTGGAAATGACAATAGTATATTTATAACAATCGAGCCTTCTTAAGTTTGCGTGAATAGATTCATTCTGGATAGAATTGTCAACATTCTGTCGGATTCGTGAGATCCGACAAGCTTGATTTTGTCAACTCACTCCACCGATTAGTTGTATACTAAATAAACGTTACTTTTTGCATAAACTTTTATTCTTTTCTCTTTTTTGACTTTTTTTACAATGTTTATAACTTCACAGTTGCATAAATGAATTTGCGGTTTCATCATGTTCTCTGAAAGTGACCCATCCAGCACATTACATCCGAACTGTATCTAGACCGGGAGGTTGCGGGTTCGAGTCCCGTGTTAGGCATGGGTGTTTGTAAATGTATGTTGGCTTGTCTAATGAAGGATGTTTCGGCGCATTATAGCCCTCGTGTTGCTGACGGCGCCAGATAATCTGAAAACAACCAACATCCGAACTGTAACCGTCAACATATCGCACTCTTGCTACAAAAGTGACACAATTAAAAATTTGAACAAGTGTGTGTATAGTAACATAGACTACATGCACTTGAAGCTGGTTGGTTGGCACAAGATCGTTTACGAGTTAAATTGAAGTTGAAGCTGTCTTAACCGTTCTTTCAGATTCAAATGCACAGATTCTGTACACATTTTAACTCAAAAATTAAATTTTTTGTGTTGTGTCGCTTTTGTAGCAAGGGTGTGATAATACGCCTAATTAAAGTTTAATGACTGTTTTTTTCCGATTTAGAAAGTGTAACTATTTTTTTTAGATTGAAAACACTCTTTGAATACACGAGAAATTTCAATTATCTTTATGCTAAGCGAATGAAGTAAGTTACAAGATTAGTATTCATTGAGAATATTTAAAACTTTCATGAAAAGAACAATTCAGTTAACTGATAATACAACCCATAAAAACAAAGTTTTTAATATAAATCCTTTACATGCATTGCCAATTTTCATATTCATTAACAAAGCGCCATTTCTGTTGTCAGCGTGTGCTTAGTGCTTGCATCAAATTTTAAATATTAAAAACCTCTATCGGCGCCGACCAAGCGGTATAGTGGTTAACGTGCTAGCCTCTAGACCGCGAGGTTGCGGGTTCGAGTCCCGTGTTTGGCATGGGTGTTTGTAAATGTATGTTGGCTTGTCTAATGACGAATGTTTCTGCTCATTATCGCTCTCGTGTTGCTGACGGTGCCAGATAATCTGAAAACAACCAACCAAAAACCTCTCTATCGGCAAAATATGCAGTAAACTACTTTTCAAAATTTATTCATTAAAAATGAATGGGAATTTATGTACTCGCATCCAAATATCTTTTATTTATTCTAATTAAAACAGTTTTATTATATATTTATTTAAATAATTTTGGCAACACGAAAGAGTTTCTTTAATGATCTACAAAATTGCAATTTCAATGCGATTGGATGACGGCAAGTTGGTTTATTAGTATTCCGTAAAAGAGACATGTTAGGGACAGTGACAGCCCCCAAAATTTGATAGAATATATTGTCCTCGACATCGAATCTATCTGCCAGGTTTCAGTCCGATTGGATGACGGCAAGGGAGTTAATTAGACTTCCGCCGATTTTCCCGCCATAGAGCAACATAACACACCCACCTAGACAACCAACCAACCAACCATCCACCCACACACACACAATGGAAGTTAATATTATAAAGGATTTTTAAATTAATGTACACCTTTGGACGTAGTAAACTGAAGATAACATTTAAAATATCGCATACATGTTTCAAAACACTTTTGTTTGAAAATGCTATGCTACTTACAATAATAATAGATTCTATTCTCAAAATATATACCAACCTTTAACAGTTATCTTAGCCTCACGTGGTCATAATGATCGCTTTTATGTACATTTTTGGAGGTTCCCGTTAAATCGAGTATGCCTCAACTGTTGTAATAACTATGTAGTAAAAGGATCATTAATAAATCTACAAGATGATTTGTCATTTTCCTTTTGATTAAAGCATAATTACTTTAAGAATTCTTAGCTATTCAGATTTTAGTCCCTCGTAAAACATTACAAATTTATTTTATTTGTTTGGGAAAAGGCTGATATTACAAAAGAAACCAATTTGCAGGAAAGGCTCTCAAAGATTAAAAGTTCCCATTGCATTTTTTTCACTCTCAAACTTTTTTGCATCTTATGTTGGATCTATGATATGACTGTCGCTTGTCAAATAAAAGTATGCATTTTTACACAAAAATATAATCCAAATTTTTTCAATTGATACTTTTTATAAGACCATTTTTAGTAAAATTTTTTATTAAAATATCTAGGACAATAAGTCCAACTGGCACTGCATTGGTACTGCCTACAACTAGATATCCATGCCTGAAATTCGTTTAACCAAATTTACAGTTTAGAGAAAGAATGTTCGTCTAACATACATAATGTCTCGGCTTTTATTCCCAGAGTAATGAAGTTCTACAAACTCTTTCAAAAATAGTAGACATGACGGTGGTTGTGGCAAAGTCTTTTTGTAAACCAACTGATGGATGGCGTATTCCCTCAAATTCGGACTGTTCTTGGTAACCCAAATATTGTATTGGTATTTTAAAACAGTATAGACTCCTTGTAACTCTTGTTCAAGGGCAAAATCCGAAACAACTTAAAACTGGGATTTGTATTCCCAAACAAAAGACACTTCTTTTAAAAATCAATAGACGGGTTGGTTATTGCGAACATGTTAATTTTTAGAGCTGACTTCGAATGAATTCTTCTATTTTTCTGAAAATTTGATGTCAATATTTAGGAAAGTTTCCCATAACACTTTAACGATGGTGCGATTGGACTTCTAACTCCCTACCGTTCTCCTTCTTGCAATATTTCTATAGGCTTGTCACTTCCCCTGCTTACAGCTTGCAATAAAACATTTTTTGGGCTTGTCGTTTTCTCTCTCTCCCGGACAATAGCATTACATAAATTTTTTTGGATTTCATACTTTTCCTGCTAACCGCTCACAAGGATTTTTCTTGGGGTACATTGGCAATGTATTAAATATCCTCCCTGTAGACAAGCGTTACCCAATAAGCAATCCACGTCTGATTTTTCTGTGCAGCACTGAATGGTAAAGATTATTTACAATGTTTACTTCAGTCAATCCAAGTCTGTTTAAAATGAAATCTAACACAACCTACCCGAAACAGTTATATAAAACCTTCCACCTAGTTCTTTAAAAGCATTTATTTCTCTGCATGTTAAGAACATTCTGCAATAAAACGGGTGATTTAAGGTTTGTGCTCTGCATCTTTAAAAAGGCAAAATTAAATTTATTACCCTGCACTACTAAAATTACTTTGAAGTTAATCGCTTTTACTGTACCAAGTGAATTCCCCAACTGATCACTTATAATGGGATTTCTTGGGGTGCATATTAAATATCCTTCACTTTCCAGTCAACCAACCTGATAAGTCAGACTTTGACTGTTTCATGTCCATATCTGAATATATCAGACCAATGGTGGGGAACAAAAATGCGCTTTTTGTTTGTAGATAAAACGACTCAAAATAAGCTCAAATATAAATAAACTTATTGTAATTACCCATTTATACAAGCTTTTGAGTAACTTATTGCGAAAATAACATCTATATTTCTATGCACATTCTGGCAAAATTCTTTTCAAACGCAAAAAAAAAAAAAAAAATCCAATCAATTTATCCCTTTATAAGGCTTCTCAATCTTTAGTATACTTCCTATAAGGCTTTAGTATACTTCCCAGCAACTTCATTAATTTTTAAATGTCGATGGGTAGCCATTTCCCTTCCTGGCAACTATCAATGCCTTTATTATCTGGAAAGTGCCCACCTGATGGCTGTTTGGTTAGCGCTCTGGCCGTGCATACCAAAGATGCGAATCCCGGATTAGGCATGGATATTCGTTGCGGTTCGGAATCCACGTTAATCTGTAGGTCTCGGCATAATAAGCCGTCATTTTGAATAAAAATAGGTTATTGAGCGTATAAACCAATAAACCTTATCTGGAAAGTAAGTAGAAGAGATTCGGGACTTCAAGACCCATTAAATTTTCAACTTCAACTAGCATGACAACTTATTTCTTGATTCTTAAGTCGTAAAATCAAAAGACGACCTGTAAGTTTCCTAAGCAGCAAGAAAACTGTTCCAGATGATGTACGATCGACTAAAATTGGTGATCATACGTCAACTTTACAAAAAATATGATAGACATATGTGTTCTACTAAAGCACATGAGAAGAAAACAAGATATGTTTGTATAGATGGTAATGTCCCATTATATGTTGATCTTTGTTTTCTGAAATTTCATGAAAATAGTGATAGGTATAAATTCTTAAATGTTTGAACAAAAAATAAATCTAATTTTGAATCCCTTTTGTTTAATTTATCACTTGCAAATTGTATTTCATAAATATCATGTAATGTAATATAAAAAGAAATGCAAAACATGAGATGTCCTATTTTCGAATAACAGGGTTGACACTGAAGTCACATAATGAAAATCAATGACTTTTCAACGACTTTTAAAGGACCTAAATAATGTTTAACCCTAGAACTACAAACAGGGGTAGATATCTACCCCAGGTAAACTTTGAACTACGTTTTTAAGTTAGTCAGTGACATTATCAACTGAAGACCTATACCATAATTTAGTTCAAGGTTCTAACAATAGAGCGAGGTCGCCAGACCCTTCAGTTTCTTGTTTACTGTGACGCAGTGAAGACGTAAAGCGACCGACCTGCGAGAGTCACAGAGTAATCTACTGCAACGATTGTGGTGCTTTTGAATAAGTCAAATCGTAATTTAACTTTTGAATATTTTTTATATGTATCAAATTTCTCTTTTTTTTTTACAGTTTGTAAGACAGAAACCGAAATATATTCTTAAAAACCAATATTTCATCGATTTTCATTCGACTTTTCCATAGAACAGATTGAAAATTCAAAAAAATTAGCTAAGTCCCCAATAAATAGACCTTTTTAGCAAAAAATCATGATCATATTTTTTTTTCTAAAAGCCTCATTCCAGTGAAAACTTGAAAACCGATTGTTTAAAAAAATAGTTATAAATTGTTGTTTGTTAAATGACGGTTCGACCATTTTTCAGTACTTTTAACTATTCAAATCAATTTTTCACCAACTAAACCTTGATAAAATTGAATTTGCTCTTCACCATTCTTTTCAGCATGAAAAAACAAAAAAGTTCAAGTACTTAACCCTTTGCACTCCAGTGGCGCCTCTCAGACGCCACACGATTGGATGCCAAACCACGAGAGGACCATTAGGTGTGATGCGGAAATTCGATGCAAGGCCAATGACTATGGATTTGCTTCATAGAAACTAAACACAAACACCAGCCGAACCTAAAATGTCTCGAGTTGCTGATTCCTCAGCGGGAAAAAGGCCTGGAGTGCAAAGGGTTAAAAGTCAAATTACTGCTTTCAGAATGGTTTTACGAACAAAAAACCAGTGGGATTAATATTTACCCCTGTTTGTAGTTTACAGGTAAAAAAAAATGGGTTTGTAGTTCTAGGGTTAAGGACCTTCGAACTAGGATTTCTATAAATTTTGCTTTCGAGTACACAGCACTCTTGAAAATTAAGGACTTTAAAGATCTCTATGCATTTTCAAGTACTTTTAAGCATTTTCAAGTACTTTTTAAGACCTGGAGAACAAGCTCAAAAATATTAAGTACTTTTAATGACCGTGGGAACCCTGAATAAAATCTTAGCGCACGGTGGGAAACATACTTCCTACTAGAAAAATGGTATTAAAAATCAAATTAATTTTAGATAATAAGCTACATTAATTTCTCTTTATGTATCAATCTCAATCCCAAAAATATTTTACCATAACATTACTAGAAAAAATGGCCTTATAAAGGGTTAATAAGTCGAGTCATTAGATCAATGTTTCTTTTTATAGACATTAGGTCTGAAAGTGTTGGAAAGTTCAATTCACCACATTAAAAGACCTATACAAACTAAAAAGTGAAACATCAGTCTTAATTCAAGTTTAATTGAATAACTCCTACTAGTGAGTGTTATTCAATTATTATTATTCATCTGTAAAAAAAGAAACTCACAATTGTCTGTTCCTTCTGACAAATTGTGCTACTATCATTAAAAGTCAATTCATAAGTAATTTTCCACAGCTTTAATTGGGTTGTTAGAAAAACAGGTCATTTTAACTGGTTCTTAGCTACGCTTTGTGTTCTGTCACACGAATGTGACAATTTTTATCTTCCGGAAAACTAGATATTAAAATTTAGGAAATAGATACTTTCCATGCATCCTTTTCAGTGTCAGTAATTAATATTCAAGACATCTTTGACACACTTATTTAACCAGTCACTGAATTCTTAATATTTTTGAACATTCTTAAAGAAAATGTATTGAGATCATCTCACGAAAAGTTTTGAATTTTTTTTATTTTTTTATCTATTATGGTTTTTCTCATAGTATACCAGTGAATTTTTTTTTAATTGAAATTATTCGAGTTTATATCTTAAGTTATGTTTTAAATTGTAACAATTCTATTTGAAGAAAAATGTCTTAAAATAATATAGTAAAACTTTCCTCATATTTGCTAAATAATTTAAGTGTTTCTTCTTGAAAAAAAATTCAAATTCGGGATAGATCATCTACAAAAGAATACTAATCCTTTATATGCCTTGCCAACTTTTATGTGCATTGGCAACTTATTTAAGCAATTTTTGACTCGAATAAATTTTTATAGAGTTGGACCACTACGAATAAAACAATCATTTCAGTGCAATTTGACTATTATTTTTTTGCTATATCGCATTGTCGTAGACAGCTAGCCTATCAATGGGATGATGTTAAGTGGATTAAATAGTCTTCCGTTGTGGAAATAGAAAGTGTAAAAACAGAATTTCAGTGACATCCCCCAAAACTTAACAGAATACATTGTCATCGACAACGAGCCCATCTACCAAGCTTCAGACAAGTGAGTTAATTACCCGCATATCGAAGATTTGCCACAAACACACATACAAAATGTAAATTATCATAAAGGATTTAATAACAATTTCTCGTAGATGTTCACTGTCCACTTAAAATTCAGACAAATTTGTTCAAACTAAAGTACGAATGGTTAGAAATTTCTCAAAAAATAACTTCGATTCTTACCAACTAAAGATCTAATGATTATTTGAATTTTCTGATGCCGATAGAATGTCGGCATATAAAAAGCTAGAGTTTAAGGATTGAGCTTCTCTGTGTCTTGCCAGTCTCATCGAAGTGAGTAGGCAAGGCTTCGATCGTGACATAGTCTGGTTTCGGTTGACGGGCTGCCTGTTGGTAATTTCTCTCTCTCTCTTCTTTTTTTTTTCCAACTAAAGACGCAAATGCGGGGAAGTTTCCCCCTTGAAAGATTTCCCGATAGGCGTTCCCTCTTCAAACGTAATCTAAAGATGTCATTGTTTATGATAAAAATAGCCCCCACCAAGAAGTGTAGCGATGTCAGCTACCGTGGAAAAAAGGCTTAGTCTCATATTCCACAAAGGTTCAATGATTGATTCAAGTAGACGATTTCCCACTAAGACACATGACGTATTGGAACCATTTAGGTAGACAATTTTCTGCACGCAGCACCCTTCTAAACCGACGAAACCTCCACCTCAGACAGTACCAGGAAACTGACTACCCTTCGCACCCGTATCACGATCACGATGAGCTATATCCGCTGTCTAGCTCTCGCACAAGGAAATATCTCCTCCAACCAAATTATTGTATTTCACTAAAATTCATCCGTTTCCAAAAACTTACGAAGTAATAAGCGATTAATCCGTATCCATCAACAAATCTTTTCCTGAACTTGTAAAAGCGTTAACATTTAATTGATAAAAGTGTGTCTGCCTTCGTGACTCGTCAAATTGAAACCGATGTAATTTGGGACAGGATACGACTCATCTTCCCTGGAATACTAACCAGAGCGTAGTCAAAAATCTTAAGACAATGATTGACGACAGATCGATTGCAATCGATCAAATTGATGCATGCGTGACAGTTAGCATCCTTATTGGTATAAGTTTTCTATTAGAAACAAAGAGGAAATATATCGTTGGCTTAGGGATTCTCCAGTTGGTTTATGGACCACTGCGTCGTCTTTGGCCAGGAATGATTGAAGAGCTAGCCAAACAGCGGGGGAAAAAAAGGAAAAAAGGGGAAAAAAAAACAAAAAATATTAAATAAAGTTTTTTAATGTTATGCATTTTTAATTTTTATGTGAAAATGCAACATATTTAAGTGATTTTGAACCCAGACGGAATTTTCATAGCATTTAACCCCTACGAAAAAAAACCCCATCCATTCTACGCCATGGACTTTTTTTTCCTAAAATTTTATAGAAGACATTGTCATCAGAAATGAGTAATCTACAAAGTTTCAGTTCGATTGGATGACCGTAAGTGGGTTACTAAGCCCTCCGAAACCGCAATAGAAGTATGGTGTAAAAGCGGCCTCTTATTCTCGTCTACAACTAATTTATCTGTCAAGTTTAAGTTCAATTAGATCACGGCAAGTATGTTTATTAGCCTTCCTCAGATTTTCCCTCCATAAACACACAAAATTGAAGTTAATATAAGGGATTTAAAATTATTACCCATAAAAACAAAGTTTTTAATATAAATCTTTTATTATGCATTGCCAATTATTATGTGCATTTGTAACTTTTAAAACGAATTCAGATCGTGTTTTGATAGTGTTTAACTATCACGAAGAAATCATCCATTCCGAACTATTGACGTAACTTTTTTTTTTGCTCCAAAAAATTAATTAATTACATTGTCATCCACGAGTGTATCTGCCAAGTTTCAGATCGATTGGATGATAGCTGCTGTGTTAATTACTCCCCCCCCCCCCCTTAAGATTGTAGGTGCTTGCGTAAAAGCGGACTCTTAAGGGACAGACCGTAAAAGATATAAAGCATTCTCCTCGACAACAAATCTGTTATACTTTAGCTCGATTGGATGATGGTAATATAAGTAGCGTGTGTAAAACTGGCCTTTTAGTGACAGGTTTAAACGTGGTACAACGCATTGCCATCGCCAACAAATCTATCTGCAAAATTTCAGCTCGATTGGATGATGTCAAGGAGGTTAAATAGTTGTCCGCAGATTTGCCCGTTAACACACACAAACACACGCAAAGTCGAAGTTAATATAAAAGATTAAATAAGGATTGTATGTAGTTTATTTCTTTTACAATTAGAGATAAGGCATCAAAGTAAATTGCAAAAATACCCAATCAAGGCAACAAGTCATAAAAAAGGTTTTGTTTTCGCGGATATTCTAAAATTAAATTTTTAAACTGCTTGGTTTAAAAATGGGAATAGTGGAAAATGTCCATTGAGGACCTGAGAAGCAAAGGGGTCCAAGTGATCTTTCTTAACATTTGAGAAAATGCACTTTAAAGTTTCTTATTTACATTAAATTTGTATGAAAATTATTTGTTGTTCAAATATTAACCTCTAGAATGAAGATATCACTAGTATATAATAAACTTAAATTGTATTTTCTTAAAAGTTAAGAAAAGTCACTTAGATTCCTTTTGCTTCTCAGGCCCTCAATTTCAAAAGTGTTCTTGAGGGAAAAAATAAGAAGATACAAGTCTTCAAAATTATTCGAAATAAAACCTATTCTAAACACGATTTACATTATTTTAGAAGAGCTGTTTTGAGGGAAATCATGTTTTATCATTTTAATTTCATGCTCTGTAGATTTGAAAGTTATTTGCATCTAAGAAAGCGTATATAGAAACAGTTTATTAATCAACATACATTTTTAAGCAAACGGTTTTAGCATTTTTATCTTAACAGTGAACATGCCAATTTGCTACAAGCCAAAAGAAGCAGCTCACTCTCATTTTTTAAGTCATTCTAATTCTCTCAATTTTAAGAATGTAAATTTTGGCATTAATTCGATTCATAGATGTGCTGCATTGAATTATTTTTTGAGCTTTTATCGAAAAAAAACAACAAAAAAACTAACAGATAGTAAGTTTAAACCAAAGTTAACATCGAAATGGTGCATGTCGCCTCTGCATTATTTCCACTCCAGAAAAGTTTATTCCTCGAAACTCGTGACCTTTTAATGTATTATTCCACAATTGTGTAATCTAACACTTTGTAAAAATATAGTAAAAAATACATATAACCTTTGTTTGTTTAAACTACATAATAAAATTTATTTCAATGAAATAAACTTTGTTTCAAATATATATTTGTGTTGGAAATTTTATTTATACTTGATAAAAGTGGACCAGGCTCTATGCCCTATGAAAAAATTATAATCTGTCAGCCAAGAAGACTCGGGGTTTATTTTCCCTAATAGGTTCTCAAATATCTAATTAAAAAATAGTAAAAACAAAAGAAATTTTACTGATCTTTCGTCGATTGCCGAAATGCTTGGTTGGAGATTTCAGGGATTTTTTCCTCTGCGCAATGTGGCCCGGTTTCCTCTTGAAAAGCATTCAATAAACATCTCATAAAACGCTACTAAAATGTTTAAAATTCTTAAGTACTTAAGAGACATTTAATTATAATCATTAATAGAATGCGTGTGACATCTTGCGTTTAACGTTAAGAACTTTGATTCTAAATTACGCGTACTAAAAAAAAAATTGATTACCCGAGAACAACTTCAACGAAAACTTAATGAACCATACCCTACCACTTTCCGTGTTTAAAAAACTTCTAGAAAAACATTTCTACTAGGCGATTAGGAAATTTGTAAGTATGGTATGTTGTGATATGGTCTTCGCATGCTGTTTTTTTTTTTTTTTTTACCAAATTGAATTATTGTTGCAAGGTGGTTCTCTGTAATTTATTCAACATAATAAGGTTTAATAGACTATCTGCACTGGAAATATTAAAAATGTCAATAAGTTGGCATCAACTATATGTTGTTAAATTTGAAACCGTAATTTCACGTTTTGAGCACAGTTGCAGATGCGACTTTTGTGCTTAGCACGGCATTCTTGAAATTTAGACAGAATTATTCAGGAAACTTTCAAAGCTTGTATTACATTTAAAACACTTTTTGTTTAATATCATCTTACAAATTTTGATGGCCAGTATGAAAATATTAACTTTTTTTTTGGCCTGGTTATGAATGAAAAACGCTTCTATTACGTAAACGGGCAATATGCGTTTTCGCAGTCACGATATGGTGACCTTTAGAGGTCAAGTTTAGCCGCTGATCTTAAAGACTACTGTGCCACTGACCTCCATAATATGCGGCTTTCATTTCGATCAAGGCCAAGGAAGATTGTTTGCAACACACGATTAGAGGTTGCGGCTAAGCAGTTAGTTTTTATAACTATTTTTTTATTCGTTTTTTATTAACAAATTATCAAACCTATCTAATATTTGAATTCAAAATGGTTGTAATAGTTTGTTTAAACGATCCTCAACGATCCTATTGTGAAGAAACTTATTGAAACTAATGGTAAGTATTAGTCTTCGCATTAAACAAATGTCAGTGGCGTAATGGACGGAGTCGAAATGCGAGAGAAAAAGGAGGGGTGGCAACAGTTGGTCAAGAGCCCGCTAACGAAGTTTTTTTTTTTTTTTTTGCCTTTGTAGTGATCAACCAAATACAAATAAAACTCCTTATATTCCTTTTGCTTTTCTCTGGGGGGGGGGGGGGGAAACAGTTTGACCATATAAGTACATTTAATTAAAAAATTCTGTATTTCACAACTTTTACCTTTCAACGCAAGGGCATTGTGTTGATCTGGCGTCGTAATTTCTGTCCAGTTTGTGCAAGTTTAGATTAAAAAAAAATTCATTTCCCCCCCCCCCCCCACTTCTGGGCGAAGTCTATATAAACTGTGCCCACCTGGTGGCTGAGGGGTTAGCACTCAAAACCCATATTTTATACTTATTTTTTCCAATGGACTTTTCAATTTCAATTAGTACATTTCAACTTAACAATACCTCAGGAAGAATCAAATTGCTACTTTTGTGCTTGCCATTTTTACAAAATTTAGGTTAATTTCAAGTCCCAAAACTGCTAATTAAATGTAATTTTTTTTTTTTTTTTTTTTTTTTTTTTTTTTTATGTTGATAGGGTATTTTTAAACTGCTTTTTATCTTCTTTTTTTTTAATGAAATATTTTGCAATAATAACTGTGCACAGCAGATTTTATACAGTGGATAAAAAAAGTCTCTGTACGGTAGCCAAAGTTACAAATAAATTAGCATAATTTCTAACCTTTTGCTTCATATATTCAGTAACTACTGAAATATGTTTAATTTGCTTCTTTAAAATAAGTTTATAATAAATGTCTTGTTTTACAAAACGCAGAAAGTATTTAAATTGAAATATTTAGGAGATGTTGCTAAGTGCCATGCAAAAAAAGTTTCCGAACGCAACATGAAAATTAATTCTGACATCTTCCACAACAGACTTGCTGAAAATTTTCAAAACTGAAGTGTAGGCAAGTGTGTCACGAAGACATGACAGCAGTACTTATTTGATTTTACTTGGTAGCTGATCATCTTAAAATGGAATTCCTAAACCTATTCGTGAGTTGGTGATTCAGTTAGGAAATAATGGATTATCTTTGAAAAGAATTGCTTTGAAAGAATTATTGAAGTCTATAGTACAATATATATCATTGAAAGACACCATGATCTTCAAACTTTTGAGGATAAGAGTTTGATCCGGAAGATCTTCAAAGCTAAAACGCTTGCATAAAAGGAATATCCTATTGTAACGTTCAATATAATCCACCAATAAGTGCACCTCAAGTCGCACATGCAGGGCCTGATTTAGAATTTTTTTTACTGTAGGCCCAACATTCAGAGAGGGGCCCCAATAGCAAATATTTATTTCTTTACGTCACAATATTACCAGATCAAGCTACATTCGTTAAGACTAACTTTTTACAATTAAAACTCATAGTTTACTTTCACACGATTTTTTTGTTATAATTAGTATGATATTGATTTGCTCAAAACTTTTGAATTAATCAAGACCCCCCCATGAACACTAATTTTAAAGTACACTTTCCTGTATTTTAAACTTATATTTTACTACAGGATCCACAAATTATATAATAATAAAGATTACTTAATTTTATAACAATAATTGTAAATAATACAAAGTAACCTTTCCACTGTTTCTACGATCTCTCCAAAAAGGAGGGCCAAAAAAGTCAACGGAAGAGCCTGTAAACCAATCAATCACAAAGACTCTTTCATTTCATAATATAAGAAGTTGTATATGGTTGGTTGGTTGGTTGGTGAACATCTCTTTACAAGAGGCGAGAGAAGGAGAACAGCGGCGTAAAGCCTTTGTCTCCGTGTACTTATGAAGAAGTTGTATATGATTGGCTGAACCGGAAAGATTTGCTTAATTAGGTTTTATTAGGTTAATCTATCTAACTTAACTCTCTGTGACTATAACAAATATGGAATTTGCGGACGTGTAACTAAAAATTTTTTATTATTTTTGCTCAGTACTTCCCATAAAAAGACTATTATATTTAAAATTTTCAGAAAACTTTCAAAATTTGGGGGCCCCTAGGCCCGGGCCTAATGGTAAATTAGGCCTTGCGCACATAACTTAAGAATTGATACAAACATTGAAGACAATTACCAAGTAACAATTTTTGTGAACTGGTTAAAACACTTTGAGTTTGAATTTCAAGATACACGTACCTATTTTATTTCCTTCTACCTAACGTAAATTGCTGACACCAGCAGCCCTCATACCCCACACCATAACGCCTCCTCCATAGTGCTTGCCATTTCCACATAAATTCTAGGTTAATATTTGTTGATTTGGTTTTCTCCAGACCATCATAACTCGATTATATGACTCTTGAATATTTAATTTTAATTCATCACTAAAAAGGACTGCTTTCTCAAATCGCTGCGAAATCAAAATCCCTGTGGTAATACCTCTTAAGGTGTTCTAAAATCCGAAATTCCCATGAAAATGCGATAAAGGTGTGAAAAGATAAAAAACGAGCGCCTTTAACACAGAGCTCTCTGCCCTTGAGCATCGTTCATCAACGATGGATTATTTTGTTTACGTTTCACGCACAAAACCCGTAAAAATGCTATAAAGGTGTAAAAAGTTGAAAAACGGATGTCTTTAATACATAGTCTTCTTCCCTTGAGCATCACTCATCATCAACCGATTTAATCCTCTCCTTTGTTTCCCTAACAAGGATGGCGAAGTATGGCCCTCGTGTTGCCCTTGCGCCGTTAAACTTAAATCAACTAACAAACTCTAACAAGGAAGGATAATGAAAGAATTGTCAAAAATTATACTACTGAATTCGCCCTGTTTTGGTTTTTACTTTCAATTACCCAAATGTATACAGCAATCGGTCAAAAAAAAATAATAATAATAATCTTTTTTTGGAACATCCTGATTTCAAAAAAGTGATCCAGAAAAAATGTGTGTAACTGGTTGGCATAACTCCCGAACAAATTGGCCTACGATGTTGAAATTTGGTGTGCTGATTAGTTGTGGCTCATGGACCCACCACTAAAGTTTTCTTCAAAATCGCGCATGTGCATAAGGTAGTTGCCATTGAAAAAAATCATGTTTCCCAATGATTGCTAAAAAACGGCTTCAACGATTTTGATCAAAATCGCTGTGGTAATGCCTCTCAGATGTTCTAAACATCCATGCCTTCAACACAGAGTTCTCTTTGTTTGAAAACAGCTCATCAACGATCACTTTTTCTGCTCCTTTCAGTTTCACTTATAAGAAAGAATAATGTAAGAATTATCGAAAAGTACATAGCCAAAATTCTCATTTTGGCGATGTGTTTTTTTTTTAAAGACTCGTATTACAATTATCACAAAAAATATCGCCAAACTGGCCATTTTTTCTAAGCGAATGGTGGAAATATAAAAACTGTAAATGCCAGGCATGGATGTTCGTTGTGGTTCGGAATCCTCGTTAGACTGTAGGTTCCAGCTTAATTAGCCTTTATTGTACAAAAAAAAAAGGTCGTTGTGCCTACAAATACAGCAACCTAATGGATAATTCCCGCATTTTTAATTCTAAATGTTTCGGTAAGGTCATAAACGCAAAAATTTCTGCACAGTGCGCTTTTTCTTTTTTACTTTCAATTACCCATTTGTATACAAAGGGTAATGAAAGTATTGGATTCGGTCAAAAAAAAAGAAGAAAAAAAGCATTTCTCCATGTTTTGGAACACCCTGATTTCAAAGAAGTGATCTAGAAAAAATTTCTGTCTGTATGAGTGTCTGTGGTCAGCCTAACTCCCGAACAAATTGACCTACGATGTTCAAATTTGATGTGAGGGTTGGTCGCTCATAATAAGAAAGCAAAAGTATAGTCTCTAGGACGGCAAATACTAAATATTCAACATTATGAACAACAGCAATAACAATCTAGGTTGAAGATTGGATGTAAAATGATTTGATACAATATGTACAATTCCAGTTTTTTTTATTTCTCAATTCTTAATATTTCGAAAAGGCCAAAACACAAAAATTTCTGCTCAATGCGTTTTTTTTTTTCTTTTTTTTTTTCTTTCTTTTTTTTAAAATTTGTAATCAAAATTCTCCTGTTAGACGATGGCGAGAAAATGATCTATTCGGCTGGAATTGAATGTGACGTAATTAAATCACAAACATCTTGGCTTGAAATGCAGCAGCGGCAACCAGATTTGCAAGTTTCTCGCAAATCATGCCAACCTGTACGGGATATAGCAATGATCTACCAACGCCAACTATTTTGCAGAAACCTCACTGTAATTATAGAAACGGTAGGACCCCTTTACGTCACTGATTTTCTTGACTGTTTTGATCAGACTGGTTTTGGCTCAGTTTTGAGGCATTTTCTTTTCTTAATATTTAAATTACTAATTTTTTTTTAAAGAACTTTTATTTAAATACTAGCTAAATACCCATGCTTAGCTACGAAATTTTAACATGTAAAATATTTTAGCTAGCTGTGAGACCTCGCATTGCGGAAATCTGTCATTCATGTATAGAACCCAGTTTTTGGCGCTTCGCTCGCAGGAAGGTTCATCGCTACGCAAAATCGAGCTCTCTCCGTTCGCTGAAAAGTTCATGGACAAATAAACACGGGCTTATTTCGCTCGTTAAAAGGTTCATTGCTATGCAAGCATTGGCTCGCTTCACTCGCTGAAAGGTCCATTGCTGCGTAAGCATAAGCTCGCTTCGCTTACTAAAATCTAATTGCTACGTAAAGACTTAATATTGGAAGCCTCTTCCTTGTCAAGAAAAAAAAATTCCCCGTTAATACAATAATACAACACCCCTTTAAGATTATTTTAACAATTGTTTTTGGAAAGCAAAATTAGAGGCTAAAACTACTTATGTTGAAACTTTCAGAGCTCTAGGCCTATTCAAAGTCACTTTTTGTGAAAAAATTAATTGAAAAACAAATGAAAAATTTAACATTCTTTTTGTAGTCCAATTAGAAGGCCAAAACAACTTGTGTTGAAAATTTTAAAAATGTTTCCCAATTACAAATCATTTTGTAAAATATTTGTTAATTAATTTAATAAAAAAACACAAAAAAAACCCTGTTTTTCAGAAATCCAATTAGAAGGCCACAACTATTTATGCTGAAAATTTCAAGGCTGTAGCCTTATTTGAAATCGTTTTGTAATATATAAATTAATTAATTAAAAAAGAACAAAATAAAAATTTAAAATTCTTTTTTTTAAAAATTCAATTCAAAGGCCAAAACTACTTATGTTGAAAATTTCAGATCTGTAGCCCTATTGAATATCGTTTTGTAACATATTTATTAATTAATTAAAAAAAATTAATTAAAAAAGAACTAATTAAAATTTTAACGTTCTGTTTGTGATGTATACAATTAGAAGGCCAAAACTACTTATGTTGAAAATTTCAGAGCTGTAGCCCTATTAGTAGTCGTTTTGTAAAATGTTTATTAATTAATTAAAAAAGAACAAAATAAAAATTTGAAATTCTGTTTTTTAAAAGTCCGATTAAAAGGCCAAAACTACTTATGTTGAAAATTTCAGAGCTTTAGCCATATTAGATATCGTTTTGTAACATATTTATTAATTAATTAAAGAAGAAGTAATTAAAATTTTAACATTCTGTTTGTGATGCTTAAAATTAGAATGGCAAAACTACTTATGCTGAAAATTTCAGAGCTCTACTCCAATTTTAAGTAGGTTTCTCTAGAGCCACAGACACACAGCTTGTTTTATTATTATAGATTTGGAATCAGGAAGAAATTCATCATAAATATAAACTAATTTCACTCGTTTTTAAAACATGCGGGAACTATCCATTGTAACGATATCTGTGCTAAAAGCACTAAAAACTGAAGAAAGAAAAAATCACGGCCATGCTGCATTTTTATATTTATTTGATAACCAATGTGTGCTATTTAAATATTACTCTGACGTCACGCTTGTCAACTTATCACATTGGATGCTCAAAACAAGTAAGCTCTCGCTATGCTGCTAGTTACAAACTCGCAGTCGGGGAAGAAATGGGGAAGTTGATCACGAACAGAGCAACCACAAAAGCTAATAGAAAATTTCGATCTCGTATTCTTCTAGGTGCTCAAAATTTCGAGACTTATATGGCTGTGTGAAGCACTTTATAAGAGGCAGAAATAGACAGTCGAAAATTCCAAACCACAAGCAACATTTCAAACTGCAAAGTTATGGCATTTTTTGAAATGGTATAGTTCTCCAAACTTTCGTCTTTCTAACAAATCGTGCAAAATTTCAAATGGTTGTTTAGTTCTGCAAAGACCTTGTAAATAATATGGATATTTTATTGTTTTAAATATGTTCAAACAACTAGGTAGGACAAGATGAATCCATGTTAATAGAAATTTAACTCTAAATTCAGGACCGGCCTAAGAGCGAAATGCTGGGTGTGCAAGAATGACTGTTGGTGCCTCTTAGAATGAAAATGGGTGTATAGAAAACCCTAAAAAAAAAAATCCGACAGGAATGTTTTATAATTGAAATTTGACGGGACTAAATACCTGTAGTTTGTTTTCATTTTAAAGAGGTTAAAAACTAATAAGTAGTAATAAATATTAAATTTTAAAGTAAACTATTTAGTACCTTTTCATTATTTTTTAAAATGATTTCTATAACAAATTCTTTTAACTGACTTTTTCAAATTTCAATCGATGTGCTGTACTGTACTTGTGTAAAGAGCAAACTCCTAAATTCATAGTAAGTTTATAGTTTTGTCTGGTAGAAAATAACACACATTTTTTCATCACAACAAAAGTTTTATTTGATTTAATATTCATGAAAAAAAAATTGATTAAAATAATCTGTATTATAACACTTAACAGTAAACTTTCCTAGCTTTAGCTGCCGAAAATATTTTATTTGTGCATCATAATCTAATGATGATGAAATTGCAAGGTGTTTTAGTGTTTTTTGTGAAAGAGCAGGCATTAGGTACGTTAGGCTAATTTGCATTCAAAATTACATAAATTTTTTTAATTCTTACCATATTTTTTCTTATTTCAGTACCCCTCTCAACAAGTGTGCGATCGCATATGCATTAGCCCCCCTCACCCTCTCCTATCTACACTTGTGGAATTTGATTAGTGCATTTTAATTTGCTATGGTGCTATTATTTCTTATCTTGGCAATAAAATTGAATGGAATAATAGTAGTTTTCAAACATGTGCAGCATCCCTCATTCTTTAATACAGTTTATTTGCCTAAAAATAGCAAATTTGTTTTACTTAAAATTAGTAAATAAAAATGATTAAGTTCCTTTCGACACAATTCACTGTTATGTATGTCATTCTTTATCTCTGTAGTTGGTGGAGGATCTTCAGGAGCAGTCGTTGCTAGCCGTCTATCCGAAGATCCCAATGTCAAAGTCCTGCTTCTTGAAGCAGGTGGTCCAGAAAATCAGATAACAGATGTTCCTCTGGTGGCTGCCAGCTTGCAACAGACACCTGTAGATTGGGCTTATCAAACTGAACCACAAGAAGCTGCTTGTTTTGGACTCAAAGGCAGAGTATGGTTTATCTCTCTTAAGCATTTCCTTAAGAGATTATTTTTATTGAAAAGTTTATTAGGAGTTAAAGCTTGACATCCTTGTAGAATATTAAAATTAAATATGTTCTTGTGTTTTTCAATCATTGCTAAAGAACTGAATTATTGTTAAATAATAAAAAAAAATGCATTATTTGCTTTGGCTTAACTACATTAACAATTTGAGTTTTTGTTTAAAAATAAATAATTCATTATATTTATTGTTTGGTAAATTTTCAAAAATTCTGATGGATTAGGATGAAACTCTGAAGGACTACCTATTGATTCCCTATTATAATGTTTTATCTCATTCTGTGACATCTCATTAGCTTTTTATTTTCTATTTTCACAATGATGCCCAAACTTAAGTTCCAATACTCGACACCCTTAAGTCATAATAACCTTTCCTCTTTTGATTTTAACCGAGATAATAAGTAGCAGGCATATTCTTCTGAACAGTGTCTGAATGACCTTCAGCATATGACTTCATATAAAGCAAGCCAGGGTGGCTACAGAACATGGAATTCAGGGAATTTCACTCTTCTGGAAAAATCAGGGAATTTCATAAAATTACCCTTTAATCAAGGAATTTTGAAATTTTTGAGTTTCACTTCTCGCATGCCCCTTGCGGATATCTACCTCGGTTTGCATCACGTGAAGTGGATGCTGTGATGTCAATGCATTGTATACAGTTTTTTTTAAGTCCGTCTAAAAAGCCCTCAATATCTGGCTACTTGACCGATTTGGGAGAATGACGATTTCGAACTTTTTCTACTCTCAGCAACTAATACAAACTATCGATATCTCGCCCACAACCACCTGTTGATGTTCCGCTTTTTCTTTTTTGATTATTATCTGCGATCATTATTATGCCTGGAACAATTATTTCTGTTAGATTTCTGATGATCCTATAACTTAGCAGCGCAGCTATTATGCTATGAACAGGAAACAGCATGTGACATATATTAAAGAAAATAATATGTTTTATTTGTGTTATTTT
This sequence comes from Linyphia triangularis, assembly GCA_963978545.1. NCBI lineage: Eukaryota > Metazoa > Arthropoda > Arachnida > Araneae > Linyphiidae > Linyphia > Linyphia triangularis. The sequence continues at coordinate 20,379,342 of OZ021725.1, forward strand.
TGAAATTAAAAAGAAAGTATTGTACTGGTTTTGCTTTACCTTGAAGTTATCAAGTATGGCTGAAGTTGGGGAATTTTGTATTTTTTAATTGTTTTCCATTCTTTTTCATGTAAAGATGTTTGTTTTGATTTTTACTGTAAATTTATTATGGCACAATTATACTTTTACTATTTAGAATTAAATTTACTTATTAAATTTTTGTTTTCTTAAATTCTCCATTATTTGGTTTTTTGAATTATAGCACACATCAGGGAATTTTTTAAGAAATCTTCTAGATATCAGAGAAATGTCAGGGAATTTTATTTCTCAAATTCTGTAGCCACCTTGGCAAGCAGGGTAATAAATAAAATGCATCTGTAAGCCGTTTTTAAAGGTAGAGATTTCATTATCTTGTAAATAAGTGAGAGAGAAACCTCATTGGGTCAGTACTTCAGGAAGAAATTTTTTAAAATCTTGAAACACATTTAAATATTAACTTGCAACCCCATTTTGGTTTTTTATTATGTGTTTGTCATGTCAAGTGTATCCCTAAAATATATTTAAACATCAGCTTTCAAAATTGCTTATTTCTAGTTATATAATTATGTCTTGTTCTTGCTATAGCGCAGTCGATGGCCAAGGGGACGTGTTCTTGGAGGCTCGAGTGTTCTGAATTATATGCTGTATGTACGAGGAAACAAGAGAGATTATGATAATTGGGAACATTTGGGAGCTAAAGGGTGGTCTTGGAAGAATGTGTTGCCATATTTTTTGAAGTCTGAAGATAACCAAGATCCAGCTTTTATAGATTCAGGTAATCAATATTTATATTTTAATTGGTTATTCTAGAAGCATTGAAGATTTCATGATGTGACATAAACTATGTATCTATTTTTAGATTTGTTATGCTCAGTTTAAAGTTGATTACTAAACAGTAGTTCTTTTGAACTAACAGGCAAATTACTAAATTATTAATTACAAAATATAATTAAATTAGTAAAACCAATATTTAATAAATTACTAAATACTCAAGTTATTAGAAGTAGTGCATTCTTAGTGTATGATTTAAGAGCATGTATAATCTAATGGTAATTTTTAAATTGCTCTCTAGTTTAAAAAACAACAAATATAGTACTACTAAAATGCTACTTCACACAAATTGACATTAACATTTTTTTAATATTTTTTTTCATTTCAATATTTCCAATTTTCACATGAAAATCTCATACATTTAAAAACTATTCCTGACCCAGCAAAAATTGGTTCTTGGCTCCCCTCCAGTTTTGGAAGTATGGCACTAAACAAATAAAAATTAACATATATTTGCCAATAGATTTGGGGTGAACCAAAACACAAAAGTAGGACGCTTACTTCTTCTAAAGACACAATTGAATTAATCAAGTCAGAAAGTCGTAAATAATTAAATTTTCTCACACATGCTGCTATCATATTCATGTGATTTGTTAACTTGGGAATAAACAGCTGTTAACCAGTTGCTACTTAGCTTAGTGCAAACCTGTTAAAGTTCTCTATGGCAAACACTATCATAGTCTAAAACTGTCGTAAAACACTGAAGTAGTCTTTTGGGTATGGCAAAGTATTTTGTCAGATTAATTTTTAAAAGTAACTTCCTATGTAAAAATTCATTTAAGTAGAGTGCATACTGCTTCTCTTTTACATTCCTGTTGAGTGCAAGATTGTAAACATTTAAGTAGGTATTTGAGGAATTCTCAAAGTCAATTCAATAGTATATATGCTTATTATAGGAGATTTTTTGCTTTTGCAGGCTATCACGCTACTGGTGGATATTTAACAGTTTCTACTCCTCCTTATTCAACACCTTTAGCACAGAGCTATGTTGAAGCGGGTATGATGATTGGTTATAAAAACATTGATATTAATGGACCCAAACAAGGAGGTATTTCAAAATCAACTCTCTTTCAATAAATTAATTTTTAATTGTTTATATTATAGTACTGCATTTTTAACTTTGTTTATTTGTTTGAATGTTAATAAGTTCATAAATAGCTGGATTGTATAAGTAATTTGTTCAATTTCCCCAGCTGCTATTTTATAATAAATTTTCCAACTAACAAAGTACTGATCAGAACAAAGCTTATTCTTGTTGAAATGCTCATTTTAGAAATGACTTCTTATTAAATATTTAGTGATGTATATATATATATATATTTTATCAATCCTGTATTATATATGCACAAGTGTATGTCCAATGTATAATTTCATACAAGTGTTGCTTTAAAAAAAATATGCACATAAATTGCTTAATCCTTAGCTTCATAAAACTTAAATTAGGTCAAATTGTAGTTCATTTGAATGTGCAATTGAAATATTTCTTAACATCTTTACTTCCAGATTATTTATTGTTTTATACCAGTGTCTTATTATATGTGCACTAACTTTCTTAAATTTTTAAAAGCATGTAAAATATTTTGAAAGCTTGAATTTCTAAATTTGCAAGCATAATTTTTATTCATAGAGCTTTGCCATACTAATCTCTGTATTAAAATATATATTTGCCTTGTGATAAATAATGTATGTTGTGCATAAGTGGCATATGTAGTAAGGTAGATTAGGAGAACATTTAGAAGTTGTATTTAAATGCCGTTAAATATCTGTACTTCAGAATTTACCAACCTCTACTGAAATCCTAAGGAATTTTTAAGGTATTTAAAAGGTTTTTCCCACTGTAGTTTTAGGTATTTTTAAGGTATTTAAAACTTTCTTTCAAGGTATCTATAAAGTAATTTAGATGTATTCGATTAAGGTATTTTTACCTACTAAATTGTGCAGAAAAAACTAGATTTTCCATACCTTTAGCCCAAGATTTTGCACACATGTATGAAGGTATATTAAAGGTTTCTTTTCAGAGGTATTTATAAGTATTTTAGAGATATTCAATTAAGAAATTCAAATTCCATAAAATACCTTCCTTTAAGGTTGGTATAAAAAGGTATTCACCTGAATACCTTGGTAAAACATCTAAACTTTGGAGGTTTTCATTAGAAACCTCATAAAACCTTAAAAATACCTAATGCCTCATAGATATTTTAAGGTTTCTAAATATAAAACCTTAAAAATACCTCTGGTTAGGTATTTTTCCCCAGAGGTATTTTTAGTTAAAATCTCGAAAATACCTTGAATACATAATTTAAACCTAAAAAATACTTTTAAAATATCTTTTATTTTAGTAAGGGAAGCCTCACGTTGTGATGCATTACAGGATTATTCAACAGATTCCTATTCCCATTGGACTCTCTATAATTATGTTCTGTTATAACTCACTAAATGCTTAAAAAAAATTCTTTTAGTGAGTTATGATATTATAGTTCAATAGAAAATTTCATTTTCAAACATTTCGAGTACGCAAAAATTTGTTGAACTTTCGATTTTAACCTTTTCTCTGAGGTACAGTTATATCTTTAACTGTTTTAGAAATTCCTTAAAATAATTGGAGTGTTTAATTTGTACTAGAAGTTGTAAGGCACCCATTGTTAAATGATAAATATAACATACACTTTAATTTATTGTGCACAAAATATCTTTTAAAAATTGTGTGTGAATTGATTTATAACTTTTCTTGCTGTGAATTTGATCCAATATACACCTCTACTTGACTTAAATCACTTAATCATGATAAAGCCATATATAGTTGACAGTTGGCTGTGTAAAAATACTGTGGTTTCTATATTGATACCAATGTGATCAGATGACAAATATAATTATAACTATATATTATAATATGCAAAAAAAAGTAAAACTTTCAGTGATAATTAGGAAAAAAAAGCATATAAGCTTAAGAGTGGCATTTGAAAAAACTTCTATCTACGACCCAAAACTAACTTTGAGAATCGGAGAAACTCATCGTAATCATATAAAACTTGCGAAGAAACCAATAAATGTTTCAACATTCATGGTCTTGGTAGATTAAAAATCATCAAATTTTAAACTTGTGATGAACCCTTTCAAACATAAACGCTCTATCTCGAATGCGTATCGTGGTATTCACTGTTTGCTGAACTGAATAAAAGGCAGCTATGTCATTATTTTGCAGCGCTACGTAGTCGGTGAGTAAGTGAATCAATAATGAGCATAATTCTTGTAATAATGGGTACTCTTAATTTGCCATCTATGTTTAACCCGGTTTAATAAAGATAACTCCTCCACTGTAAAAATCAAGCAATTTTTTTGCATTAAAAATGAATTTATGTTTTTTTAATTTTTAACTTCCTATTCCAGACTGCATGTCTTAACTTGCACATTTCCATATTACTTAAAAACCTTTTTCTTTTAACAGCATATCGTAACAATTTACAGATATCAAAAAGGAGCTAAGAATTAAAAGTGGAAAATTATACATCCAAGTTTCTAGATGCTGTTTTTTGCAGTATTGCATTTTAGTCCATCCTTCAAAAGTTGTTTTTTGTAATATGTTTTTAGATGACATGAAAATATTACTATATTAAATCCTGTAAAAATTCTTCTTTTGACTCAATCAGAACATAAACTGTGTCTTCCGATAAATATACCACGGATTAATCGGTTTATTTTATCTTGACTTGTTAATTTTAGTTATACTAAATTGAGAGGATTGAAATCATTAGTTAAGTACTTGTTATGTTTGGACAGGTTGGATGATTCCTCAAGGTACCATTAGAAAAGGAACTCGTTGCAGCACAAGTAAGGCTTTCCTTCTTCCAACACGTGGGAGGCCAAATCTTGATATTGTGGTTTTTGCTCATGCTACCAAGGTAAGGGCCTGAAAATAATCTTGCAATACCATTGCATGAATTATGCTCACTGTACCTTCATTACCTGATTTTTTTAATTAAATTATTAATTAATTTTAATTATTATTATTTATTAAATTTTACTCAATTCTTTTAGGTAACTTTATTTTACTTTTATAAAGTGTAAAATAATATTCATTTGTATCAGTAGTTCAAAAATATGCTGCCGGCTAAAGAAAAAATAACCATAAGTGTAAAAAGTACCCTTAATGAACCAGTAAACTCCTAATAGCCAAATGTCAACTTGCCAAATAATACTTTTTTACATACTTTTTTGTCTGCTTACCTGCTGCTCGTTAATTTTCACTGAGGTTAGGAAATTTTTTTCTTCTTTTTTCAAGAAGTTGCTTGTTTTGAAAATTGTGCCAAGTTGGCAAGGATTGTATGTCATTGATAGAGGAAATTAATGAGTAATAACTTTGCTAACTTGGGTCAGTTTTCTAAAGATTCACTTATTTAACATGAGGCATAAGGAGGGGAAAGATTGTGTTTCTTTCCTTATTAAAAAGGAAAGAGTTACAGATTGTCAGAAAAAAAAAAAGAAAGAAGAAAAAAAAAAAAAAGGATCCTCCTTATATAGTAGGTTATTTGTTTCAATTTTAGTTCAACTTATTAGGACTAGTTTTTTTAATGCTAACTTTTTTTTATATATATTCTTATACTGCTGGTATTTTCCTGCATTCTGTTTGCTATTCAAAATGATGTTTGACATATACTAAAAATGCTATCAATAATTCTTAACCTATGTTTTATAGGATGTAAAGTAAATCAATTGCATATTATTTAAGTGCAAAATTAACAATTTTTTAAAAAGCACTTGTATGGATTTTTTATTAAATTACCTTTAATTTAGAGTATTTTTTGTAAAAACTACATATTTTACTAATAATATATTATTTCTAGCTTATAAAATCTTTTTTATATTACATGTTTTAAGAACGACATATTGCAGTGTTCAATTATTCATATAATTAAAAGAGTTAATTTTCAGTGAAATGATAAAAATGAAAGTGTTAGTATTTCCATTTGATTAATTACTTTTGTTAATGCTAATTTATAATGTATGTTTTTCCAGTCTTTTTGTTTTATGATTGAAACTTTATCTATAGATCCTGTTTGATAATATGAAGCGGGCCCGAACTGTACAATTTGACAGGCTGAAGATTTCATATGCTGTGCATGCTCGTAAGGAGATCATTGTATCAGCTGGTGCAATCAATTCCCCACAGCTTCTTATGCTTTCAGGAATCGGCCCCAAGCATCATCTCCAACAGCTTGGGGTTGGTGAGATTGTACTTTGTTTAATATTTTAATTTTGTTTCTTTTTTTAAGTGATGCTTGAATTATCAAATTCTGAGTTAAGATATTTAAAAATTTTAATAAGGTAATGTAGAATATAAAATTGAATTTTATAATAAAACAAGATATAAAAAAAAAAAATGATTTAAATAATGATAATTTTTTTTTAAAATTCAAGACATTTAAATTTTATTATCAACTAAAACGTATTGAAAGACTAGCATTACAAGTACTGTATATAATGGTTATATTTCATTTAAGTAGAAAAATATTACATTACAATAAACTTTTGAAATTGACATTCAGCAGTCCATTAGTAGATCATCTGGAAACTTCCAATTTTGAAACTGTGTTGCTCTTTTTGCCAATGAAGATGGCTCAAAATTTTTTTTATAAACTTTACTACTTTAAAATTACTTTTCATATTTTCATTCCACATTCTATAGGGTTTTCCTTTTGTGTGTGTGTGTGACTTAATTTGTTATTTTAGTTATATTCATAGTGTAGTGTTTCCTAAAAAAATATTACATAAAGGATTTAAAAACATAATCAATACTTATTAAAGAAATTATCAGTCAATAATTATTGAAAAGTTTCAATGTAATTCTTTTTGTAGACCATAGACATGTTTCTAGACCATACAGAATTGATAGAATTCCTGACATACCATGATCGCGTAGCCCAGTCGTGAGAGGTGTTCTCGTAACCTCCCGTTTGTGAGAACGATCCTAGCTTAGTGCTCGCAATCCTGATGGTGCTGAGCTCATGACCAGGGACCAACTAAAGACCTCTGTGTTCGCTAATGGTGACTGGGGCATGTTAAATCAGTCATGGTTGCAAAGTCCTCCAAGTTTCCATACAAATCAATACCTCTGAGGGTAGCATAGCCAAGTCTTCTGCTGGAATATTCTGCTTGATATTACTTCTAAATTTAGAAGTTCCACTTATGGTCAGTAGTGCTGCCATTTACCGGGTAGCTACCGAAAAGAGGTAGAAATGAACTCTTCTGTGGTTATAGGTAGACTAGTGCACTCCCTCTCACGAGCGAGTGTGTTCTAACATCTTGTGCAGTACTGTCCACTACCGACCTTCAGATAATTGGGTTGGTACAAAATGCATGTAAAGCAGAGGTTCCTTAATCCCCATAGACCTTGATAAAACGAGATACCATAATTGACCTCGCATACTGTATTTTTTGTCAATATTCAAGCATATATAAACTCATGTTACTCTTGGAAAATAATTTAATATAGGTTTAAAAAATTAACTTAAAATTGAATTAGTTCGGAATGTATCTAGTTTAGAGGTCGGAAATATCGATCAAAATAAATATCGATACTATATCGTTGCATAGAAAAAAATATCGATATATCGATACATGATTTTTTTGTTATTTGATTTTCAATTTCACCAGAAAGGAAGTTTTTCGGGGCAAATTTCTACTTTTCATGAATTCATGCAAAAATTGTTTTAATAAATAAAATATAAAAATTGTTTTAATGAATAAATTATATTAATAATCAGAATAAATAAAATACATTTCGCTGCCAATGCATAAATTCCCATTTATTTTTAAAGAAAAAAATTTTGAAAAGTAGTTTTCTACAAATTTTCTGAAAGAGATGTTTTTAATATTTAAAATTAGATGCTAATTCCAGGCACACATTGGCAACAGAAAGGCGCTATGTTAATGACAACTAATACATGATCTTATCTTTCCATTACGTTAAGTTTTCTTTTTTGTTAGGGTACCATTTTAACAGTCTCTCAGCCAAGTCCAAACTTTAGATTTGAAGTTTTTGAAAAGGGAATAAAGAAAATCGAAAAAAACACATGGAACTACAAAACGATCATCAAAAAACTAAAAACGTTTGAAAATATCGATATACCGGAGACTTGTATCGATATTTTTTAAGAAATATCGATACAAATATTGTCGTATCGATATATCGCTGACCTCTAATCTAGTTCTAGAATTAGTTCTGTTGTATCTAGTTTTGACTTTCATTTTTGTTTGAAAAACATGCATGCTACCACTATTTATGGTCTGTTTTTATTGGTTTTTTTTAACAATTTCACTTCTGTTTAAAATAGATCCCTGTAATTGCTGACCTTCCAGTTGGGTATAACTTGCAAGATCATATCTATCCTGGTGGACTTCATGTTCTGATTGATCCTCCAGTGTCCATTCTTCAACCGAGAATTATCAATTTGAAGGATATTAACAACTTTATTCTCTTTGGAAGGGGTGAGTGATAATAGTATATATGTTTTATTTTCAATTACCCTTTATATAATATAGGAAAGTATTGCATTTGGTAAAAAAAAAAATCGACTTTTGCATTTCTGCATCTTTAGGAACGTAACAAATCCAAAAGAGTGGTCTAAAAAATGTCTGCCTGTGGTCACCATAACAAACGCATGAGTTCATGTTCAACTTTTGGATGTGGGTCAGTGGTGACCATATGGCCTATCACTAAGATTTTGCTAAAATATCGCAATCATATGAAACGAAAATTGAAAAACTTGTTTTACAGCAATTGCCGAAAAACGTCTCCAATAATTTTGCACTGGGGAAATATTTCTTATATATTTAAAGAAACTTCATATGGAGTATGTAAAATTTCTATTTTGTATGATTTTATAGGACCTTTCACAACCCTGGGTGGTGTTGAAACTCTAGGCTTCATACACACCAAGTATTTGAATGCATCTCTTGATTGGCCAGATGTTGAAATTCATTTTGTGTCGGGAAGTCCAGTTTCTGATGGTGGACAGACTTTTCAAAGAGTAATGGGAGTGTCAGAAGAGGTAAGTACATTCTTGTGTCCAAATAATAGTACTGTCCAGACTGTTTGTGATGACTTGTAGATAATTTGAAAGTGCATGTGTGCATTGGACCCAAAGCATCCATTATAATCTATAGGCATTATTTTATGCAATGTATAAAAAATAAAGGAAAGTACATGTTGTTTTGGCTGATGGAACGGTATAGTGGTTAGCGTGCTAGCTTCTAGACCGCGAGGTTGCGGGTTCGAGTCCTGTGTAAGGCATGAGTGTTTGTAAATGTATGTTGGCTTGTCTAATGATGAATGTTTCAGCACATTATAGCCCTCGTGTTGCTGACGGCGCCAGATAATCTGAAAACAACCAACATGTTTATTTTGTATGTATGGTGCTCCAATTGGCATCGATGCCACCTACTACTGAATCTGTCAGCATATTTTCATCTTATTATTGAACTTGTCTTGAAAAGTAATGTAAGAGCATCAAAATGTTGGGCATCTTCCTCACAGGCTTGGTAAGTGAAATTACCAAGCCTGTGAGGTTAGTTAGATTCCTGCATAAATTATATAATTTAGCCTATATTAAAATTAAACTAGTGAATTTGAATTTAATAATCAGTAGTCTTTTCATTAATATGTTTTGAATATTTTAGAAAAAAGCCATCCTGATTTCGGAATTCAATTTTTAGAGTTTAAAACAGTGTGTTTGATATTAATTTCAAATGCCATCTATAGAAACTACCAAACATTTTCTTTTTAATGGGGGTCAAAATGTCAATATAATTGCAGAATCTTGTATGATAATAAAAACTTGTGTAATGACTCTTAATTTGCAAAGAATTTTGTTACATTATTAATTGATGGCAATTAAGTATTTTTACCTTATGTTTTATATTTTTAATATATGTTTACATTTATTTGAACATTTAATTCATTTGTATTAATTAAAAGTATTAAGTTACTTCTGCCATTTAAATTATTTCAAACTTAATTTCAGTTGTGGGAGACATTTTACAAACCTTATGTCTTTAGAGATACCTTTTCTATGAATCCTGTTCTCTTGAGACCTAAAAGCAGAGGCTTCATCAAACTACGATCTACTGATCCTTACGATCCCCCAATAATTGACCCAAAGTATTTAACACATCCCCAAGATGTTCTCACAATGGTTGATTGTAAGTAAAACTGTCTATATTATGTTTTATTTATTTGCAAAAATAAATTAATGTAGGTTGTAGTATTGATGTCTCTTTATTTCACAAGTTGAAACATTAATACTAAAAAAAAATATTAAAAACTTTTATCCATTACATACGCTTTCATCACATTTTTATGTTTTAATCAGTATGGCTATTTTTCTGAAATTTTATAATTAACACATTTTGGATTATTTTGAATTGGGCTTAATTTGAAGGGAGAACATTTTGAACAAATTTTTTTTGTAAACCATAAAATTGGTGTCATGCATAAGCAAATTAAAAGTTCTTTCTTCTATTTGATTTAATATACAAAATATTTAATCCCTTCAACTTTTTTTTCTTAAGGGTTTAGAATTGTTACAGTATGTTTTTTGCTCTCAAAATCCTAATTTCATTAATTATCCAACAAAATATGTAATTGTTTTAAATTTAGTAAATCTTTGTGTTTTTGAAAAAATTTTTGCTTACGAACGATCTAAACTTAGATTTTTATAAATCAACCCTTGAATTTCTACCATGTTTGTAAAATGTCAATCATCTTTTCATTTGATATGAATTAAAAATTGCTGATTGTCCATGTCATGACACCAGAATTTTTTACTTCAACATGTGATGGCATCCTTCATAATGACAAATACTTTCTTTCATACTTAAGGCCAACTAATTAACCTATTCAATACTGAATATTTTCCAAAATTATTTTTTAAATGTATTTTCAGCAATGAAGATCTGCATATCTGCTCTGAAGACGCCACCAATACAGAAATTTGGTGGGAAATTGTTCGAGTCCCCTTTGCCTGGTTGTGATCACCTCCATAGACAAAGTGATGCCTTCCTGGAGTGTTTAGCAAGGACTTATACAGCCACCCTTTATCATCCAGTTGGAACATGCAAGATGGGAAGTATATGGGATCCAACAACAGTTGTTGATCCTCAACTCAGGTATGGGATTTGTATTAATTCTTCATTCATACCATGTATCCAGGCCAAAAAAAATTAACAGGGTACCTACGGTTATTCAAAGGGCTTAATATTTTTTAATTTGTTTTCCAGTTCTTGAAAGTACTTGAAATTTTTTAGAGGTCCTTAAAAAGTCCTTAATTTTTTTCACCTATTCTGCACCACACCAAAAATTTCTGGTTTATTTGTATTGCGCATGCATCAACTTGTATATTGTTTGCTTCATATTTGCTGATTAATTGTGTAGAAATCAAGCCAAAAGGTTAAAAGGCAATTAACAAAGTCTTCTTTATAAGACAAAATGCAAATTATGTGTGAAAGATTTTTATATTAATGCTCTTGACAAAGCAGCTGTAAAGTCACACATTAGAGCTGATACATGAAAAAAAAATTCATTCGAAAGTCCTTAAAAAATATTATTTAGTCATTAAAAGTCCTTGAAAAGTCATTAATTTTCATTCTATGATTTCAGTGGGAATCCTGATTATTCCATATGTAATGTTTCAAATGCTTTGTTTCATGAGACATTTAACTGTGAAAGAAATTTTCCTCAAAGAGCAATGGTATTTAAAGAAAGTAAATAAATCTAATTTTAATATCTAATTTCTATTTATTTTATATGGTTTTAAAGGGTAATTTTTTTTGGCTCATTTAATTATTCTGATTTATGTGTGTGATGGAACTGGAATTTGGAGATTGAAGACAATAAAGTATAGATTTAGTAACATCGGAGTTGGATCCATGATATAGGATTCAAGGAGAACTTCAAATGAGTCTAGAATTTTAAGAAGAGTAAAAAGCAGAGAAAGTATCAAGGAAAACTTAAGAAGGTTCACAAATGGTTAACTAACTGTATATTTATGGTGAAATGCTTAATATTTTTTTAATAAAATGATGCTAAATTTTAAAAGGTGTTTTTTGGTTTACACTAAGCAGCAACCTAAATTATTCTAAATCGCAATCAAAAATAAACAGTTTAAAAATACATTTCAATTGTGTTACCTTAAACTTTTTTAAAGTGGTCAACTTTCTTTTGTAGTTTGTTGTATAGTGTAAACTAGATATGGTACAGTTCAGTGGAAACACAGATGTCAACTTTTTTACCGAAATTTCAGCCTACTGTGAATGTAGACTACAAAATCAGAGAATTGGGTTTGATTAGATTAACCTGTTTCTTAATATAGTATAACTGTTTAAAGTATACTTATACAATTGAGATGATTTTCTTTAATTTTTATATTATAATTTCAAACTTTTTGGCAGTATTATCAGAATTAAAAATGATGCATTTTTATATATAAACTTTTTTTTCTATTAATTTTTTAATTAGCTAATTGCAATTAAAATGACTAATTAGGACATTATTAAAACATATATAAACTTGTAATTAACTTAGAGATATGATTTTTATTTCAAATAAAAGATATTATATTGATGCATGTTTCCATAAAGAATTGTGAGTTTGGCTTCAATATTTATTTAGTTACAAGTTTTTGAAATAAAAGCTTGAAAAAATAGTAGTTTTCATAAAAAAAATTAAGATTAAAATATATATAAAAAATTTGTTTATTACAATATATATTAGATTATAATAGGAAACACATGCACAACTATTTCTACAAAACAAAATTAGAATTTTGTAAATCGGACCATTTATCATGAATTTATGATCATTGGCGTAAAGTCACATAACACCAAAATGTCATTCTTCAGAAAATGCGTTTAAAGTTTACTACACTAATTTATGTGATACAAAAAAGGTTCACAAAACCCACTGTAATTTAAAAAGTCATTTGAATTTCAGAAAGAAAATGGTATCATTTTAAAGGTAATAAATTCAGGAGTATTTTAAAACAAAAACTTACTTTAGTCAAATTTCGCAATTCCTAATGTATTTGTATACCTTAAAGTTGTTTGAATTCTGAATTAAAAAAAAAAAAAAATATGGTTTTTTAGCCAGTTTTCATTGTTTTAGTAAAGTTCAGCTTTGTTTGCTTGGGTGACCATTTCTGAAACTAAGCATTAATATCAAAGTTTCATAGTTTGAATCGTTTACATTTTGATTTTTTATAGTTTATAAACAAAAGCGTGCCTTGATCTTTTACATTTGAGTTTATTTTGCGTGCCAGTAAAAAAAGTATTGTTTGAATACTTAAAGATTTTGTGTGTGTTCTAAGTTATTATACTACAAATTTTAGTCACCATTCCTGGAATAATGAGGCATTGGGATTTTGTTTAAAGGAAATATACTTTAGAACATATTCTAGATGCAATTTATTCTGGCAGATCTCATATGTGTCCTACTGCCTTTGCTTAAAATATTTAGTTGTTCTTAGCCTTGTCTATAAATTATTTCTTTATTGATAGGGTAAAAGGTGTTCAGGGTCTCAGGGTAGCAGATGCATCTATTATGCCTGAGATTGTATCCGGAAATACAAATGCGCCATGCATTATGATAGGAGAGAAAGCTGCAGACATCATTCGTGGCAAGAAAACTGTTCTTAAAAAGAAAAAGGGCAAATAGCCCCAAGGCTGAAATGTAAGTGTACTTAAACCTCAAAAGACCAAAGTTGCCTTCAAAGAGAGCTATAACCTTTTATACAACAATACTCAAAATGTAGATTTCTGCTGATTAGATATTTATTTTTTATGCCTGTGAAAAGGTATTGTTGAAATGTATAAAGATTGTTTATGGTAGTTTAATATATTATAAACATATTTTTAGTCATCACCATTCATGGAATATATGAGGCACTGTAAATATTGTGTTGATTGTGTGTTCACACGTCTGTATCATTATTTCATGTGTTTTAAATAAATTTATGTTATATTCTCTTTGTAGTTCTGTGTATTTTAGCTGCCTTCAACTTCTATGGCTGCAGTTAAAAGAAGTTTAAATTATAATAGTTCATACAATTCAGGGTTTAAAGTTCCTAATTCTTTTAAGTTTATTGTTTTGGAACAAATTTATTTATATTATATGAGGTTTGATTTTTATATAACATTTTCATTTGCTACAGCTTAATTTGTATTCTAACTACAACAAACCTCAACTCAAAGGAGATTCATGATAAGCTCATGGCTAGAAGCATGAGCACTAATCACCCATGTATGAATTTAACACCAATAAATGATTATATTTAGGCTCACAAATAATTTACATATTTAATTTGACTTATATTGTACATGATACGCTTGAAAGTTTTACATGTAGATCCAAGTATAATGTAATTAATATACATAGTTATCAAATGGAATAAAATATACATAAAACAAATGATTGTTTAAACTAGAGGTTTGAAAGATTCTATGAATATAAAATTAGTTTTATTTTATAAAAGAAATGTTTTTTTTTTTTTTTTTTTTTTTTTTTTTTGGAGGGAGGGGATTTTGTACTGGAGAGATTTTAATAAGTAAAATACAATATAATTGATGTTCACTAATTTAGTTATAGTCGATTTAAAATTGTAAATAAGATTTTTTTAAAGGAATTGTGAACTACGTACATTTTTATGAACAAAAAATGTGTTATATACTTGAATTGCTAATGCAGGATATATGTTTAAATTTAAAAAATTTAAAGTGGGTATTTGCAAGATAATTGAAGGTCTATAACATAATTAACATAACATTTTATTTATAATTGTTTATGAAATGTTTAAAATTATAATTTTGTCATACTTGCATTATTATATGTTACAAATGGTGCCAAAATTTAGTTGTGCCAATTACTGTACAATGCATTGTGAAACCCCATTATCAGAAGTGAAAATGTTACGTGCAAGCTCTGAGATAGAGCAGAATTTTTTTAGCAATTTAAATACAGATAGGAGACAATCTTGTGTAAATACATGCAGGGGAATTGAAATTAACCAACATGAAATAAATATTAGTAGTCAGCTTGTGAAAGAAACAGTGTGTTTTTCAGTTTTGGACTTAATAGTTTATGAAAATTATGAAAACTCCCTCCCCTTTCCCAAAAAAGATAATGTTCACTGAAAATATTTTTTTCAATGATGTTTAAGGTATCGAAGGAAAATGCTTGCAGAACATTATTTTTAAGTGTTAAAATTATAATGTATTCTTTTTTATTTGAAATTAGTTTAAACCTTTTGATACAACTAGTAAGTTGTTAAAGAAATTGAACTATATGAATTTATTTTTACATATACATGTGTCAATTTTGCATAAGATACAAGCAATTCTTGCTGTCTTCTGCAGCAAAACATAAGGTTGTGAAAACTTTTCAGTTATTAAAAGTTTCCAAATTTATAATGGCAATGGTAATGATATACATTACATCACATTCTCTTTATTGCCATTATTATGTTCAAAGAACCATTCTTTCTTTGTCATACAAAGCTAAATGTACCAGTCGGGAGAGTATCGTTCTCGCAACTAGAAGGTTGCAAGTTTGGGCCTGGGACCGACTAAAGACCGCCGTGTTCGCTAATGGTGACTGGAGTACGTTAAATCAGTCATGGTCGCTAAGTCCTCCAAGTTCCCATACAAATCAATACCTCTGGGGGTGGCAAAGCCAAGTCTTCTGGTGGAATCTTCTGCTTGGTATTGTCTCTAAATTAAGAAGTTCCACCTACGGTCGGTAGTGCTGCCATCTACCGGATAGCTACCGAAAGAGGTAGAAATGAACTCTTCGGCGGCTATAGACCTGTGCACTCCCTCTTGCAAGTGTGCGTTTACATCCTGTGCAGTACTGCCCACTACCGATCTGTACGGGATATGGGGTTGGTACAAAATGCTTAAGCAGAGGTGCCATAGTCTTTGATAAGAAGAAGAAAAGAAGCTAAATGTATATTAATGGGAATAAAGTAGTAACTATGTAGTCTATAATAATAAAAACAAAATGTCTGTCTGTCTATGGATCTATAGAAATCTACTTAAAATTGGAGTAGAACTCTAAAATTTTCAACATAAGTAGTTTTTGCCATCTAATTTTGCCTCTGACAAACAGAATGTTTAAATTTTTATTAGTTCTTTTTTAATTATTTTTTTTTACAAAATGACTTCAAATAGAGATATAGCTCTGAAATTTTCAACATAACCAGTTTTAGCCTTCTATTTGGAATTTTGAAAATAAGAATGTTAAAACTTTAATTAGTTATTTTTTAATTAATTTTCTTAATTATCAAATTTTTTTGCAAACCGACTTCTAATAGAGCTGTAGCTCTGAAATTTTCAACATTAGTTGTAGCCTTCTAATTTGACCTTTGAAAAATATAATTTTTAATTTTTATTTAGTTCTTTTTTAATTAGATTTTTTAATTTATATTTTCTCAAAAAGAGACTTCTAATAGGTCTAGAGCTCTCAAAATTTCAAAGTAAGTAGTTTTTACCTAATTTTACTTTTCACAAACACTTGTTAAAATATTCTCAAAGGGGTGTTGCATTATTGTATTGACGGTTTTTATTTTGTTTCTCAACTGGGGAGGGGCTTCTAATATTAAGGGTTTATTCAGCAATTTGTTTTTAGTGAGTGAAGCAAGGTTATGCTTACGCAGCAATGAACCTTTCAGCGAGTGAAGTAAGCCTGTGCTTGGATCTTCACATTTGGATTTTTTTCACATTTGGAAAGCTTGATTTTGAGTAGCAATGGACCTTCCTGCAAGTGAAGATCCAAATGCAGGTATTTATTCACCAATTCCGAATCTCCGCAACGTGGTGCCACGCAGGTAGCTAAAAAATTGCTCATGGTAAAATTTCAGCTAGTTAGAAATTTTCATTCCAACTTTCATTTAGTTCATTGTAATCCTTAACATTAATATTCTTCAATCACTTACATCCATATTTCTTTGAGTATCTTGTTATACTTATATGCATCCTTGCATCGTATCCTTCTAACAATAGTGTATGTAACTTATACACACAAAGTAGTTTTTTTCTCGAATGGTAGTAAAAAATAGTGTCGTGGCATTGGCGTACGTGGCTTTGGCGTACAGCTAAAATATCTGGACTTTAGTGTACAAAGCGTTACATCGCAAGGATTTGGCGTACATTAACACCTGTGATGGAGGGTAACCAAGAAGTCAGGGAAGGGAGGCGTGTCACCTGTTCTTACCTAACTTTTCACGACCATGTCTATATATTGCATGAAAAACTCGGCGTCTATTTACAAAGATGTTTTTGCTGGAATTTCACTTTTTTTTTACGGTACTAATTTTAAATTTATTACTTACTAGCTGCGTGGACCTGGGTTGCTGGGTACCCCTTACGGCGTATAGGTATTTGAACTCGACAATTTAGGTTATAATATAGGGTGGCCAGCATAAAAGTTTTTGGAGATAAATAGCAAAATGTTGTTTTTTCTGACGAAAAGAAATTTAATCTATATGCCCCTGACGGGTTAGGTACTACTGGCATGATCTTCGGAGAGTACCCTCCTGTTTTTCCAAGCTTCAGTTTGGTGGTGGATCCGTGATAATTTGGGGCGGGTTTGCTGCTAACGGAATAGCACTAATGTCTTATCGGAAAACTAATACACAATCGGAAGCCTACTGAGATATTTTGTCCAAGTGCTTGAGTGGTCATCAAGGAGCCTTGACCTGAACCCAACAGAAAATTTATGGGTCATAATGGTGCGTAATATTTATAGAAATCGTAAACTTACAGCAAAATATGAATTGAAAATAGCTTTTGAAAACAGCTGGAAAAGCCTCTTAAAAAACATTTGGAAAAAAACTTTCGGATTCTATGACAACGAGAAGGATTAAATTAATTGAAAAGAAAGGAAAGTTTTTGGATTATTAGCAGTTTTATACATAATTTTGCGTATGGCCTTAATATTTCTTCCAGCTTTCTATATTTATAAAAGAAAAAATATTTTAATTAAAAATAATTCAAATTTTTGTGATGGCGACATCTAGTGGGTTTGGAGCATGACAGAGGTTCCATATGAATTTGAAGAAAGAGCAGCATCTTCCAGGTAAGAATGCTCTCTTTGTTGAAGTGGCCGGGGAATTCCAGGATGAAAAGTGGCATCTTGATGCAGTGGCGGATCCAGGATTTTCCTGAGGGAGGGGCGCAACAATTTGCCGTGCCCTAGTCAGGACGAAATTGAATATTTAAAAAAAGTTTATAAAAATAAATAAATCTAAGCAGTGTTCAAAAAAATATACTTCAAGATCATCCATATCCATTTATTACCCCCCCCCCCCCCTTCATTCGTCACATCTCCGACTTGATAGCTTATCTTAGGGTGGTTAACACTGTCCTTTTTTTTTTTTTTTTTCTTTTTTTTTTTTCATTTACTATTTGATTTAATAAAAAAATTGTATTCAAAATGTACCGTACATATTGAACATTTTAGCAAGCTACATTTCCGGAGGTATCGATTATACTGAAGCAATTCCAATGAAAGCGGGAACTTGCTACTTTTATTTGTGACTAACTGACTAAGTATAAACCTTACATTATACTTACATCAAATTGGGAAATCAGTAATTGTACATCAAAATTTAACATATTCATAAAATATTAATGCAGTGAGCTTAATAAGTAAAAATAAGTAGTTTTACTGGATAATACATAGCTACTCGAGCAATCTAAGGTATGTAGGGAAAAATTGTTTTCCAAAGAGAATGTTTTACTAATAATTATAAGTAATATTTTTAATAAGGCAATAGAAACAAATACAATTTAATTATTGATCAGTTATTACAAAACAAATTCCAGTTTCGAAGTCTCTAATGCCAATAGTTATACTTACACATAAAAAAGTATTGTTACGAATTTTTGTATATTTGTAAATATTTCGTAGTGCTAATTTTGTAAATAGATAAATTTCTGTACATTTCGCATAAGACAATGCAATGGTTTGTTTCCCTGCAATGAGCCTCCCAATGCTTGATAGCGGGTTTTACAGAGGTAACTCTGGGAAGCGAGTTTCAAGGGGCAGGGCATTTAACATTATGGTGATGGGAATCTCGCCAAATTGGCGAGATAGAGCCAAGTTGGCGATGGTTTTGGCGACTAATTTTTGTCGCCAAATTTGGCGACCATTTGGCGACATTTTCGGTACATCCATACATGTACCCCTTGTACATGTATATAGGACTTTTCAACTACATTCTGGAAAGTTCTCCAAATGTCTATCTCTGGAAGGTTCGTGAAGATTCGCAGCCTCCCCTATATAAACCCGGCCGTGAGCGAGTCAGTTAGTTGATTTTGAATCACTGAGTGAATTGTCTCTCAACGTTCATTGTGAGAGCTGTATTCCTGACTTGAGTTAGTTCTTGGATTTTGAGTCACTGAATTAGTTGACTGGATATACTGAGCGAACTGTATTGCATTGTCTTTTGCGGCGATTTAGCAGTTGTTGTCAAGTTTTTAACTGCTGTTTTGTGCTCTATTGAGGTGAAAAGAGCTGTATTGTGTCTACTAGAACGAGAAGTTCTGGAGCTGTAAGAGAATTGTGTAGATTTATTTTGGAATAAATTTCTGCAAGTTTTGATCTGCTTTGGCGTCAAATCTTTCGAACCCGTACAACGCAACAGTATAATGATAAAATTAAATGAAAAAGTCCAGTGATAAAATTTGACATTATATAATATCGTAAAACAAGCCCCCCCCCCACGAAATAATCACTAAAAAAAGTAGATCTTGCTTCCCGTGGGCATCCACCGAGTACTGCTACTTTACACAGATAATACTTTTTACAAAACTGTTTGTAAGTCTATTTCTTGTAAAAAATTGGCATACCTTTCCACTGTGGTGTTGCAAAGGAGGATTTTTAATCTGAATTCAAACATGGAGCTTATTTACAAGCCGAAACACAAGCACGAGCTAGAACTGGACGAGTTCTTATGCAGTTTATAAACAACCTCCCTCTTCCTTTCTATCAAAACTTTAAAGTTTAGCCAATTACCATGTCCAGCTGAATGAAGGTGGCAATTTCCGAGGAGGGAGGGTAACCCAAATAGTCAACCTCTCATTATTCTCCCCCCCCCCCCCCGGTTGGCGTTGAACATTACGCATGCGAGAGTCAAAATCTCCTCCTCCCAGCCGACAGAAAAAGGTATCTGTGGTCCTGACGGACGGGAAGAATATTTATTGATAATTCGATCCCAGGATACTTTTAACAGAAGGGATGTGTTTTGAAGTGCCGTGAAGATGTCTTCAAGATCAAGGGGGCGGAGGTTTGAATGCTTGTACAGTCTTTCAACGTCCGTTTGAATGAGAAGGGAGAAGGCTATAAAAAGAACCTTGATCCAAAAATAAGCTGCTTTTTTTTTCTCTTCCGGAAATTAGATGAAGGTCGAAATATGTTTGTTGTGTGAACTTATTTAAAATATATATATTAATATATATATATATATATATATATATATATATATATATATATATATATATATATATATATATATATATATATATATATATATATATATATATATAGACTCAAGCTGAGGGAGGGGCGCACGCCCCCTTCGCCCCCTGGCTGGATCCGCCATTGTCTTGATGCCTCTGCTTCTTTTCATCTACACAACTGATTTGGGTAGAAAATCAGGCTTCTCAGAAGCAAACCAATCGCTTATTTCCCCAGGAGAAGTGGAGCCGGGCAATCCCCTGACAACTACTTTAAATGAAGTAAGTTTGCCAGGATCATCTTGGGGAAAAGGGGACTCCAATTCCTTCAGCCAGGTGTACATCAGTACCTCATCAACCTCTTGGTGTGGGGTGACGCAGATCATGTCTTTGGTGACACGGACGTTCAAAGTACCATTTTGCTCAAGAAGCCTCTTGTGCAGAATGCTAATGGCACTTTTCCCATCCGCGTCTGATGGAAGATAAAAGCAGGTGGGTACGTAGGGGGGGGGGGGGGGCTACGAATGTTGGCACGATTTGCCTCCTCGTAGCCCAACTCCTCATCTGCCAAGGCAAGGATAACGCAATCTCAACAGCAGGTTGAGCCTATTCAATTGAATTCATTGGGATTGCATTATTATCCAAGGCAAGAACATCAGTGATGGTCTCGGGAACAATAACAGCAGCAGCGTAATCGGTCACCTCGCTTTGCACAGGTGCAAGCTTGGCAGTTTTCTTTTTCCGAGAAGCCAGGACAAGAAAAGAAAACAGGTCCTCTCCGCAGAGTAAGTCTGGGAATATGGAAGAACTGCTTATTCGCCGCATTTTGACGGAAACGAATCTTGCCCCTTATTCTAGGGTCACATGTAGTGGTTTTGACAGGGAGACAGTGGCAGGTTTAAGAGCAACTGGTCTTCAGGATTCTAAATTTAAAACCTACCGCCCTTTATAGTTTATAGGATAAGCACTGAATAACTTCGGTTGGGGCAGTGTATAAAATTTCGTATCTTTCCTTTTGTATTTGAGTTTTCCTAACATGAGTGTCAATTTAAAATTGTCTCACTAAATAGCTTGTACTGCTGATTCTGTGGTTTGCTCCTACAAACAAGCTCTGTGAAAATTAACCTCAACAGGAGAAAATTCTTAAATGTCTTTTTTTGAACTTATGCAAATAGTATTAAATAAATCAGTAACCATCTAATCAGTAAAACAATTTAGAGAAACATATATTGATTTTTCTGTATTTCCTCTTGTTGAGCAATCTAATCACAAATTACCACATCCACCATTTTTTTTCAATATCATAGATTTTAAATAGATATCTAAATTCGAGATTTGCAATAAAAAATTACGTAATTGAAAATTTCCCCAAAAATACTGGTTATAATTATAATTCCTGCACCAAATGCTTTGGCGACTATATCCAAATTCGTCCGATTTTCCGCTGGTACAAGATAGGCTTTTGCTGTGTTGCATCTCTGGCCATTTCGAGTGATAGTTTCCGCATCACCAATACTTAAAAGGAAGTTATGGATCTTGGTCGTTGAGAGAAACTTCTCTGTTTGATTTGTTTTCTCCTTACAAAATTGAGCAAACTCATGTGACGAATTTCTTCAAAGTGAAGACATTGAGTGAATACCTTGGCCAGCAAACTTTCCTGATCTTTACTTGATAGAGCACTTACAGGACTACCTTGGAAGAGCAATTGCACGCAAACATCCTCCTCCTATAGATATACGTAAATGCTCTGAAAACGGCATTGCTGGAAGAGTGGAGCTTAATTCTCGAAACTGTAGTGACTGTAATCTAATATTTGCAGCCAAGCAGCCGTGTTTAGTTTCTTTTGAGTACTTGTACACAATGAACTAAATTGGGATTATTAGGGAGAATCCTCATAGGCAATCAGTACTTGGCAGCCTAGAGTTTTTATAAAACTAATCTCAATCCAGTGCAATTGGTGCAAAGAAGCTGAAGCAAATGAAATGAAATTTATCTGAAATAACTCTAGCCTGCCAAATTCTGATTGCCAATGGGAATTCCCCCTAATAATCCCAATTTAGTTCATTGTGTATAAGTATTCCAAAGAAATTAAATGCGGCCGCTTGGCGGCAAACATTAGATTTCACAACTTTTTCTGGCTGATTATTTGACTTGGCCGGCTTTTTTTACTCTTGAAGGTACAACGTCTAGTTGGTTTTTGGAAGATTGAAAGTACACATTTAGAGAATGCATATTTTTATCAAGTAGCAACATCAAGTTCGTTGATTTACTCTTATTTTTTATGTTGCAATTTAAGCTTTCCTTTTTAATAGTTTTTATAGAGTCACGTACCTTCAAGTTGTTGTATTCAGATTATCTGGCACCATCAGCAACACGAGGGCTATAATGCGCCGAAACATTCGTCATTAGACAAACCAACATACATTTATAAACACCCATGCCTAACACGGGACTCGAACCCGTAACCTCGCGGTCTAGAAGCAAGCACGCTAATCACTATACCGTTTGGTCGGCCGTACCTTCAAGAGTAAAGCAGTTTGGGTTTCGATTTTACGTTCTTGTCGTAATTACAGAAACCATTCAATTTCGTATTTTAACCGAGTATAAACTCCTAAATGTATGTATTTGGATCTTACAAATATCAAAAATCTGTAATTTAATTTATACTTAACTGTTGTCGTTCTTTCATATTTGAACAATGCAACCAAACCGATTTAATGAACCAAACAATATTAACCAAACAATATCAACCGAACACAAACAATATTAAATGAACCAAACCGACTCCATGTAGCCAGGGTCTGAACCACTGTCATTCACTGTTTTGGTTCATGTAAAATATTGTGATGAAAAGTGTGCTGAAACTAAATACAACTTTTAACTTTTCCTCAATATAGTAGGACTATAATGCGTACCTGTTACTAGGATATTGATAACTTTGCACCAAAAATGTACGTGTCTTTTGTTAAATGAAAACAATAATTATACAATTGTACTAGAAAATACTTCTAAAGTCCAGAATCCATAGAACATGTATAACTTTTTCAACTAATTAAAACACTTGAACACTTAAAAATAGAAAAAAAGGTTAATTGGAGGGTACTAGATCTCTATTATTTAAATGGATTATCCCTATATTTAAAGTCCCAATTATAAGTCCTAATTATTTACTTGTAGGAAGATTTATAATTTTTTTAATACTGGCAAAAGAGCCTGCAGATGAAAATTTAACAGTTGCAAATTTATAATGGCAGCTATGAACTGTATGTTGTACAACAGAAACTGATTAAATATTGAAGATAAACTATATCCATAAAAATGTAAATGTTCGTTTGTTCAAAATCTTAAATCTCCGAAAGTTCTTCACCGATTGCTTTGAAATTTAAACACAACGTCATTCGAATACGAGCGTGTTTTTGTTTACTTACTATTCTAATGACACACCTATAACAAGTAAAAACAAGCTTTAAAAAAAAAAAAAAAAAAAAAAAAAGAACAGCGTCATATGCTGGATGTAAAAGAACACAGTAAATAGTTTACGATTTCATTTCAATGTTGCCGATTACTATCCATTTAGGATGTCCAATTTTACGATTCCCTTTCAATGTTTTTATTCGATGTAGAATTGCGTCATGAGCAAAATTATAACAACACATATTTTGTCGTATATGCAATCAAATATTCCTAAGTTAACGATTGAGCAATGAGAAAACGAGGTTGGAGAAATCTTGTTAGATGTGTCAGGAGGAGCTGGTAAAACATTTCTAGTTAGATTGATTCTGGCAGCAATTCGATCCCAAAATGGCATAGCCTTTATTAGTTCTTGCGTCGTCCGGAATAGTTGCGACATTGCTACCAGATGGAAGGACTGCTCCTTCTGTTTTGAAATTGCCATTGAACATGAAATTAATTGAAACTCTCCCGTGCAACATTTCCAAAGCAGCCGGCATGGGAAGATATTTAGATATTTGCCAGATTGCAAACTTATTGCTTGAGATGAATGCATATTGGCGTGCAAAAAAAAAAAAAAATAAATAAAAAAAAAAAAAAAAAAAATAATAATAATTAAAAAAAAAAAACGATAGAGGCCCTTTATTACATCAGACATTACATCTTGATTACATGGAAACCTCAGACCAGTTGGAATCGCATGTTATTGCTTGCAGGAGATTTCAGGCAAATATTACCTGTTATTCCAGTATCGACACCATGCAATGGACGAAATCAATGCTTGCCTGAAATACTTTATGTAGCGACACAAGAGATTTTAAAATTAACTAAAAATATGCGTGTTCAGACGCAAAAGTAATATAATTATGTATCGATGTAAAATTATGTTCGATGAATCGATGTAGAATTATGTTCGGTTAGGTACTTAAATTTGCAGTCGCCTCTCGGATATCAAATTATGTATCGATGTAATATAATTATGTATCGATATAGAATTATGTTCGATGCAGAAATATGTTCGATGAATCGATGTAAAATTATGTTCGGCTAGGTACTTAAACTTGCAGTTGCCTCTCGGACTATGATTTATTTTCACGAAATTATTCAAAAGAAGTTTTAATCATTTAGTCCCCTTTTGCTAGAAGGTATAATTTAAATGTAAAAATATTATTTATAGTAGTTTAATATATTACAAACCTATTTTTAGTGATCACCATTCATAAAATATATGTGGCACTGCAAATATTGTGTTGATTGTGTGTACACACATCTGTATTCTCCTTTCATGTGTTTTAAATAAATTTTTTATATTCCCTTTGTAGTTCTGTGTATTTTAACTGCTTTCAACTTCTATGGTTGAAGTTGCAGTTAAAAGGAGATTAAGTTGCAACAGTTCATACAATTCAAGGCTTATATTTCAGAACGCATTCAAGTTTATAGTTTTGGGTCAAATATATTTATATGACATCAGGTTTGAATTTTCCACAAATTTTTCCACTTGCTACTGCTTTATTTGTATCATAACTACAACAAACATCAGTTTACAGGAGACTCATGAAAAACATATGGCTAGAGAAATGAATACTAATCACCCAGCTATGAAATTAACATCAAGCAATGATTATTTTTAGGCCCACAAACAATTTACATGTTTAATCTGATTTGTTTATATACAATAAGCTTGAACATTTTACATGTAGATCCAAGTATGATATAAATTAAATATGATGCAAATAATATACATAGTTATCAAGTGGAATAAAATATACATAAAATAAATAATGTTTAAAATAGCAGCTAGAAAGGAACTATGAATATAGAATTAGTTTTTGTTTTATAAAAGAAATGTTTTGTTGTTCTTTTTCACGAGGAGGTTTTTTTTGTAAGCAAAATACCATAAGTTTACTTTAAATGTTTAATTTTTTTTATTTCTATAGTAAATATAACCAGTGTTCATAAACTTGGTTTTTGTCAATTTAAAATTAAAAATTAGATCTTTTTAAAAGTTAATGTGAATTTTGTAATCTTTTTTGAATAAAAAATATGTGTTATGTAATTGAATTTCTAAGTTATATGTTTAACTTAATAATTATATGTTTAAACTTAACAATATATGTTTTTAAACTTAAACAATTTAAAATGGATATTTGCAAGATAATTGAAAGTTTATATCATAATTAATTTAAAGTTTAATTTGGGATTATTTATCAAAAGTTTAAAACAATAATTTTGTCATACTAGCATAACGTACGTCACAAACAGTGTCAAAATTTAGCTGTGCCAAATGTTGTACGATGCTTTGTGAAGCCAAATAATAAGTGAAAATGTTTTCAACGTGTATGCCTCTGAAGAGGATCGCAGAATATTTTGAGCAATTGAAAAACCGAGGTATGAGACAATTTAGTGTAAATACGTGAAAAGGTTTAGGAACAAAAATATTTTGAAAGAAAAAACCTATTGGTTTAAGTCTTTTGAATTAGTTTTGAATTTTTATTACATCTGGAAGACACATTCAAAATATTTAATTTTATTTAAATTTCTACTTAATTTTCTTAACTTATAACTACTATTACAGGATGTCCCACATAAGGCGACACATGAAAATATCAGGAAAATTGACAATTCTAGATTTATCAACTTATAATATTAGCAATTATATCATGGAATTAAAATGTTCACTACTATTGTATTATCCCGTAGACCTTTGGTGTAATTTTTGTTGGCAATAAAAAGTACGAACTGCCAACCCTTCTGGAAGGTCCGGTTCATCTTGGACCTGCATCAGAGCTATTTCGTGGAATATCTCAGCTGCGCGGTGGACCGGATGTCCGAACTAGGGGAATCTGATGTTTGGTGAACTTTTTGTCTCGACAACGGTGGTAATATGCAAGTACCAAATTTTCACAAAAAACTTTAAACTTTTTTAAATTTTCACAAACACTTTTCGGTCAAAAACAGTTTGATATAATTAATAAAAAAATTATTTTGTTTGTTAAATTTCTTGAAATTGCAAGTTTAATAGTTTACATTAGTATTACTGTAAATGTATGGTTACTGCAAATTGTCCAGGATATTTGCTTTCTCTCGGGACATCCTATGCTAATATAAATCATTTATGAAATAGTTCAATTTTGTTGACGAAACCAGGATCTTTAGTTATAAATGCAATCCATAATTGATTACACCAACAGCATTATTAAGTTCACAATATTCGTCATTTTATGAGCTCCAACTACTCATATTTTCTCATTTAAAACTAATTCTGTACAATTTGTCTTGTTATTCTTCATTTCCTACCATACTTGAGTTGGCTCAGTTTGATAAGGTCCGAAGCTTTTTCCGCTATCATGATGACTGGAGCATTCGTATTGCCGGACACTATAGAGGGCATTATCGAAGCATCCACAACTCGCAAGCCTTTGATTCCTTTGACCCTGTTGAACAGTTCACTTAGTTAAATATTCAAACATGAAGTATTACAAGTAAAATTTGAATATTAAGATATTTTTGTCACTAATATTCAAAACATATTGAGAAAAGAGAACATCCTGTGTTTGATAATATATTAATTTACGAAAGTTTTCTTTTTTACTCATACTGGTATTTTGACACTTGAGCCAAATTGATTTCCTAACTTCTAGATCTGTGCTCTAAATATAAAGGCCACTGTCTCGACATTGTTTAATTTTAGTTTAGTTTGCACGATTCCGGCAGTCTATTTCTGCCATAATGAAGTGCTTATCATAACCAAATACGCCTCGTAATATTAAACTACGATAATACTACGAGGTCAAAACCTTACAGCGCATACATCTCTACCCAACCTCATTCTCCTGTAATATGAATCTACTGTCGTAATTAACGCCTCAACTTCTCTTAGCTACCAATTGATCGTCATTGAAAAGTACTATTTATTTTATGCATTTGTAGAAAGTGGCTTTAGTCACAGGCATATGGATCAAAGAGGAAAATATTAGAGTGAGTATATTTCAGTTGGACCTGTTAATGTTTGATATTCTTTAGTACAACATTATTTAGTGCAAACCTTAGACCACTTTTCCGCCCATCATATTTTGAACATGATTCTAAAATTGGTAGTCGATTAATACCTAGGACAAAATTTCGTCTAATCTCGAAAGCATCTCTCTAATTAGTCGATTTCCTGGTTAAGCTTAATAAGTTTCAAAATGTTATTATTTTGATATTTCCATTTTATCTCGAGTTTCTCTTTATTAATTTTTATAATTGCAAGGATGAATTAACGTATCCTTTCTCAAGCAATTTCTGTGCGTTACCTGAGTTGCGGGTCCACGACGGTTGTCGGATCCCAGGGATTCCCCATTTTACAAGTGCCCACGGGATGGTAAATGGTGATAGTGTACGTTCTTGCAACACATTCCAAATACAGATCACTCCACATTGGGTAGGATTCGCAACCAGGGAACTTGGTTGCGAATAACTCAGCGCCCATTTTCAAGAAGGGGGGCTGAAGTCCCATCTTGAGACAAATTTTCATTCCTGAAAGAGAATACGTGTTTGTAATGTTCCAAATCAGTTTGAAAAGTTAGACTGGTTTTCTTTGCTTCTACGATGACGATTGATTCATTCGATTGACACTTGTTAAATGTTTTCTGTCTCTCGCCACTTACTGCTAACTTTTCAAAATTATTTAGAACATTACATGAAGGTTTGTTGCAATTTGTCTTTATGAAACCTCAATATTGTTATTTTTAGAATTAAATGCAGGGTGTCCAGTGTATAAAAAGTTAATACGATGTCTAATGGGCCCAAACATTCTAATTTTCTTTTCTATTCAGGATGTAATTAAATAAAAATAACGAGGGAATCAAGATTAAGTTTAAAAAAAAGAAAAAAAGACTCCTTTTGAAATACTATCGAAAGCATGAAAATTTAATTGAAGTATTGCGGTAATATCGGAGAGACGTTCAGGCAGACCCACCTACGTGACTTATAATTTATCGGATAAAAAATATAACTTGAAACGAATGAAACTGTTTCAGATATTCATAAGCTGAAAGACTGAGAACATCAACGAGCTTCGCCAACCAAGGAGTGTACTGGACAATTTATTGCGAGATATCCAAATAATCTGGACAATTCGTGAAATTCGATCAGCAGATCAAGTAGCCATTTGCATTGCATTTTGCTTATTTGCGGATTTTAATTTTTTCAGTGTCGTCGGTTTTATGGAGGTATATCGCTGTCTTAAAGGTATTCGCACAATAAAAGTCTAAAGGCGTCTAATCTGGAAAACTGGAAAAGTATTCTATGGGATATGGTCTTTTTACTTCCCAAAACATTTTCAAATGTTCCTTCTTTTTTTTTTTTTTTTCTTCTTTTTTTTTTTTAAGTTAATCCCCATATTCTTTTTAATTAAATGCTAAGAATTAAATGACTCGTTAAAAAGGGTATACATTATTTTACGACACCCTGTACTTTTATCTTTTGAAAGACTGAAATTTGTCGAACTATAAAGTCAAGAGCGTCTTCAGAGCAGTAATAAATGAAAAAATCAGTACCGGATCATTCCGAAATTGATCAAATCTGAATCTTAAGAGTCCAACGCTACTTTTTAGTCAAATTTGGTGATTTTTTTGTTTTTTTTACAGATTATGTCTGAAAAATTAGTTTTCTATCAAACCATGATCAAGTCACTTACTATATGTTTAGCATGTAGACGGAATTATAACAAAACACTATGAAGAAAGTCCACTGGGAGAACAATTAAGATATCTCACTCTCCTGCAAGTTGCCCAATTGTGACTTAATCTGGAATGGTTTGGAAGTACAGAAGTAAACATAATATATCGAGGCCCTTCCAGAGCAAGAGTTTACAAAAGTTTAAATTCTTAGATAATCTTACATTCATTCAACACGGAAATCTGAATGAAGATCATTCAACACAGGGATATGCCTTCTGCTACTAGAGTTTATACGATGAAATCTTAGTATTTTTTTTATTATAAAGCATTACTACTTACGAATGTAGAAGTGAACGATTTTCACAAACTACTATCGTTGCTACGAAGGAATTATTAACCCACTTGCCCTCATCTAATGAAGCTGAAATTTGACAAATAGTTTTGTTGGTTGGTTGTTTTCAGATTATCTGGCGAATCAGCAACACAAGGGCTATAATGCGCCGAAACATTCGTCATTTGACAAGCCAACATACATTTAAAAACACCCGTGCCTTACACTGGACTCGAACCCGCAACCTCGCAATAGTTTTGTTGGTGATGATAATGCATTCTATCTGGGGATAAAAGAGAGTTGGCATATGGTACAAAATCTATGGTTATTTTCGTAATGATCAAACTATGAAAAGTTGATCTGAGCTAAAAATCACTCAAATAAGTTGTAATTGCACATAAAAATTGGCAATGCATATAAAAGATTTGTAATGAAAACTTATTGGCTAATTTTTTTATTTATGTATTTCACTGATAAAGACTCAAGTCTTAGAAAGGGTTTTGTACAATCAACAACTTATCCAACTTTATGTAAACTAATAAAACAAAATGCTAAAGATTTAAAAAAAAAAAAAAAAAAAAAAAAGAATTTAAAAAAATTGCGATCCTTAAGTAACAAGCTTTCTAACAAATGTCAATGTAATATGTTTTAATACTATACCTTCGACCAGCACTTTAATGTCTTTAGTACTGCTGAAATAACGTGGGTCTATTTTGGGTTTTACATATGGGTTAGATGATTGAAGAATGATCTTTCCTTTACTCTTTGGCCTCAAAAGCACCGGATACATTGTAAAGGAATCTCTTCCAATATATGGCACATACACTGCATTAAAAGCCTACAGGATAAAAATCAGTAGTTAATTTAAATAAGTAATGCTTTTAATATTTATCTATATCTACTTGGTAAATATAACTCTTTTATTTAATAATTTAAAGCAACAAGAAAATTAAATGAGTGTTTAAAAATTCATTTAAAAACTAACTTCTGAAAATAACTTTTGATTAATGATCCTTAAATAAACTCTTAACTGTTTAATGGAACTTTACATTTCAGTTTGCCGTATGTACAAAATATGATAAACAAAGAGGATACTATAGTACATAAGTAAAAGAGTCCTGTAGCACAAATACGTAGCGTTAAGTATACAATTTTAAGAACTACAAATTGTTTAGAGAGAAGAAACAAGGAAGAGGTAGGTATTTCAACAGTTACTTGATCAAAGCTATGCAGATATAGTCAACAAATATTTTACAAGAAATTCAACGTAAGACGTCACATGAAATTACACTTTTTATAAAATAACATAAAGAAACGTACAACTTTGAGAAAGTGAAAAGGGAAAATATATAAATTAGAAACAATGCCTTTAGAAATTACTGCTCACAAAATGGTTAAAACCACAATTAAAATAGAATTTTTTTCTTTACAATCTGATTTTAAAATGAAGTAGATGAGTACCTCTTGTGTACCCACATATATTAGCAATAAAAAATCAGATTCCTTACACCATGAGTAAATGAAAAGCACCTAAGTAATAGCTCCAGTAATCGGCCTCTTAGTGAAGCGAACTGCACTTAGTTTTTACTTTCAATTACCCTAAAGGTAACATAGGATAATTGTAATATAGTAGGGTAATGTAATATAGTGTAACAAAAGTATTGCATTCGGTAAAAAAAAATAAAAAAAAAAAAAAAAAATCGGTTTTTGTTTGTGTTTGTGTGCGTTTCTATTCGATTTGGAACATTCGGAGTTCAAAAGTGGGATAGAAAAAAAATATGTGTGTATATCTGTCTATGACCAGCATAACTC
Source organism: Linyphia triangularis (assembly GCA_963978545.1). NCBI lineage: Eukaryota > Metazoa > Arthropoda > Arachnida > Araneae > Linyphiidae > Linyphia > Linyphia triangularis. Next base: position 20,410,950 of record OZ021725.1, read on the forward strand.
TCTAATAGACTCAACTTTTGTACACGGGGCTAGTGCTGCCATAAGCATAGCATAAAGTTTTCAAATATATTGGAAAGGCTCAAGGCAAGGCTGATAAAGGGGAGGGGATCAGAGGGGGCGGATAAAGAAGAAGCTTAAGCGGCACTTTCATACTTCCTAAAACTAGATGTATTTGCGTACATGACAAAAATTTCTTCTTGCGCATTACGCATAAATTTGGGCACGTGCGGGAGATACGATCACGATTTTTTCTGTCTAATCCCTCACATTTCAATTACAGTTTAAGAAATTCAAAGATACGGAATAATATAAAGTTTGGGTTTCCCAACTGCATTGACTTAAATTTACAACATGCGTACAACAGTCGCTACTTTCTATTATTGTACGCATGTTATAAATGAAATGCTGAAACTATCGCTAGCAAATTCTGGACGCATACAAATCAATTCTGTAAATAATTATGCGAAACTTTTGTTATCAAAAATTTTACTTGTTTTTAAAAAATATGGTAATCAAATGAATATATTTGCAACTACATGTAAGTCTCAGTTTAAAAGAATGGCAAACACGATGTTTTTTTTTTTTTTTTTTTTTTTTAATTTTTTTTTTTAAATTTTTTTTTTTTTAATAATTATATAGTTTTTCTTAAATAATTTAGAAAAAATCTTTGTGTTCAAATATTAGGGGAGGGAGAGCGGGTCTCGTCTCGAGTTCTCAATACAAGTTTACGCTTTTGGCCGCAGGAAAAATTTCTCTTGACAAAATTACGTTTTTCAGCAATTGCTAAGAAATGGCTCTAACGATTTTGATCATAATTGCTGTGGTAATGCCTCTTAAGATGTTTTAAACATTCCCACCTCTGAAATTCCCCCGAAAATTCGATAAAAGCATAAAATGCTGAAAAAATTATGCTTTTAACACATAGTTATCTTCCCTTAAGCATCGCCCATCGACAAGAGCTTCTCCTCTGTCTCAGTTGCCCGACAAATAATGTAATATTTATTGCTTAACATAAAACAAATTTGGTGAGTTTTTTTTTTTTTTTTTAATGTAATATTTGCCATAAATATTGCCAAACAGGCCTTTTCTAAGATTAATGAAAATATGAAAATGGCAAATTACACCAATTCATGTCAAGTTTTAGCGCAGTGACCGGTATTATACTAGCATAACTGAAAGTTATGCGATGTTCCTCTAGTTTATCTTGGAAATAACGTGTTTCTGTTTTTTTTTTATTTTTTTTTTTAAAGTAATTACAGTTCAGATACTTCTTTAGTATCATAATTTTTTTCATTTAATTTGTGCTGTAAATAAAAATAAAATAAAAAAATTAAAAAAATCTGAGCATGTTAAAAGATCACAGAAGGGCCAACATTCCTTTTTAACTAAGACGTACATTAATACCAACTTAAAAACTTGTTATTGGGTCATATATTTTTATTGTTTGCAGTTTACCCAATGTTCACCTTGGATATCAGAACTTTGGAGCACTAGCCATTATTAGGTACTAATGTTCAGCATACCTATTATATACTTCTCTAATATATTCTTTCTATAATTTCTTTTCTTTGCGACTATAAAAAAAAAGTAATGAAAAAAAAAAAAAAAAAACATATGTTCCTAATATTTAATATTCATAATAACATTTCTGTTCATATAAAACATTTCTATAAAAAACACACAACCGGTCATAGATGAAAACAAGAATATTGGATGATTTATGCCGACTTATTTTTGTGCGACTATCCTTAAACAGTGGTTTACTTTTTAAATTTTAATAGCGGGTATCCAATTACTCGAGCAAGACCGAAGACTATGACTTTTACCTTACACCTGCTTCAAGTTGCTTAAAAATATTGACTAACTTGACCTAATATTCACCTAAATAGCAAGGTTTCATTGTTAACTGGACGTTTCGGAGCTCTATATTGAGACGAAATATTCACGAACCTCGTCGTTAAGTCCCATGACTTTTCTAATGGACCTTCCCTCGTCGGACGAGGGGGAGCTGGAGATAAAGTGGATCTCGATGTCCGGCCAGTCGTCCGACCTGTTGGCGAAAGGGGTGTTGACGAATGCAAGACCCTCGCAACCGCCCAGGATAGTCAAAGGGCCTAGAAGAGAAGTGGTATGTAATGATGCATGAGAAAGATTGGTCTAAAGATACCAAAAAGATTACATTCACGCTAGTCTAAACATGTAATACTTTCGAGCTGTCTTGTTGTTTTGAATTAATTTATGTTCATTAAAATAAAGTTGAAATTACCAATCGATTTGTTTTCCAAACGGAAGATTTAGATAGAAAGTAAAATTTGTCAGAACGGAGTTAAGGTCTTTATTGTGTTAAGAAATATCTAAGGAGAACAAAACGGAACTGTAATTATATAAAGGAACTGTAATTATGTACCGCTAAGGTAATAGGCACTTGCAATCTCACATCATTAAGTTCATGGTGAAATCTTTTTTTTTTTTTTTTTTTTTTTTTTTTTTTTACGTTTCCTGTGAAATTTAATTTTTGCAAATGTGTCATTGTTCCACCAGAGCGACAATATAATGTTCTAAAGATTGCCTGGTCAAGTATGGCTATAAGGCATTGGGACATCAGAAATCTTGCTTCTGTACCGTTGCAAAGTGTAGCAATTGAAACTTATCCTGTAAAAACAGCTTTATTTTAAGGACTTCACTAAAATAAAGCAATATTTAGTGATGAGTTGTAGACAATGCTGAGTGACTAAATATGCTTAACTTTTTCAGCCCCAAGTCTATTTGGATGAAGGTTCAATTATCAGTGATTATTTTACAGAGACATTGTCAAATGTCGTTTATAGTGAGCAAAATTCACTGCTAATATGTTTCGAAATACAATTTTTAAAACACATTGGAATTTTAAACCAAGTAGGATTTCTCTATCACTAAAAGCCGCTTCTAGACATGTTTTTATTAGAATAAATTAGGTTCAGGTATCAAGCCCTGCCCATTTTTTGACATTTAATGATTAAATACACCCCTGTTAAGGTCAACGGTATCTGTTCACAAAAAAAAATATATATATATATATCTTGGTATATTATGTAATATGCAATTTTGGTGTTTCTCTATTGTATTCTACAAATCTTGTATCTTCTATCACGTTATTCATCAATTTCTACATTTTCTGTTAAGTAGGCAAATTGTATATATATATATATATATATATATATATATATATATATATATATATATATATATATATATATATATATATATATATATATATATATATATATATATATATATATATATATATATATATATTACTCAACCAACACTGTTGGGCTTTGAGCCTGCTGTTGGTCTTAAAGTTTGTATTTGTTCATAAAAACACTGCAAGTTTGGAGATATTTTTAAAAGGAAGTTGGCAAGTTTGATATTGCAAAGCTTGACGAAAAAACCTATCGCTGATTATCCAAATTTCTATGATATATTTTATTACACATGGCTATTTTACCGTCATAAGTTAAAAAGCCCGATTTTCAAAAAAAATAATAATTCAAATGCATCTTTTGACACTGTTGTATAAGTCCATTGAAATTACTTTTTTTGTTGTTATTGTATGGACTTGTATGACCTAAGAACTTGAGTCATTCAATGAAATCAAAAGATTGCATTTAAGTACAAATCAGAAAGTGTCGAAATATGCGTTTTAAGTTTATTGGATTTGGGGCCTTTTAACTAGTGACTGCAGTATTGAAGATACAATCTTTCAGTCAAATATTACATCATTTCTGGTTTCATGCAATTCCGTAATATGTAAATTTACGTAATCCTAATAATCTTATTGAGACCATCGAAATGATATCTGGCGTATATCTTCAGCATTTATGGTTTGGGCTTAAGAAATTTTAAATTGAACTCCAGTGCTTTCGGTTATATTTTGGTTTGGTTTCAATAAGACCATTTATGGGACATATCACACTCGTCTGTAGCATGTGTGGTTTTGTCTAAGAATTTCAGCCCTTGACTTTTTAAATTATCACTTTTAATCAGCCTGATGATTGAAATTTGAAAAAAATCATCTTAATTTCTGTCGATTACCTTTTCCCCTAGTTATGAAATTGATGAAATTCTGCGGTGTTAGTATCCTGTTTGGTAGAAGGGAGACTGGTGCATCCATCACAAAATGAATTCCTGCTGATCCGACGTGATCCTGCAAATTTTCACCGACAGGTAAATCGGCAATGACTGGTATCTGAAAAGGAGAAACACTTTCACTCGTAGTAATTAAAGTTACTACAATTTTAAAACGATTTCAAATGGAATCAATGATTTCAAATTTTAGACAACAGCACCATTTTGAATATATAATGCACATTTTTCTCAAATACCTTCTTTTCCCCTTTGTTTGAGATACTATTAAACACAGGTCATTTCATTTGTTAATACATTCAACAAGTCCGTAGCCAGGATTTTTCCTGGGGGGGGGGGGGATATGGTTGCAAATTTTATTTAATACATACAAGTTACACAAATAGAGAAGGGGATGGTGAAAAACAAGATTGCACACAATTTCGGTGGGTTGTCCTGTCGCCCCCCTCTCGCCCCCCCCCCCCCCCTCCTCCTCTGTCTAGGGCTCTGTTCTACTGGACTTAGAAAGGATTTCCTAATTTTGAAAAAAATTAACAAAAAGAAAAAAGAAAAAAAGAGGTAAGTGGTTTGTTGAATGGACAACAAGTATGGAATTTGTGGATGAGTTGAAGAAGCGTATTCAACTAATAACTTTTGAAAGGCTACGAATGGCGGCGAAGGCTTGAAAGGCTACGGCTACAATTCCCGAATTTTTTTAAAAAAACGAGTGAAATTAGTTTATATTCATGATGAATTTCTTTCTGATTCCAAATATTCAAACAAAAGTTCTTTTAAAAAAAATTATTTATTTAAATATTAAGAAAAGAAAATACCCGAAAACCTTGCACGATCGTAGTTCGATCAAAACGCTGCTATATATCTGTGACGTCAAAACATCCTTCGTTTCTATGTTGAGGTTTCAGCCAAAGTGTGTGTTTGGCATTAGTGTTTGGTAGAAAATTGCCGTATCCCATATCGATTGGCGCGATTTGCGAGAAACTTGCAAAACTGGTTTTCGCTACTGCGTTTCAAGCCAACTTGTTTGAGATGTATTGACCTCGCATTCGCTTCGAGCCGAATGAGTCGTTTTTCCCGCCTAAACTAACAATTGAACTTTGGTTGCAAATTAAAAAAAAAGATAGAAAAAAGAAAAAAGCTTAGTATGCAGAAATTTTTGCGTTTATGGCTTTTTCGAAACATTTAGAATTGAATAAAAATACTGAAAAAATAAAAAAAAAATGTAGGAATTGTCCATTGGAGAGAACTTTATTGCTGATTAGAAATTTTTCGTGCTAGAAATAGCGTGTTTACATTTTTACAAATAGCGTAATCGAAATTTTATGATATTAAGACTTGGTGAGATGTTCTTTCTTTTTCAATACTTTTTTTGTCATTCTAATGGGTAGTTTTATTTTAAAAAAAAAAGCATAATTTTTGGATACTTTTAGCCCAGACACCTTGTATATTGCTAAATGGGTATTTACACGGCTATTCGTAATATATATATATATAATCTTTTGATTCCCAAACTAATCTCTCGACTGCAAAACTGTCAATACCAAACAAAATATTGAAATATCGCCTTTGACCAAAAGCATCCTAGTGGAAAGAAAGGAAATTGGTAAGGCAGCAGTAAGTAGATATTGAAAAATAACACATACTCACCCATCAAAATGAACAGGAAGAAATTTTTCAAACACTTACTCCGAATCTTGTCAAGTGTTTTCTGGGCCCAATGCCTGACAGCATAAGGAGTTGGGCCGAGTTGATGGTACCCGCTGATACTATGACTTCTTTCCTCGCCATCACCTTGAAAGTCTTCCCGCGTCGGTCGAAGATCACTCCCCTTGCGTACTTATTAATATCAATGATGATCTGTGAAAATAATGCATTTGTAGGCACTTTGAAGAGCAAGTATAAGTAAAGCATTTCGTATAAGTAAGAATGTATGCAAGATTTAATAAGTATCTGTTTTAAGTGAAGACATTGACGTTGACGGCATTTTTTTTTACGAGTGATCGAACAATCTGCAGAACACAAACTTTTGTATTTAGTTTTGTTTTTTTAAATTATATTCCTTTATGAAATGTTTTACTAAAGTTTATTCATAATACTAGTAAGGAGTATAAGTCATGGGCGCAACTGTCATTTGTTACATAGTTAAAAAATTTATTACAAAAGCAAATAATTTTTTTTTTCCGACTCGTGAACTAAGCAAAATATGGCCAACAAACCTAGGCGTCACCAAGTGGGCAGGTGGGGGAAAGAGGTGCAGTTAAGCCTAAATGGCTTTTGAAAATGACAGAAGAAGTAGATAAAGCAGCCTAATTTACAGAAATAAAAAGTATAATACAGTCTTCAAATCATACATTTAAACTGAAAATTACTATGCAGCTTTTAATTATGATTTTATTAGGAAATACAATTTTCGTTTTTGAAAAATTAAAGTTTAGATTGAACATAAGCATTTACGTACTCTTGCCACCCGCTTGTAAATAATCCTGCCAGCGCTCATACAACATAAGGAAGTACGCAAAAAGTTCTATTACATTTACAGAGTCTAATTTTAAACTATTTTTAATATATATATATATATATTTTTGTATTCAAAAAGGAATTTTTTTTTTTGTAACACAATTATTTTGAAGACATTTACAATTCTGTTTATTTTCCATGCATCTATGTAGTTAACGGATCCTAAGTTGTAGAATTTAGCTGTCTTTTAAAGAAAAAATAAGAATGGACAATTCCTGCATTTTTTTTTTTTTTTATTTATTTCTAAATGCTTCGAAAAGGTAATAAACACAAAAATTTCCGTTCACTGCGCTTTTTTAAAAAAAATATGCAACCTAAGTTCACCTGCTAGATTTTGGCGAGGAAACGATTAATTCGGCTCGAATCACTTCGTCACTTGATCTGAAACAACTTGGTTTAAAACGTAGCAGCGGAAACCAGTTTTGAACGTTTCTCGCAAATCGCTCCAACCGGTATGGAATACGGCAATTGCCTACCTAACACCGGCGCCAAACACACCAACTATTTGGCAGAAACTTCACAATAACCTAAAAACGAAAGGATGTAGTGACGTCACAGCTATAGCGGATCGTTTTGATCAGACTGCGGTCGGACTGGGCTTGCGGGCATTTTCTTTTCTTAATATTTAAATAACTAATTATTTTAAAGAATTTTTGTTTGAACATTTGGAATCAGAAAGAAATTCTTCATAAATATAAACTAATTTCATTCGTTTTTAAAATATGCGGGAATTGTCCGTTCTGTCGTATTTTTTCCACTGCCTTTCTAAAATTTTAGAATGTTAATAAATTTTTACTTCAAAGGAATTTGTGGATACGAAAAAAAAAAAAAAAAAAAAAATGCAACTATCCAAACTATCTTCCATGAATAGCAGAAGTGTTGTTGCTTACCCTAGTGACAAACGCATTGATGACTATATCCAAATTTGGTCTTTTGCCAGCAGAAGACAGGAACGCTTTGGCCGTGCTACATCGTGCTCCCTTACGAATCGTCCCCTGAGGAATAGACGCACCTACGTTGGACAAAAATAATCGAAATGAAAATTATTTATCTATATTCTCCGCACAGATTTGATACAAACGAAAATAAAGGAGTTTAATAAGCTGTATTCTTAAATGTGAGTATCACATTGGAGTGATGACAGTAAATTTAAAGAAACTAAATTCTAATATTCACTCTCTCACTAACACTTCCATACTAGCCAATGCTATACTTTTGATGATACGTCCATTTGGAACTTCTGTCTGAATATTAGCATTTTATGCAGCAACATTTCGTGAGTATTAGCATTTTATGCAGCAACATTTTTTGAGTATTAGCCATTTATTCAGCAACATTTCGTGAGTATTCGCATTTTATGTTGCAAAATAGGTTCTGTTGTAGGCATACTTACAAAACCAAGGTTTGGAGGGCAAGATGGAAGTAAAAACAATGTAGGAAGTAATGACTTTTTTTTCAAAAAAAAAGACATTTTTTTTTAAAGGTTGCTCTATCTTACTCCAGTTTAAGGTTAAAACTTAACAATGACACTTCAGGCATGAAGTAATGGACAAATATGTATCTCAAAAATATTTTGAGTTTGTTTGTTTGTTGTTGGAGGTTTTATGGCGCAAAGGCAACACAAGGGCCATGCAGCGCCAAAAGTATTTTGAGATACATATTCATGCATACCTTGTTTTACATAAGAAACACAATAAGATTTTAAACTTAGAAATACTTTGCTTTTGTTTTAAGTAGAAATCAATTAACATTTGAACGTTTTAAATAGGATACAAACTTCCATGTTCTAATATAAATTTTCAATAGCACGTTACAGTGATTCATCTATTACGTGCATAATTCTATCTGTAATGTGCCGAGTACATAATCAGACGAAACAGTCGTTTCGCCGCCAACCTTAAAAATGCAGAAACTACAGTAACTATCCTCTGTAGAGCTTCCCCTCGAAAAGCCAAAATCGACAATTTTCTAGCGTGCTTACGGAACTTTGCATAATTATACAAAAAAGACCATAGATACGTGTTTACGATATCTTTTAAAGAACAAAAAATGGAGTGTCTAGAATAAAAAACAACGGAGAAAAAAATATTGATATTTAAAAAAAAATTTCATCGTAGAATCGCATTTCATCAAAATTATAGTTTCATGGCGAATTTAAAAATTGTAGTTAAGAAAATATTTTAAATGGTCTCAAATATCAATGGGTTATTATGTAAACCAAAATAATGCTTGGTATTTTCAAAATAATATCTATTGTAATAATTAAACTGTAAAAAAAATTTTTTTGTAACAATTTAATAGAATTTTCAATGGGGTTAATAAATTTTCAATGGGGTTAACTCTCTGGCTTAAGGTGCCGGGTTCAAATCCTGGGTTAGGTGTGGATGTTCGTTGTGATTTGGAATTAACGTTAAGCTGTGTCCCGTCTTAATCACAAAACCTTTAAAATCCCCCACACAATGAAAACTTTCCGAAATATATATATCAACTATACAAAAGCTTACCTCAAACATTTGAGTTTCCTACAATTAAAAAATTCTTAATAAATATTGAAATGTAAGCGTTTGAGCACAGTTTCTCTAAACTATTTGGAAAATTTTTACTACGTGAACATGAAAATTTAACTACTTTGCATTTCTTACCCACCCTAATGAAATCGTATATCCTCCAATATTCATGAAAACATCCATAAATTAGTTTAGACGCAAACATTGTTAAAATTCATATGACGGGCATCAACCTCAAGCAGCGTAAATTTGTATGTGAATGGAACTTAAATTTTAAAAATAAACTGAGCAAGCTTACATTCTTAGGCAAGTCACGACCCAGAGCTATAATCAGAGGTTGGCCTTTTTTGATATCACTATGTTTGTAGATGCAAATTCTCATCATGTTTATGATTTTTTTTATTGCAAGAAAGTTTTTTGTGTTTTTGAGGTTGGAGGTTTTTCTACTCTTCAAAAGTTTTTTTTTTTTTTTTTTTTTTTTTTTTTGTGGAGAGGGGAGGAGGGGGGGGGGGAATTCCTTGAAAATCATGCACTAATTCTATAGTAAAATTTCAGGGTTAATAAGATTATACTTATCGCAGTAAGCTCTAGAATACTGGGCGTATAAAATTGCGTCACAACTCTAGAATACTGGTTGTATAAAATTGCTTCACAATCAAAACAAACTTATTATGGATATCTTGAAAACGAAAGAGTAGTATTTTCTAAATGTATGGCATTCTCTGCTGATAATTCTTATGCTTGGAAACGGACTAGTGACACCTTATGAGGTTCTTTAGTCTTGCTTGTAGGGCTTTCCTTACAGTTTAATTTAGTAATATAGAATACAAAAATACCTGTCTGAAAAATGCCATTCAAGTCATTGTTGGTGTACCCTATGTGTAATGCGGCCTCTTCGAAAGCGTGACCAAGAGCCGTGGTGAAAGGTGCTTTGGAAACAGTCAAGTAACCTCCAGTAGCGTGGTATCCTGAGGGGAAAAAATGTGGTTTAAGTCCTAATGGAGATTTAGTTATTTTAAAACAAAAAATGATTCTTAGGACATCTGCGAATAACTGAATTCTCATGAGAGGCATTATTGTTGATATTTTTCGCAATGATGCTCAATATATTATACAATACCTTAATTTCCTCCAATCTCAAGTTCAGATAATTGTGGTTTTTTATATGTACTTGAATGACGCAATACTAAATAATTTTTATTTATTTTCAAATTTAGAATACTAATGCAAACTAAACGAAGTTTAATGTTGCAATTAGTCAATGTATATACAAATTATCGTTTTCTGTCATCCAGACCAAAAATCTACATGTCTTCGCAGTCTTAAACAAAACAAAAAATTGGACACCGATTTCATGTTTAAAAGCAAAAATTTAATGAAAAAAACTTCAGATTACAATTGTAAAAAACGAATTACTTCAAAGTAATGCAAAAAATAGCACTAAATAAAAATAACAAGTTACACGGCAAATTAACAAAAAAAAAAAAAATCAAACAGACCTCAAAGTGTTACCAAGCATGTAAAATCCCAATTCAACAACAAATTTAATCCAAAAGAAACAAAATTATAGCAAAAGAACATTCAAATTCTCGACAATTCGAATTTCCTCAAAAACTATTAAATTTCAAAGCCAAACGTTAAAACAAAAATTCGGGCTTCCAGTTGAATTTTATTTCCATCAGACATTAAAACGGCTTTTTGAAGTACCTGTAACCCATCAGTTTTACTATAATTAGAGTCAGAAAATAGTTTTTTTTTTTTTTTTTTTCACTTGCAAGATTACTTTAATCAAAAACCCAATTTTAACTTGTGGAGAGAATAAAAAAGCAGACTTCCAAATACAAGTAGCTTTTGTTATTACTTGTTTTCCTTTTGCTACAAATTCAGATGTTTTTTTTTATTACAAAACATAACTTTACAGCACTAATTTTTTTTTATAAATTTTTAGTTGGTTTTAACAAATTATTTTTATTATTTTTATTCTCTAGCATTTTTAAGTGTTGTTTGAAAAATTCATTCTTTATTATAAGTAAAGTTTATAAAATAGTTCTAGCACTGCAGTCTGCTCTATTATATAAACTAAATACCAAATTTTCATGTATTTATTTTGAAATAATTTTCCTTTTTAAAATTTCATTATATTTTGTTTGCATTTCAAATAGTTGTTCAATACTTCAGATAGAAAAAAAAGTCCTTAAATAAGATTAATTTCTTAAGTCTTCTGAGTCCATTCTTTTAGTGTTTAATATCAAGAAGTTCTATTACACTTTCTTTATTGCTTTCTTTTAAGATCTTTTGGAGCATTTTTTCTTTATTTAACTCGGTCTGGTTGAAAAAGAAATATATTTTACCAGCTCTGGTGGTCTTAAATACAACTTTTTCCCATTTTTGACAAAATGATTCTGTATTTTTAGTTTTAGTTTAAAAAGCAATTCATTTTAATTAATGTGAGCCTATCAACTAATTATGCAACTCAGAACTGTTATCAAAACAAATTGTGATAGATTACAATATAAATAAATACTGGACTTTTACAATGCTACAGACAATGGTTTTTTAGTTAAATCAATTCTATAAAGCCCTTTAAAGAGCAAACTTAAATTTTAAATTTTAATGATAACTCTTTTTTTTCTTGGTTGAGTTGTTAACGCTTTTGTTTGGTTTTGAACTTTTTACGTCTGTGTTGTTTTTTCTTAGATAAATGTTATAAAAACATACCATTCAAAGCCATTTCCGGATCTCTGTTATCTTCCGACTTTAGAAAATACGGAAAGACTTCATTCCAGCTCCATCCCTTCGCCCCGTTACTGGCCCAGTTGTCGTAATCTCTCTTATTTCCTCTAATATATAGCATGTAGTTGAGGACACTGGAACCGCCGAGGACTTTGCCACGGGGCCACGGCATTTGCTACAGGAACAGAACAAAATATCTCATTAGCTGATACTTTTTAAAGTGCTAAATTCCGATTGTAGTATACGTGCACAATCATGAATAAAATGTCGAGTCCATGAATAAAAGTCGAGTCCATTATTTTATAATGAGGCCAGTCAGTCTTCTCTCTGAACTCTTTCAAAAGACACTTATTTATCAGGTGTGCTATTGAAGACTCAATTTAAGCTACTGGTCGAGGACTTTTGACATGACCATGGCGTTTGTTAAAGAACACAGTATGTCATTAGCTGATACTCTTTAAAGCAACGAACATCATTGTGATGTACAAGTCATGGGGAAAATGTCGTCCAATCGTTAATTGCGGAACCAAAACTAAAAAAATTTCAATCTCACATTATGAACATGAGACTTTCTCAACCTGAAGATTTGAGAAACTTGGGGTGTCAATTAATTGGAATAAATGACTACTGAACTTTGATTCACTCATAGATTGCGCATTAGGTCTTTAAGGATGGCACCATACGTATCATCCCTGATATCATATATTTAAAATAATCATATAATTTAGAATAATAATCATACCTAGTATCATATAATTTAAAATAATATTTATATATTTTAAAACAATACTTCGTTAGATATTGTGACCCAAAAATATTAAGTATTAAGTCAGTGAAACAGGATGATGGTACCTCTTAAAATTTCTCAATCAAGGAAATCAACAATTGTGTTCCTAATGCAAACAATTTTTTCAATGACTCACCCTGTTGACCAGGCCAAAGCAGGAGCGTTTTTGTGGCACTGTCAGGTACTTCCAGTCATTCCTGGTCATCTGCAGTTGGGCAGCCAGTATTGGAAGCTCACTCTTCAACTTTGGGATGCCACCCGCCTCCAGAAGTAAAACCTTGATGTTGGGATCCTCGGACAGGCGGTTGGCCACCACTGATCCGGCTGATCCACCACCCACTGCACACAAAAATTAGATGGATTATCCACTTTTACACGCTTTATCAAAAACTATCTCTATCTAGTTATGTATCGGTATATTTTGTGTCAAATAATAGTAATGCGATACTTAAACTCTAAAATGTTTTATATTGAATACTAGGGATGGAACGGATATCCGGCAAATATCCGATATCCGGCATATCCGGTTGATTTTTCAATATCCGAAACCCCATCGGATATCAGATTTGAAATACCGGACATCCGATAATTTCATTCGGATATCCGGCCCCCAGGTATCCACAAGAAATAATTTTTTGCAAAAAATAATGATCTTTTTCGGACAAAGGGGACACCGCATCCTACACTTTTTTTTCTTAATTTTTTTTTCCTTGGACATAAATTGCAGTCAAGTTAGAAAACGAAAAAGTTCCTTCGTGAGAACTATGCTTTCGCTGTATTATTGGCGCCGAGTTGATAAGCATAAACCATTCCTCCAATATTTTTCCATACACATCCTTCATACGTGTTTTGCAATATGTTCTTTTCATTCCGAGTTTATGATCTGATTAATTCCAGATGTTATATTTGAATGCTTCTCCGTAAAACACGAACCGAAATACTATTAAATAGTACTTTTTTTCCATAACATAATTTATAAGAGTTTTAGTTATTCTCACTTCCTCCTTTATTTCTGACATTTGCTAGCGAGTAAAAAGCAATAAATAGCCAATGCGCACTCCTCAGTGCTTTTTTTTTCTATCGACGATAATACCCTACCCCTTTTTATGCTGTGAATGGTATGGTCTAATTTCTGATTTTTCATTGGCAGAAGTTGAGAGCTGGTATATTTTTTCTGACGTAAAATGAAGTATTGTAATTTTTAGGTCTTTAACGCAGCGCCACAATGTGGAATTATATTTAGCTCTCTAGAATGTCTTGAATCATAGTTTTCTCCAATTACAATCCAATTTATAATTTTTAATAATGGCTCATTTAAAATCACCCATTTGGAAGTATTTTAAAATTAATGGAAATGACGAAAGCAAAGCCCTATGTGTTACTTCCTCCACAGAATCGTTTAAAAAATATATTGTGCGTGGCAAAAGTCCAAAATCCTTTTCCACAAAATCCTTATGGAACCATTTAATGAGTGTGCATAAGGAAATTCACCGAAGCTTAAAAGACTCACTAAATGCATCAAATATTGATTAACAAGAAAAAACAATTCATCAAAACAAGAAATGCACGCAGACAACATTGGAATCGAAATTATTTGTACCAAAATTGTGGAGTTTAGATGATCCTAAAGCAAAAGCCTTAACCACAAAAATATGTAAGTACTAATTTTGTTTGTTTATATTAAATATATATTTTAAATATGGTATAATATAATGTTGATGAATTTTGGGTTCGAAATTTTTTAAGTTTATATTTAAAGACGGAATATTCCGATAGATCCAATTTAAGTTTTCTACGAGATTTCTTTAAATCCGTAATGTTTTAGGTGCATTACAAAAAAAATAGACTTCAATTTCATAAAATATTTAAAATAAATCTTTTGTTATTAATAAATGCATCCGGTATAATTTTGTAATCATTTATCAATTATAAACAATGCATGAAGTAAATTGAAAGTAGCTATATTTTGCACTTCAACATTGTAAAAAATGTTTTTAATATAATTTTAGGTGAGTTAATGGCTCTTGATGCTGAACCATTCTCCATTGTGAATAGAGAAGGCATTGGTCAGTTAATAAAGTACCTAGCTTCTCGTTATCCGCTTCCAAGTAGAAATTATTTTCGTGATAAAGCCCTGCCAGAACTATATGAAAAACTAAAAGTATCAATATTACAAGATATAAAATCAGCAACAAAGATCTCTTTCACTCATCAACTAAAGTTTAAATATAAAAAATTAACTCAGTGGCGCGACAGCCCGTGTGGACCAAGGCCTGCTGGGCCCAGCTCAGCTTTCTTGACTGTGGCATTTGTGTGTCACATAGCAGATGTTCCGGTCAGATGGTCATTCTGACGCCGAACCCCAGTGTTTAGTTCCCAAGCATGCATGGTCCTCCTCAGTTTATTTCTTTCAGGTATAAACAGCTAAGTCAACCTTCCCCAATCCGCGAATCAAACCATGGACCTGTGGCATGCAGTGCGGTGCGCTAACCACTAATTATAATTTACTTGATACTTCATATCATGACCATTTTTTTCGTATAGCATATCGTATAACTATCGTTTTTAGGATATAGACCGAATATCCGGCCGGATATCCGGTGAAATCCGTTTCGGATATCCGTATCCGGTAGACATGGTACCCCGGATATCCGAAATCCGGTATCCGGCAAAACTCACATCCGTTCCATCCCTATTGAATACTTATCCTACATTCATAAGTCTAATCTGTCCTAAACATCTATAAGATATAAGCTCAGAATATGTGTTTCAGGTCTATTTTATCACATCATTGTTATGATTAACTATTAAAGCAAATGATATTGGGACTGTAATTCTCACCAAATGACCACTTCTGCACACATTTCTATTACAGTGTATCATGGTCGATTGTGTGCGATTTGGCTACACTTAATAACTAAAATCTCACTGGAAGTGTTTCTCTTAGTCAGACTAACATAGCCAATATAAAAGAAACTAACTGCATTTTAGTGAAGTATATGGACATCATTCTGATATGTAAGCCATACCACTTCTGTGGTCCATATTTCAACCACCATATAGGAGGGGGTTTCAAAAAGTAAGGTAACTAACCCCTTAAGAGAACTTTTATTCAGGAACTAAAAAAAAATATATATACAATGTAGAAAGGCACAGGTACATATTACTTCTCTACATAGTCACCAAGCTCATCGAGGCATTTGTTCCATCGGTACACCAAACCATCGAAACCGGCATCGAAGAAATCAGCGTCAAGGTTATATGCAACCACGTCGAGATGGCTTGCTGAACCTCAACATTGGTTCTGAAATTCTAACCTCCCAAGTGTTTCTTTAAAGATCCGAAGCGATGGAAATCACTTGGTGCGATGTTGGGGCTGTAAGGAGGGTAGTCCTATAAGTCCCACCGAAAACGCTTTAACAAATTGTGAGTAGCTATGGTCGCATGCGGTCGGGCATTGTCGGGCAACAACAGGACGCCTGTCGTGAGCAGTTCCGGTCGTTTACGAAGAATTGCTTTTCGCAATCGACTCATCGTGGTGCAATAAATGGTAGCAATGTTTTGACTGCTAACTACGAGATATCTCGTCCATTCATTACTTGCCATATTTGTACAGCTACGAGGAAACTCGTAGCATAACAGTGTAAATATGAATAGATGGCTTTGTAAGAGGGAATAAAAAAATCAGGTTTAGCTAAAATGAACAGAAAATACAATCATACAGAGTTTATTCAAAAAGGAAAAGTTTATGCAAGGAAATAAATTTTTATGTTTCAGTGATAATTTTTAAAACAATCTTCCACGCAAAGTGCTGTCTTCTCTTGGTGGACCGGAATCGTGAAAAATTCCGTGGCAGTCAACGTGTTAAAAATGATGAATCTAACAAACACGAAAATTAAACTTTTCTTTTAAAATTGTGTAAGTAAAAATTATTCCTAATATACATATGTAAAATGATAAAAATATATTTTTAATTTCTAATTCCTCAGAATCTTACAAAAGACTATTTTGTTCCCCCCACTGTTGCCGAATATCATAAACTGTGTAAAAAAATGTTGAAATTAAAATTTTCCTTTCGTAATTTTGTGCATGTGAGCGTTACTCTTGCAGTAATTCCTCAAAATGATATATAAAAAAAAAAAAACATCCTCCACTGATGCCACTTTCATTAAAACTATGAAAAATTTTTTTTTGTGCAAAATGTAAACACTCCTCTGAGAAACAATTTTGCAACAATAGCAATGTAATTTCCATATTACGTTAGCAGAAACAAATTACTAATTAATCTTAATTTATAAAACAATCTAATTTTCTTATCACGTGAACAAAAATCAATGAAAAAATGCAGCGTTACAGAGGGAGTGAGTGAGTCAGTCAGGCAGTCATTGACGAGTGCCGTAACTCTTATCGTAATAAAAGTTCTCTGCCAATACGAGTTTTTCCAGACTACTATTCCAATGTTATTTATCGACCATAAGTAACTGAAATAAAGACAGGATATCAATTTACTAAGTTTAAATTATAGTTTCAACAGACCAGTGCTGTATATCAACATGAAGATTTCGGTAAGAGTAGTAGAATTTCATAAAATTCAATCGAAAGTTCCAACCAAAAGTACTTAAGTGACCCACTGAAAGAGTGCTTACAGGAAATTCACACTTTGGCACCAAATACAGATATGGAAATAGAACTTGGGTATTCAGTTATTAGTTATATCACCTAATCTTTTTCAAAACTCACCTACTAAGCGATATGTATAATAATAAAATAAAAAAAAATCAATTTGTCAGTTTTGTTTTATGTCATAAAACTTAACATAAGGTGAAATTTCAGCTATTGAATATGTGAAATTTCAACTATTGAAATGTTGAACTAGAAAGTTGTAAGGCGCCTAAAGCGGCCGTTAAAAAATGATGAACATAACAAACACTTTATACACGAAAATTGCCAAAATCGCCCATGTCAGCAAAATTGGCAAGCCTTCTAGATCTGATGCTCTATGGATAAGTGGTGTAGAGGGGCCGTTAGGCGTTGGTTCGGCGTACTGGTACTTTTTTAAAAGCCGGTACGGCCGTTTTTTTTTTTTTTTTTTTTTTTATTAAACTTTTTAACTTTTTTTTTTTGTCGTAAATTTTGTAAAATATTGTGCATTTGGATTTTATAATTAAAAAATTCTTACTACAGTTGGGATTATCGCAGTGATCGGGAATAGAGGTAGGAAATATTGATCAAAATAAATATCGATACTATATCGCTGCATAGAAACTAATATCGATATATCAATACATAATTTTTTTTTTTTTTTTTTTAATTTTACCAGAAACGAATTTATTTCGGAGCAAATTTCTACTTTTCATGAATTCATGCCAACATTTTTTTAATAAATAAATTATAAAAATTGTTTCATTAAATAAATTATAAAAAATATTTTAATAAGAAAATTATAAAAATTGTTTCAATAAATAAATTATAAAAATTGTTTTAATAAATAAATTATACTTTCAATCAGGAATACATAAAATACATTTGGATGTCGATGCAACTTTTACTTTCACTTTTATTTTTAAAGAAGAAATTTTGAAAAATAATTTATCACATATTTTGCTGATAGAGATGTTTTTAATTTTTAAAATTAGATGCAAATTCCAGGCACACGCTGGCAACAGAAACGGCACTATGTTAATGACTACTAATAAATGATCTTATCTTTCCATTACATTATATTTTCTTTTTAGTTAGGGGCCATTTTAACAGTCTCTCAGCCCAGTCCAAACTTTAGTTTTGAAGTTGTTGAAAAGAGAATAAAGAAAATGGAAAAAAACACATGAAACTACAAAACGACCATCAAAAAACTAAAAATGTTTAAAAATATTGATATATCGGTGACTTGTATCGATATTTTAATCATCGATATTTTTTTAAAAATATCGATAAAAATATTGTCGTATCGATATACCTCCAATCGGGAAGCTTGCATACCGGTAAGAGTTTTTTTAGCACTACAACCCTGCCTTTGGTAAAAAATGTATGTAGAAGAAAACCTTTTAGTGACATTGACTTTTTCACAATCCAAGGCGTTTTTCCAATAACCGGAACTGGAGATTTTGCTTGTACAGTACCCCCCCCCCCCAAAAAAAAAAAAAATCAGAACGATGGCTATATCTTTTGTTCTAATTGTTGAAATAACAAACAAAAGGTACCGTTGTAAATCTTGGAAGGTTTTTAATAATTGTATGTAGTTTTTTTTTTATCATGAGGGGTCATCTACATATTAATACAGAACCAAACTTTAAAAAGTTCAATAGCAACCTCATAATATTATTCCATATTTGGATTCAGCATTAAAAAAGAATGCGAAATACAAAAATTCGTAATTTTCTAATGAATGGTTTGTAATTTAAATGATAAAACGAAAATGATAAATTAATGTTAAATTTTAAAAAGTTGGTTTTTTGGCCATAAATACTTAAATATTTGATATATTTCAGTAATTTTTTTTTTTCAAAAGATAGTTTGTAAATGGCCAAACATAAATAGCAATCAACTTTTGTATCAATTTCTTTTTTAATAATTAATTATTAATTAATAAAACAATTTTAAATTTTTTTTTAATAGAAACATATATTTTTTTTGCTTTCATTAGATTCACCAGGGTCTGAAAACCCACTACATTTTTTTTCTTTTCATTTTGACTTTTAGTTCTCGATTTTTTTAGCGAAAATGTAAAAAACGCTCACTTTAAGGGACCGTATAGTAGACAACGTTTGAAAACTATCAAAGATTAATTCAAGGTAAACTAGAGGTGTGGAAAATCGCACAACGTTCAATTATCGTAAAATAGGGTGAATAGGAACAGCGGGATGAATCGGAACATAATTTCTTGAGATTACAAAAAAAATATATATTATTTTATGCATACAAAGCAGTTTTATTTTTTGTATGTATATTTTTAATCTGTCTAACGTGTTTCGAATCGTGGAACATATGTTTTGTGTGGTTTTCAACAGTGTCCTTTTTTTAAAAAAAATTTACTTCCTTAAATTACATTTATTTAAAACCACATTTTTTTAAGCAATTTCAATAAGTTATCCTTTAAAAATTTTACTGAATCAGGTGATTTTTTCATTTTATAAATAATTTCAACGATCAAGTTACATTTGTGTTTACAGTGAAATGTTTCTGTAAAATAATCACACTTTGCTGAATACTGTTTACTAATGCCTGCATTTTATATTTATTAATTTTCTAATTATCAGTTATACTTCTGCAATTACAGTTTTCAATATTTTATTTATTTCGTGTGAAGAATGCACATCTTTAACGTTGTAAATAAATTATGTTACTTTTGCGTTTACTTGCTATTTTTGTATTAATCTTAAACATGTCACTATAAATCCAAGTAGTTTCTATGCAATTTTAGAATATTTTTATTTTATAAGGTCGTGAAACGCCTCACTTACCGTTCGATTTCTCCCGCTGTGAAGTAGAATCTTAAAAATACCTTTCGTTTTATGGAAATTCTCCCTGAAGATCGGTCAAAAAATGGTCGAAACATTTTTGCTCATAAGTGACGTGTTTTTCAACATAATGCATTGAAATTTGGTATACAAAGTAAATGATGTATTCTGAATCGAATGAAATGATAAAAAATAAGGGTTCGTATTGAAATTTTCGAAGATAGCGTTACTTTTACTTATTAAACGGTCCCTCAATTAAAAGAAATTGCATCAGATATATAGAAAATCGTATGCAAAACATTTTGGTGCAAAC
Organism: Linyphia triangularis; assembly: GCA_963978545.1. NCBI lineage: Eukaryota > Metazoa > Arthropoda > Arachnida > Araneae > Linyphiidae > Linyphia > Linyphia triangularis. Next base: position 20,431,386 of record OZ021725.1, read on the forward strand.
CGTAAGATTCTACGATAATTAGAACCGAAGATATAGCCATCGTTCTGTTTTTTTTTTGGGGAGAACTGTACAAAGAGAATTGTGCACGCCAATATATGTTTTTTGCTTATACTTTTTCCTCTGAATACGCGGTGAATAAAGTTAAAGTAACATCTACTATATTATTTCAAACTATTGACCTTAATTATTCAAATTTTTTGCAATAGAATTACTAGAGCAAATATACAACGTCCTGTTCTCTCTTGAGTAAGAATGCATGTAGTAACAAAATTAACAGTTCAAAAAAATGTGCATGTGGAAGAAAGTAAATGAAAAGGAAATTTTCAACTTCACTTGTAGTAACACAATTGTCACCAACCTATGTGCGAAATAATGAAATAAAATAAATAAAGCTACGCTCTAAGTGTTATTGAATCACGCCCTTCCAAAGCGATTCACGTGTTAGTTGTAAATCATTAATAAAAAGCTCTCTTCATGGTTCTGTGTGAAAGTTCCTTGAATTTCAAAGGACGGATTTCATAGATTTTTCAACCGTTATATGATTTAGTTTGCATTCTAATTTCCGTGAAAGAGTTTGTTGAACTATAAATAATGGACGTCACCATTTAGTTTTAAGCTCAGCTAGTCTTCTGTAAGAATGCTTATCTGTGAACAACGATAATAAAGATCAACAAAGCGCAGGAGAAAGCTGTGGTAACCTGAATGCTTTTCTTATGGCAAAAAAAATCATATGGGCTGACGTTGTTGTGCATAAAAATTAATTATATAACGTCATTACGCTAACAGTTACAGTTTATGAACTTAAGTTGGATTTGTGTCATTTACCGTTATTATATTTTCGCAATGAGAAAAAATTGCCAGTTTGGCGATATTTTTTGCAACAATTCTTGTACTTGTCCAATAGGAAAAAAAAAATAAAAAAAAAGGAAAAAAAAAAAAAAATAATAATTTTTTTTTCTTATTTTGGCCACGCGTACTTCTCTGTCTCACATCGCATAAACAATTGGATTTAAAAGTATGAAATGTACACTTTTGTAGAGAAATACATGGAAAATATGCTGATAAGCAAAAGTCAGAGATGTGAACTTTAGTTTTTGAGGTATATATCAAAGGGAAGGATGTTTTTTGCACAAGCCGTTCTCTCCAAGGAATACTATCCAAGGTAGAAATCTAGTTGTTTGCAGGCACATAGGTAAATGTCTTACCAAAACACCCTCCTCACTTTTAAAATTTTTTTTTTAATTTTATGTTATTAAATATCAATGCTATTAAATATCTAAATTTCGAAAAGTTTAATTTCAAGCTTAAGCGATTTATGTTTTTTACAAACAGAAATAAAATGCTAGAAAATAATTTATTTTAATAAATTATACCACTATATAAACCAGATTATAACAATTCAATTAAAAACATAATTCAGATTATTATAATAGTGAAAGGATCTGTCACATTTATTTTAGTTAAAATTGTGTTTTTTTATTTCGTATTTTAATGTTCAATGTTTAAAAGAAAAAACAAAGTGTTGCAAGTGTAGTAATTTGAATACTATACTTTAGTATAATTATCATAGAATATGAGAGCTACTCACTGCAACTCATGAGGATTTGTGACCAATCACAAAGTTCTAACAAGATGTGATGTGCTTTGATTGCTCAAAACTCCTCAAGAATTGCCAATGACGTATCATGTATATTCCTCATTTCACATACATTTTCGGGCACACTATTTTAAAATTAGAAGTCCTTTTCAAAAATGTGGAATATTTATATTAATTTTTATTATACAAAATTTCACAAGATAGTTTATTTAATATATAAAAGAGGTTTTTTTTGGTGTTCGATAGTACCAAAAAATGGCTGAAAATCTGGCAATCTTGGCTTTGAGAGTTGGTTTTTTCAGTTAGATTCTAGTTCGATTTTAAAGTTATTGTTTGCAAAGATCAGTTGCTCTATATTTTAAGGATAATAATTCATAATTTATTGATTTCCAGTGTCACGTCACAAAGCTGTAATTAACGGGTGTTTTTCAGTTATGTATTTTTTGTAGAAAACTGCAAACTTGGCGAGCTTGGGGTTTGATTAGAGTTACCGAGTAGGTGGCTTAATTGCAAAGCAAATATCGGGAGTTGGTGAGAGTTGGCAAGGAAGGGGAGGAGGCCCTAGTATATTAAATATTAACTAAACAACATATAGAGGAACATCCTGATGGATAAAGATTATTAAGCCAAGAAAATCCGAAAATCTGAATAGAATGTATTGAACCTTAAGGTTCTTGCCTACGATCGGAGGACATTTTTAAAAAAAAAATACTTTGTTTAAAAATGCTGAAAGTACCTTGATATATTTAACTCTACTAGAGAATAGATTAAAAAATTTCAAATACACTGTTAAAAATTTTGTTCTACCTTGCACCAAAAATTGGTTCCTATTTAGCTGCCACCAACATTTGGTGCTTAGTTTCACGATTTAATGGTGCAACCTCGGACCGTAAGCACCATTAAATCGCAAAACTAAGCACCAAATGTTGGTGGCAGCTAAATGGGAACCAAATTTTGGTGCATGGTGGACAAATATTTTTAACAGTGTATATTGTAGCTATATATATATATATATATATATATATATATATATATATATATATATATATATATATATATATATATATATATATATATATATATATATATATATATATATATATATATATATATATATATATATATATATATATATATATATATATATATATATATATATATATATATATATATATATATATATATATATATATATATATATATATATATATATATATATATATATATATATATATATATAAAACTGCTGTATTGATATAAAATAGTAATTTCTTTGTAATGTCATGAAGTTTCGTTAAGATTCACCCCGTTTTACGGTACTAAATATGAGTCCTGATATGATATATGTTTGATTGGTAACGTAATTTATGCAATAAAATGTTATTATCACAAGAACATATACTTACTTTATAAACACTCTGTATTTTTTAATCGTAAAATATGTCCTAAATCAAACTCTGCAGTTTATTTATACCTAAATTATTCCTTAAAAAACCTAATAGTTTTCCATTTATAGCATTCCGAATTTTTGAAATATTTCATTAGTACTTTATTTAAAATTACTGTTTTTGTAAAATAACGACAATATATTTGAAATTTTTTAATCTATTCTTTAGTAGAGTTAAATATCACAAGGTACTTTCAGCATTTTAACACAAAGTATTTAAAAAAAAAAAAAATGTCCTCCTATCGTAGGCAAGAACCTTAAGGATTCTATTCAGATTTTCGGATTTTCTTGGCTCAATAATCTTTATCCATCAGGATGTTCCTCTATATGTTGTTTAGTTAATATTTAATATACTAGGGCCTCCTCCCCCTGCTTGTCAACTCTCACCAACTCCTGATATTTGCTTTGCAATTAAGCCACCTACTCGGTAACTCTAATCAAACCCCAAGCTCGCCAACGGGGTGAATCTTAACGAAACTTCATGACATTACAAAGAAATTACTATTTTATATCAATAAAGCAGTTATATATATATATATATATATATATATATATATATATATATATATATATATATATATATATATATATATATATATATATATATATATATATATATATATATATATGCAACACTGTACATTTGTTTGCAAATTCCGAAACAGCACCGATACAATACAGTGAATTTTAATCTCCCCAAAACTTAGTCCGTAATTACTAACGTGTGCGTATTATCGACATATCATATACATTTTAAGGAAAGTAAAAGCATCCATACCAGCATGCTATACTTTATTTAACTCGATTTTTAAAACTTATTTTACTAATTTTTGGGTTTTGCCTCATCTTGATTTTGAGATTCTGGATTCCGATTCCCTATTGGGCTGAATCAGAATCTTGAAAAACTGCCGTTAAAAAGTGGTTTTTGGCAAAATTATGTTCCACACAAGCTTTAATGACTGGAATAAGAGTCTGACTAATCCCTTCAAGATAGCAATCAAGTGTTCAGGCTTGAATCAATGTCAGAAAAGAGCTTCGTTTAGAAGTTTTAGAAATTAGTCTGGACTGTACAGAAAACCTATAGTTGTAAATACCAGAAGATTTTTCTCCGGATGCCTTCATTATTTTTAAGATATATAGAAAAACGCAATTCATATGACCATATGTAGACTCAACGTAAGCTAAGTTGAGCAATGTTATTACATTCACAAGATTACGGCTACATAAGCGTGTTTTACAAAAATCTCCCTGGAGCTGAGATATATTCTGAAACAGATGATGCTTTTTTCTTCCTCAAGATATTTTAAAGAAGCTGCAGACAACTTACACCACGAAAACATAAAGTAGATTAAAAATATTATTAGTTGTAAAGACGATTTGGATTATCTTGTTTTTTTAGGTTAGGAGTCGACACATTTTCCCACGTATGATTTGTTTTTGACAACAAATTTTTTTTGTCTGTCATATTAAAAAGATTTTGTTATGACAATGCTTTGTTTCTATTCACCCCAATGCATTGTTACTTGTTCGTTTTCACTCGGTAAATGCTTAAATAAGAGCAAATATAATTTGTAATAGATATTCTGATTCAGCAACACCATGGAAAAAAAAAATCGAAAAAAATGCAAGCTATGTTTTTTTCAGCACTTTTGGGGTTTATCCTCAAAGAAGTAGATAACACCCAAGTTTTAAAGTAAAAAATGTTTTAATAATTAATACTATTACACTCGATATATAAGTTAAAAGTTGAAAAGTGTTCCGATTCACTCTTTTTTAATACGGTACATTTTAAAGCGCCCCCCTTCTCAGGTCTCGGTACAGAACCCAAAGTTACACTTGCTCCACCAGTGCTCGCCAAGAATGTGGGCTCCACAGTCACCAAATTTGACCCTCTCTATATTTCTTAACACGGAGATTTATAGAATCTAAGGAGTAACAGGTGAATATAAGCAACATTTAAAAGCTTAAACAGCCATAATTGAAGAAATTATACCAGCTATGTGGCACCACGTTTTCTGTACCACTTTGAAATGTTGGGTGCTGTAACAGAACGGCAAGGTTTTCATTTCATTTTCTTCAATCCTGTTTCGTAGAGCTTTCAGAATAAAATCAACTCTCAGCCAAATATCAATTAATTATTCAGTTGTTATTGAAATGCTAATTATTACTAATTTATATTAAAAATATAATGAGAGTGTCATAAATAAACACTCTTAAATACAGTCTCTGACTCTATTGGTTGGTTGACGGTCAATTGATCCCACGAAACTGGAAGGGAGAAAGAAATGATGCCGTAAACCAGCGTTTCTCAACCTTTCAGTATTCGCGGCCCAGTTTTCAATCATAATTTTCATCGCGCCCCCGCTTACAATAAAATGTATACAACAATAATGTTTATTGAGTATTTTGGATTCTGTTTTTAAATTATTTTTAACTAACTTCCAAAACAAGAGTAAAAGCGAGAGCCAACGTTGGCGAAATACCACATCTGGCATTTTGTCAAGCGGGCTGTGAACACGACCGATGCCGTCTCGAGCATATGCAGAGCAAATTTTTTCTCATAGGAAGAAGGAAAATGTTCGATAACACAAGTTTCAATTCTAGCCAGTCTCATTCGAGTCGATCCTTCTATCGCTATCGAATCTATCGTGAATGTGTATGTTATATATGTTTTCGTATTAATTGCTATTCACCATATTAAGTATTCACGGCAGCAAATATATGCAGACTCATGGTTAAATTTTTAAGCGGAAGTAAGCGAGCATTAGACGATAGTCAAGCATCAACAAGTACACAGATAGCGTGGTTCTGAAAATAAAATCAAGAAAATATTCTCAAGAATATTTAAATTTTAGGTTTACCAGTAAATGAAGAAGAAAGGCCCCTTTATATTATTTGCTCAAAAATATTGATCGCATATAGCATGAAACCTAAAAAACTTAAACGATATTTGGAAACGCTTCACAGTAAGTACGTCAACAAACCCAGAGAATTCTTCGAATTAAAATTAAAATCATACAAAAAGCAAAAATAATTTTTTAGAGAAATTTGGACTGTGAATAAAAAAGTTTTAATTGCATCTTACAAAGTTTCATATAAAATAGCCAGTTGTAAAAAACCTCCCACCATTGGTGAAGAGCTTATTTTGCCAGCAACAACTACGATTGTAGAAACTATGTTTGGAGATAATTTTTCAAAACAATTGGAGTCCATACTTCTTTCAAATGATACTGTTGCTCGTCGAATTGGTGATATAACTGAAGATGTATAGTGTCAGCTTTTCCCCAAGTTGCGTGACAAGTTGTTTTCAATACAGCTTGATGAAGCAACAGATAGTAATAAAGATGCTCATTTAATTGCCTATGTTGGATTTTGTGATAATATATAGAAGAACTACTTTTCTGCAAAACAATAGAACTCCAAACAACAGCACTCGCATTATTTGCTATTTTAAATGATTTTATTAACAAGGCAAACATAGAATGGAAAAATTGCGTCGGAATATGCACAGATGGTGATCGTTCAATGTCCGGAAGATTCCAAGGTATACAAGCACTTGAAAAACAAAAATCGCCTCAGTGCGTCTGTAAACATTGCATGATCCACAGAGAAGATTTGGCTTCGAAAGAAATGAGTCCTGCTCTGAATATTGTGTTAACTACGGTTATAACCGTAGTAAATTATATAAAAATGAGACCCCTGAAATCGAAAATCTTTTATGCACTTTGTAAAGACATGGGTTCAGTAGATTTAGAGTTGCTATTTTATTGCGAGGCAAAATGGTTATCACGTGGGAAATTTTTGTAAGGTGTTCAGTAATTAAGAGAAGAGAAGAAACCGCCACTTTCCTAGAAGAAGAAAACAGACCGGAAGCCTAGAGTTTTCGCGATGGTTTATTTGTGATGAAATTGAGCTACTTGGTCGATATATTCGAGAAATTAAATAACTTGAATCTTCAACTCCAAGGAGCAAAACATATGTTGGATACGAGTGACATAGTTAATGCTTTTTGTAGAAAATTCGAAGTGTGGAGCAGAAATTTAAAGCAATAAAACCTAACAATGTTTGCAAATGTGGATGATTCTACTAAAACTTACAAGGCTGAAGAAGAACATGTAAAAGTTGTTTTTGTAACCATTGTATTTTCTTGCTGACTACAAACTGATAGCAAGTTAAGAGTGGGTTATGGATCCATTTCATGACTCCCGAAGGACTCTCAATTGATGAGGAAGAAAAATTCATAGACTTCAAGACAAGTGGCGAAACCAAAAGACAGTTTAGTAATAAATCACTATTTGAATTTTGGGCAGGAGTAGAGGATGATTTTTCTGCACTAAAAACAAGGGCATTTCGCATTCTATTACCATTTTCAACATCCTACCTTTGTGAAACTGGATTTTCTGCTGTGGCTTCTTTGAAAACAAAATATAGATCTCGGCTAAATATAGAAACATAACTGAGAACGGCATTTCTAATACTAAGCCTTCCTTCGAAAAACTTTGCTCGGCAAGACAAGTCCAAGGAAGTCACTAAGAATTCTTAAATTTGCTTTTAATTTAGTAAGTTTTGATTAAGTACGTTTTGATTTAGTAAGTTGTTTTGCTTTATTTGTTAAATATGTCGAAATGGTATTTTGTTTTCTAAGTGTACGTGTGCTTTCCTTTCAGTCAGTTAATCAATTTTTTTTAATAATACTTTCTTTTGGATAGTCTCACGCCTCCCCTCTAGTGTGCTCGTGCCCCCCTAGGGGGGCGCGCCCCACAGGTTGAGAATCGCTGCCGTAAACACACATAAAAGAGCCCATTTTGAAATACCAACCAATACTTTGAAGATTGAAAATAAAACCTGCTGGCATTTAACCACAAACTTATTTCCAAGTTCAAATGGTCGTGCAAAACAATAATTATAATCAAAGGTCGAATTTGATAAAAATTCCCAGGCTTTGAACTCCATAATTACACCCTTCCAAGGTCTGAAGAGATATAGACCGCGGAAGAGCAATCATTAATTCTGTTCAAATGGTAATGTGCATTTTGCATTTTTTGTTTCAAAATACAATGTTAACTGTTGTATTTTCCATTTTATTTGTTTTCGAGTGCTGCCAATACAAAAAGAAGTATATGCTACTGATGTCGCATATTGCAGCATTTTAATTGTTAAAGATAATATTTGGGAGATATCTGTATCTGAGAAGACACGGACAAAACTCCATGAATATAATCTAGATATAATTCAGCCAAATAACTAAAAATAAACTATTTAAAAATATAAAATGAACAATGTCTTGGTTCATGTTTAGAATTCTAAATCTTAAAGATAAAAACCGTAAGATCTGTAGAGTCAATTCGAAAACCATTAGTTCGTTCGAAACATCAAAAGGGTAGTTAGTACCCTCGAAATCGGTGATGTTAATTTGGCATATTTCATGTACCTTTTTCTCAGAAAGTAATTGACATAGAAGCCTATTTTTTTTTCAGTATATTTAGCAGACACTTATTATTATACTGAAGTTAGCTTTTGATTGTAATTCATTTACTTTTTTTAAAATGAATTTTCGTGAAAGTCACTCAAATTTGATAAAAATTACAAGGTTTTTTTGTCGAAATATGCCAAAATAATTAAAAAAAAAAAAAAAATAACAACAAATTTTCACTTTAGTATATAGAGATACATAAATGTGGTAAAACTTTTAGGAAGATGGCTTTTGCAGTTTCTGAGAAAAAGGTACATGACTAATGAAAAATTTAGTTTTGAGAAAAACACATTAAAAAAAAAAATTTACCTAGACTAATAGTCAGAAATTTCATCTTCAAAAAACTATTGAAAATACTTCTCGTTGAGGTATTATTACAAATGAGATATACTTTTAAAGGGCAGACTTTAAACTTTGATAAACAATAATAAACTCAAAGTCGATTATTTCTAAATTTTAGGGTACTAACTCCCCTTAAAATTTGAATAACGAGAGAATTTCTAAGAAAAAGTGTAAAATGTGGTTTACCTATAGCTGCTAAATACCTAAATGCAGACAAAAAAAAATTAAATGGTAAATTAATTTTAAATTTTAAAATGATTTTGACGTTTTTTATTACATTATGTGGTTACCAAATGAAAGCTGCATACGAGAGAATTCGAAAATTGTGCTAAAAGTGAGGATAATTATAATAATAATAATAATGAAAGTTATTCACTGAGTGTTACAGAACCATGCTCTTTAAAGAGGACACGCGTGCAAAGGGATCAGAAATGGAAAAGCCTCTCTTTGCAGGATCCTCTGAAAATGTTCCTTTAATTTCAAAGAACAACTATATATATTTTTCCAAATCTAGTATGATTTCGAGGAATTCAAATTTCTTCCTCAGTCATACGAGTTTGCTGAACTATAAGAAAATGAATGTCCCTTTTCTCTTATCAACACAGCAAAAACGTCATTCGGAAAATTCCTGTAACCCTTTTTCTTCAGAAGAACCCCCCAAAAAAATGAATTCTCTCCGTTACTTATTTAATCTCTTACTTATTTTTCACGCGAATTTTTCCATCGAGTTTTAAAATTTCAGGTTGTCAACAATGTTGTCTTTCTAAAATCATATCGGCCGGCAAATCCCATTCAAACTTCGACGCCAACCACCGCCAAACAATTAACAAAGCCTATTAAACGGAAGACTCATTAACACCTCTATCCGCACCCGAAACGCCAATAAACCACTCCTAAAATCCAAACACTAAACACCTTCCCAGTAAAGATTTGACACATGACCCGAAGAAAAGCCAATGAGTCCAACCATGGACCCTCTTAGTAGCTGGAGCGAAGTGCTGTTTGTTCCTCAGAAACAAAAGATTCTGTGTGTCTCTTCTGTTGGGAAAAGGTTGTACTGGAGCGGAACATCATTGGCTTTTCCGTTTGTATTAATGTTACAAAGTTACCACCCGTTGATATTTGTGTCGTTCAGAAAGCGTGGTAAGGAATGTCGTAGGTGCTGAGCTATGTCCACTATGAACTTGCAATGTGATCAGTGATGTCGGAACTTATGATTATAACGGGCATGTCAGGAAGGTTAAGTTGAAAAATCTTCGGACTTCTGTAAAGAATGCTGTTGAACCCTCTATAATGTTGTAAAATATAACTTTTAATCTAATTTAAGTTTTTTATTGTTCCTTAGGTATTTCATCTATTTTTTGTTTATTGTTGGTTGGTGTTTCGGAATTTGTGTTAGATGTATAGTAGGGTTTTTTTTGGCACAAGAGCTACACGTGGGCTATATTGCGCCGGAACAACGTAATCCGAAACAAGTACTGGACTACTGTGAGTAATATGTGTGAATAGGGAAATATCCGATCGACAGGAGCTCTTCCATGGAGGTCTTGATTAGATATAACTATATAACAATTCTACCAATTTTTACACTAAAGCATAAGATTATAAAACTTATGAACAAGTACACTATCAAGTTTTTCTATTTTAGAAGTTAGTTTTAAGTTTTGTTTTCGAAGGATTTTGGGTGATATTTTGTTTTAATTTTCTTCTATTAAGAATAAAATAAAATTATATAGTATGAAAGCAAAAAGCGGCTGTTGTTGGATTTTGCAAGTTAATCCAATCTCTACACTATCATCATCATCAATCACCAATATTGTATATTGAGCTCATATAAATGAATAATAATAATAATAATAATAATATTTTATTTCTCATATTTTTGTAACTGGTTATAGATTCCACGTTACATTTGTCTCGTTGTATAAATAAATTCATTTTCGAAACAACAATTGAACAAGCACAAGCATTACGTCGGCAAAAGACAACTGAATCGTTTATTGTAGAAACCCCATTTCTCCAAAAGTTCTAGTTTTGAGATAATAAAAAAAAAAAAAAAATCTCACACCGTAAAAAAATGTTTTCTAAAAAAATTAAAAATACTGAATATAAAAGGCAAATTGTGAACTTAGAAGATGAGGTGAATTCAACTTCTAATTTAAATGATGGGAGTGGAAAACAAATCTTCGAATTATATCAAAACTAGATGTTTTGAAGCAGTTATGGAGTTTCTGAAATAAACGATTCGGTTATTTACTAGGAGGTTTGAAACAAACTACCCGATACTTGAAAACACAATCAAATAGTTAAAATCAGAAAAATAACAGAATCCCCCCCCCCCCCCCTTTTTGACCTGCTTTTTCATGATTGTGCTATAAAAAAACTGTTTTTACAATCAAACTTGATATCCAGTTGATTAAACTCAACTGGAAATATTACCATCTTTTCTAAATATAACACGTGATGACTATTTGGTTTATAGTTTACTTGCAATCCTTTTTATTCAGTCTATCTCCTTTTAATCCAGTTTATCTGCAAAATAACTGCTATTCGTCAGAAATGCCCTCGATATTTTCAAGCTGATATCGAAGTACTGGATGTTAAATTGTTAACATATGCTAAATTTGAGAACTTCTCATAGATATATTCTAATATGGTTACTAGCCATCAGCTATAAAATCTGCTCATCTGTTTTTGATTTAAGGTTGTTACATTGCATTTTTACGTCAAATCAATCTGAGCTTTGTTCCTTTTTGAGTATAGCCAAATTGGATACATTTGAAACCCTCACGAAATTTGAAAACTTAATTTTTTTTATATATGGTTTTATTAATTGTTTCTAAATAATATTTATATTCTGAAAATTCTCTACGGTCTCCTTTGATTGATATTTAAAAAAAAAACATGATAATTTGCGCAAGTCTATTAAACTTGTTGCTTTCGTGAGCGTATTAAAGGGATGAAATACTAAACATATAGGGGAGACCTGTGTACCTTGGGCCGCCTTTTTTCAATGCACAAAAATTGAGCCACTGAGCCGTTTAAAAATGTGAAACTGATATGCATACATCGTTATAGTAATAGCTTTCCATTGGGATTAATATAAATACTTAAAATAATAGATTCTGTCAAATAGAAGGTTTTTAAAGAAATTTCACAAATGGCCCTAGGTACAAGACCTCGTTGTACCTAGTGCCAGTAGTTGATATATCTAGGGCCATTCTTTTTAAGTGAGGTTTCAGTTCATAATAAATAGAAAACAAACATACACAGATGAATTTTACAAAAGAAACAATATCAAGTAATTATCAGTCATTGGTTTATCATATAATAACTATTATACATTGCAATGTGTCAAATTATTAGTGAATCACAAGTATTTTCGTAATTTGGAAAACTGATTCCAAAAAAATGAGCTGCATGCGTTATCGCTTTGAAGCCCTAGCAAATTTTGATTCAGGCAATTTTAGCACAATAAGCAATTATGTGGCCCTAAGTACACGACTTGGTAATTTCATATAAAATTCCTTCTACTAAAAATGCACATGGAGAATGAACATATTTAAACATCTCATTTAGTATTTAACGTTACAAACAAAATTATTTACTAAAATTAAAAGAAAAGTATTTGACTTAATTTTGTAAAACAATAAAAGACATGAGCCCCAAAATGTTACTGCAGACCTAATAAAAACGTTTTCCACTTATTACTTGCCACAGCTTTTTTCTTTAAGACTTCAAAATGGCTGCCAAAAGAGCAATTGTGTGCTGTCACTTATCCAAGTGAGTAAAGAAACTTAGAACTAAACATTATTCAATAAAAGTGGGGTGGCCCGACTTACATGGTGGCAATAGGTACACAAGTCTCCCCTACTATTGCTTCATTTTTTTAATTCACTAATAGTCCGAGAGACGACAGCAATTTTTGAACCTCATCGAACAACATCATTCTGAATTTTTTATAGAATTTGGAGAAAAGTGAATAGATTAAGAATCCCCTGGTCTGCCGTCGCAAAAATGGCCGAAACTGATCAAAAATCGACTTGGAATGAGTTGAACTAAAATCCGATTGCCAAATATGTCATAACTTACCAAAAAGAGAACAAACTTTTTCGTCTGGCAACCCACTGCATTTTGATTTTCAATGAGAAATAGGGCAAACGATTTCTGATCTCTGGCTCGGAAAACTTGTGTCTTTTAAAAATAAGCCAAATTGGCGACATCAGTTTCGTCATCAATGACGTAATGTTTATTGCCAATTTGGCTCATTTATAAAAGATGCAAGTAAGCCATAGCCGCACATCTGAATCGTCTGCAACCTTCTTAATAGAAAATTAAAGAATGAGGGTTACCAAATAAAAAAAAAATGCTCATTATTTGGCAAGTTATGACGCATTTGGCAATTGAATTTACTTCAATTTATTAAAAGATGATTTTGGACCAGTTTCGGCCATTTTTGCCACGGCCGACCAGTGGATTCGTAATCTACTCACTTTTCTCTAATTTCTATAAAAAAATCAGAATGATGTTCGATGGGGTCCAAAAATTGCAGTCGCCTCTCAGTCTATAGTGCAACGGTATGTGCTGTGTGTGTTTCCCGTCTTTTAGTGTACATAAAATTAGTTATTCAGAGGATGGAGTACTCCTTGTGAAACAAATGTTTTCAGTAAGAAGTACTAACTTTAAACAGAGATGTTTCAACGGATTACGACTCTATATATAAACTTTTGTGGTTTCAGTTTTTAGATATGGAAGGTAGAAAATTGCCCCTTCAAGAGTTTCTAAAAATCGTTTGTCATCCAGTGGAAAAGCTTAAAAATATGCTCTCAGTCAGTCTACAATCCCCTCCCCACACCATCCCCAAAATGGACAATTTCCGCATTTTTTATTTTTTTTTTAAATTTTTTTATTCAATTCTAAATGTTTCGAAAAGGCTATAAACATAAAAATTTCTGCTCAATGTAGTTTTTTTTTTTTTTTTTTTTTTTTTTTTTTTTTAAATATTTTTTTTTAATTTGCAATGAAAGTTCCCCTGTTGGCGAGAAAACGATTCATTCGGCTCGAATTGAATGTGACTTCAAGATTTCCCAAACATCTTGGTTTGAAATGAGGCAGCGAAAACCAGTTTTGCAAGTTTCTCGCAAATTACGCCATCCTGTACGGAATGTGGCAATGGTCTACCAACGTCAACTTTTTTAACGATAACTATTTGGCAGAAACCTCACGATAACCATAGAAACGCCGAGATCTCTTTACGTCACGAATTTCGTTGACTGTGCTGATCGGACTGATTTTGGCTCGGTTTTGGGGCATTTTCTTTTCTTAAGATTTAAATAACTAAATTTTTTTAAAAACTTTTGTTTAAATATTTAGAATCAGAAAGAAATTCTTCATAAATATGTACGAATTTCACTCGTTTTTAAAAAGTGCGGGAACTGTCCATTGGACAATTTTCAATTGGGATGTCTTTTGCTTTTATCCTAATGTTATTACTATATCTCTTTTACGTGTGTAGTTTTCAGAGATCTCAAAACTTCAAAACCACCCTTTAAAGATATTCTTGCTTGGAGCTTTCAGTACAGGTGCATTATAGGATCGTGGCAGTTTTTAACAACTCATTTTGAAAAGCTAAAATATCCGAACACCAATTATGGTTCTTCAAAACTTTTTGATATTAAGGCTTTACAATTTGAAGATATTTAAATTTAAAATAAAATCAATGAAAACTACTATAAATTACCAGGTCCGTATAATGAATCCATACATAGCTTTTTCGAATCTTCTATTATCTTCTGTTATTTCGATCTCCCTTCAAAAAACATTTGGGCTATTCTCAACTGGAATTTTTGTGCCTTAATATTAATACCCTTTCTCCCCTTATTAAGTTTTCAAAGATCTTTAAAAAAAAAAAAAAAAACTTTCTATTTACGGACCTGAAGCTAGAGCATATGCAGTCTGTCTTCACATACAAGTATCGAAATGAAGAATGGTGAGTAACCAGTCTTAAATATAATGAACTAGTTGAAACCACTCTAACTTGGTGCTTAGTACCTGGATAAAAACACATTTAGTAAAGGTTCCAATTAGCTGAGAATTCTTTACAGTTAAAGGAAGTACAGATAATATGTAATAGATAATATAATCCAGACAATAATTTTATCTGGGTACTTAGTATCAAGCTTGTGTGATTTCAACTATAGTGGTCCCCGTGCACGTTTCAGACTACCTAGATCAATTACATATTCAGAAGTTCATCAAAGTTATAAATTGTATTCTATTTCTGCTAGATATTATTTAAATTTTCTAAAAGTTCTAAAATTTAAATTGCGTTTTTCTCTTATCTATAGTGCTGCCATCTGTTATATTTTACAAAAAATTGCTAAATTTTTAGAGTATTTTTGATTGTTTTAACTTCGATTTTCAAACAAAATAACACAATAGGCAATTGTAAATAAACTCTTCGTCAGAAGTGGAGATCTTAACCTTTAATTTGATATACCTTTTATTAGTTTTGACTTTGTGTAAAGGAATAAAAGGGGATCACCATAAAAAAAAAATGCTATCCAGAAATAATAAATATATTTATCAGGTTCGAAGTATTGCACCAAAATCGTCTAAATCACTCTTTACTAACCATGTCACAAAATGATTGCTTACTACAAACGTCATGAACACTTCTTGAAGATTCCAAGAGTTTCGGGGACTTATAAATTCATGTTAAGTAATGAAATTCTTCAAAATGTTACTGACTTTTAAAAAGACCCAAGAGTTAATAACTCTATTTTCATTGTTAATCCATTAAAAAAAAAAGATTAGAATTAAACTTACCAATAATGTAGTCATATTCTGAATCGAATCCAATGGTCGTCGGTGGGACGAAACTATTATCCGAAAACAAATACAACAACGCGAGAAGAGAAAACACAGAAGGTATGAAAGAAAGAAGAACAGATGCCATAGTCCGCCATCCGTTTCATATTCCATAATCCATAAAAAGTTCCATTAAGTTCTATTCCACGATAGTTCCATTTTTTAAGTAGCACTCGAAGAAGAATTAAAAACTCGGACGCATCCAGTGAGGTTCCTTTTCTGAAGATGACAGAGAAAGGGAATAAGCAACTCTAATACAGGCCCAGAAACTCGCCAAATTCGTTGATGCGATTCGACGCCAAAAGATGGAATTTTTAAGTAACGCGTAAATATGCACATTGAGTTGACACCTTTGAGAAGAATTTGGTGCGGAAAAGGACACCGGGTCAGATGAATATTTGGGATTCTGATTTTGATATCAATTCTCGAGAGAATATTTACGATTTTTATTTTAGGTATAGCTTTGTAAAATATAGAGTTAAAATACTAAATTCTGATTGAATATTTTTAATGGGGATGAGAGTATGTTAGGATGGAGGATTATATAATCAGGGCCAATGATATTTAGAGAATTTTTTTCAACCAGTGTATTGGGGATTGATAAAATATTATCTTACTGTCGAAAAAAATATATATATTAGAAAAAATTGTACTACTACTAAAATTTAGAATAAAAAAAAAAATAGGTAAATTAAGAAAGAATTTATCTGATTTACTTACATTACTTAATAATTTCGAGTTGCTTCTTTCAATTTATTCAAAATATTGATAGTTCTTTGAATTATTTTCCTCTGGTGCAATTCGGTGGTTTTAATAATAGAAAATATTTTGAAATTTTAAATTTAGGGATATGGGTTTTATTTTGCCTAAAATGCTTCAGAAAATTTACATCGATTATTCTAATGATGCTAAAGTTTTCAGATGTTTAATAGATTTAATATCAAAAAATTTGGGGGGAAGGGGAGGATCCCATGTTACAACAAATTGAATCTTGATAGTCACTCTCACTAAGAGACTGCCTCTACACATGCTTTCATTTCTTTTCCATTAAATGTTCATCATATCTGCTTAAACCTTGGTATTTGATACAGAAACTTTACATTAATGATAGTTTTACAAGTAATTCAAGTCTTGTAAGTTAAATTTTCTTGAGTGGATCTAATTGCATGTTTGAAAATAAAATATTTGTTTTCTAATTGAATTGTCTTACAGATTTGAATTAACAATTTAGTAGCCATATCAAATTTAAAGCAACAAAATCTTCTTTTTAACAAAATCTCCATAACTTCCTTAATTTATATATTTTGAATAAACTATGCAGGTCAATAACAGCAGATCTTGATCAATTGGGTTAAGAACATCGCCTAATTTACTTCCGTTCTCCGCGGGGAAATTAAAGAAATTTACATTTGGTAGACCTTGGGAAATTCTGTTAATGAACTACTTGCAGGATTTAATAGAACTTTGAACCCGTCATTAAAATCAGGTCCAACAGAGAGCTGACTGACATCAGCAACCTTGAAATAAATATAGGTAATGTATCCCCATGATACCCGTTGGAACTTGATACGCCTTACTAATCTGGAGTGCTGCTGATTCTACAGTAGACTTGAAGTTTTATTTTAAAAGGCCCATATATTCTGGAATATGTTAGGTTTGAAGTAATATATGTCTAGCCCAACACTAAACAGAGCATGCTCAATTGCTTATTGTTCCCCTTTCACTTTCAAACCTACATTTCTAACATCAGTAAACAGACAAATATCGTAAAATTCAGCTCCTAGACAATCTAATTTAAAAATAGTGTTATTTTATTTTAAAACTAATTTTTGTTTTTAAATCGATAAAAATAAAATGCAGAAAATCTATGACAATAATGATTGTAGAGGGTTTGTTATAATGATTGATGATTGTTTCGATCACAGTTCAAAAATTAGTGGCCGGAATATTGTCTTCAATAAAGAACAAATTTGGTTTAAGCTATGAATGAGAGATCACATTTAATGAAACCAGTGATTTCTAAAATTATTTACAGATGGATGAAGAAACATTTGAAAATATATTGTAACTGGGCACTCATATATTTCAAGGCATATTTACACATTACCAGTCAATGCGCCAGTTTAGGTCACCAGTACCTAATGTCAGCGACTAGTACCATATAAACGGTCCACCATATTCACCGGAGAGTTTACCGTAAAATGTGCAAGAAAGTCTACTGTAGAAGGGGCGCCAGTACAGTAGCTGGCAGTTCCAGCAAATAAATGAAAGACATTTACTAGTATGTTACTCCTTTTCCCCGTGCTCTTATATAAACACCTTCTGACGGCATAACGTCAGCTCATTGCCCAAATTGTCCTAGTTTCTTGCACTATGGGAACAGAAAGCTGGCTTTCTTGCAACGCGGACTAAAGACATGTCAGCCACTATAAACTTATACTTTAGTCTTTAGAAACAAAATAACATAATTAAACTGTATGCTCTGTCGAGTAAAGACGTTGAACTTTTGGCTAGCTGAAGGAGTTGGGAGAATCTTAAGTTTAGATGTGTGTCCACAATTACTCTAAACAAATATATCAACAATCTTTTCATCCTGCTCCAGAAGAGATAATTGTTCCAAAATATCTAGTTGCACATCAGTACACCCTCCAAGTTCACTGCCAGCCATCTTTTACCAGAAGCACTCAGCAGTATTTTGACTTCTCATATCTGTGTATTACAGTATGCCTGAGAGCTGAATTTTTTTTACGGGTACCTGTTAGCCACTTTAGTAGCCACCCTAAGTTTCAAATCTCCAATTATGTTGGTCGAGATTATCAAGTTCGAAAACGGCAGAAAATGACATATAATGAAATTCACCCAAAACTCACTCACTAATCATCAAGTTACTAAGGTACTTCTAGCAGAGACAGAACTATGAAATGTGGTATGCTTGTAAGGTTTAACATGTATACAAAGGAAAAAATTTAAAAATTGAGATTTCCCCCTCCGTATCCCCTAAAGGGGGCAATGTTCGAAAAATTTGAATGTCCATTCTAATACATTTCTATTCGGGCTAGAATTATAAAACTTAAAATACTAGTAGCTCTTAGCATATATAAATAGAGGACAAATTCACCACACGCCACAAAGCCTCTAAAATCAAGAAATAATAATAAAAAAAGTGTACTTGTCGCTATAAAATCAACCATTGGCGATATTTTTATAACCTACGAAATGATCGCCAAATTTTAATAACAATTACGTCATTACGACATAAGTACGTCATGGACTGCTGTCCGATAAATTTAACTTTCTTAGAAAAATCTCATATAATTCTCCGCGAATTGGATGTTGTTGAGAACGTTTTTTAAAGCTTCCTTAAAAGCAAAAAACAATTAAAAGGAATAAAAGAATAGTTATATAGTTCTCGTAGTTGGCCGCCAACAAAAAGTTTGTCAACGGTCGACTGTGTAATAAATAAGTATAAAAAAATAACATGCATGCTTAACCCTTTCAATCCCAGAAAGTTTTCTTATACAAGTTAAAACATTATGAGCACAAAACATTTTAAAACTAGTTACTTTTCTGAAAATAAGTAATAAATTTAAAATTCATACCTTAAAAAAAAAAAAAAGTGAAATCCCAACAAAAACATCTCTTTAAAAAGGCGCCAAGTTCTTCACGCAATGATTATAACCGTAAAAAGTATTAAGATCTAAAGTAGAGCCAAGTTTAAATTTGTTGTAAATTACGGGCAATGAAAATAAGTAAGATTTTCTTAATAATAAATTCTAAAATTAATTCTAAATATCTAGATACAAAAATGCTTGAGTGACTTGGCCATTACGCGTCAGTGAACCAGAATAAGTAATGGCCAAGTATCACAAATATTTTTGTAGCTAGATATTTAGGCCTATGCAGGAGAATTTTGATTTTGAGAAGAAAATCTTACTTATTTTCTTTGCCCGTAATTTACAACAACTTTAAACTTGGCTCTACTTTAGATCTCAATATTTTTCACGGCTATAATCATTGCATGAAGAACTTGACGCCTTTTTACAGAGATGTTTTTTGTTGGCCAAATGACGTTATGTTGATCAAATGACACATTATTAATTTTTTTTATTTACACTCAATTACTACAAAATAGCATTGAGATATACGTTTCAAATCACAAAACATGCAATACAAAATTAAACAAAAACGTACATACAATGAATCACAAAACATACAATATATTCACATTACATTCTTATTAACTTACAAGGAATACTTTTATGAAAAAAGCAGAGAACTTCCGGAATGTATTGTTTTGACATTATCTTCTTTATTAAAATCTTTAAAAGTAAATGCCTGCAGTGTATAAATACCAGTGTATATCTACCATACCTACCATATTCATAAGATTATATCCGATTATGGATACAATTTTATTAAACTGGTTAGTAAGGCTTATGTACTATTACCATTCTTAACTCCTTCATACACGAAGATGGTTGATAGAAAGATTAAGTACAGTACTAAAAAAAAATCAAAAAAATCCGAACGATGGCTATATCTTCGGTTCTAATATCGTAAGATCTTGCAATTTGTACCAAAATGTTTTGTTAACGATTTTCTATAGGTCAAGTGCAAATTTCAAATTTTTGTTTTAGGGGGCTGTATACTAAGTAATTTTATCTTTATCTTTAAAAATTTCCCATACGAACCCTAACATATTATGTTTTCATTCGATTTAGAATACTTCGTTTACCCTAGATATTAAATTTCAGTTCATTGTGTTGAAAAACACGTCACTTATGAGCGAAAATGTTTTGGTCGATCTTTTGGGCAAATTTTTTTAAAGCGGGGAAGAAGCAAACGTTTTACGGGCTTCAAGACATAATCTATTACACGGACCTTTAAAGTGAGCTTTTTTACATTTTTGCTAAAATATTGAGAAATGGAATGAAAAAAATTTCATGTAATGAAATCAAAATGGAATGAAAAAAATTCTGGAGGGATTTTCGATCATGATAATTCGTATAGAAGAAGAAAAAAATTATTTCTATTTAAAAAAAATTTTAAACTTGTTTTATGAATTAATAATGATTATTATAAAACTGTTTGATTCAAAAGTTGCATGATATTTATGTTTGGCCTTTAATAAACTATCATTTGAAACAAAAATTGAAAATATACATTGACTATTTAAGAATTTATGACTAAAAAAAAAAAAAACAGATTTTCTTTTTGACATTAATTTGTAATTTTTTTGACATCATTTAAATTGCTAACAACTCATAGGAAAGTTATGAAATTTGATATTAAGACGGTTTTTTTTTTTTTTTCGTTTTTTTTTGGGGGGGAGGGGGGGAATTCTAAATCTAAATATGGTATGATATTATAGGGTTGCCATTGATATTTTTAAAGTTTGGTTTAGTCTTAATATGTAGATGACCCCTCATGATAAAAAAAATTATATACACTTAATGAAAACCTTCCACGATTTAGAACGGCACTTGATATTTGTTGCTTCATCAATTAGAATACAAGATATAGCCATCGTACACTGGGGTATTTGCATCGAAAAGTTGGCCAAAATTACTTTCGCGCTAAAATAGTGTTTAAATGCGATAATACTTTAATTTATAGAATAAAATAGAGAATTTTCTTCGTTAGATGAAAAAAATAAATTATTTTATTAAAAAATAAACATATTTTTTTTTTCTTTTTTTTTTTTTCTATCACATTAATAATATTATTATCATTGGATAATATTAATGTGTAATTTTATGCTAAACCATTCTGTACTTGACCTATCATTCATTTATGATTAATCGTTATATATTGTTGCGTGGATGGGTTCGAAAGACTTGAAGCCAAAGCAGATCAAAACTTGCAGAAATTTATTCCGATATAACTCCAGAACTTCTCGTTCTAGTAGACTCAACACAGCTCTTTACACAACAATAGAGCACAAAACAGCAGTTAAAAACTTGACAACACAATTACTAAAAATCGCCGCAAAAGACAATGCAATACAGTTCACTTTTGGAACTCTCTGAATGCTCGCTGAGAGACAGCTAACTCAGTAACTCCAGTCAACTAACTGACTCAATTAGACTTTGGCCTGACTTATATAGGAAAGGCGAATCTTCTCGAAACTTCCAGAGATAGAAATTTGGAGAACTTTCCAGATCGTAGTCGAAAAGCCCTATACGTGTACATGGGAACCGAAAATGTCGCTAAATGGTCGCCAAGTTTGGCGACATTTAACGATTTATCGCCAAATTTGGCGACAAAATTAGTCACCAAAACCGTCGCCAACTTGGCTCTATCTCGCCAATTTGGCAAGATTTCCATTACCATAATGTTAAATGGCCTTCTCTTTGTAAAACTCGCTTCTCAGCATTATCTCTGTAAAACTCGTTTTCAAGCATTACGACACATATTGCAGGAAAGCGAACTCTTGTACTGCCTTATGCGAAATGTACATAAATTTGCCTATTTACATAATCAATACTACGGAATATTTACAAATATACAGAAATTCGTAACAATATGTTCCATGTTAAAAAAAAAATATCATTGCATTTTCAAAATGTGCATTGAATTCATTATTAATTCCATAATTATTTGGTATTTTAATGCTGTTAGTTTTGCACCAAATAGCTTATCTTGCTCTTCATCTGATGACTTATTTGAAGATTTTATTCAGATTCTAATCTAGCTTTATTTGGTTTTGGTATAAAATACTCGAGAAAAAACAGGGCCAGTGTATTCTTATGAAAGGCTTTACTCTTTTTAGGGAGTATAATACATCGCATATTTATTATGAGCGGATCAGAGCTCAATAGCAGTCTATTCCGCACATCAGTATTCCATTATTTTCTCGAAATTTTTTTAAACCAATTTAAGCAATATACCTTAAATATGTATTCCTTACCTCCTTAATTTCTTATTTTAACCACCCAATCAGTAATGAGGCATTTTTTACAACTATGGAACCATATAACAGTGTTTTATGCATTGGTAGAGTCATAGGATACCGAGGGTATGGCTGTACATAGAGTTTGGCTGTATCCATAGTGTTGTTAGAAAATCTCTGTGTATTAGTTCTATAACTACTAGATAACAGTTCTAAAATTATTTTCAATCAGTGAATCAAATTGACATTATATCCCATGATTTCGGCAGCCAGACCATATCGTTGGAAAATCTTCTACTTGCATTGCACTCATTACTGTTTCCAAATCTGGGTTTTGGTACTTCAATAGTGAAATCAAGCTTGCTTCTGAGCTCTTCTTGGATTTCAGTTTTTTCTTCTTAACTCTATTTTTATCTTCTAGTGTTCAAATTTGCTACTTTTAACAAGCCATTTTGTACGTTAAATTGGGTATGCCTATCAACCAAACGATTATGCGCATGCAAAGTAGATAATCTGAATAATCTTTCAATCTCCTGTGTTTTTGTTAAATCGTTTATGTTTTTGGATGTTGCACCGCATACAACACTTTATGGTTGGTTTTGTGTTAGTAACAACATGGAATCAGCCATATTAAAAGATAATGTTTGCTTAACTTCTACACCTCCATCATCTTTTGTGTTTTTGAGTGAACTGATTTTTGTTTGGATGTAATCTACCTCGAGTTTTGTTATATTTATGGTACCCTTAGTGATTGTAATCTGATTGTTCGACAATACTGAGACGATGAGTTGTGGGGTTTTTAGAAATGACTTTTTTCTCACTTGTACTCCAAAGAAATCGTAAAGGCACCAGAAAACTTAAAAAAATATTGAAGTCTAACTCTTTAGAATTTTGAACTGTTTGTATTTCTTTTGTTGGGATCTATCACAACCACATTTCGTTATTAATTCTAATGACTTTCTCTCATTAAAACTAATTGTTTCTATAAATTTCTGCAAAAAATTAAGTATAAGTGTATTCGTGCGATCTAATTGACTCTGCATATGCATTCAGCCAAAGCATCTGCGACGGTGCTCTCAGAGGAGAAGGGTAAACATCATTATTTACCAATATATTTTTTTCTTACTTATCTTTTTAAGAATTCAAACTCTTTATAAGTGAACTTACTTTAAATGTATCATTTGATTCTCATTATAAGCTTAATTTCATTACTATCTTAACTTTCCTTACATGCTTTTCAGTGGTAAATCAAAAAACTATCTAAAATATTCATTATATTTAAAAAAAAAAATTAAAATTAGTTATTTTACGATCTTATATGGTGTTAAATCAAATACCATACGTAATTTCCATTGTAAATTATCATAAATAATGATAAATAGAAAACAAAAGTGAAGTTTCTGCGAGTACGTCAAAATGAAATCATAAAAAAATCAAAAAAAAATCTTGTAATATCCGCATCCGCAAAAATCCGCAAAATGTTTTTAAGGTATAAGAAACTAGAATATGTGGCCTCTAAAATGGTATAAAAACCACTACTCATTAAGACTCAATCGTATAACAAAAACACTCGTAAAAATAAAATATTACAAAAGTAATTAGCAGAGTTTTGTCACTGAAAAAAAAAATTAATTTGCTCATTAAATTTTGATAAATTTAAATTTTAAGTGGTAAAATCTTTAAATATACACTTTAAGAAGTCACATATATCATGTTGAAATAAAAATTGAAACAAAAAGTTTAAAATTTTGCTTGTTAAAATATTGTGCTTGCATTGGTAATTGCATTGGTAATAAATGCACACTTCGTGTAAACGTTAACTTTCGATAAATATCTATGACATTTGGGATCTCAGTTTAAAAAAATTTATACGGGGTAAGGTTCTACACTTAATAAAGTATATGTGTGCAAAAATTAAAGTGTCTGGGTGGAATTTTGAAAAATCGACTTTTGGCCAGCTTTTCCCCAGTGTGCATTGTTCGGATTTTTTTGTTTTTGTTGATGTTGTTGTTGTTGCTTACTGTATATTGAAGTAATACTTTCGATGACAGTAACCCTTCACATTGAGAACATTCTTTGTCAGCATTTCCTTGTTAGGAGGACTGACACTTTGATAACCCTTTGCGAATTGTTGAAATAGAATGTCGTTAAATGTGCTAATTTCCTAATTGTATTATGTAATAGACCAAAAGAAATTTTTATACTTTAAAACCGGGTGAACAAGAGCAGTTATGAGTGGAAAAAAATTTACTGGATATTGTTGTTGACTGTAAAAATTAAATTTTTTTGAAACTTGGCGTCAGAGGTAGTTTATAAGTACCTATAGAGAGTTTTCTAACTATCATTGATAAGAAGAACCCCATGATATAGGTGTTTTAGATCACATTATTGTATCAATATTTTGCTAAGCAATATACGTCGCCAAGACTGCATCTTATCGCCAAGGAATATGCGAGTGACGTGAGAGATCGCTCAAGCACTTCAATATGAAAAGAATGGTGAAATAAAAGTAGGTTTCCACCTCTAGGTCAGTAGAGGAAGTGACAAAAAAAAAAAAAAAAAAAACACGCCATAGCAGCAACAATGAAGAGAAAATGCAAGAAGCCAACAAATCTAGCATATCCGGCTAGGAAGTATAATGAGTACTGGTCATGTGGCCCGGTGGTACTTTTGAGATTATGCAACTCTAAAGTGAGTAATTCTTTTACTACAAGTGACTTCTGGAACATAGTTTAGATCTCAGATATTTTTTTTACCATTGAAACGATTTTTAAATGATTATCAAATAATTAATTTAGAAAGTACCGAAATTAAATTATAAAGTTCAGTCCTGCATTCTTATGGTAAGTCTTAGAGCTGTCGAACAATGACTTAACCGTTTCCAAACGGAACGGTTAAGTTATTGTTTCCTCCAAATCATAAGAAAAAGAAATCCTAAAGCGTTATGGGTCATATATAATAAGAAACTGACTGACAAAGGTGTGATCTAAAAATGAATCTTCCACCTCTAGGCCAGTAGAGGAAGTGACAAAAAAAAAAAAAATATGCCATAACAGCAACAATGAAGAGAAAATGCAAGAAGCCAACAAATCTAGCATATCCGGCTAGGAAGTATAATGAGTACTGGTCATATGGCCTTTTATATAATACCTTTGAGATTATGCAACTCTGAACTGAGTCATTCTTTTACTACAAGTGACTTCTGGAACATAGTTTAGATCTCAGATGTTTTTTACGATTGAAAGGATTTTTAAATGATTATCAAATAAGGGATTTAAAAAGTACCGAAATCAAATTATAAAGTTCAGTCCTGCATGCTTATGGTAAGTCATCGAGCTGTCGAACAATGACTTAACCATTTCCAAACGGTTAAGTCATTGTTTCCTCAAAATCATAAGATAAAGAAATCCTAAAGCGTTATGGGTCATATATAATAAGAAACTGACTGACAAAGGTGTGATCTAAAAGTGAATATAATGTAACTGACAAAGGTGTTTTCGTACTAATCTGGAATCAGCACGAGTATTCATTTTTATAGGCATAAACTTGTATTGTTCCCAATGATCTAGAGCAGCCGACATGATTTTTAAGTTTGTGCATTGAGCAATCCTTTTATTATTAAAAAGCAAAATGGTTTCTCCACAAACGTTTTGATATTAAAATAGTCTTAGTTATTTATTTTAATATGGATTCTTAAGATAAAATTTGTGTGTATCTTTTGAGTAAAATTTATAATTCCTTATCGTGTGCGCTTTTGTTCTTTTTTGTTTCTAGCTTGATAAAATTAGATTCGACATTTGTCACAGTCACTTCTAAACTACTTGACCTATATTTATGAACAAAGAATGAAGAAATTGAACTGTAAATGTGTAAAAGTATAAAAAATATTATTTACTAGATGCGTGGCCCCGCGTTGCGGTCATTGGTGTATAGGTCCCAGCTTTTGGCGCTTCGTGAATGGGATTTTTACATGTAATTTTTCAATGATGCTTTATCAACGTTAGTCTGCCAGACAAAGAAACTCGCATGTTTTAAAGAAATCCTTCAGTAGATATTGTGGCTAAAAAAAAGTGAAACATTAGTTAGATGGGCCAATGACAGGTTGACGATTCTTCTTAATGAATATTACATCTCTGCATGCATTAAGATAGATGGTACTCGTAGACATAAAAGCACGTAAACTTAAGAAAACATCATGAAACAACTCTCCTAATGATTTAAAAATCCAATGTAACTATAAAACTACTTTTTAAAAATTAACTTAGTTTATACGTTTCATTTAGATGCTTTGTTCAGTGGTAACTATTAACTCCACCACACTTAAAAAATTAATTTGGAAAGTGGATAACATATGACAACCCCGTTGTGTGTGATCTACACCTCCTTGCAAATAATTTTATCATCGTTCTTGATGGGAACCCAAAAAGCATAAAAGCAAAAAAAAAAAAAAAAAATTCAAAATAAATAGTCTTAGAATGTTGTATGTATTATAGAAGCCAGTGGTTTCAGGATTTAATTCTTTTGTTATTGTAGATAAAGCATTAATGTAATTTTCAAAAATCCTAAAAATATGGTACAACATCATAAAGAGTTGAAGTAATTGTTAGGGGTGATTTATATTAAAAATTATAATAATTTAATTTTGTATAACTTTTACAGGAAAAAAAATATAAACTGTATTTTAGGCCAATTATCAATAAATCCAAAAATTATCATTTCCCGAAAAAAATCAACAGAAATATGACACATTCAAAATATGACTTACAAATCACTTTAGAAGAGATACCTGATGAGGAGAGTTAGAAGCAATAACCAAATTGATTATTTTGATGTCCAGACATAAGTTTTTCTAAAGAATGGTAATTATAGTTGCATCTTGAACTAAGGGTGTGGAACATCGCACAACTTTCAATTACACTATAATACTGACAGGGAATTGTGTCATTTACCGTTATTATATTTTCATCATTCATTTAGAAAAAATGGCCAGTATGGCGATATTTTTTGTATGGGTCTTTAAAAAAAAAAAAAAAAAAAAACACCTAGATAAGAAAAAACGATCAATAATGAGGCATGCTCAAGGAAAGGAGATTCTGTGTTGAAGACATTCGTTTTTCAACTTTTTACGCCGTTAAAGCATTTTTACAGGAATTTCGGAGGTTGGGATGTTTAGAACACCTTAAGAGGCATTATCACAGCGATTTTGAACAAAATCGTTTGAGACGTTTTTAGCAATTACTGAAAAACAAGATTTTTTTTCAATAGCAGCTGCCTTACGCGCATACGCAATTTTGACGAAAACCTTAACAGTAGGTCCCATGGCTATCACCAACCCGCACACCAAATTTGAACATCGTAGGTCAATTTGTTTGGGAGTTATGCTGACCACATGCACACACACAGACAGAAATGCAAAAAAACAAACAAAAAAAAAACATTTTTTTTTTAACCGAATGCTATACTTTCATTACCCTACGGTATCGCCAACGTTGATTAATTAATTAAAAAAATCACCTGAGAACTGAATGTATTGTTAATAGCACGAGTTAAAACACACGGAAAATATTCAAGCAAAGCGGTTAAAAACGAAAACAACTTTAATAACACAAAAGCATATTCAAGAGTTCCTTCACTTAAAAGAATCGAACTGAACCCTTCTAAAAACATTAGAAGTTGCCACACGGCGATCATAAACTCGAGCAATTCCCTGAGGCTCGTGCAATGACAACATACTCCCACCTTAAGTTAATGCAGCTGAACAAATTAACTTAACTACTTCATTAAATAGAGAATATGACAATTTAAACATGCAATATAAAATTCTTTAAAAGTAGCATTTACATATAACATTAAAAAGAATAAAACTACTGGTTTCTCAAATTTAAAATCCTAAAGACCAAGTCTCTCAGGTACTTTAATTCTACGACCAAATTTAGACAGTCTAATTGCAGCTTGTTCGGTTTTCACTGGACTAAGCTCTGGATCTTGCAAACAACTACTATCCCTTCGCTCAATCAGTTCTTCAAGTGACGGTTTGTCATCCACGATCTGTCGTTCCATAATTTGGAATGGGTACAGCCTTTGAATTGGCCGAAGCAAAAGTCCCTTTTGGGTTCTGAGACGTACCAATCTGGTTTTACCATCCTTTCCAGGAAGTAGCTTGACAACTCTTGCAAGTGGCCAGTTACACCGTTTCTTGTTGTCACAACCCACTAACACTATTTCATTTAACGAAATGTCTCTAGTTTTGTGTTTTTGCACTTGCATTTTTAACTGCCCGAGATATTCAATTCTGAATCTCTTTAATAATTGCTTCCTCAATCTTGCCTTATACCGTAATCTCTTGTCAAGGTTCTCACTTTCTATCATATTTAAATCCGGTACCCCCACTTCATCAATATCCTTCAGAAACATATCTAGAGTAAGTGGTTCGAGATCCGCAGGATTTTCCGTCACCACCGTCAACGGTCGTTTATTGACTGTAGCTTCGCAATCACGTAAGATGGTTTGCATTTCTTTGTAACCTAGAACAGCATTTCCAAGTACTCTTCTTAGTAGTTGCTTTAAAACGCCTACCAGTCGCTCCCACCAACCTCCCCACCAGGGTGATGCAGGAGGGTTAAACTTCCACTGAATTTTGCTTATAGTACTGTAGGATTCTATCTTGTTCCAATCAACTTGATTACAAGCATTTCTTTTTAGTTTTTGACAGGTGGTAACAGTTAAATCATAGTTTTCAGGAAGAGATTGGTAACCCTCTTTTCACGGTGTATGAACTTCGTATCTTCCATCTTTACCCTTATGAACAGTCTCTTCAAAATGCTGCATAATTGCTTGTTTCTTTTCTTCGGCACTTTTCTGTTCCACAGGATCTCTAATACTCAACATCTCCAAATTCCACAAATTTAAAATATTGATATGTTCTACAAACATAATTGTTACCTACGGTTGAGCTCATTTTCTCCCTCTTCTGGGTTTCAGGAACTTTTTCCATTAGCGTCCATCCTAGTTTGGTTTCCATAGCAACTAAACCATTTTTCAATTCCTTTCTTTGTCCAGTGAATAGCTTCCCTGCTACATCAGCACCAATGAGAACTTCGATAGGACCTGGTGTCCTCTGTAAGTCAGTCAGAGTTATGTCCCATGACTTTAGTTCTCGTATCCAAGATCCATTGTCAATGGAAAGAATATCACCACAAATAATACTTTGATTCAGTGCTTCCAAGGTACATTGATATCTATCATCTAAACTGCCCAAATATATACGGTAGCACTTGTGTTGACAGGCTTTGGAAATCTGTCCATCGAATAATCTGTGACTCAACAACTCCTCTTTTATAGGTTCATAGCCCATTTCTACGGCAGTTGACTTTAAGATGTACGACTTTTGTGCTCCTGTATCAATTATTGCACGAAATCGTTTATTCATTTGCCTATTCCTTAAATTTACAACTAGAGTTTGTAAGAAAACATCAGGGCTTCTCAAAGAACTAGAGTGCAATGATTCCACAGACTGGTCTGCGACTTTTACATGTGCAAACTCTGCTCCACTTACCAATTTTCCTTCATTTCTCTCAGAATTATTTTTAAGTAAATCCGGGCACATTATTGTAAAATTCTTCTTTTGGCACATAAAACATTTAACCGTAACCTCACAATTCCTGCTAGTATGGCCAGGAACAAGGCAAGAAAAACAACACCGTTTATCAGAAAGAACCTTTCTTTTTTGTGCAATTGACATGTCTCTAGCTTTAAAGCATTCATTACTAAAATGTTTTCTATCGCAAAAGCAACATAATCTATTTACCTTGATTTCCTTCGCAGCAAATAAATCCGTGGCAGTAGAAATCCTTTCATCGTGCTTCTGGTAGATTTTCCCTTCAGTAGGTTTCTTGAACCGTTTTGTATCAAAACCCTCAGCCGCAATACTAATTCTTTCTTCATTCGAGATTTCATGCTTTATAAATTTCAGCAGGTCTTTGAGTCGATCTTTTGGTGCTCTGTCAACAGACTGCCTCTGCCAAATTCTTAACAAATCTTCAGGAATACTCGATTCCACTAAAGGAAAAAGCATAGCATCATACATTTCTGTGACAACACCTAAGCTATCCAAGGCCCTCAAATGGGATTCAAGCTTGTCATATAGCGAAGAAAGTGAACACGCATATCTTGAATTAGCATTCTGCATAACTAGTGACAAAAGTTCTCGTATATAAACTTCAACTAACATATCCTTTTGGCCAAATCGTTCTTTTAAACATTGTATTACCTTAGGATAGTTTTCTGCAGTTGCCGGGTAACTTTCCACCAGCTCCTTGGCTCGAGAATCAGGCGACGTAGATTGCAACAGATACTGAAACTTATCTGAAGGATCAATATTGTCATCTTCGTCTATCTTTCTAAATTGTGACCAAAATGGTAGCCAGTCTTTAATATTTCCGTTGAAACTTCTCAGCTCAAGTTTTGGAAGCTTGAATTTTCTTTTCCCATTTTCAACTTCCACGACACTTCCTGCAGAGGTTTCATTCTTCTTCTCGATTAGAGTTCTAGCTTTAAAATATCTTGTCAAATAATCTTCACAGGATTTGCTTTCAATTTCCAATTCTTCTTCGGACTTGTTATCTTCTAACATGAATTCAAAAACTCTAGCATCTAGGTTCTGCAGTTCCTCGAACTTAACCCTTAAAGTTTCGAACCTCGAAATAACATCAATTTTTACTTCGGCAGATTCACTGTCTATTTGCGATACCACATCATTAAACAACCGCATAAATGCTCTTCGAAATATTATCCGACTTTTAATTACTGTATCCATGTTTCGAGCCCCACGTTGGGCGCCAAATATTGTTAATAGCACGAGTTAAAACACACGGAAAATATTCAAGCAAAGCGATTAAAAACGAAAACAACTTTAATAACACAAAAGCATATTCAAGAGTTCCTCCACTTAAAAGAATCGAACTGAACCCTTCTAAAAACATTAGAAGTTGCCACACTGCGATCACAAACTTGAGCAATTCCCTGAGGCTCGTGCAATGACAACAGGATGTATGTCGTCGAGTAAATGTGAGAATCTGCAAAGCCTGTGGAAGTTCAGTGCACAATTAGCTGACGATATGCATTTTACGCACAAAATAAACAAAAGAAAAAGCTCTTGAAATGGAAGATCGGCATATTTATTCAAATCCCATCATAATCTGGCTTCTTATAATCCTGATAAATAAATCAAGTTAATATTTTATTATAAACTGTTCCTTACTGCTATAAGTACTAATTACTGTTGAAGTTAAATTAGTCTGACACTTTTACATGCTAATATAATTGACTTTCATTCATATCGGAGATTATATTAAAAATAATTTCCGATACGATGTCCGGTTGCATTTTGTCCTTCATCTCTGTGAGTTAAACAGTGCGGAAACATCCCCATTTCGAGTAAAACATTTCTTCTTTTTGTCGCTCGTCTTTTGAAATATTTTGTTAGGAAAGAGAGAACGGGGAACTTTTTTATGTAATTCCTTTGTTATTTCGTGCTGGGTTTTGTTCGCTGAAAGCCTCACGCGACACCAACAAAGTCAGGCTCCGTTGAAATAGATCGAGATCATTCTGTGCATATGATTTCAATTAGATTTTGATGGTTGTAGTTGAACCGAATAACAAAGAAAAAGTTTGATTTTCAAGTATACATTACCAATGGATATATCCTAGCTATACGTAGGGTGGATATAAATAAAAGTATATCCTATTTGAACTGTACATAATCTAAAGCTTTGTGACTAAAGAAAAGTTCACCGCCACGAAATCCTATACCAAAATTTAACCAGAATTACCAGATATGGAGTTCGGAAGCCAGTTTGCAATTTCCTATAGATTTTCTTAACCAGCCTATAAACTATTAACCCTATAAATGTTCATAACCAGCATAAGCTATCGACCCTATATATGTTCGTTGCCAGCTAGTTCACAGCCAGACTCTATACTTGCCTAAACTATACATGTTACAGACTTGTATCACACATTAGTTTAAAGACCTCAATTAAATTCATACAGTAAAATAAAATACAATTAGAAGTGTTTTGAAATTTTACCGGAGGAGTTGTTCCATTGTAACTCTATGAGAAGTTTACATTTTGGTATTATATTGACTAACAGAGATAGTGGACTAGAATTTGAATATTCTTTGTCAATAGATTGTTGCCACACTCAGAAATTTAGTGACAACTTTGTTTACAAAAGCATCCTCTAAATTCATAGGGGTTTTGTCATCAACTTCAATAGTTGGAAATTTGAGTCATTAAATATCGTCAAATTGTACATGTACTTGGGCCTAATGCAACAACATTGTCAGACAAAACGAGAAATAGTAAACAAGTGTGATATGTCAAATAAAAGGTCTCGTTGAGATGAATTCCCAAATCAAATAGTAACTAGAAATTACACACGGAAATACCGAAAATAGTGATCGGAAATCAATTTTTAATTATAAATAAATGCTACAGAACACATATTTACCATACATTAGTTTAATAGCTTTTAGTAGCGGTTGTGAGAGAGATCCAACATTTTTACTTTCAATTACCCATATGTATATACAGGGTTATGAAAGTATAGCATTCAGTCAGATAAAAAATTTCGATTTTTTTGTGTGCATTTTTCCACGTTTTGGAACATCCTGATTTCAAAGAAGTGATCTAGAAAAAATTTCTGTCTGTGCGCATGTATGTGTGTCTGTGGTCAGCATAACTCCCGAACAAATTGACTTACGATGTTCAAATTTGGGATGAGGGTTAGTGGTGGCCATGGGATCTACCATTAAGGTTTTCGTCAAAATAGCGCATGCGCATAAGGTGATCTTTTGCTTTTGAAAATATCATGTTTTTCAATTATTGCAACAAAAAAAATCGGCTCCAACGATTTTGATCAAAATCGCTGTGGTAATGCCTCTTAAGGTGTTCTAAACATCCCCACCTCCAAAATTCCAGTAAAAATGTTTTAGTGGCGTAAAAAGTTGAAAAAGGAATGCCTTCAACACAGAGTTCTCTTTCCTTGAACATACCTCATTAAAGATCGTTTTTTCTTCTCACCTCAGTTTCGCTCATAACAAAGGATAATATAAGGATTATCTAAAAGTATATCGCCATTTTGGCGGAATTTTTTTTTTAGACCCATACTAGAATTATCGCAAAAAATATCGCCAATCTGACCATTTCCTCTAAATGAATGATGAAAATAAAAAAACGGTACGGTAAATGACAGATATCCACGTCAGTATTATGGTGTAATTGAAAGTTGCGCGATGTTCCACATCCCTAGTTTACTTGGCCCCACTACAATGCATATATGTTTCATAATGTACAATTCCCGGAATTTTTTATTCAATTCTAAATGTTTCGAAAGTCCATAAACACAAAAATTTCTGCTCATTGTTACTGCACTGATGAGAAGCTCTGTTTTAGACACATTTATCATTTTATGAGTATTTACTATTCATATTTAAATGTACTACAATAAAACTAGAAAGTTGTAAGGCACCCATTGAAAAATAATGAATATAATCTACACGAAATAGTTAGTCAAAATCAAACTTTTATTTTAATATAGTGCAAAAGAAAATTATTTCTGATGTATGTATGTAATGTAATCCCATTGGAACTTGCGATTTTGGCTTAGAATTTTCCGGAATTTGTGAGAAGCGTCTTGAGTCTCGTCGAACGTTACTAAAAAATCTATAAAAGCCTCATACTTCGATTCGACCACGCCTTTTGGAATAATTAACTTTATGCGCTAGCCAAACGTCACCCTCGCCTCCCATTTCTCTGGCAATAAACTTTTCTTTACCTCAACCGTTTCATTATTCTTCTCAGTATGCAAATGTCAGAAAGTTTCCCAATGAAAAAGACCATCTGAAAGGTTTCTTTTTAAAAATTCGTACCACACTCAAGTAGTCCAGATCTAAATGTAACTTTGTTTTGTAACAGATTAGCCCAGCTATAGCTCTTGTCGAAACAACAATGATTAAATAATTACACTATTAACTTGCTATAAATTAACGTACCAATAGAAATATTTCGCAAAATATTATTTTTAATTTGTTACGCAAATAAAATTTACCAACTCCAGAAAGGATGTGTAATTTGATTTTCTTTTGGCTAATTTTATAAGAACTGACATTGCTTTGCATAGAAGATTATTATAGAATGCTGTCAAAGTTTTCCTCATAAACGACAATATAACTTAACCAATAAAGTGTACTAGATTAACTTTTGTAAAGAATACAACTTATTAAACTCGATACAGAAGTTTTCTCCTAGTATAAAAAAAAGTCTGCAAAACGAGCTTAGAAGAGTAAAAAAAGCAAACTAAAAAGTAAAACTAACTTATATTAGCATCAAACAAAGACGGAAAAACAACTTGATCTAACTTTTTTTACATTTATTTTATTAATAAGTAGCCTTATACATCATAAACTGGTATAAGTTCAAAATATAATAAATGTTCAAAAATATAAAAGCAAAAACTATTTATTATCAATATTAAGTCATAGAAAAATATCTGCATAAGGAACATTCTCACTATTTATATCGATGAATATAAATATAATATTCTTCAGGACATATACAATTAATTCATTTGGCAACAGATACTACAGACATTTACTTGAATATAAAGCAAGGCCACCTATGTTTTATCAACCTGTAAACAATTTGTAGAAACCACATAATTATTGTTCAAAATACACGCAAGTGAAAATTCTACAGTCTTTGAAAAAAAGTAAGGTTAATGGGTTAACTTATCATGAAATGTTTTTGAAGCAAAAACAAAAAGCATGATTTTCAATGGCCATAAAAATTCAATTAAAATTTGGTACAATATGAAGGTTTTCAAAAACATTTGCTTTTAATTTTTTAATAACTATTGCATTTGCATTTTAAATCTTTAAATTACTGGGGTAATGGAAAGTAGGGGTACTTTTGACATTTCATAAAAGTCCAATCAGTAATATATCTGCTGAATCTGACATTCAGGTATACAATAAATAAATGTGTGTCTTTTCAGTGAGGCAATGTTTTTTGACTAAAACATTCAATATATTTTATAGAAAAATTTCAATGATAATTTACAAAAATTATGTATTATTGTAAATTATGTACTTTTGACATTTCATAAAAGCCCAATCAGTAATATATCTGCTGAATCTGACATTCAGGTATACTATAAATAAATGTGTGTCTTTTCAGTGAGGCAATGTTTTTTGACTAAAACATTCAATATATTTTATAGAAAAATTTCAATGATAATTTACAAAAATTATGTATTTAATATTTGTTCAAAGCAGATCTATTAAAAAACTCATTTAAACTTATAAATATGCAAAAAAGAAAAATTACAAAATTTACACTTTTTAAAAGGTTAAAAAAAAAAAAAAAAAGACTGATATTTTGTACAAATATGACATTGATAATCCCATACTCTAATCAGAATTTCAAAATTGGCTTTTAATATAAAATCAGCTTTTAATATAAAAAATATTTTCCTTATACTTTTATAAACCAATATTTTTATTTTACATTTAAGAATGATTTTGTTTCAAAATATATACATATAAACTAGCTTTAGCTTCCATTGCAAATATTATATATTTTTAATATTTTAAAATAAATCTTGCAAATAACTTATTTTATAAATATCTTACTTTAGTTACCTAAGCAAACTTTTATTTGTCATCTCACATTCATAGTATTTCAATAACAAATCTATCAATCAAATATATATATATATATATATATATATATATATATATATATATATATATATATATATATATATATATATATATATATATATATATATATATATATATATATATATATATATATATATATATATATATATTGTCTTAAAGTAGATGTCTATAAATTACCTGAAAAGAAAAATATAAGCTTCTTTTCACAAAACTCAAACTTGTTCTAGACTAAAATAAGTTAAATTTTCAACAATTTTTTTTATTATATTACAGGGTTCCCACTCAAATCACAGAATGAAAATCAATGACTTTTCAATGACTTTTAAGGACCTAATTAATGTTTTTAAGGACCTATGAAAATTCGTTTTCAGGCATCATATCTATATTTAAATTTTTAATAAAGTATATTCTACCAAAAAAGTTAAAGTTGGTGGATGCGCAATAGAAATATGTCGGAAATTTTTGATACGATGCAGATAAGTGGCGGTCATGCGGGGTTAGCAAGTCCGAGTTGTATTTTTATAAATTTTGCAGCTGGACAACATCTGTAAAAACTAAGGACTTTTAAGGACCTCTAAGCATTTTCAAGCACCTCTAAGCATTTTCAAGCACTTTCAAGGCCTTGAAAACAAGTTCAAAAATATTAAGCACTTTTAATGACTTTCAATGACAGTGGGAACCCTGTATTAAGAACTAAAAAATAAACTGAATGTAATTTATTACAAACAGATAGTTTATATCAGATAAATGTTACATTCATTTTTCTGCATTACTTCAAGTATCAAGAGACTTTTACACTAAAAAATATAGGTAGAAAAAATATACAGATGAAATAATCAATTAGCAAAAATATCCCCCACTGGCATGTATATACTTTTCACATATGTGGATTCTGAAATTAGCTTTTTCTGATAAATTTCCTCAAAATTCAAAGTTGATATATTATACTTAAATACTCTCTTAGGATGAGTAATACATGAATTTTGAATAAGTAAATCGCCTCCGTCAAAATGCCAAATGGCATCAATACTCATATTAAGGGCTAGGTGACGAGTCAAGTTGGAAAGGGTTCCAGTGATGACATTTACAGTACCACCAGGCACACCAGAAGCTTGTAATATCTAAAAAAGTTTAAGAAATTATACAAATGGGAACTAAATCAAGAATACATTTTTTTTTGTAAAGAACGGTTGTGCAGTGCCATAAAAATCAGTTAAAACTAGTCAAGAGGGTTACATTTATTAACTGAAAATTAAATGTTAACAAATGTTACTCTTTTATTTATTTGAAAATGTTAAAGTTGTAAAAGGGAAATTTAGTCTCTTTTGGTTCTTCTTTAAACAATTAAAAAATTTAACTAATCTCAATTTTTAATAAAGTAAAAAAAAATATCCAAATAAATAATGGGTTTTTAATGCAAAAGTAGCCCAAATATTCAACAGTAATTTAAGAAACAAATAACCGTTAAGTACATCAAGCAAGCAATTCTTGACTTAAGGCACAAAATTCTAGTAACTCATAGTCATTGATAAACTGGACTGGTTGAAATCACCAGTAATTTGTTTATAAGAATATTAAGACTGAATATCCTGCATTGAATTATGTTTTTATACCATGGATTTTATGTGTAAAAGATTTTTATGGATTTTTAGTTGTTTGAAAAGAAATGTTTTAAACAATAAGCTAATTGAGAACAAAATAAAAATTATCGCTACTGAGAACTTTCAAAAGTAATATTATTAATTGCTAAAGATAGTATATTTGAGTTAGCTTTCTAAACATCCTTTTCCTCCCGTGTACTAGAAAAATATAAATGTCATAATATTTATGGCAGATCAATGAATTATTTCAGTAAGAAAAATTTAACATCAAGCATAATTGTTGGTATTCAATTTACCAACATTGACATTAGTTTGTCTTTTGTATGGCACACAAAGAAATAATTTGCCAAAAATCAAATTAAAATATGATGATAAAAGTGAATTTTTAAAAAAAATAGGCATAAGTATGACACATTTTATGCTATAGCTGTGTTTTGATACTCAAAAATGGAAATAATTTTTAAAAACTACTAACCTCACATAGTTTCAATGAAAATATTGAATGCTGTTCACTCCCTACAACAACCACTGCATTCCCATAAGCAACAGCTGGTATTACAGTAGACACAAAAGACCAAAGAGGCATATAATTTTCAATCTGAATACCAATCACTCCCAAAGGATTGCGGTCTTGTAAAACTTTACCGCATGTTTCAGTTTCCTACAAATGATATAATAGTAAATATAATCTTTTGATGCAAAGTTCATAACTCAAGAATGATTATCAACCCCTTCCTGCCTTATAATACAAATGTCAAACACAATATTGGCAAAAATTGCAATTTTTAAAAAACTATGACAGTAAAAAGTTTATAGAGTTACTAATCAAAAGAGTGGAAAAAATATGGCTTTCTCAGGTGATTAATGAAACATTTCAGATCAAAAAACAATGTTTTAAAAATAAGTTTAAAAGGCAAACAAATTATATAAATCCAAATATTACCTTGCAAAATATTTATAAGGATATTTCATTGTTACTAAATGTCTGAAAAGATGAAATTTTCTCTCTCACTGGATGATTTGTGATAAATTCTCAGACATTTTTAGAACTTTGGTCAAATTTTAAATTTTCCCTAAAGTTTCCTGGTATTTTTTAGGAGTAACTCTCATTTTCGCTGCGAATTTTAGGCTTTCCTAGTTTTCTACAAATGCGGCAACCATGAACTTAGTTTTAATACCAATATAATATATTAAAAAAAACACAAAAAAAAAACAATTAGCACCATTAAGGAAAATATAAGTATTTCAAAACGTATCTTTTATTTTTAATTACCTTCTCTGACCATCACTTTCATTCATTTGTTTTCCCACATTTCGACAATCTACTCATCTCATACGAGAAGTATTTATTTCAGCACTTTCCCAGCAGTAAAATCTATACTTAAAATTCCTTATTGCTCCTCATTGCATCATACTGATTTAGTTCCCCCTGGTCTGGGTATTTCATTACTGCTGCATTGACAAAACCCACATTTCAATACAATGGTTGTTTTCCAGAGCTTCCATGAGATGATTGTGATTATGAATTGATTCTTTTACCAATTGCTATACAATAAAGGCATGTTCTAAGCCTCCTCTCTCTCTTCCTACTTAACTGAATAAATGTTTTAGACTGTAACTAAAATACTATTTCATAACTCACTACACACTGCTAACTGTTTCAAATGATTTGAACTTTATACATATATAACTTTAAACAAAAAATTTTTGATAATAACAGAGCAGTACAATACTTTTTAATTTTTACTTATCATTGTTTATTTACTGCTATGAGAATACTAAGATGCAAGGAAACATTGATGATCGCTTTTATTGCATTAAACATGTAATGAATAAAATATACTTTAAAAATATCATTGCTACAAATGTAATCTCAAGTAACTGTGTTTACAATTTTCAGAAATTATCAAGTTTCAGATTTACTGCTCCTTACATAACTCTATTAACAAAACTTCTTTAGCAGAAACAATTTAGATTTGATTTACTAATTTAGTGAGTTTGACAATAATTAGTTTTGAAATTCCCATCAAAATGGTGAAAGTAATCAAAATAGTTGCCAACTTCTGTTTGGCTGAGAGAGATAAACTCCAAGTAACAGGTAGAAGGCTAGTGTTTAAACTTTTCCTAACAATGTGGAGCTGATGAAAAATTGAAACACTTGCAGCTAATACTTTTTTGCTCTTCAAGTGATTAATACAACTCTAAATATATCTACGATTAAAACTAACTTGAAATATCTAAAATTAACAAAACTTTTGAAAATATTGGCAGCAGAAAATTGTGAAATATTCTCCTTGAAACAATTTGCTAGAAATAAAACATAGAATTTGTCTATTTTGAAAGAGTCTTACGATGAACTGTCCATCACAGTAATTACGATGGTTTGCCCAAAAAAGCAAAGTTGATATGGAATATTTAAAGTCTTCTTGGGCATCTTCCCCAGTCAGTTCACTTAAGAGTGAAAGGAATTCTTTTTCTTTAGCTTTCAAAGAGTCAAGAAATTTTTCTAAAACCTTCAGACGTTTGTACTTGCCCAAATTTTGCCACCTTTAAAAAAAAAAAAAAAAAATTTAGTATAATATGTTTATCTATAAAACAAGTGTGATTGAGTAACACAAAACCATAGCATACACAATTAGCTTTAAAAAATATTTCCTTTACAACTATATCATTCAACTAATTTTCTTATTATGTTGAAAACATTTGAAATTTTAAATACTGCAGACTCACAACTATCCAGCCTCTGACTATCTCACCAAGTTCAAGATCTTCATTAATCCTAAATCTCTCAAAATCTCTGTTTAAACTTAATGTTTTGATCGGTATTCATGCTGTGCAGGAAACATGATTTGTGTTTACTGCAATTAAGTTAGACATTTTAAAATTTACCTTAGAATATGTACAGTATTATTACTGTTGGGATGCCTTTAACAGTAATAAATTTTTAAAAGATTCCCTACAATTCCAACCAGAAAATATGAATAAGCACAGGTTTTAGTACAAAAATGTTTTTAATGGTTTAAAGGGGTGGGGAGAAGGAAGCGAGAACTATTTATAAAACACCAGCCCATCCAGCATTTTTGGCAAAATGGTTTTCCCTTTCCCTGCATCAAGAAAGATATAGTTGTGAGTCTGCTAAATTTTAAAGATCATAAAAA
This sequence comes from Linyphia triangularis, assembly GCA_963978545.1. Classification (NCBI taxonomy): domain Eukaryota; kingdom Metazoa; phylum Arthropoda; class Arachnida; order Araneae; family Linyphiidae; genus Linyphia; species Linyphia triangularis. The sequence continues at coordinate 20,472,510 of OZ021725.1, forward strand.
AAGGTAATTGTTATTTTAAATTAGAAAAGACAGCCAAAAACTGAAAGCTTTTATTAAATAAATATTTAAGTCACAAAATGAATGCATTTAAAAATATGTTTTGCTTCAATACATAATAGTTTAAATACTTTTAATGAAAGACATTAACTCCAAATAAGATGTCCATAAAGGTTTCTAAAAATATTAATAATAGTTTTATAATGAAATAATACTCCTAATATATAAAGCACATGTTTTAAAGCAGTGGACATCAGGTATAGGAAATGGTCATAAGTGATCCACGACACCAACAAAAAGTTTAGTATTAAAAATATACTAAACCATAAAAATCTTTGAAAATAATCGGAGGCATAGGATCTTATATGAGTAATAACAATCACAATAAAAATAATTTGTTTGTTACATATGAGTTTTTACTCTTTGTTACAAGATTTTTTAAATATCTCTGAAACGAAAACAGTAACTTATAATTTTTGTAGAATGTTACGTATAGATAGAACTACAGCAAATCACATGCCCACAATTGGTATATTTTAGCTGTTCATATTGCCTTTAGAATTAAAATGAATTAAAACTTCTCTTTTAAAAACAATCACTTGTGCCAATGATAAACAATGACTATGTAAAATAAGCAGCACATACAGTCACCACAATGCACATACAACTCCAAAATTGATTTTTCCTAAATTACTCGCCTTTATTCTATGCTACAAGTGAATAACTGTATCAAAGTACCATTACATTCTATTTATATTATTCTATTATATTAAAGCCATATGGTTGTGGTACTATTTTAATGTGCGTTGAAAATTTTTAAAATACGTTCCTCTCAAAACTATGGTTTCATATTTGTCTAGTTTAAAATTTAATAACAGACTCAATTTAAAATTTAGGTTGACAATATGATATAGGTACTTTTCGTCTATTCCAGGTTTACAACTTTGAGCAATGCAAAAAAATCACAAAGAAAATTTCAAGCCATGACATTCACAAAAAACACAGAAGAACAGTATTAAAAATTCCTGAGCTAGTGAAGCTGACAAAAGCAAAAAATACCACAGGTTAATTCCAAAGAAGAAAGCAACAGTTGTTTATTTTAGTGCACTTTCGGCATTTCATTTAAAAAAACATTATATCTGATACAGAGAAATAAACTTATTTTCAAAAGCTTCTGAAAGAATTGGCAGGGGTGGAGCCCTGGTAGAAATCACCAAACAGACATTTTAGTTTATTAGTTTGAAGTCATAAGGTTGGGAATCACTGTTTCAAAGAATCAAATCTAAAGTTTTTTTGTCAGTTTCTTCGCTTCAAATTGATAATTTTTTGTAAGTAAAACTGCAGAATTACAATAATAATCTAGTAATAAATTTTTTTATGTAAACACCTATTCTATAATTCTAGTTTTGTAGAGAATCAACCCATCAAAAACAATTTTATAATACTCCCTGAAAAATTTACTTGCCAATAGACATTTATTTATTAAATTTTTTTATTCATTTACCAATACCTATATTATTAGAAATTTGATTTTACACTTTGAACTAGGTTTTTACAGGTCATAGCATCATGTAAATTAATTTCCTCATTTATCTTTATAAGAACCCAAAAAGATAATTAGAAAACAAGTAAAATAAAGTGAATTAAAAAAGTTAAGAAATGTGAAATTATCTCACTTTTGCTGCGCAATAGTTGCACTAGATACAGCAGCTTGAATATCAGCAGAAGAACCCTCTGCAATATATGCATATGGTTTTTCCTCAGAATTCTTGACAACTCTATAAGTGCCTTCACTGGGTTTTTTATACGAACCTCCAATATGTAACTCGTAACTAAATTTAATACTAAAAATAAAGAAATTTTTTAGTAAGTGCTATCTAAGAAGTAATAATCATATTTGTAAGACTCTAATTATAAACAAAAGCAAGACATTTTAAATGGGAAAAAATTCCATATTGATTGTCCACTTTACTGTTTTCCTGGTCCAGAGAACTATTTTTTCATATCCCCATTCACAATTTAGCAGAAGAAAATTTTCATTATAAACTTTAAAATTCATTTATAATTTTCTTTATTTTAATCTTTTTGACATCTTCTAAATAAGTTAAAATGCAACCTTGGTCTCATTTTACTCAAAAGATTTAATATTTATGGAACGCAAAACACATGTTTCAAAGATATATGTATCAAAGAATCTGATTTTTTTTATTCTCTATTTTTAAAAGGCAAAGACCTCACAGAGTGACTCATCACTATTTCTCCCACTTCCCTTATAGTCACAACTGTGAAATATGGTACAAATGTCAACAAGAACAAAAATAGAAAAAGTAAGCTATTCCAATTTTGATTAATCAAATTTAAGAGATCAAAAGTTCCAAATGAGGGATATTGAAGTGTCCCACTTCCAATACAGTCACAAGTGTGATACTTGATAAAAATCCCAAGAAGAGCAAGTAAAGGAAAAAGTCAACTATTCTAATGTCAATTTATCAATTTTAAAGGGCAAGCACTGACAAAGTAAACTATTCTGATGTTAATTAACTAACTTTAAGGGGTCAAAAATAGTTCAACCGTTCTAAACGAGGGATATTCAAATCTCCTTTTCCAGTACAGTTCCAACTCTGATATTCAGCAAATGTCAACAAGGGTAAGCATAGAAATGTAAGCTATCCCATGTCAATTGATTACTTTTAAAGGTCAAAACGTTCAAAAGGGGAATATCCCTTTGTACCTCTAAAATTTGGTACAATGTGCAAGTATAGATAAAGTAAGTTATTCCAATGTGGATTAACCAACTTTCAGGAGTCAATTGAAAGTTTACCATTCTAAACAAGAGATATTCAAATGCCCCATTTCCAATGTAGCCACAACTCTGAAATTAAGTACAAATGTTAACATAGATAAATAAATCTATTATAATTTTTATGAATTAATTTTAAGGGACTTAAATGATCGAATATGGACGATAAATGACTGAAATGAGGAATGCCTGAAGGTCTTTTGATTGAAAAAATATATCTGGTAACATTTTGTAGTGAAGCACAGATATTCATCTAGTATAAAAGTGCTTTAAATTTTTTGTTTTGTTTGAACATTTCTATTTATGAAATATAATGCTTCATTTTAATGGCTTTTTCACTAAAAATATGCAGCTCACTATATAGATTTTTAAAAATAAAAAGTGGCTATGTTGTATCAATCCCAAATTACTTAATAGGAGAAAAAAGCTTTTAAATCAGAAATACACATATTATAAGTGATGATTTTAAAATTACAATATAATAAACAATGTATACAAATAATAGAGAAATTACTAACAAGAGCATGCAATTTGTAGTGCAAGAAATAGAAAAAATAACAAATATACACAGTTTAAAATGTATTGTATCATGCGGGTGGAAAACTAAATATTGCATAAACGTATATCTCAAATATGTGATAGTTTAACTACGAATTGTATTTTATCTCGGCAGATATTTGATATTATTTGTTACGTAATAAGTTCAAAAACTATTATACTTAGGATTGTTCTTTAAGACAAGTTGCGACGAATCTTCTATTCCATATGATTGAATACTTTTGGATGGATCTTTTGTAATTGTAAAGATATCCAAATGTGCAAAAAAGGCCTGTAAAATAAAAAGTAAAACATTTTAGTCTTCAAAAAAGATAGAAAAATCCAATTTATATATACATGGTATAAAACCCTACTATTCTTAGCATTCTTATAGAAAAACTCTAATTCTAATAGCAATTTTTTTCAATAACAAAACCATGTCCTGCGATCAAAGAAAAATATTTTAAGTGAAAAAGAAGAAGAGAGAAAGAAAGAGAGAAAAAACAAAAAAAAAAAAAAAAAAAAACATAGCAAGTTAGAATTCGACAACTACCTAAGTGGGAAGTAAAGCATTCAATTTTATTGTGATGAATATGAATGTATATATAATTTTTTTTCTCAAAATTGTATTGTTTAACTTATATACCTTAAAATTATTTAAATTGTAGAAATGTTATAGTTACTGCAAATGCAGTTTTTGTCTAACTTATTAAAAATTGATTGTTTGTAAATATAAAATACCTGCTCTATATCTAGCAGATTCAACCATACTAATGTAAAAATGCATTGGTTTTTTCATTTGTTAGTAAATAATACTAAAATGAATGAACAGCTTTCTATGAAACTTTTAGCGTGTATTTAGAGCTTTGCAAATATATTATTAGGCTAAAAACTACGACATATTTTAACTAAAATTACTTGAGAATACTGAAAAACGATCAATTTTAACTGATTTGTGATTTTTTTTTCATTCTTATGAATAAATTTAGTTAATTTTTTATTTTACCAAAAACCACAATGCATATAAAAACATTAATTTCAATTCTTGTTAAAAAGAAATTTTTACTTTTATGACTTTCATCTAATTTGCATAAAAATGTACTGAAAAATAAAATTGCTTTAACATGTTTGCTCTATTTGTCTTTAAACTAAGTGAACATTATAAAAAGCGAGTCTTTAAATTAAGTTATGCACTAAATGAAAGTTTCAAGATGTGAAATTATTTAAATTTTTTTTAATTATATACATTTTAGGATCACTGACTTGTGATCACCTTTACAAGACCTTTTTTATACCTTGAATATTTTCTTCATATAATTAGAGTAAAATAATAGTATTTTTTTTTTTTTTAAATAATTTGAAAAAACTACTCATTTAAAAATTATAAAGTATAATGAAATGAGTGAATCTAACAATGACTTATAAATAAATATATCAGTTTCACAAGCTAAAATTAACAACATAATATTAAACAAAATATTTAAGTCTTGTACGTTATGTGGTAACATTTTTAGCCCCCCCCCCCCACTCCCTCCCTGTTTTACTTTGTGGTTTACTGGCATGAAACAAGAAAGAGAAAATTTTTACAACAAGTCTACCTACAATTTCTTTCCCCAGGTAAATAAGGACATTTTTATTGCGTAAATAACACCACCAGTCTAGAAAGCAAAAAGCAGCCTAAAATACACTATGCGTAAGACATATCCAAAAACGGGAAAGTTATAATAAATCCATTGCAGAAAAGTCAAAACTATTGTACAGAATAGATAAATATAAAATGTTAGAAAGCTATTGCATACACGCTTTCAGCGCATTGCTAGATGAAAGCAGAATGTGCAATACAATCCTAGAAAATATATTTGAAAAAATTATAAGACAAAACCAGATATTAAATTCAAAATATGAAATTTTAAATCATCAAGAAATATGATATTTTAAATAGCCCCTACTCACCCAGCAAAATAGACAGGAAGTCAAAATTCAAAACTTTTGACTTCCTGTCTATTACGTTAGAGAGGCTTAAGTGCAAATGATATAATCTATCAATCTCACTTCAGAAATGCATCCATTGAAATCCCGATTGGGTTCAAGCCCCCTGAGCCCCCACTCAGTTGGGATTTCATACTTAAAATTTCATATTCAATATCTGGTTTTGGATCATAATTTTTTCAAATATATTTTTTGGATGCTTAAGGCTTATCACATATATCTCCTTCTTATAAACCGACATTATTGTTTAGGGCCAGCATACATCTATTCTATCAAATAAAACAAAACATTAATTATTATTTTCCAACTTCAATTCAAATGCATTTCATTTTGGTGTGCTTAAAGATTTTATAACACTTAAAAAATGAAGGGGAAAATATATACTTGAAAAGCTACTTTTAATAGGTGCTAATTAAAAAAAAAGGGTCAAAGAATAAAAACATCTTACTTCTTCACCCCCTTCAATTGAATTTCCACTTCTACTTAGTCCACCATAAGGGACAGATGCATCAAACAAATTCTGCGTATTTATCCAGATAGTTCTTGTTCTAAGATTTTGTGCTACTTCAAGTGCAAGAGGCAGTTTTTCTGACCAAACACTAACATCAGATCCAAGCCTTCGGTGATTAAACATTGCAATAGATTCTTTGACAGTGCGAAAGGGTGTGGTAATAACAACGGGTCCTTCCACTATCTAGATAAAAAGAAATGTTGAAACGTAATTTATCATAATGCTTGAAAGGTTCAAATAAAAATAAAAACATCACCAATCATTAAAAAATGATTATTACTAAGCCTGCAGGATTAACTAATAGTGAACAATAATAAATAATAGGAAAAGCTAATTTTTCAAATAGAAGGTTATACGAAACATAAGGAAAGTTTATATTTTTTATTTAAAATACTATTCAATTACTATAAAATCTCAAACAATGAATTTTAATTGTATATAATTATGTGCAAGTGGTAAAGGGCAATATCGCTATATTTTTTCAATGTATGATTGAAGTATATGTGTTTCGTGTTTGTTCTAGTGATATACAGAGCTCTTCTAAAATTAGGAGAAAATTCAGTGCCCTTTACCTCGGTCATACAGAATTATACTAATATAGTGAAAAATTATAATTAGCATTTCGAAGGCATTTTTTCACTTAATTAAAATATATCTTGTGTTTAATCAGTATAATTGATAGACTTGAAAGGAAAAAGCTATAAAAAAACACAAATTATATAATTATCAGAGGTTTTTTTTTTGGGGGGGGGGGGGACACATGTTGAGTTGTCTACACTATTGTTTAATAAAGGAACTCTGTTAAGATTTATATTGGAATTTTAGTCAAAAGAAAGAGGTATAAGTGTTAATAAAGTATAAGCACTCTTATTTTGGGATTTGGAAAAATAGATTGTCCTTACTTATTTCTGGAAATGAGCAGCACAACATATTTCTTAAAGTTTTTATAACATGAGAATAATCATACGAGGAATAAAAATATTTCATTAAAAGATAACTTTGTGTGAAAACTAACAATGAATTACAAAAGAAATAAAAAAAAAATACATCAAACACAAGTCTGCATATAAAATGGCATTTATAGAACAGTCTTTAATATAAAGCATTTGGGTTGTATTCATTTTATATTAATAATTGTTAAAAGCAGCAATGAAACATATGATACCTCATCCAATAACTTTGAAGTAGTAGGAACATCACATATCAAAGTAGGATTCCAATGAACATATGTTTGATCTTTAAAGTCAACACCTTCCACAATCTGGCAAAAAGCAAATAATATTTAAATATGAAAATTAACAAATTATTCAAATATCTAAATATTCAAATAATGATTGCAGAAACTTACTTTAAACTGTTGTTTTTTAGCTTTCTCAATATACAGCTTTAGTTGATCATGCTGTGCACTTGTAACGATACAAGATATATCTGTCTTTGAAAAATTCTTGCCAACTGCTATTTTAGAAAACTTTTCTTCCAATAAAGCATGGAACTTTTCTTTTATAGATACTTGAACAAACACAGAGCAGCCACTTTTCTGTGTCTGCAAAGCAAAGTATAAAAAAAGGCTAAATGACAGAGTTAGATACATTGAGAAAAAGATTAAGCATAGGCAACATCCCAAACAGGAAATGCAGAGCGAACAGAGTTTCTTTAAGAAAAAAGAAATAATATTTTTGTGGAAGATACAGTGAAAAACAGTAAAGAAAACTATAAACAGCAAAATAATTTAAATATATGAAGTACAAAAAATCCCAAGCTAACTACAACTTTCATATATAATTGAAGGGCTAAGGGAAGAAGACGGGATATTATCATAAAGTAATTTTTCAGAAAATAGGCTTGTACACTTTTTAGTTTTGTATGTATCATGCTGTATGTATCATGCCTCTATTATCACTTAAAATATCTCTTGTAGGAGTTTAGAATGTGAGGTAAGTGTCAGAAGTTAGAACACACCACTTTCAACCATAGTAAAAATTGGATTGATTTGGTTTGTGCTGTCAATGATCTATACTTGTGCACAATAATGGCTAATCAGGCCGGGACCTACAGCTTAACGTGGATTCCGAACCACAATGAACATCCATGCCTAACCCAGGATTCGAACCCGGCACCCTTGGGCACCCTTGGCATGAAAAGTCAGAGAGTTAACCCCACAGCCATCAGGTGGGCAGTAAGAATTGGACATTAAAAAATAATTTTACATACTTCCTCCAGCCACTTAGGTTTTTAAATGGTAGCATGAACTACATTCATAATATTATAAGAATTTGATACTAATTTTACTCAAATTATAATTTCAATGACCACATTAGTATTTTGCAGCAATTATAACTCAGCTTTAGAATTGCATTTAAGCAGGGAAAAAAAGAAGTCAGATGATTACAAGAACTGTAATTCTGAAATAACAACCATACTCATTATGCTCTGAAGTAAAATACAAACCCATTTAATGTCCCATTAAAATAAATTTAAATTAAAGGCCTTGATTTTCCATTTTCCAAAGAAGACATGGAGTTAAATACCTGAAGGAGGTGGGTAATGAAAGCACAATGGCAAATTTCTACCAAAACTGAGATTGTCACTTCATCTTGTACCATCCAAAGAGAACTATTAATTGAATGCTCCACTTTAAGAATAAAGGTGTTTATTGAAAGAAAATGATGGGAAACTTTTACTGTACTGGCAAAGTGAGTGCAATGCAGTGCAAGATGTTAAAAAAAAAAAAAAAAAAAAAATACAAAGTGCATTTACCTCCTGAATAACTATTAATATAAATTAAAATCTAATTAAATATTTGGATCAAAGAAGAGGAAGAATTTATTATGTCCACAATAGTAAATATCCATGCTGGATGTATTTCTAACAGCTCATTTCTTGTGAATATCAGTTGAATGCTTGACTTAGAAGGCAGAAAGAATAATAATTACATCAATATTGCATAGGAATAGGTATTGCATCAGTGAATGTCACAAACTTAGGGAATTGTAACTAGTAAAAGGGTAGCAATGGGTTTTATTCTCCAAGTAATCATATACCAAGGAATTTAACTTTTGATGCCAAAAGGAATGGAATTTTAAAAAGGACTTTTTGTCAAAAAAATATTATTCATCTCATAAGATTTAACCTAATTCAGTTCTCAACCTGCAATTAATGACTAAATGCTAAAGATGCTCATAATGGACAATCAAAATTAAAAACAGATTTTAGACAGTAAGAGATGTTACAAAATCACTTCATATATAACAGCTAAATTTATCCAGGAACAATTTGAACAGCAGGCACGTCTTTATGTGGATAAAAGTTTTTATTTTGCATGAAAAGAAACACCTACCCTTGTATCATTAAAAAATAATGTTTCAAGCACTCCATTTGTTGCTGAATGCAAATCAGCACTTTCATATACAATAATCACTGGCCTTCGAGATACTAAAACTTCACAAGGTGAGAATTTTTTTACATCTGCTGATGAGCTATAAAATAAGAAGGAAGTCATTACATTAGATTTAGAAATCTACAATTTTTTTATTATTGTAATTTTACTGTAACAACAGGATAGTACGAAACAAAATTATAAAACTAATGCCTGAAGCAATAATAAAAATTATATAGGTACAAGAAAAAAAAAGGAAAAAAAAAAAATTAAAAGAGTAAGACGAAAAGAGTTGTCTGCCCATTTTGACAAATTCAGTAAACAAATATTGACTGGTAAAATGAAAGTTTAAAGTTGGCAATTTATAAATTTAGAAACAAATTTAAAACATTACATATGAAAATATTAATAAAATAATCCATGAACTAGTACAATATTATAATTATAATTATATATTTGCACATACAATCAAACCCTGTTAATGCAAAATCACTAAACATGAAATCCGGTTTAAGGCTAAATGAAAGCAGATCTTTGTAATTAAAACTTAATGTTAATTTATGAATTAAAAATTTTGCAGGCCCCATCGACTTCACGTTAATGGGATTTGACTGTATTGTAATTGAGTTTGAAAACAAATGCAGATTTGAAGATGTTTAAAAATGGAAGCTATACAAAATTAATGATTAATGTAACAAGTAGGTATTAGCTGGATATTATTGAATAAAATTGGGATACATTATAAGACAAATTTACCAATAGGTAGAAACCACAATACATTATATTTTTCATTACAAGGAAAATATTGATGTAAATTCAAGATTAAATTTTTTATAATTGATTTTATAAGATTAAAATTGGTTAAAGTATAGCTACAAAGTTAGAAATCCAGCATGAAATTCCGTAAGAAAGTCATATATGAATCTAAGCATTATACAATTGTAACAAAAGTTTAACATAGAAATATAATATTTTAAGTAACTTAGTTAAAACATTACTTAAATATGCAGCAAGTGAATCCCACTTCAAATACAACAAATGCCTAATCATTTGATCTGATTAACTTATTTTAATCTAGGATGCACTAAATTTTTTGAACAGTTTACATTATAATACAGAATATTTAAATTAATTAGAAAAAAAGAAAACTTTATTCTTAAAATGTTAATTTTAATTTTGTTCTAAACTATTTTTTAGCTTTAAGCAATTATGTTAATTTTGTTATTAAACTATTTTTTAGCATTGAGCAATCACAGTTCATATGGGATCTTATTAAAAAAAATCTATACAAGATTTGATCAATTAAGTATTCAATTGTTAAAACAGGTGAAATATTATGATGTGAAGAGTTTTAAAAGTATTACTTATGATTTTTTCCATATAGCTCAATAAGTAAATTAGCAAAATTCCATATAGCTTTTTCAGCTTCTATTAAATTATAAATATACCAAGAAGTGTAAGTTCAAAATGCCTATTTTGAATTCTTTACTTTTTTTATTTTCACTTAATAGCTTACATTTTTAAGTTTCTACAACATTGATCTTAATGGGCTACTGACCTTTTGGATTCTTTTGAGGCATAACATTTTGCAGCCATCTCAATGTATTTATTACTCTTTGAGCATTCTCCAGTGAAAATTATTCTGTGAGCACTTGGCAAGGTATTGATGGTGCCTTGATCAATAGGTAAAACATTTAGAACACCTGCTGGCAAACTGAAAATGTATGAAAAGGTATCAAACTTTGGGTTTACAAATATACAGCTGAAGTACTCAAAGATACAACACAGTTTCCTTGAAAGAAATAATACTTTAAAAAATTATTACCTTAAATTTTGTACATTACACAAGGATTAATACAGGGTGGCCACAAAATTCAGGAAAAAAAGTTCCCTGATAATTCCCTGATTTTAGGGCAAACTTTTTTTCAAATTTCCTCAATTTTCTTAGGTTTTCCAGATGTCTAGACACCCTGATCAAATAGAACATCTATGCTAAAGAGATAATATGTATTTTAAAAAAAAAATAGTATTGCTGGTAATGAAAAGCTTAAATTGTTTCGTAACATTAAAGTTCTAATGGCTTACCACTACAAATCTCCTTGTAAATACAGTCAAACCTCATTAAAACGAACTCCAAAGGAAATTTAAAATTAATTCGTTTTATCTGTAGTTCGATTTATCCAAAAAACAATAAAATAATTTTTTAAAAATTATAAGAATTTCATGCAATTTTCCGAAACACAATTTTAGTTCCAAATGCATATTTAAGTAAAAGCGATAAATTTTGAATTTTTCAAAGAAAAATACAATATCTATATCACTAATACAAAAAGTTTCAAAAGTAAAGATTTAAAAGCTAGAATGTTTATTAATTGATTACAAGAGAAATTCTTTTTAAACTATCGTATGGTGAAAGGCGTATAGCTCAATTTTTTTCTTTAAAATAGTGGACAATGTGCTTTTGGGTATTCCAAAAGTAGCAGCAATTTCTGTTTTTGTCTTAACTCCATCATCAACTTTATTGAGTAAGGCATATTTTTCTTCCAAAGTTAAGGTTCTTTTACTTTTAGAACTCATTCTAAAATACGCGCTTTATTCTCCATCTACCTTCACAAGAACAGTACAGATAACGAATGGCAACTGGAACTGAAGGTGAACCCACGAATCCAGTGAATGGTTTATAGCGGATTCCAGAATTTTAGCAAAAAGACTTACGAAGAAAGAGACAGCATTCCAAGGAGACAATAAAAGGGAGGGTTCGGGACTATCGCAGTGTCGCCTGTAGATCCCTCTTTGAACCCCTGGAGATCTCAACAAGTTCAAAACCGGTAATTAGATGGTGTGAAACATATGGCATATCCATCGTCCTGGTAGCCCCCCCCCCCCCCCCCCCCTCAAGCGATTCTTCATGTTTGAACTGTCCTAGGGGTCAAATAGCTCAAATGGAAACATACACCCCTTATTGAAGTCTTTTAATCACTCCAGGAATGTATACGTGAACTTGACAATAGGTTTGGATCTGGTTAGTTGGAGAGGGGAGAGCAGCACAGATCAACCGGTTTTAAGTAGTTGGTGATAGTAAAAAATTGTCGCAAACGGGCAAAACAGCCAAATACCTATAGGCGAACTAGTATACGGGTCTTTGTTTGAAGACGTTTTGGGAAAACGAAGTTGATAACAAGTGAAAAACGACTTGTTCGTTTTACAGAATGGAAGTTTGAAAGTTAGGGATTTCAAATACGAGTTCGTCTAATCCGATAGTTTGTAATAAGCGTGTTCGTCTTAAACAAAGAAAATAATGTTATTTGTATGTACAGTAGGACGGGGATCGTAAATGTAGTTCGTTTTAACTGTAATTCTTTTTACGCGTGTTCGAATTAATGAGGTTTGACTGTAGCTCCAAAATATGGATGAACATGCCTTAAATAATACAAAATTTTCCTGATATTCATGAAATTTTAAAAAGCTCCTTGACATTTCCCTGATTTTTTCCAGAATCAGAAAGTTCCCTGACATTTCCCTGATTTCCAGATTTTCCCGGTTCTGTGGCCACTCTAATATTTTCCAATGAATTTATAAATTATTTTGTATTGTAAAATAATTAAGAGATAATTTTAGAATTGTAGCAAACAACATAAGCTCTACTGAAATGTTTACAAGCTCTACTGGAATTAATGATAAGTATGCAGATAAGAAACACAGAAATATTGTAACAGTATAAATTTCAGAGCTAAGCAACACTTTCAGTTTTGAAATAGAGGAAAAATATGTTTAAGACAAGAATCACTTCTACTTAGTTTTCATCAAATACTTAACAAAGTATGACTATAAATCCCGTATTACTTCTACATAAACAATTATAGTCTTGGAAAATAATGTTGTTGTTTTTTAAAGCAAGTTATGATAAAATTCTCAGAATGGAATAAATTACATGTATATTAATTTACCTTTCATGCTAAAAAATAATGGAATCCCACAACACAAGACAAAAATGGAATTCAAAAAGTTTTCATTAAAAAATAATATTTTATGATCCTTTTTTTAATGTTAGAGGGAAGAATCAAACAAATAAAATTGAAAATGACCTGTTTCAAATATTTCCTCCAATTTTTAATAAGTATAAAAGTGCTTGGCAAAAAAATGAATATTCAAGACACTGAGCTATGCTTATCAGCTAATGTTAAAATTGTGTTTTCTTTTGTTTTAGCCAGTTAGCTTATAACACAAAATCAGACTATAAAGTTAATTTTAAGGACAAGCATATAAAATCAAAATCTGTTTTACAAATGAGAAAAGAAGATGTTTGAATATCATTTAAAAAAATTCTTTTATGCTCAGTCCACTTAAATATTACAGATAACAGAAATATCATACCCTGACAAACTACAAAGTTCTGCTAGAAGAAAAGCTGAAACGCAAGACTTTGCATCTACAAGAAGTGAAACTACACTTCCTGTAGTTAAAACAGAAGCTACTCTCCAGCTGACTGATAGCAATGGATTGTTGAACTCTTCAGCAATAACACAGACCACTTCTGAAATAGGTTTTAAATATTGCAGAGTAAGAAGAAAATAAATAACAGGATAATTTTTAACATTCCCTGACTGACTTTAAGAACCATGAAAAATCACTGATTTCTAAGTTATATTACCACTCTGTGAGGGACACAGAGTCCGATAAAATGGACATACGTGCGTACGATGTACACAGGAAATCGTCGGATCCCGCAGGAAATTAAAGTCAAATGCCTTTTTTTGTTTTTTAATGGAGAAATTCCAGTTTGGCAGGGCGGGAAAGGGGGAGTTGTTGACTCCAGTAATGCCGGGAGGGGAGAGGTTGGAGGGGGGGGGATGCTATTCTCCATTTGGTTCACCCCCTGTTACTTCTATATAGGAAGGAGAAATTCCAGTTAGGTTGGACAGGGAAGGGAGAAGTGTCAACATAAGGGGGAGGAAGGGGTTTTTATTTCCTGATTTTGGAATCTGAACCTATTGAAACATGTAATTACACTGAGAGTTTATTTCCTTCATTCTTCTTTTTAATTTGAAAGAATTCTTGGATATTCTAGTGTAATTTAAAATAAACCACATTTTTTTTTAAATGATAAGGAGCTATCCAAGCAAGACAATGAAGATGAAATGCTGTATTTGCAAGAAATGTTGGAGCAAAACTATTCACAGCATTTAAATCGAAAGCACAAATATGAAAATAGTTATGAAAGGAGGCATGCTGGACAAGCATCAGTGTTTGCTATCATTTCACAAGCTTAACCTTTAACTTATGACCTAATATTGCAAATGGAAATGTGCCATTGGAAACCGATGTTTATCCTGCAGAGTGGTGCTTCCAAAATCAATGCCAAGAAGATTTTGAATTAAACAACTTTTAATTCTTAATAGTACTTAGCATTTAATTTCTTTAGCAGTATAATTTAAAGCCCGCAGACTTGCAGGAAATTTTTGAATATGGCATTTGTGTACGCAGGAAGAAAATATTTTTCTGCAGCCCTGGAGGGACATATACCTTTTTCAGACTAAATTGGTTTTTGGGACAGAGTAGTTACACCATACACTAGACTAATTTAGACTGAGCCATGAATTTAGGTCAATTCATTCAAAGTTATAGATTTTTTTATTAGTAATTAAGTTATGTAATGAAAATATTGACATATATACTAGGGAGACAATCTTATATATTATTTCAAATGTACAGGCTATGCACAGGCCTATTTTTATTGTTATTATTATTAAAAAAACATTAACAAAAACTGAGCCATGAATTCAGGTCAATTCATTCAAAGTTATAAATATTTTTTATTAGTAATTAAGTTACGTAATGAAAATATTGACATATATACTAGGGAGACAATCTTATATATTATTTCAAATGTACAGGCTATGAACAGGCCCATTTTTATTGTTATTATTATTAAAAAAACATTCACAAGGATTTTGAAACAAAAATATCATTGTTTGATCAATAAACTTGAAATTTCTACACAATTAACATGTATGGAATTTTAAATATGTAAATACAACATGTTTTAATTAGTACATATTTAGTGCTCTTTTATATATATTTTAATGTTTATTAAATATACTCTTTTTTTGGTTCCTGAGGGAGTTGACAAGAGTTCATTTAAATAACTGAATGAGTTGCCTTTAGGCAGCACCTTATACAACCTACAATTTCAAGAACCTTAAAAAAAAATAGCTAATTACTTGTTGAAATATTTATTATTTCTAGCTGTATTAATTTTAACGTCTTTCAAAGTAGAGTATTTCAGACAAGCATTTATTTCATCTGCTGGTGTTGATTAATGAATTACAAGTAATTGTTTGTCTGAAATCTCCTGCAAGCAATATTAATGCATTTCCAAATGATCTGATGTTTTCCCTCAAATCTTGCAATGATTGATCAAGAGCAATTTTTTAAACAGCATTATGCATTCACCCAAAACAGTAAGTTTGCATTCCTGCAATATTTTTCCCATGCAGATGCCTTGAAAATGTTGCATGTGGGAGTTTCACTGAATTGCATGTTCAATGACAATTTTTAAGCGGAATGAGCATTTTTTTCATCTGACAGCAATGTTGGAGCCTATTTCAGATGACACAAAAGCCAAGGCTTTTGGGATCAATCTAATTAGGAATGTTTTACCAGTTTCTCCTAGCCCATCCAAGAAGAAGATTTTTTCAGCCCTGATATATACAGTTTGCATTATTTGATCGTAAAGGTCTCTTTGCTCAAGCATTAGCTAAGGAATATTTCATTGCACATACGACAAAAGATCCACCGTGTTCTAATTTTGTTTACAGTGCAATTCTACATTGAACAAAGTATCAGCTCAATTTGGTAATGGCATTCACCTCTGATTGAGAACTTAAATCATGATTTTTAAACACAAATCTTCAATCGCTATCAACACTTCGTTGTAGATTTCCTCTGTGAAATCCATGAACTTTTGCCATTCAAGTAGGTTGGTGTATTTTCCAAGAACACATAACTTAATCCATAATTAATTAGTATCTGTACAGTCATCACTCAGTTTCACTCTTCATTTTAACAAGGCCTCCAGTGATTTCAGATGGAATCTTATAAGTTTTCCTTTTTGTAGCATATTTTCTTTCTTAAGGACTGATCATAGTCCTGAAATACATTATACCATGATAAAATGTGCTAAAATTTTCACCAGTTGGATTTGATTCCAAATAGAAATTTTTTTGAGGGTAAGACCAAAGAAAATAAATATTTTTCATCACATAAGAGTGTCACCTAGTAATTTATAGATATTGAAAATACTGATAAATCATTATTGTTTAAAAAAAACAAAAAAAACAAAAAAAAAAACTTACTACGTAAATTCGTATTTTGATCCAAATATTTTGAATCTCTGGCTAAACTAGAATAGTAATGAAAGCTCTGAATTAGATTTGGCACATCCTTAGTTCTGGTTCTGTAAAGATGCTTCCCAGATGATAATGATTCCACTTGAGCAAAAAGCTCTGCATTCTTCTCAAGACTCTGAGCTATTCTGTAAATATAATCAAGTGATTATCTTAAAGCACATGAGATGAAGATAACTATATAATTATAATAAGCTTTTTTTTTTAATTTTTTTTTTTTTTTTTTTTTTTACATTTCTTTAAATAACTATTTGAAAAACAGTATATTTTTTAGTTTTAATACAAAAAATTTCATAAATTCTATACCTAAGGGAAAATATACAACTCAAAACCAACAAAGTTAATTTTAAACCCTAAAAATTAATTTAAAAGAAAATTCTGCAGATTAAGGACACATACCAATTGGGTTAAAATAAAGTACATGGCATATTAGTATTTAGTTATAATATCTAGTATTTAAAGAGGAACTGCAGTTCTTTCAAAATCAATAACAAACAAAAATATTGAGAAATGAATGTAATATAATAAATATTAATAATTATGTTCAAGCATCAATATTACGAGACAAGAAAAGATGGTAATCACAGTTTCTACGATTTGATCAACTGAAATAGGCAGTCCTTTTCTATAACACAGAAATCCACTATTCCAAACTCGAAGCAAAATATACCTTTTAGTAGAAAACTGTAGCAAAGTTTAAAAATGTTTGGCAGCTCTCAAGATTTAATCATACTGTTCCAAAAAATTCAATAAAAGAAACTGTAATTTATGCTTGTTACAAGGAACTAATTTCGAACAAGACTTTTGTCCAAGCAAGAAGTTTTTAAGCCACTAAGGAAAAGTATGTTTCATTGTAAATAAACTATAAAATTAGGTGAAAAAACAATTATGTTAGATTTTTTATTACATAATTGTTATTTTAAAAAATTTGTATTTTGTTAAATTAATTTGAATGATAAATTATGGAAGATATAAATATAGAAATAAACTGTAATAAAGTTGATGTTTGTAGTGTCTTGATTTCAACCACAAGTTTAGCTTACACGTCTGATGCAGAAATAACAAACAAAAGTTTTTACTGACATGTTTTCTAATCTGGTTAGAGTCCAAGCGTCGACAGCAAGTTTAGATAACTCCTTGAACACCATTAAAAAATGTTTATATAGTGTAGAAAAATGCTAGTAGGCGAATCTACTGGTCTGCAGTGACAAAATGGCTGATACTATAAGAAAATTGACTTTTAATGAATTGAACTAATACCAATTGCCAAATAATGGACATTCTTATTTGCTAAGTCGAAGCTCTTTAATTAAAAAGTTTATTGTTGAAACTGCAAAATTAATTCAAATCATTCAAAGTCGATTTTTGAACAATTTGGCTATTTTTTCCCAGGCAGAGCATTAGATTTATGATCTACTAGTATTTCTCTACGTTCAATAAAAAATTAAAATGACGTTCAATGGTATACCTAAACTTGCAGTCAAAACTCAGTTAACCTTAACAAATAATGGCAAATGTAGAATCCACATGAATAATAAAAAAAAACTTAAAACTGAACTTTTAAGTTTAATGATTAAAAATTATATTATTTTAAATTTTAATTACATTTCAGTCAGATCTTTCTATTAAAAAGATTAAACTTTTCAGAAAATTTGTTTTAATTATAAAACTCCAGGATGAAGTTATACAAATTTTGAAACATTCATCACAGCTGTCTTCAGTTCTTTGAAAGCTTAAATAGGAAAAATAACTCTAAAGATTTAACCTGATCCAAGACAAAAGTAAAAAATAAATTCTTTTAATTGAAATCACTTTAGAAAATTGTATTTATATGGAAATAACTTTCAATACTTTTGCAAATATTGCGAGCGTTTTTTGCTGCATTTCCACTCTTCCAATCCTTTTGCAGAACTTTCATTTGCTTTTTCTATAGTCTCTTCTGATGCAATTGTGACCGTAGCAAAACTTTCTGAGAAATTCGTAAGCTGGAAGGCATCTGCATCTTCTAATTTAGGCAAGAACTCGTTATTTATAAATCCAGAAAAATGATTATTGTGTGACTTTAACCAGTCCTAAAAATAGAAAGTATAACAATTCTATCAAAATAATAAAGTTTGAAAAGAGAGTCCAATATATATATATTAATATTCATATAATAGAAATTTGGAAATTAACAATCTAACAGCAAAATTAGGTTAGTGTAGCTCGAAAATTCAAAGTATGGTAAAAAATAATTCAAATGCTTAGCCAACACTAATTGGTACTTATGTACTTAACCTTCTACCTTTTTAAATGTAGTGGAAATTCCCCCAATTGTTGAATTTCTTTCTTGCTGCCAAACTGACAAAATAATTTTGTAACTTATTGAGTATTAGCCAAAACGTCAGTCCCAATCAAACATGCATTTTTACATAGACTTTTATTATTATAATTGTGCACCTACGTTTGACGAACCTTTTGTCACAATTAAAAGATAATCAGTTTAATACATATGATACTAAGGGATCATACGCATTAAATTGCTTACTGTTGACAAATTTAAATCATTTAATTTTATTATAAATTGAAATATTTAACTTAAGAACATTAATAAAGGATTATCAATAAAGAACAATTACAGGAATTTTTTGCACAAAGTTCAAGTTACTGAGCTAATGTCCATATAGTATATAGTATATTTGCAATCAATGACATTAGTGATTATGTAATATTAATTTCATTAAATAATTTATTCCAATTTGTATGTACTTACAAGTTACGATTAAATGGATCAATTTTGGATAATTTTTTTATGGATATCTTGATGAAACAAATTTTTAAAAAAAATATTTGAAAGCTTGTTAATCATAATTATCCAACACACAATTTTGAAGCTTGTTAATCACAACGGATAACCTAAAATGATTCTACTTTGTTCAGTTTTTAACTTGAATTTTTAAAATAAGTTAAATAATTTTTGGCGAGTTATTTAAAATATATTTTTCACAGGTAAAGGTTTATTATAATGAGAAGGCTCCTCTCAAATTATTTGTTAAATGTGGGTACTCTTCCAGTTGATGCCGCTATCACCAAGCCTAAATGTTTAAAACATACGTAAATGTATTACGAAGTCTAAACGTCTACAATTTGTTTTTTTAACTTTGCTATTGCATCCTATAAAGGTTTGCTATAGGAATTATAAATGCTTTGAAGGTCATTTGTTTGGATGAGTTAGGTCTGCAATTTAGGTATTTTTGTACATGGATATAATACCTAAATGTGATGGGATGAGATCACAAGTTTCTTGTGTGAATTGAAATTTTGGTACTCTTCCGTTAGACAGGTACCAAAAACACCCAAGTCTGAAAGCTGACGAAGTAATCTCCAAGTTGAAATGTTTACACAAAAATAATATTTTGACCTTGTAGAATTTTTTTTTATTACATTTAATCCACACACCAAACATGAAGTTGTAAACATCGTTTACAATTGCTACAAACAATAATTTGATGCTTTCCACTTCATCTTTAAGCAATTTGCAAATCATATAATCTATCTTCACTTTTTAAAAAACGATTTGTTTGTTTTCTGAAAAACCTATTTTTATTTAAAATAAAACCAGTTTATTTGAGGGTTGCTATGGCAACTTTATCACAGATCGGATGGTTATTAGCTTGAATGAGTTATTGCTGCAATTTGACGACTTTTATCTGGTACTCGTCTAATGGAATAGTAGAAATTTTTCATTTAGGTTTGTGTATAAGTGCACAAAAACTAATCAAGAGACAAGTGCATGAAAACTAACTAAGAGACAAGTGCACAACAATTAACCAAGAGACAAGTGCACAACAATTAATTTGTGAAATTTTTAGCATCTATCTGTGAACAGCTAACCATTTTATATTTAGACAAATCATTTTAATGCTTTATGTTATTTTTCATAAAAACACAAAGTACAAATGAAACCTTCAAGTCAAGAACTGCAAAAACATGCATTTTAAACATTTTGAATCGTTAGAGATTAGATGGCTTTAAAATGAATTAGGTACATATCAAATCAGATGAATCAATGTCAGAACCAAGAGTCTATACATTGAATATAGACAAAAAAAAATTATTCATTTTTAAACTGATGTTTTTAAGAACATGAAATAACCTAGAATTAATCTCCTCTGTGCAAAACAAGATAAGATTACCAACTGTGGTGAGGTTTCTGCACCAAGAATTTTTTGTACATAAAAACAGCGACAAGTTTTGGCAATCAACTTTGCTAGTCAAATATGGTGAATGCTACCATAAGTTGGGTAAAATTTCTTTGGTTCGAAATCACACAGGACTGGAGTCCAGCCCAAAAAAGAACAAACAACAAAAAAAGTTTAGAAAACTTTGTTGTGAGAATTTCTAAAAGAAAATTCCTAATTAATTATTGTGTTGTTGATTGACTCATATTTAAATCTTTATTTTTTTATGAAAAGAAAAATTAACTGTCCATTTCAACAACTAAAAATTAAGCTAGGGACTTCATTACTTTTAACACAATAAATTTTTTCCAGCAATAATAACTCACTCTCACCTTCGCTAATTTGTCTGAATCTTTACCAGGAGAATCATTCATATTTTCGAATAAATTTAAAATTTTGACTTGGTCTTCTGCTGAAAAATTTGATGTGCACATTCTAATATTTTGGAGTACTATAAAGTCATTTATAATTTGCTATGGATACAAACGTAAAACCAACGAAATTTTTAACGAGTGACCGGCGAAGTAACAACAAATTTCTTCATAAAAAGATAAGATATGAGACTTCCACTTATCCCATAACGGCATAAATAAAAAATTAAGAAAAAATAACAATTTTTTTCTTCAGTTCTGTTCTGTTCTCGTTGCTCCACACCAGCTAGACGAACATTGCTTAAGCATGGTGACATCAGAACATATAGACTAATACCTAAGTACATCACAGTCAGCTACGTGTTTAGGAAAGAATTGTGATTGACTGATGAAAAGTGAAAATTTATATTTGATTTTAAAGATATATTGTGATTTGTCACAAACCATGTCACTCTATCATAAAACATGTCAAACATGTTGTAAAATATGCCACCAATGAAATCGTATGACAGCTCAACTATGTCATCAACTTTATCAAGGATCTCGATGACCGTCTGATATTATTAAGATGCATTTGCTGTGGCCGTTCCCATGGTATAAAAAAATGGTATAAATTGCAACTTTAAACAGTTCTTAAATTCTTTATATTAACTATTTATTTGTTTATTTGTTCGTTTGTTCATTGCTGAAATACAATCGAAGTGAAATTTGGCGATGTCGATGAAAACGTTTTTGTCACATGTTTCTATAGTAATTTCGGATTACTAATTAAGTCACTTGCTGTCATCCAATTGAAATGAAACTTGACAGATAGACTCATTGTTGATGACAATGCATTCTATCAAGTTTTCTAGGGAAAGAATAGTTAGTCAATGGCACAGAATCGATTATTTTCAACGTAGTGGTCAAACACTATAAAAAGCCGATCTGAGCTCAAAATAAATTCAATAAATTGCAATTGCACATAAAGTATATAAGGAATTTATAGTTAAAACTTTGTTTTTATTTTATGTATATTGATCATTTTCTATGTCCAGAGTAATTCTAATTGATAATAATATTGCAATTTCTAATTGGTTCGTCCAAGGGCTATTCTAAGGAATTTTTACGACTGCCCAAACTTCCGTCTCCCGCCCCCCCCCCCCCGACATTACAAACATTATTACGCTAAACAGAGAATAAAAAAATTAAAAAATAGGCCTATTAAGCAGTCTCATAATGATATTTTCGCCTCCTATGTATGGAATTTAAAATTGTGATTCGTCATGTGGTCGATCCATAAGTCCCCATTTATACGTTTATAATTTCAGGTCTTCCTAGTTTTTAAATTTAACACAAAGTTGTTAAAATTTAAACCTAATTATTTAACTTAAAACACTACTAAATTCGAGGCGTTAAGGGAACGAATAACCGCCAGAATAGCTTCGATTATGTCAAATATGCCAATTATTGGGTTGCCTGGTAAGAGTTTTTCTTGAAGCTGAAACTTCAAAGAAGGAAGGGTTGCATAAACAAATAAAAAAGTCGTTTTAAATTTTATTATACTCAAATTCAAAAAGATGAATAATAATTGCACTCCTTTAATAAAATCATATTTTTAATTTCCTTGTTTTTCTATTTTTTACGACTGCCCAATATCTGATTTACGACTGCCCAAATACAATTTACGACTGCCCAAATAGGCCACGACTGCCCGTTAGAATAGGCCCTGGGTTCGTCTATAAATGACATGCACTAATAGTTAACTCCACTTTTATAAAGTCCATTTAGTAGATATCTACTCTTATTAGCTGAGGTTGGACTGTTTGGACTATTGGTAGTATAGAAAGTTTAAAAATTTTATTACTTTCTATTGCAATCAAGAATCTCAGATTTTTTTTTTTTTCATTGCTTTAAGTCGACGGTAAATGTTCTGAGACAGGTAAAACATTTTGTTTCTCACTCATATGTCTTCAAATTATAAATTTGAAGTTCCCGGGAGTCATGTGTTGCAACTCGTGCCTTAAGGAAAGCTCCTTTCCATAGCAATATCGCCTGTTAAATCTTTAGCTATACTGGAAGAATTAGCTATTATACTTTAGATATTTGAAGAATAATTACATTATTTTACATAATTCAAACTACAGAATAAGTTTTGACAATAATTACGCAATTAAAGTGAAAAAATAAAATTATGTGAAATGAAAACAGACATTAAGAGTTCAGAAAATTCAATCAAATGAATCTATTTTTTTAAAGATTTGATTAAATTCAAAAGGTGTCCATAACTGAACACATAATCATGTATAATATTTTAATGACCAGTTAAAATAATGCACAGTCAATCTGAATAGTTGAATAAATTTCAATAACTTCAATAATAATCCATATATATAAAGTGAGTTGTCTGTATGCCTAAACCTTATACAAATCCATATTTTTGCTCCTAGAGGTACAAAATTTGGCAAATAGAAGCTTTAGTACATGGAGATTGTAGAGAACAACTTTTAAATTCGATTAAAAGTTGCTTTCATTAAAAATTAATGACACGAAAAAAATTCTTGGAAAGGCAACGATATTTTTTTTTTTACATCAGAATAAAATCAAAAGTTATTTTAATGTGTCCCACTTTCCATATGGTCAAAACTCTGAAAATTGGTTCAAATGTCAACAAAGACAAATATAGAAAAGCAAAGCTATTCCGAGCTTGATTAACCCAGTTTAAATGGTGGAAAAAGGGTTAAACTTTCCAAACTCGAATACTCCACTTCCTATATGGTCCCAACTCCGAAAATTGGTATAAATGTCAGCAAAGATTAGCATAGAAAAAGTAAGCTATTCCGATATCGATTAATCCACTGTAAGGGGTGAAAAGGGGTTAAACGTTCCAAAAGAGGAAAATTCGAAAGTCCCACTTCTCATTTAGTCGCAACTCTGAAAATCGGTGCAAATGATAACAAAGACAAACATAGAAAAAGTAAGCTATTCCGATCTCGATTAACCGACTTTAAAGGGTAGAAAAGGAGTTAAAAGCTCCAAACGAGGGATATTTGATTGTTCCACTTCCTATATGGTCATAACTCTGAAAATTAGTGCAAATGTCAAAAAAGACAAACATAGAAAAGATAAGCTATTCCGAGCTTGATTAACCCACTTTAAGTGGTGGAAAAGGGGTTAAATCTTCCAAACTCGAATATCCCACTTCCCGTTTGGTCACGTCTCTGAAAATTGGTACAAATGTCAACAAAGATAAACATAGAAAAAGTAAGCTATTCCGATCTCAATTAACCAACTTTAAGGGGGTCGAAAAAGGGTTAAACGTTCCAAACGAAGGATATCCGAATGTTCTTCTTCCAATGTAATCACAATTCTGATGTTTGGTGCAAATGTTAAAAGGGCAAATGTAAAAAAACTAGGGGTGTGGAACATCGCACAACTTTCAATTACAGGCCAGTACGGCGATATTATTTTTTGCATTAATTCTTGTATGGGTCTTTGAAATATATATATATATATATATATTTGTAGGGATGCTGAGTTTGAAATAAAATCTTCTTTTTAACATGAACATAGTTTATTTAGCGGTCGGTGTCTAGGAGGAACTTTAAAAAGCTATTGTTGAACATTTAGTACATCGCTCCGAAGAGCTCTTCATTAAACGTCTTACAAATTTAGTTACATAGCGTGGAATGAAATTCAAATAAAACGGCTGGCAGGAAGCAGCAACGTCACGCAGTGATGTAGTACTGCTCCTAACCAATACGATCCGAAGTGCTCAATTCGGGGGGGAAATCCCACAAATCGGCCGTCCTGACATGTCGCTGACCACAGCGGCGTACTTAAAACTTAAAAAATTAAAATACTTATCAAGAGCACTGCGAATCGTTTACAAACACACATAATTTTATAGTAATTATACAATTGAACATTAAATTGTGCATTTTAAATATCGTTATGAATATGAACACATTATTAGAATATACAAATACACAAACACAATTATACTTATGATGAAAAAAAATTTTTTTTTTTTTTTTAGAAGGGGCTACCCAAATGGTTTCATGAGGTCAGCTGAAGAGGTGGTTTGATTTGGGCCTGCATGATTCCCTATTTTAGCTACCTCGTATCTGTCCCTACCATTAACTTTGGTGACTTCGTATGGGCCGAAGAATTTGGGTCTTAGCTTCAGTCCTGTACCAAACTGAGTTCGTTGGATAGCTACTAAATCTCCCAGTTTATAGACAGTAGCCTTTTTGCATTTTTTGTCATGCTGTTTTTTATTTTCATCTTGGATTTTAAGGATGTTTTCTTTGGCTTCTCTTCTGAGTTGATTCCTTTGGTTGTTGTAGTAATCCATCATTTCTTCTGTTAAGATTTCTTTTACAATGGGATCTTCTTTGTTCCTCATTTTAATACCAGTTAACAATTCAAATGGAGTGTATTTGGTGCTTCTACTAACTGAACTGTTTAACACTCTCTGTACTCTTGAGACATACTTGAACCATTTTGTCGGTTCATCGAGAGCTAGTTTAGCTAAGACGGGTATTAATGTTCTATGGATTCTCTCAACTTGACCATTTCCACGAAGCACTCCAGTTGTAATTTGTAGATGCTGAATACCTTCAGTATCACAATATTCTTTAAAGGCCTTTGATGTGAAAGCGGAACCTCTGTCAGAAATAATGCGAACGGGATTACCAAAGGTTTTTTGCTGGAGTTTAATCTTTTCCAATGCATCTTCAGCTGATACCGACTTTACAGGATAGAGCCAAACGAACTTGGTGAAAGCATCCACTACAGTTAGTATATGCCGATACTGTTTGTTCGTGGAAGTCATCGGTCCAATAAAATCCACATGATAAGTATGCAAAGGCGAATCTTCTTTGGGAATCGGATGCAACATTCCTTCTTTCTTGCAGCTTTTCTTATTTGCCAAGATACACGGTATGCAATTGGCAACCACTGTTTCAGTCTGGGAATGAAGATCAGGAATGAAGAAGTCTCGTTTTGCAATTTCTTTTGTTTTCGCAACTGAAAAATGTCCTTTTTCGTGAGCTGATTTAATCAATTCAGTCTGCATCCCTTTTGGTGCTACCATTAATTCTCGACCATTTTCGTATTTATACAAAATGTCATTCTTCAAGAAATATTCTTGGTGGCTGTCTTCTTTTACTAATGATTTCAGTGTTGTTATGTAATCATCTTTGCATTGAGCAACTTTCAATCTTGCAGTTACAGTTTCATCAATAATCATCACTGGATTTCTACTCAAGGCATCAACATGTTTCATTCTTTGCCCTGGTCTATGAACTATCTCGTAATCGAATTCTTCTAAAAGTAGAGCCCACCTTGCAATCCTGGTTACTAGATCTTTTTTGTTCATTGTCATCTGAAAAGCAGAGCAGTCTGTCACGATTTTAAATTTGTTTCCCATCAGATACACTCGCAGCTTTTTTAAGGCTTCTACAATTGCGAGAACCTCCAATTCATAACTGATATACTTCTCTTCCGCTGGACTGGTTTTTTTAGACATGAAATGGACGGGATGTAATTGTCCATCGTCAGACTCCTGAAGAAGTACGGCACCGAAACCATCTTTGCTGGCGTCTGTGTGCAATTCCGTTTTTCGACCTGGCTTAAATAGATGTAAAACGGGGCTTGTGGCGAGAAGGGATTTAAGTTTCTCGTAGGCATCCTTTTGCTCATACCCGAACACAAATGGACAGTCCTTTCGAAGGAGATCACTAAGGGGTTTTGCGATCTTCGAATACCCTTGAATAAACTTCCTGAAGTAACCTGTGAGGCCAAGGAAACTTTGTACTTGCTTAACATTTGTTGGAATAGGAATTTTTTTAACGGCGAGTGTCTTCTCACTCGATGGACGAACTGTTCCATTTTCAACAATGTGACCCAGAAATTCTACTGAGTGCTTTAAAAACTGACATTTCTTTGTCTTTATTTCCAGTCCATATTCGGATGCTCTTTGAAGAACAATTTTCAATTTCTCTACACCTTCTGCTTCATCGTTTGATGGAATTATCAAATCATCCATATAAATAACAATAACGCCTTCTTTCATTAGATCTCTAAATACACTGTACACATATCTCTGGAATACACTTGGACTTGTACTGAGTCCAAAAGGAACTTTTAAAAATTCATACTGTCCATCCGGAACAATGAATGATGTGTACTTGCGACTGTTCTCTTCAACTAGCACATGGAAAAATCCATTCTTCAAGTCTAAGGTGCTGAACACTCTGGCATCTTGCAACCGGTCAAGAACATCTTCAATCAAGGGCAACGGAAATCTATCTTTAACTAGCTTGCGATTTAATTGTCTGTAATCCACGCAGATTCGTGTTGTGAGATCTTTCTTCCTGACAAGTACCACAGGACTTGCATAATCTGATGAACTGGGACGAACAATTCCATCCTTCAACCACTCGTCTATTTGCTTGTTGACTTCTTGTCGTTCAGAAAATGACAGTCGACGGGCTCTTTGGTAAACTGGTATTTCATCTTCCAAAATTATTTTCATTGAAATATCAGTGAACTTTGTTTTCTTCGGTTGGTAGGAGGTTACAAGGTCTGCTACACTTCGACGAAGATTTGCTTCCTTGATATGATTAAGATCCAACTCATTCGCTGTTCCATCTTCTGTTAAGAATATCCATTCAGCTGACTCATCCAAGAGAGTTTCAGTCTTCTCATGAAAAGGACAGGGAGCATGAGCTAAAAATGCTGACCCAATGATGGCTTCAAAATTGAAATCCTCAACAGGGATAACTTGAAAGTCAAGTCGGCAAACATGTCCGTCAATGTCGACTACTTGCTGGAACGATCCCATGGTTCTAACTAGACCTTTGCCTAGGCCGGTCAAAACAGATGTATTTTTCGACAGTAAAGGAAGGGGCTTAATTTTTCTGTAGATGTCATCTCGTAAGATATTACGTGTACTGCCTGTGTCTAGAAGTGCTGTAGCGGTTACTTCACCCAATTTGATTTTCTTCACAAATTTATTAAGATCGACATCCGGATAATCTTTGGGTTCATTTGATCCTACGGCAACTTGCACCAGGTGTGTTTCAGAAGTTTTTTCACGATCTTTCTCAGCCTTATTGTTCTTGTCTCGAACGACTTTAGGACATGAATTACGCAGATGTTCTGGAGAACCACATTCAAAGCAAAGGAGCTTCTTCTGTCCGTGAAACTTGCGTTGACCAGACATTGGTCTGTCGTCTTCAGTTTCAGACTTAACATGCCTCAATCCCTTGTAGCCTGAATGCTCTTGACTCGTGCGATTTTCACTAAATTTTCTGCAAGGTTTCCCATGAAAACTTCTCTTTGTGAGACTCTCCTTCAAACTTTCAAATTCATCGAACATTTCAGCGAGATCGTCTGGCTTTTTCAGATTTAAGCATTCTTTGAAAAAGTGTTCTTTTATGTCTTCTGGAGCTCTAAATTTTAACTGTTCAGTGATGAGCAAGTCCACTAAGTCTTCAAAAGAGTCGACTTTTAAATCAGCTATCCATTCTTTAAAATAGCAGCTCAGCTCATGTGCGTAGCTCCTCCATGTCTTATCTGGACCTTTGACATGTCGATAAAACAAGTTCTTCAATTTTTCAGAGGTTAATTTGTATTTCTTCAAAATTAACTCTTTGACATAATCAAAATTGTTTGCATTTTCAACCGACTCTCGAGCAAGCATGTTCGAGATATCTGATGGCATCACATGAAGTAGGTAGACTACCCAATCTTCCTTAGGAACTCTAGCCATTTCTGCGCGTCTTTCAAAGTTGACAAGGAACAACCCCATTTCGTCTTTTTTCTCATCGAATTTAGGTGTTATCTGAGCAAGCGGGATCTTCTGTTGAGTTTCTTCACTTCGTCTTGGAACCACAGCAGCAGTCTGCAGTTGCATGCGCTGAACCTCCAAGCGTTGCATCTCAAGTCGAGTTTCCCTCTCTTCACGTTCTCGGGTTCGTACCTCTTGCTCCGTCCTCTCTTCGATGATTCGATACAAAATTATACGCGTCGTTTCTTCATCATAGCCATCACTTTCTAAAATCAGTTTTCTGATATCTGCTACCTTACTTCCATCAGCCGGAGTCAAACCCAACTCCTCAGCGACCTCAACTAAGTCAGTCTTACGACCCTTACTTAAATAGGACATGATAACTTTCGAACAAAAACAATGCGAAAATATTAACCTTTTAATAATTTTCAACTATATTTCACGTGGGTTTAAACTTTAAATAAGAATGAACCGTTACAAGGAACTTTCAGCTTATTGACGGTTCCAGGGAATTTTAATTAGAATCCTTAACTGTATTCAATTATTTCCCCAATCAAAACAGCAGAGAACAATCTATACCCACTAA
The DNA here is from genome assembly GCA_963978545.1 of Linyphia triangularis. Lineage (NCBI taxonomy): Eukaryota > Metazoa > Arthropoda > Arachnida > Araneae > Linyphiidae > Linyphia > Linyphia triangularis. The sequence goes on from OZ021725.1 coordinate 20,502,080, forward strand.
TTAATCTTTACCATTAAATTAGACCTTGTCAATAATACTGTCTAATAAAAACTAATATACAATTCTTATACAAATCATTACACACATAAATTATACTGCAAAATACAATTTATCAAACCACAATTGATTGCATAGCAACTTCAATTTTTTTAAATATATATATTTTAAACTAACTCCCAATGAGTAGCTAAATCAAATTCACAGAAATTCTAAAGTTTTCTTTTCTTAAAAAAAACTACACCCAATATTTCTTAAACAACCTTTTGGCTTATGCTTTAAAAATACCTTAACATTCAAGTTAATACTGCTCGACGACAGTAAAAAGCATACTAAAGAAATATTACCACCAGAATTTCACAAATTAATCAAACTCTTATTTTACGACTGCAAATACAGATTTCTAGAAATTCTAAATAGTTTTCTTTTCTTAAGAAAAACAATGTCTAATATTCCCCAAACAGCCTTTTGGCTTATGCCTTTAAAAACATTTTAACTTTTCCGTTAACACTGCACGACGACAGTACAAAAGCACACCAAAGAAATATTAACACTAGAATTTCACAAATCAATTAAACTCTATCTTTTATAATGTGGCATAACAACAACTGCTATTATTTGATACCGGATACATGAAACAATCCTATCAAAATATAAACAATACCACAACGATTCCACCAATTTATCATTTACATGTAACATTAAAGAAAATATCTTTAAAAAAACTCTTTTCTGAAAAACATAATTCCAAACTAGTTCAACAAAAAATAAATAAAACTTCAGTTGCAGAGGCCATATGATTAGGGGAAAAAAAATAAGACAACACAATATTTTTTTATTCAGCAACCCTAAAAAGAAAAGATAAAAAATTCAAATGGCAAATGCAGCTGGTACTTCCTGTCTATTTTAAATACTCAAAACAGAATGATCAACTTTTTTTTTTTTTGCTTCCTCTATTTCCAAATCGTTAATACATAACGTATTTTAAAACGAAACAATTTTAAAGAACACATTCCAAAAAAAATAATTACTTAGTGACAAAATAATATTAAAGTATTGTTCCAACTAAATATTAAAATTCTTAATTATCACTAAAATTAATATAAAATATTTTGAATAAAGTTGTAAATGGCTTATCTGGACTCCTATTTTCGCGGCAATTCCAAACGTCTTTCCAACAGTCACTTCACGTCAGAACAAGAACTGGACAGGGGATTTCAAGTCCAAACAGGAACTGGTCACTTGAATTTAATGTCCAAACAGGAACTGGTCGCTGAAACTTAAGTTCTTTAGGGAACTATAGGCTTGACTGAACAGTTCTGAACCAAAATTACGTCGTTGAAGCACTACTGGACGGTTTGGAAGAGGCACACTTCTGGTTGGGGCACCGCAAACAACGTCGGACACTTCGGAATTAAAAAAAAACTTCAGGTGAAAGCAGGTTTTCAGTTTGATTCATATTTGTTGATCTGTTACATTCGAAAAGAAATCTCGAGAAAGAAATCAATCGCGGGAAAACAAATCAATCGCGGCCGAACGCCCAATTTGTAGGGATGCTGAGTTTGAAATAAAATCTTCTTTTTAACATGAACATAGTTTATTTAGCGGTCGGTGTCTAGGAGGAACTTTAAAAAGCTATTGTTGAACATTTAGTACATCGCTCCGAAGAGCTCTTCATTAAACGTCTTACAAATTTAGTTACATAGCGTGGAATGAAATTCAAATAAAACGGCTGGCAGGAAGCAGCAACGTCACGCAGTGACGTAGTACTGCTCCTAACCAATACGATCCGAAGTGCTCAAGTCGGGGGGGGGGGGGGGGAAATCCCACATATATATATTAAAAAAAAAAGCGCGCCAAAAATTGTAATTTTGGCTATATATTTATAGATAATTCTTAAATTATCCTTTCTTGTAAGGGAAACTGTGCAGAGAAAACGATCGTCGATGAGCTATGCTCAAGGAAAGAGAACTCTGTGTTGAAGGCTTTCGTTTTTCAACTTCTTACGCCATTAAAGCACTTTTACAGGAGTTTCGGAGGTGGGGATGTTTAGAACACTTTAAGAGGCATTAACACAGCGATTTTTATCAAAAACGTTGGAACCATTTTTCATGAGTCATTGAAAAACTCAGTTACCTTATGCGCCTGCGCGATTTTGACGAAAACCTTAATGGTAGGTCCCATGGCCACCAGCAACCCGCATACCAAATTTGAATATCGTAGGTCAGTTTGTTCGGGACTTATGCTGACCACAGATACACATATATGCAGATATTTTTTTCCGACCAAATGCTATACTTTCATTACTCTATGTATAATACATATGAGTAATTGAAAGTAAAAAAGTTATTCCAATATCAATTAAGGAATTTTAAATTATGAAATGTTGATGCAACATTGAAACTATACGAGGAATATCTTAGTGTCTCACTTCCAATACAGCTACAACTTTGAAATTTAGAACCAAGATTACACATAAACACAATAAACTATTGTAATCTCGATTACGTAATTAAAAAGGATCCGAAGGGAGTTAAACGTTCTAAACGAGGAATATTCAAATGTCTCATTTCTAATATAGTATTCACAATTATAAATTTTGGAAAAAAATTTCAACAAAGGACAATTCCTATTTTGATAAATCAATCTGCCGGAATTGAAATGCGAGTAAACGTCTGAAGCTACGATTAACAGTTTGATGATTATCAAACAGTTACATCTATCCATTTGAACTCGTCCGATGGAACAGTGCAAATGGGATGCTTTTTTGTCATAATGCTTTCTGTTAAAATTCATAAAGGTATGCATAAAGGGCATTAACATTGTTATACGGAGTATCATTAAGTTATCTATGTGAATAATAATTAAAGAGTACAAATATTTCTGTAAATACCGAAAAACGGCTGTAATGATTTTGATCAAAATCGATGTGGTGATATATTCTAAGATGTTCCCAGCGTTCCAGCCTTCAAATTTCTAGTAAAATTCTGTGTAAAATGTTGAAAATGAACGTTTTTAACAACGAGTTTTTACCCTTTGAATTAAGGAAGAACAATCGTTTGCCCATAAACGACCGTTCCTCCTTCATTTCACTTATCCGAAAGAAATAGTGTAATAATTATCGTCAAAAATATCACGGTGTTTTTTTCCCTTATGTAATAACTAGCTGAATACCCGTGCTGCGCTACGAAATTTTACCATTAGCATTTTAGTGATCAAAAGACATTCATGTATTCTACACTTCAGACGTTTGCTCCCTTTTCGATCCCGACAAATTGATTTATCAAAATAGGAACTTTCCTTTGTTGACATTTTAAACGAAATTTATAATTGTGAATAGTAAACTGGAATAGTTTATTGTGTTTATGTTTGCTCTTAGTTCTAAATTTCAAAGTAGTAGCTGTATTGGAATTAAGTTAATTAGACATTAAGTTAATCCTCGTATAGTTTCAATGTTGCGTCGTCTTTTCATCCCTTAAAAATTCGTTAATCGATATTGGAATGACTTATTTTTTTAACGTTTGCAAAAAAATATCAGAAAAATGACTACATTGGAAGAGGAACATTCGGATATCCCTCGTTTGGAACATTTAACCCCTTTTCGACCCCTTAAAGTTGGTTAATCGAGAACAGAATAGCTTACTTTTTCTATGTTTAATCTTTTTTGACATTTGTACCAAATTTCCGAGTTGTGACCATATGGGAAGTGGTACATTCGAATATTCCTCGTTTGGAACGTTTAACCCCTTTTCCACCCCTTGATCCACCGGAGATCGGAATAGTTTACTTTTTCTGCGTTTGTCTTTATTGATATTCACACCAGTTTTCAGAATTGTGAAAATATGAGAAGTATGACATTCGAATATATCGCTCGTTTGGAACGTTTAACCCCTTTTCGACCCCTTAAAGTGGGTTAATCGAGATCGGAATAGTTTACTTTTTCTATTTTTACCATTGTTGATATTTGTGCCGATTTTCAGAGTTGTGACTATGTGGGAAGTAGGATTTTCGAATGTCCTCCGTTTGGAACGTTTAACCCCTTTTCGACCCCTTAAAGTGTGTTAATCGAGATCGGAATAGTTTACTTTTTCTATTTTTACCATTGTTGATATTTGTGCCGATTTTCAGAGTTGTGACTATGTGGGAAGTAGGATTTTCGAATGTCCCCCGTTTGGAACGTTTAACCCCTTTTCGACCCCTTAAAGTGGGTTAATCGAGATCGGAATAGTTTACTTTTTCTATTTTTACCATTGTTGATATTTGTGCCGATTTTCAGAGTTGTGACTATGTGGGAAGTGGGAGAATTAGTGATGAGTGAGTCAGTGTGTGAATCAGTGAGCTTTGCCTTATATATAGAGAGATTATTTGGTAATAATATCGTACACTGGCCATTTATTTAAAAAAAAAATATTTAGCTAAATCACAAGTATGAAAACGAAAACGGTAAATTATACCGATTCATTGTGTTAGGATGTTCCATACCTTAAGAAATAAAATTTTTTAAAGCTGTTCTAATTACAAATCTCACTAATAAAGCATTAGTTCAGATTAAATGAAACAAGAAAAAAAAATGTAGATTTCAATGACTTTCAGTTTATTTATTTATTTATTTATTTATTTATTTATTTATTTATTTATTTATTTATTTATTTATTTATTTATTTATTTATTTATTTATTTATTTATTTATTTATTTATTTATTTATTTATTTATTTATTTATTTATTTATTTATTTATTTATTTATTTATTTATTTATTTATTTATTTATTTATTTATTTATTTATTTATTTATTTATTTATTTATTTATTTATTCGTATAGTTTTCTTGCTCAATATTGAAAAATGTATTCTTTTTGTGCAAAAGTCAGAAGCAATACGACGATAAAAAAAAGTCATCGTTCTAGGAGCCAAACGATGGGGATGTGAAAACTGACAAGCGCATGTTTAATTAAGTAGAATCGAATGGATTTTCAATTAGATTTTACCCAATTTTTAAGTAATAATTTCTGGTTACTTTGTTTATCATCAAATGGATTATTTGCATTTCTAATTCTCTGAAAGGCCTTAAATGAAAGAGAATATCGCATTTATAGATACTCAAAATTGGAGCATTTTCTCAAGGTTTGTCGAGCATCAACTAGGGAAATCTTATGAAATTTAAAGATTTCATTAAAAATACACCTCTTTAAATATAACTTCATGACCAAACTTTAAGAAACATAACAGATGTAAATAATGTTTCTAAGTTATGTATTTTACCTCTTCTCTTAATCGATAACAGGGTCTCACGCATCTCCATTTTAATGGTAAAATTATTCACGGCGCGCTTAGGCCGTTTGGGTTCTGGCGCTGGAATACTTTCATTCAAATGTAGGCAGTCATGAATGGCTTAAAAATGTTCTTACTAAGACGAAACCATGTTCAGAATGAAACTTCTGCACGCTTACCTCATCTTTTCTTCTTTATTGTTAAGACGGCTAAAATTCGAATAATAAAAAAAGTTAAACGCAAAGTAGTTACTTTGCCTAATGATTCTAAGTTTATTGACTTTCTTTACTTTATTTTCAAATTAGTGGAACCATTTTTTGAAATTTTTTAATCGTAAAGCTAAAATTAATAGTTCTATCAAGCCATGAAATGTCTTTTCTTCGAACTTCGAAGCCATGCTAATTTTTTATTTTTTTTGGAAAAATTGTTTTCTTCTCGTAATAACATTTTTAACGTTATGAGATTTTGGAAAACATTAATCGTATATTGAATATAAAGTAATTAAAATAAATAAGTGAGTCAGTTTATCACTTACAAGTTCTAATGAAATCCTCCTATAACCTCACAAATACATACACAATCAACGGTTATACAATTAAAATTCTAGGTTTTCCTCAATAAGACACCTAATACTTCTTTTACATTATGCATTAAAATCTAAAATGTTTTTAAGTAATATTTAATGAAACTTTGATTGTCTTAATTATTTACAAAAAATTATTTAGACTAAATTAAAAATGTTTGATAATCATGTTCCATTAAATTTTTTTGCACAACTAAGAACTAAGCATATTTCATGTATTAAAATTCATAAACTAATTCACTTCCAAGTGTTCTTATTTTAAACTTTCCGACTGTAAATGAGAAATGTGCTACATAGCTACACTACGTAAAATATGTTTAATATATACCATAAAAATGTATAGTAAAATTTTCTCATTCAAAACTTTTTTCCTTAACTTCCAAAAAGAAATCATAAATACGCAATAGACTGAGATGCGACATCAAGTTTAGGTACGCAAAAACTCGAACATCATTATGAATGTACTGATCTATCTTTGAAAAAAATGGCCGAAGTTGGTCAAATTGGAATTTATTATCAATTTCGTTTTAAATGTTTACCTCGTTTCTAACGATAACAACAGCCGCTTCCAACTCACATTGATATGATGCAAAATGCAAATACGTCCGAGTTTAGTTTTTAACTTACTGTTGGATACAGGAGGGATTCATGACGTCACAAAATCCCAAAATCAGCTAATTTCACAGCGATTTAGAAATTTGATCAATCGGGCATTTTTCCTGTTAATTGGGTTTCAACTTTCGTAACTCCATTAAAATGTTGTCTTAAATAATAAAGAAGACTACATCTAAAAAAAAAAAGAAAAAGTGGTTTAAAAAGCATATATTTTTTCCTCTTAAATGGGATTTTATTTTATGCGATTTCACGTTAAACGAATAAATTAACGCTAAGTTTAAGCTTTATGTTGGGGAAAACTGCTTTTTTTTTCTCGCGCTAAACGATTTCGTGTAAACGTGGTTTAACTGTGTTATAATATTTTTATTTGTTCAACCTGCTTCTGCCTGTAAAAAATTTGTCCCATAAATACCAATTTCATTACACAAGCACAAAAAAACAACGTAAAAGCAAGAATATTGTCATAAATTATCCACTTAGCGGGGAGGGGTTCGTATCTTTGCAAAGTGAACGAGCTTCTGTGGCTTCAGAGGATCCAGAGATTAAAACGTCAGGGAGTAAAATGGTTGTATTTGCACACAACCACTCAGGGGCGATAACGGGAAACATAAACGAAGACATAAAAAAAAAAAACTACGTTTGCAACAAATGCTTCTGTAAACGGAAGCCAGAATATGGCGTAATGCACTTCTATACTGCCGTCTTGCCGTCATAAGTTAAAAAGCCCTAAATCCTAAAAAGTTCAAATGCATATTTTTGACGCTTTTAGGCACGTCCTTTGAAATTACATTATTTTTTTATTGTTGTATAGGTTTGTATGACCTACAAACTTGAACCATTCAATGAAATAAAAAAAATATATATTTTCTAATGGCTAATCAGGAAGTGTCAAAATACTCATTTGATTATTATTATTTTTTTGGATTTAGGGCTTTTCAGCTTATGACGTCAGTAGATTGTATAAGTAATGAATGTTATTTCTGTATTAAAAAGAGACGGGTTCGGCTAGTTCTCTTTCTTAAAACAAGCCATGATATTTCTTAAAGACTTTTCATTCTTTTTATATTGCTTTTCCCCATTATTGATCAAATTGTATAAATATATACAAAAAGTGATATTGGGACAATCATTGCCATTTAAAGGCTGCTTTTCCACACTTTCCAATTGAGGTTTTATCGATGAATCATGTCAAGAATATAGTTTGGTGGTATTTAATTACTGGAATAACCTCAGGTCAAATTTAATTATCTTTTGCGCTCTTGGGGAGCTTATTAAACCGATTCAACATATTGCACCCAAATACCAAATCTTTTTAACATCAGATATTTTTTAATGAACACAATTTTTCCAGTCTCATGAGTAATATTGAACGTCAGACGATCTGAAGAAAAGGGGGAATATGATATTTCGTAGTAAATGTCAATTCAAGATAACGAAAAGAGTTTTGGTCTTTAGGTACAATATGTTGGATTGGTTTGATAAGTTAATCAAGAGCGCAAAAGGTAATTAAATTCGATTTTTTTTACTGTAATTACGTTAACTTGATCTGGAAAAGTCTTTAACGGTGAAATAATGGTTTCTAAATAGTATTTGTTGATAATCGTGGCATATTTTATCTCACTTATGCTTTGGATAAATGATTAAAAAATACGAATATTGCCCGTATAAGTAAGCCAGATTACTTATCTAATTCATATTTCATCAAACATATGTGGGACACTTTTACTATACGCTTTGTTTAAAGATTTAATGTATTGGGAGCTTTACATCACTTGTAAACAATTAAAAAGGTGGAACGAGTGATTTCGCACACTAGAATTCATCAAGAAACTCTTGTTAAGTATGAGAATACTGTGTCAAGTAAATACTGATGACAGGGGTGATCATATCTCACACTAAAGGTCAACTTCTTGAGCGTGATTTTTAATGTGGATGCTTCTGTAGAACTGCTAACTAATGATACTCTATTCTTTTGTATACGCCCCCACTGTACACTTTGCATCTCAATTTGAGACTGAGTTGTCTTTCTTATAGATGTGCTACGTGAAGATGTCTCTTTGATGCTAATTTTATGTGTCTATGTTGATCTACTGAGAAATTATTAGGGAAAAACTGAATATCCCTTAAATTTTGCTGATTAGAGGAAATACTTCAACTAATGCTCTGTACTAGGTGCCTTTAATTAGTAAGCTGTGGTGGAATGGAATATTTTACCATTTCAATCTTTAACTGGATTTTAAAGCAATTCATATTAATATCACATATAAATATCGAAGTATTAAATCTTTATTGACAGTTAATTAATTAGAATGTAGAATAAAATTTCATTTTGTGCATAGGGTCATATGACATTGTCCATAGGAATAATCTTCTATATAATTCGAAGATAAAAAGAACCTTTTAAATACGAAACAATTTCCCTATTATATTATTACACCTAAATCTTTGGTGCGTTACTCTCATTTATCTTTCACTATTGTCTGAATTTACTTTCAATTTCTGTTCCTCTTACTGTGCCATTAATTTCATTTGCTACTACTAACTTTAATTTTATTTATTGTATCATGAAAAATTAAATGTAGATATCTTCGAATAATTTTTAGGGTCATTGATCCTTATTTTTCACATGCCGTTTAAGATGAGTTGTGCTTGTCTACAAGCTCAATATTAAGATTTTCTTTAAGAAAGCAACGTGTATAAGAAAACAACAAAACATTCAAATGTTTATAAAATGGAGAAACGAATATTTACAATTATTCGGTGCAATTATATTACGAATGTACGTCTTGGTTTTTTTTCAGCTACAGCTTAATTCTAAACTACATTACCCTGTGTTATCTTTAATAATTAGCAAAAAGAGGACATATTTTATAAATAAGATACTGATGGGATATTCTGAAATGAAATTGATATGTCCAAACTTAATTCATATAGTGTGATAGCCCTTGTAATTATTAAGAATAATTTAGTCTAATAAGTGAAGTGAACAATGTATATTTTCACGAAGTTGGAAAGGTTAATAAGTAATTTGTACATATTTCGATAGTTATTAATGAGACTAATTTTCTTGAAGAGAACGTAAGTTCTATTTAAGTTCTATAATTTTTTTTTCTTTTTTAAACAGAAGATAAACATTGTTATGTTTAAATTTTGTTGATTATTGGAAGGAAGCATATCAACTCAAAATCTGTTTATAAATCTAGAATGAAATTGGTCAGCTAAATGTAATTTTACTTATAAACTGGTACTTAAACCAAAATTTGACGATTGCACAAAAAAGTATAAATTATCTTATTTTCAATACACCGCTTACAGTTGAGACTTAAGAATTTCTTATGAGCAGTAAAGATTTACTAAACGTGTCAAATTAACAACAGGGTAACTTTGAGCCATAGGGTGTAACTTTGAGCCATAGGGTGTAACTTTGAGCCACCTCCTAGTAAATTTGGTTTTACTGAGCTGCTTATGGTGCACTGCTGCACACAGCTAGCAAAATTGTGAAACTGGTTTTTTGGTCTGTAGTTTAGAAGATAAATTGGCAAAATAGTACAAAGTTTATTTCGATATTCAATTGTTTTTCTGAAGTACTGTTTGAAAACTCCATTTTTATGTTTATTAAAGTCAATTTATTTCTGCAAGTAAGCATCAACTTATCACTTTATCAGCTATATTATTTTCCGAAAATAGGGAAATTGTTAATGTCTAATGGTTATTTATTCACTAACATTTGGTAAAAAGCAAAAAAAAACCAAGGCACTATGATTTTTACCACATGTTCAGTACAACTTTGAGTCGGTTCAAAGTTAGGCTGATGACAGTGTGTACTGTATACATTACGTATATAATCCATATTTTACTCAAATGTAGTTGTAGTTGCTTTTAAATAAATTTATGCACATACAAATCAACTTAATTTACGGAATCTTCCCTTGTATGCAAAATTCAATGAAATGAAAATATTGTGATTGAATTCAAAAAGTACCTTAGAAAAGTGTAGAAATAATGATATAGCATTCATTCACAGAGCTGAAAATTTCTGCCTACATGTAATTGCTGGAAAAAGCGTGTCAGTTGAGGAAGTGAAAAAATGTTATGAAAAAAATTCAATGTTTGAGGCAAAAAAATAAATGGTAAAGAAATAGGTAGAGTAAAGACATGAAGGAATCTCCCAATGTTATCTACCTTATGAACTAAAGTGAGACAGCAAAAATAAAAGTCTTAACTAGATGATGCAAGTGACAGTGTATGTACTACTATATCATTTTCGGAGGAGAGGAAAGCCCAACATGTTGGACAATCGGGGAGTTGACAGGGCTTTATACTGATGAAATTGATGTGGAGAATGTTACTAAAGAATCAGAGATTGTTCAAGTGGTGTCTGTTGAACACATAAATGAGTAAGAATTTCAAACACTGAGCATGCAACTATTGTAGATTTGCGTTATGGCATAAGTAAGCTCATGATAGAGCTCTTGGTAAAAGCTTGTTTGTTTTGGACCATTGTCATTGTAAATTGAATTTCAGCTTTTAAAGTGGATTTTATTGGAAGTTGTTGTTGTTGATGATGATTGAAATCTTATTTCTAAAGACTGGATTGTAAATGTCCTATTCAAAACAATCTCAAACCCAGGCTGTCCATAAACTCCCATTGGCAAAAATCCTTCACCAAATCATAAAGATTGGCAAAATTTTGATGTAGCGAAATGAATTATTGTTCGAAATCTAAAAACATCTAAACAATTTTAGCAATATTTTTAAAACGATTTCCTTCATAGCAGAGGATAATAGCAAATGAAAAACACAAATAAATCAATTATACACTCACGTGAATAGCTCGTTTTTTAAGAATGAGTTTCGTGCTATAATGCATTGTATCATTTTTAAAATTAATTCTTTTCAAATTAAAATTGGACGTTTAATCATTTTTCAAATTTGAACTCATTTATTTCGAAATTATGTTTTTCTGACAAAAATAATTCTACTTTAATATGAAGTTACAATTTTTTTTGTAACTTCATATTAAAGTACAATTTTTTTTGCTCATTGTAAAACGAACACATTTCATATGGGTTAAAGGTATGAACTTTCAGTTTATTATAATTATAAAAATAGATTAAAAATTTATATCTTGGTTCACTATCTAAACTTAACTTTCCCATAACGTAATTTAAGTATAGAAACAAACTTAGAAATAAAAGTATTTCCGAATCTATGATTTTTTCATTGTGATCTCTTAACTAAATTCAAAATACTTCACAATTTATTAATAAGAAGTGCAGTAGAAACTACCTTAATGAATTTAATCATATGGTAGGATCTGTAATTGATGTGTAAATGATATCACCAGGATAATTTATTTTGTAATGGAAAATCATTCCACAAGTCACAGTATTTATGCATTTAGAAAATCGAAAACAAGAACGCTTTTGTATCATTTTCTTGTAAGTAACTTTATTTAAGGTTATGTAATGTTTGCATTAAACTTTTTACTCGCCTTTTACCAAGAACAATTGCAGATATTTTGCTATTTAGTCTTGATGCTTTAGTACGAAATATTTTGTAGTTAATAATAGGTAAATAAGTCTGAAAATATAACGTAAGACATTTAATATATTTGTTTTATTTGAAAATTGATTAAACTCTTAAGTGTTAGTGCATCAAGACTGTTTCTAAGTTCTTATTGAAAAAGAAATAGGTTAAGATTTACTGTACGGTGTTGGATTGCGACTTCCCAAAAAAGTAGCCAAAACTGAAAATTATGTCAAAAAGCTGTGTCGCCAAATCCAAACGGTCACTAGGGTTGCCGGAAAACCAAGTCAATGGTTTCGCACTTAATCGCAAACTTTCATAAAATCGTCATCCAACACCGTACACTATCTGGACTAAAAAAATTATATTTTCAAACTATTCCTACATTCATTACATTTCTTTTCTTTCTTTTAAAATAAACTTGAACAACGAGCATAACGAAAATTCAATAAAAATTTGATATTAGTTTGTACAATTAACTCATAAAGATGAGTATCTTGGTAAAGTAATGGATATAATATTTAAATCATTTTTCAAATACTCTAGAAATAAATATTAAGTTCCAAAAGTTTTAATTGAAAACTGACCATCGTTAATTTCTAAACTTCTTTCACTGCTCTCTAATAAAATGTTATTAAAAGAAATTGAAGTCTATCAAAAATCTTGTTTTGATTTTTTAACAACCATTTTGAAAATAACTTTGAAGTTATATATAGACTGGGGCGCATTCGAAAAGATACTTTCGAATGAAAGGACAGCAGAAGAAGAAGAATATTATCTTTATCGTAGAATTAAGTTTATCGTCAATTCAGTGTCGTATTTTAAATCAACACACGGATCTGATCATTCAACTTTAATGGACAAATCCAGCATTCTTTAAAAACGAGTGACATATATTTATGAAGAATGTCTTTCTGATTTCAAATATTCAAACAAAAGTTCATTAAAAAATTAGTTATTTAAATATTAAGAAAAGAAAATGCCCCAAAACCTCATCCGATTGCAGTTCGGGTAAAATCCTAGTATACGTTACACGCTTGGCGCGATTTTAAAAAATGTCACAAACGCCGAAATGACGCGTGGACTCTTGTCGCCAAATTGTTGCCAACGCCGAAGTAAAATTTTTACGATTGTCGCCAAGAATTGACGTAAGCAAAAAAATAGAAAATCGTAACCTGAAAATTGCAAATATATAAACGTACCATCGCCAATGTCGCCAAATCCACCGTGTAACGTATACTAGGATTAAGCCGCAGTTCGATAAAAATGTTACATTTTATATGTGACTTCAAAACTTCCTTCCGTTTTTAAAGTTAGAGTGAGGTTTCTGCCAAGGTGTGAGTCTTTTAGACAATTGCCATATCCAGTGCCGGTTAGCGCGATTTGTAAACTGGTTTCCGCTGCTGCGTTTCAACCCAAGATTCAATCCAAATTCGGAACAAGTGACGTCACATTAACTTTGAGCTGAATAAGTCATTTTTCCCGCTAAAATAAACCAGCAAACTTAGGTTGCAAAAAAAAAAAAAAAAAAAAAAAAAAGCGCTGTGAGCAGAAATGTTTGTGTTTATGACTTTTTCGAAACATTTAGGATTGAATAAAAAAAATGTGGGAATTGTCCATAGAATCTTTTTAATTTACGAGCCAATTTTTTTTTCGAAATATTTGTTTAGAAAGATAAATTTAGAAAATATACTGTTATCTAATATTTTAAATTTTCCCAAACTGCTATTAATAATGCTGCTCAAACATTTATTTGAAAAGAAGCAAGCAGTATTTAAGAAATGAAAGAAATGTCTTTTTCTTCCTCTTTTTATTACATTAAAATCATTGAAGAGTATGACACAATTTCTATTTCAAATATTTCTTTATTCCCATCATATAAATGAACTCTAAGATTTTTAATTTTTTTACTTTAGGTAGCTAAGCGCTCATGTCGGCGGATTCGGAAAACAATGTCGCCAACTAAAGTCCGATTCGCACTTTCATGTCATGTCATTTTTATCACAAAACGCTTGATTCAGAGGCCGAAGAGCTCTTAGCAAAACTTCTAAATAAAGTTAACGATGGATTGGTGGAGAAATTTCAGGGAGCCCAAACATCTGGGTCGTCGGAAAGAAAGTTCTTGTACGCTGCTCAGACTGCTGTTGAACAGTACTTCGAGGAAGAAGTGAAATCCCATGCCGTTGCAGAAGCTCAACAACAGTTGAGAATGTTAAGAGACAGGTAAAAAAATACATTAAAAAATATCTTTAGTATTTTCCCAACTACAAACCTACAATATTGCCATAACTACAAACTTTTTTAAATAAATTCTAAAAAATTATCCAACAAAGAATCTAATTAATTAAAAGTAAAAATGGTTCTTAAATTTATAGTTTTCAGTTAGAGACGACTGTTTTACCATTTGACTATTCAAATTAGGATTTTAAAAATACTATTAGTGAAGGATAACCAGATGAATATGTGTTAAATTATTACGACAAATGGAACTTTTACATTTTATTCTAGAAGTTAAATTTAACTCTTTACGAACCGGTACTTCAGAATATATATTCTATAGTTTATAGACAGATTTTTTAAATTTTAAAAATATAAAACACTTAATGTAAGTAAAAAACATAAATTTATCAGGTATGAAAACAAGTTACTATATTCGAAACCAGTTAGTCAAGTGTTAGCATATTATTTACATAAGTTTCAGGAAGAAGATATTTATATTAACAAACTTTTATTTTTGTATGAATGTTTAACATGAACTTTATCCACAGGTATCATGAAATATGAAGACAAGTCATGAGGCCAAGTGTACCAACCCCAAGTGAAGTTGCGCAAAAAATGTGGCTAGCGGCATAAAGAAGATATTCAAAGATAGCAAATGCGATTTGAAAATGGTCAAAGCGGCCGAGGAAGGTCTCAGCACTCAGATATCCAATCTCTTGAATTCCATTGCAGCAAAAGCTGCTACCAATGCAGCTGACTGGAAGATGACGCCTCAAGAAGTCGAGACATCTCTGGGTGATATTGCGCAGGGTACCTTGCTCAAGACACTGGACAGCGAAGGATGCAGGTGTGTGGAGTTGTGCAAGAATGGTAAGAACCATTTGCCATACTTTCTATTAATATGCACTATTTTAAAATGTTCAAATGCCTTTAAAAAAATGACCTCTGGAAAGAAGCCTTAAATTCAAGTAAAAATAGGTAAGAGGAAGGAGAATAATTAAAATGGAAAAAGATAAGACCTAGATTTTTAAATAATTTCGTCAATCGATTGATTGTATGTATCTCTTAGCAAAATTTAATAACAAAAATTATCGATAAATTGGCTTTTGTACTTGGCCTAAATATTTATCAATTTGCAATATTGTGTAAAAATATTAACCTCATACTGAAACAGGCGAACTTAGCCATTTTAAATGCTTATCACTATATTTGTGCACAAGCTAAACCTAAAGAAAATAATTATAAATTAAATGAAGATGTATATTGGAAGTTCTTTGCAGTAGTAGTTCTTAAGGTTTAGCATTTTAAATCAATTTTCGTATATTGTTTTCGCAACTGATTGTCATGGCAAGTATTCTTTTTTATTTTTAAGTCCTCAGATTTTAGAATGTACCTTTTGTTGAAACTAAACTTATCCAAAACAGCATACACCCGTTCGGATTTCATTAAAATAGATTTAGTCTTTTCCTACTTGAGTAATGTACAATTGCGTGACAGATGAGCTGATACACATGATCAGATTGGTATCTCAGATCAAATGTAATTTAATTTGATGTTTTCGCCTCGCATTTTTGGCCATATATAGCACTTTTTAGATTAACTGAAAAAACACTAAAAAATAGGATTCACAGCGTAAAGCACATCCTTTAATTTCAAATCAAAGAATACCCACAAGATATCATTTCAGAACTAGAAAACGAATGATCAAAATATTTTTCCCCTGTTGATAACATCGTTTTGATCCACTAATACATTCGCACTAAGATTCAAACAGCTGTTGTATTTTAACTTAATAACTGCCGTATCATAAGAATAGCTCCCTTATCGTTTGCATTGGAAACAATACTAGCCCCATATTCCACAAGGAATTCTAGGAGGAAAACATATACATTTGTTATATTGTAACCTTTTTGGGTGCCAATTTCCTGCATGCATCACTCTTATTTTAAGTCAACGAGTCTTGTTTCTATATCCAGACACAGGCAGGAGCTTTTCTTTTGATAGACATACAGTATTCACCTAAAATTGTACTGTAATAACTGAAGTAAATAATCATTTGGTCACTACCAAGTGAAATAAATCTTATATGCTCTAGTTAAATATAATTGGTTACATTGTTAATTTTTTTGCATTTTCAAATATAGATGTTTAATGAAATTTTAAAAAATGATAATTGAGCACGTCTAAAGCTTATGACTGAAGATTGTGTTCCATTAGAAATAAGTAACTGCAGTAACTGCATATGCTCATATAGACATGGCGAAAGATATTATATAGATTCATTTTCAATAGATTGAAATATCCAAAGTCGAGGGAAATTCTTTCAAGATAAAAACGATGGTAGAGAAATTTAAGAAATTTCAGAGGTTCTATGAATTTCTAGGTAATGAACAAATTGTGACCTACAAAAAAGTGTAGTTAAAGCAAAGTTGTGTCACCCAGAAAAAAATTGCAAGGAACAATTTTAAGATCGTATAAATGTGGGAGGAAAAATGATTATCACATTCGGTGAAGTTTCAGTAATATTATATTAGATACATTGTTTACAAATGATGAACAGCGGAAGTTTATAACATTAAACAACAGTCCTACGATATCACAGTTCACTCTTTAGTTTCCAGTACCGCAGCACTCCATTGATCGCAACCAAATCATCTCAGAGAGATGTTTTCTTGTCAAAAACTAAATTCCATTTCCTCCGAATTCAAAGTTGTTGTCTGAAGCTCGCGCAACGCAGACTGTCTCAACGTGAATCATGGCGCTTGCTCTCTCTCTTCCACAATCATCACGCTCGCTCCGCTCCCGCATAAATCGCATAGCAAATAATTAGTTATGATGAAATGAATATTTTAAATTTATTATTTTTAAATCTTGTTGTTATTCTTAAAAAAGTAATTTCTTTTATGAAGAATTATCATTATCCATTCAACCTTTTAAAAAACATTACTCATGATCATCTGAATCATTTTTAGATGGATGGATAGAAAAAAAAAAATCGAAGAAACTCTCTACTTTTTGTGCGAATACCACTGATATTTATAAATTTTAAATCTTAGTTGAATGGCCGTATAACCGTTAAGCTGTTTGTTGCACATTTAAGTACTCTAGAAAGTTGATTATTCGCATAGGTGTTCCTGAATACTCGGAAGGCACTAAAAAACTCTTAATATCAAAAAATAAAACGAGTTTATTTACAAAATTAAAATTCTTACCTTTTTACAATGATTATTTGAAATAAATGCTTCTTCAGATATTTCTTTTACTTTTGTTTCTTTTAATTTTGTTTAACTTACCTTTATATAAGGAATTTTAAGATATATTTAGATAAAATCGGAATCGGCTTGTCTTTACATAACGATAGAGAAAAATATTTTGCTAGTAAAGATAAAAACCAAATTTTTCACATCAGCTTTTAATAAACCGAATTTAACGCCATATTCTTCGAAAGGTTAAACTATTTAAAAAATTCGATTTCATTAAATTGACTACATTTTTTAATTCTTTACTAAAATTTAAGTTTTTTTTAATTACTTTATTTTAAGGATTATTTAATTACCAGCAAGAAGAAAAACTGAACAAGAAAACTAAAAGAAAGAAAACCAACAAACTTTAAAAAAATTCCAAAGGTGGACGAGCAACCAAAGCAGGAAAAGTTTCTAGCACCAAAAAGAAAAAAACGACAGCCGTCAAAACTCGTAAAAAACGTCTCTAGTTAAAGGAAGAAAGACGAAAGCTGAAAGAAAAAAAAGAAAAAAAAAGGCTTAAATCTACACCGAAGAACAGTACCAAGCCAGGAATTAAACCAGTAAAAAGGGAACGAGATGAAACTCCATCCAAAGTGATAAAATCAACCGCACAACCACCAGACAAAAATTGCGAAGTCAAGAAAGAAAAACGTCCAAAATCAGAGCTTAAAGGACAGAAAATGACCCCAACAAAGCCAAAAGCTAAAGGTAAATCGAAAAAGCTCTATTATTGGATATAGAAAGATAATTGTCGTCTAAAAAGTGAAAAGGAGAGTAAAAAAACCCCAGTAAAGTATAAGTCTAAAGCACGTAAAACTAATGCAAAGAAAACTAAGACTCCCTCCAAAGCTAAAAAGTAAGCCGCCTCACCAGCGCGCAAAAAGACAAAAGTTACACCAACAAAACCAACAAAGACAAAAACCAAAGGAACTAAAGGAAAGACGCTAAAGACTCCATCAAAAGGAAAGAAAGCTAAGGCTCCATCAAAGGGAAAGAAAACTAAGGGTCCATCAGAAGGGAAGACAGCTAAGGCTCCACCAAAAGGAAAGAAAGCTAAGTGTACATCAAAAGGAAAGGCAGCTAATTCTCTATCAAAAGGAAAGAAAGCTAAGTCTCCATGAAAAAGAAAAAAAATTAAAGCTCCGACCAAGAAAGCGACAGGTAGGAGAACTCTGTCAAAAGGCAAGCAAACAAAAAGAAAATCAAGTAGAACTCTATTAAAAGGAAAGATGCGTAAAACTCCATCCATGTAAAGCTCCCTCAAAAGCAAAGCTGAAATCTAAAAGAGTATCTAAACAATACAAAACTAGTAAAGGAAAACCTAAGAAATCAAAATCTAAGGAAGTAAAAGGTAAACTCTAAATGAAAGAAATTTACGGTTTCACCTCACTCGAAAAAAGAAAAGTCTACGGCAGCAGCAGCAGAAGAAGAAAAAAAAAGAAAAAGGAAGAGGAAAAATGACTCCAGAAAAATCCAGAAAACCAAAAGCCAAACCAGCTGATGCAAAAAGGACCATAACAAGAACCGAAGGAAAAACTAAGCCAAAAAAAAGATTTCATCCTGAAAGAGAGATGTAAAATGCTGGAAGATTGTAAACGATGAAAAACAAAGGCGGATAAAAAGAAAAAGGACAAAGCCAAAAGATCGTCCGAAGAAAAAACACCTGCCAAAGGTGATAATAAAAAAAGAAGAAAAAAAAGGGAAACACACTCTTGATAAAATGGAAACTTAAAAAAAAAGCTAAAAACTGTGAAATCTCAATTTATTGTCTAATATAAATGAAGCTTGCAAAATGCTCACTAGAATGTACCACTGAAAAGAGATACCAACTGTGGAGTAAACGGCATACTTTCAGGTAAAATTAATTTCATTTATTCAAAATTCTAATTGTAAAAAGTTAGTTAGTTCAATTTTATTTAAAAAAAAAAAAAAAATATTAAAGTTTATGCAATCCAAAACCTGGCTTTTTGCTAAACAATAATTAATTTTTTACTTTCAATTACTCGTATGTATACATAGAGTAATGAAAGTGTAGTATACGGTCGAAAAACGTCTTCATGTTTTGGAACAGCCTGATTTAAAAAAAAAAGGATCTAGAAGAAATTTGTGTGTGTGTGTGTGTTTGTGTGTGTATGTAGTCAGCATAACTCCTGAACAAATTGACCTAAGATGTTCAAATTTGGTGTGAGGTTTGGTGATGGCACAGAGACCTACCATTAAGGTTTTCGTTAAAATCGCCCATGCGCATAATGTATTTGCCATTGAAAAAATCATGTTTTTCAGTAATTGCTAAAAAACGACTCTATCGATTTTGTCCAAAATCGCTGTGATAATACCTCTTACGGTGTTCTAAACTAGAGTTGCTTTATTAAGCTGGTACAGCTTAGAGTTACGCCATAAGCTTGGAAAGTCATCCAAAATTGGGGTTGGCGGGGAAAACATGAATACGTATGTAAACTGGTTATGGTAGTTGATCGTTCCTTTGGGCGCAGTGGAACTATAACAAGTAGAAAATGTGAACCTATTGGGGCGGCGATATATTATCGTTTTTAAGAGCAGAATAACATACATAACAAATAAAAAACGATAGCTTATTCAATAAAAATCCAAAGGCAATCCTCATCAAGATTTTTGTTTACATTTCGTCATAAGCCAGCCAAGTAATTAACACCAAAGGAACGGAAAGCTCGCCAATAAGATTTTGTTCGAAAAACACTAAATGCAATGTCCAAAAATTATTTTATACACTTAAAAACATTCTGTTGCGATAGAAAAAGACATATTATGATTCTAATCATACAACAAGATATATATGCATTTGGAAAAAGAAATTATACCTGATAAAATAATAATAAATACCTGAATAAATACCCTGATAAGACATACTAAACCATGTATGCATTCTTAAAATAAAAGGTTACAGGGATAAAAATTGATCAATTTGAAAAATAATACTTAGAAAAGATAGATTGAACTTTGAATAATTGATAATTAAAGAAAATAAATGTGTACATTCCTTTTATTTAGAAGATTTACGTCTCGAACTCGTTTCACCCCTGTTGTTTACCCGGGACTGCTTCTGCTGCTAAAATTGACGGTGTGACGTCATATGCTGAATCCCTAGTCTAGCGTTGTTTTCAATAGGACATAGCGGAAATCAGGTGCATTTTTTGAAGATTTCATGTGAAATTTTGAGATTTTATTGCTGAAAAGACTTTTATAAGTCATTGATAATATTCCCCTTCTTTTATATTGAAATATCATATTGCATTTTTCCTCAAAATAGTTTTTTTTTATACTTAGGCTACCAAATGTTTGCACAATCGTTGATAGTTACAAATGCAACATGTTTTCTATTTTACCTTTCACCACAAATATATACTATAATTTAGATCTTTGAACAAAATTATAATCTATTTTTTTTTTAAATATTTATTGCTGTCCTTATATTCAAATACTGAGCATGTTTTGTAATTTATTTTATATATCAAATCGATTTCTTCGTATTATTAATCTTATTATTGCTTGTTCATCTCGTCTGTCCTCGTTTTGGTAGTTTTTGCTGTGACAAACTAGATATTATCTCACTGAATATTTTCCCTGCGGAATCATATGCACCAGGTGGCAAAGTACCTTGAAGATACAGCACCATAGCAAACCCTACATTAAAGTAAAGTTTATAAGCAATATCATATTTTTTTTAATAAGTTTCAAGAGCTGATTAATATTAACAGAATTAATACTTTCTTTCCAAAAAAGGTTTTTGTTCGAAATTTTTTAACTATTCTATTTTGCTGAAGCGAATAAATAGACCAAAAATATTTCAAATGTAGTGTAGGGTAATAAATTATTATTCATTTTAACATTACATTTATACTAAAGTTGGTATTAGTAATGTATAAAAAAGTGTATTTATTACTTTATTTTTAATGTACTTTTAAGTATCTGCAATATCTCCTGTTAATGAAATCTAATTATAATCATTAAAAATTATGACACACACACATATATATAAGAACACTTATACAATCACAGCAACAAAAGTCTTAGTAAATTTACTAACGACGAATAAAAGAGCAAACGGTCTTCCAATTGTTCTCAAGCGACTAAAAAACTTTGTTTTAAATACTTTCAGTATGTTTAATTTCTGTGACATGTTTTATAGCCATTTATTAAGAACCAAAATCTACATAATCAGTATGTATTTATGTTAGAAAAAAATTAAGTGTACACTTTTTATCATTCTGAAAAAAAAAATGTGGGTTTCTAAATCTAAGCTCTTGAAATCATTAATTTTTTGTCGGAGATGGCCTTAAAATGCACTATAGAATGGGGGAAAACACGTTCAGCAATGGATCAACTCTCTGACGTCACGAAATGCAGGAGCAGGCCCGAGTAAGTAGTAGAACGACCTGTGCGCGCAGCGCTTATCAAGACGGTCCTGGTAAAACCCCATGTTAATCTCCATAGACATCTTCGAATACTGCCTGCGGCGGTTGCTTTTCACTCTTAGCCAATAGGAGCGACATTTAGCTATGACTTATCTCTTACTTCACAGAAGTAAACAAAAACATCCTGGATCTCTATTTTAAACAGCCCCACCTCCGAAATTTCCGAAAAAATGCTTTAATGGCGTAAAATTTTGAAAAACGGATGCCTTTAATACAGAGCTCTTATATCCTACCCCATCAACTATAATTTTTTCTCCTCTCCCCAGTTTCACTCATAAGAAAGGATAATCTAAAAATTATTGAAAGGAAATCACCAAAATCATCGATTTTTTTTAAAGACCCATACAAGAATTATAGTAAAAAATATCGCCAAACAGGCCAATTTTTTCTAAATGAATGATAAAAATATAAAAACAGTAAATGACAAAAACTGATATCAGTATTATAGTGGAATTGAAAGTTGTGCGATGTTCCGCACCCCTAGTTTTAATTGCTTTGCAAATCTTTTCTCATTGACTCCTTTGGATAAAGCGACGCTCGAAGTACATCACAGGCAATGGACAATTCCCGCATTTTTTAAAAATTAGTGAAATTAGTTTATATTTATGAAGAATTTCTTTCTGATTACAAATATTCAAACAAAAGTTCTTTAAAAAAATAGTTATTTAAATATCAAAAAAGAAAGTGCTCGAATACCTCATTAGATTGCAGTCCGATAAAAACACTAAAAAAAATTCTGTGACGTCAAAGCTTCCTTCCTTTTCTATGGTTATCGTAAGTTTTTTAAACAATTGTAATATCCCGTACCGGTTGGCGCGATATGCAAACTGGTTTCCTCTACTGCGCTTCAAACTAAGATTCAAGCCAAGTTCGGAACAAGTGACGTCAAGTTAGCTTTGAGCTGAATGAGTCGTTTTTCCCGCTAATATAAACCAGCTATTTTGTGTTGCAAATTAAAAGAAAGAAAACGAGTAGTGAGCAGAAATTTTTGTGTTTATGGCCTTTTCGAAACAATTAGATTTTAATAAAAGAATAAAATATAAATGCGGGAATACCATGGCGATGACCATTCGCCATCACCATGCGCCTAGCATATAAGAGCACATTTTTCTTGTCTAGTTGGCACTATGAAAACTTTGCATCGAAATATTAATAGAAAAGAAGGTGATTTGACAGTTGCTCTGATTTATGATTGTCAGGCTGCCTAGTAGGAATTTTCAAGGTTTCCTCCCATTAAAGATAAGGAGAATTTCCATTCGAAAATATTCGTAGAATGATTTTTCTAATTCGGCTACATTCAGTTCAGGCATTGTTTCGGCACAGTCTAACCTTTGTGGTTTAGCTCTTGCCCCATGTAAAATCTAATACAACAAAATACTTTCATATATGCTGTATACTAACATTTTTAAATCAAATCATAAATATATTAAATTGTAAGCTATCCTTTGTATCTCTTAAACGAGAGAAAACATCGTTTACGAATTAAGTATACTTCTAATTTTTTGGAAAAAATTATGGTTTTGTTGAATTTTTAGTAGTTTTTTAAGTTATAAAATGTGTTAAATATTGGATAATGACTACTAAATGTGTGGAAAGTATGCATATGGTACATATGCATATATATGGAAATAGCCATTTAAATAGCTTTGTAAAGAACATCTTTGCTATATAAACTAGTGAGTTTATTTGCAGATATTTGTGCAACAATAACTACCAAAAGTGCGGCGAATGCCAGTTCGTGGTTTGGGGAAGAAGAACTTAAGACTCAAAACATTGAAGATGCAGCAAAAAAGATTCTGCCTGATTTATTGGCTCAACACGCGATTTCCAGACCTAGTGGTTACACTATGTGTTCACATGCCTTGGCTTAGAAAAACAAAAAGTAAAGAGAGAATCAGGTAACATTGTTTTATTGTAAATAAATATGCTTAAAATATGTTTGTAAAAAATTGCATGCTTACGAAAGGCTATAAATATAACTTGATTGCAAGCATAAAAAAAATATTTTTGTATTTGTAAATACATAATGTACTCATTGAAGTGATCTCACCATTCAATGGAGTCTAACAGCTTTACCAAGCAAAAGTTAACTCTTAATGATTTCTATACATTTCATTAATGTATATTGTGAATATCCTTAGATCTTTTACTTTACATAACTGAAATATTCAGGATGTTTCTTAGTCACTGCAATCACATGCACTGTAGTTCAAATGGTGGCTGTAATTTTTTTGCGAACAATATTTTGAAATTTTTATAGATTGTTGAGAAGTATTATTAGTTTAGGAATGTACTTGTCAACAGGGGAAAAAAATCAGCCGGAACTGTTCGGAAATCGACTTTGAGTCAATTGAATTACGAATCGATTACTATATTCGTCATTACTAACCAAGTAATGCATACGCTTTTATTTCGGACAGCCACCGTGTTTTAATTTTAAACAAAATCGAGGTGATTTAACTTTCTTCTCGTAACACCCAACTCTTATTTTTCAAACCGATGCCAATTTGGGGATGTTATTAAGATTTGGTTACGTCATTGATGACGATATTTATGAGTAAAAACATCGCCAAATAGTATCAGTTGAAAGTTGAGTTGACGCAAGGAGAAATATCAAGCCCTGAGTTTCTCATTCAAAATTTAAGAACGCTGATTGTCAGAAAAAAAAAAAAATGGTTCATTATGTTTGGAAAGTCCTGACGAATTTGGCTATGAGTTGATTTTCGAATAGTTCAGGTGGAAATTTTTTCACCAGGCCAAGATATTCTTAAACTATACTTTCATTTCTCTTCAGTCTTAAAACTATTATATTTAATGACGTCCCAAAATTTTCGTTAACCTCACGGGTAATAGGATTTGATGCTTATTTTACATTAATTACTTCCATATTTGGGATAGCATGAGCAAGATCAATGCGCTATATGCCATTGGCTTAGCATTTTAATACACTAACTCAATGGTTTGAGGGTGTGTGTGAAGAAACATAACTTTAATTTTTTTACACAATACCTAGTGAGTAGAATGGGCAGTTCCCACATTTTTTTTGAAAACGAGTGAAACTAGTTTAATATTAATAAAGAATTTCTTTCTGATTCCAATTATTTAAACAAAAGTTCTTAAAAAAATTAGTTATTTAAATATTAAGAAAAGAAAATGTCCCAAAACCAAGCCAAAACCAGTCCGATCAAAACACTCAACAAAATCTGTGACGTCAAATCTTCCTGCCGTTTCTATGGTTGTAGTGAGGTTTTTGCCAAATAGTTGGCTTTGAAATATTTGGCGTTAGTAGACCATTGCCATATCCCGTAGGGTTGGCGTGATTTGCGAGAAACTTGCAAAATTGGTTTCCACTGCCTCATTTCAAGCCAAGATGTTTGGGAAGTCTTGACGTCACATTCAATTCGAGCCGAATGAATAGTTTTCTCACCAACGTCTAACAGGTAAACTTTAACTGTAAATTTAAAAAAAAAAAAAAAAAAAAAAAAAAACATTGAGCAGAAATTTCTGTGTTTATGGCTTTTTCGAAACATTTAGAATGAAATAAAAATATAAAAATGCGGGAATTGTCCATTGCCATAAGAACAATTTTACAATGCACTTTGGAGTCTCTCAAGAAGTATAAATGTGCAGATAAAAGCTTTATGGGAAGTCCTTAATAAACGTTAATTATATAAGTCCCGATTAAGTCATTTTTTATGTAGATAATACGAATTATCGTGAACAAAGGTAAATCCCTAATACTTTTCTTAACAAATGAATAAATTTTTGAAATTAGTTCTGCAAACATGGAAATTTTATTTGACATTATCGCAGAAATTTTTAGTCAAACAGAGGTCATCAGAGATTGATTTTTAAAATTACTGCATCTTGCAAAATTTAATCATTGAAAAAATATTTTAATTTCATAAAATTATTTTAATACTTTCAGAACATATAATTGAATATTATTATACTACAAACAAAACTTAATAGCTTAAAAGAAATTAATATTTCTTACATTGATTGCAAATTAAAGTATATTCTTCACATTTTAACATCACGCTTAACGGTCGCTTTGCATTAACCCAAACGTGATTAAAATTTTATTATACTAGAAGTTATAGCCTGTATGGCTAAAAACTGTTGTTTAACAAGTTGAAGATACATTAAAATTTCTAAAATACATATTTTAAGTTGTCAAAGTAATTAAGAATTGAAATTCATTTATTAAACACTTGTTAATGAAGTACCCCTGCTTAGGCAATATTAGATTGTAAATTTAATATTTTAGTCATATCACTTTAATGAAAATCATTGCAAAACAATTCCGCATATTATTTTTACTTATGTAATGAAGTTTTTATTTGCAGGAGGATGATAATTCAGAAAAATGAAAAGTGCAGTTTAAAGGTTTCAGCAGACCCTCTACGTATTTCTTAGTCTTTTACTTTATTTTAGAACTTTGCAAGCAAACTACATAGACCGTATAAATAGTCGACATGAGCGCTAGTTTTATAAATAGTCAAGTTCAAGAGTTTATTTTTGTAAAAATCCTTTTAATAAAATTTTTGTAAATTATCGATTTCTTAAGTATTTTGTTGTTACCTAATTCATGAAATATTAAAAATCCCTTTGTTTCTTTGTATGTGGGAGATACATAATCTATATGTGTCGTATAAATGTTTAATTCAAATAACTGAATAATCTTTTGATTCCAAAAACTGCGCTTTAAGGATTTAAAAAAAAAAATCTCCTTCATTCAAAAATACTAATTAAAAAAAAATTCTTAGCTTCCATCACTGTCTTAAAAAATATTCCTTGTTAACTTATAAAGGTCGATCCACACCTTGCATATCGTAAAAACCTTTAAAATAATTTTTTTAATGCAGAAAATAGTTCTAAATCTATTGTTTTTTCAGATTATCTGGCGTCGTCAGCAACACGAGGGCTATAATGCGCCGAAACATTCGTCATTAGACAAGCCAACATACATTTACAAACACCCATGCCTAACACGGGACTCGAACCCGCAACCTCGCGGTCTAGAAGCTAGTACGCTAACCACTATACCGTTTGGTCGGCTTCTAAATCTATTGATGCACACATGTGCAAAATATCAAAGTTCTGCAGCCTTTTAAACCTGTTCAGTTTTGCAGTTTCATTTACTGTCAGCCAAATATTCGCATATAATCGTAAATATCAGAATGTATTTTACTCGCAACTTTGTTTTTCATAATTGCGACTCAGAAAAAGTCACAAGGCTTAAAGCAAAACTGTTTTTTATGTAACTTCTTTTCAAAAATGTAGATATAGTTATACAAACAGTTTGTTGCATAGTGGAAATTCAGAATTTGGGTTCACACTTGACATTCAATTCAAAATGTTTATAAACTGGCCGTAACCATATAGTGGACAAACACGTCTTATCCTGGGTCCATTCCAGTACTAAATATCAGTAAATTGGAAGTTCTATTTATTGTAGAATTATTTCACCTTGATAAATGTATTCCGATAAGGTAAACCTTATACATAAATGTCCTGGAATTCATTCAAGTTAAAGTTAAACACACCAAAACTAATATACAATTGCATTTATTCACAACAAAGAATGATATCACAATTATACAAAACTGCAATCTATACATGATAGACGCGAGTCATAAAAACATGGCTTGTTATTAAAGAAATAAGTGCAAATTGAATTTCAAATATTACAAGTAATCATCAGAGAAATTGATCTTACAAATACAGTTTGGATTTTTATTATAGAAGGGTTGATGATTATCAGTTTTTTTTTCTGATATTAGGCCACGTGATTTTATTTTGTTACGAATTAAAGAAAATTGTTTTTTAGGTTACTGATATTCTCAGATGCAGCTTGATGAGCTTTATCACAATACAGAGGCAAAATAATTTGTCATTTATCATAAACAGACCAAACAATCTTTTCTGCTCAGTAAGCCCTGAACTCCGCCAGGAAGAACCAAGGTGGTGCACTAGAACCTCTCTGCCGTTTAAAAATTAAAAACAAAGTCGAGGAAAGTGAAAAATTTCGAGGAAAAAAGATAAAAAAAAAGTTTTAAATTATTCATTTTTATAGAAAATGAATGCATAAGTATAATTTAATATTTCAGTAGCAGATGTAATCATCGTTTTTTAAAAATCAAGGTTTGAACAAGGTTTTTGCTACCTTGTATAGGATCAGCACCCCTCTGCAAATAATCCTACCGGCGCCCGTGCTGCAAGCATATGAAGCCATTTGATTAATCACCATATTATACACTTCACCTAATGCTCTGTAATAGGTGCCTTAAGTTAGTAATTTGTTGTGGAATGGAATATTTTACCATTTCAATCATTAACTGGATATTAAAACAATTCATATTTATATAACATATCAATATCGAAGTATTAAATCTTTATCGGTTAATTAATCAGAATGTATAATTAAGTTTCGTTTTGATTAGTACTTAGGATCATATGACGTAGTCCATAGAAATAATCTTCTATAAAACCTTTTCACCTTTCGTACCCGAAGTTGAAAAGAACCTTTTAAATACGAAACAGCTTCCCTATTATATTATTACATCTAAATCTTTGGTGTGTTATTTACATTTCTCATTCACTATTGTTTGAATTTACTTTCAATTTCTGGTACTCTTATTTTGTCATTAATTTCATTGGCCAACTTTAATTTTATTTATTGTAACTTGCAAAATGAAATGCAGATATCTTCGAGTAATTTTTTAGGGTCATTGATCCTTATGTTTCACGTACCGTTTTAGATGAGTTGTGCTTGTCTACTAGCTTAATATTAAGATTTTATTTAAGAAAGTAATGAGTATAAGAAAATAACAAAGCATTAAAATGTTTATAAAATTGATTTACTAATATTTGCAATTACTTGGTGCAATTATGTTACGAATGTACGTTTAGCATTTTCTTAATTCTAAACTACCTTACCCTGTGTTACCTTAAAGAATTAGCAAAAAGATGAGATTTTATATATAAGACACTGATGTGATATTATCATGAAATTGACCTGTCCAAACTTAATTTGAATAGGGCGATAACCCTTTCAGTTATTAAGAATAAGTAATAAGTAATTATTGAGAATAAACTATCTAATAAGTGAAGTGAACGATATATATTTTGAACGAGGTTGGAAAAGTTAATAAGTAATATTTACATATTTTGTAGACTAATTTTCTAGAAGAAAATTTCAAAGTTCTATTAAACAATATTTACCTTCTGTTTATTATTGGAAAGAAACAAATCAACTCAAAATCCGCTCATAAATTTTGAATTAAATTGGCCAGCTAAATGTAAGTGTACGTATAAACTGGTACTTAACCCAAAATTTTACAATTTCACAAAAAATGATTAACTATCACATTTTAAACACACAGCTTACAGTTGAGACTTATTAATTTCTTATAAGTAGTAAATATTTACGAATTGTGTCAAATTAGTAATAATTAAATGAAATTAAATAGTTTCAAGTGGATAAAGTCTGTATGAGACAGGAGTAGAAAACGTGTATAAAAGAAATATCTTTTATCTTGAAAGAGATACGATTTTAAAGCAGCCGTGACGCATAATTATTTTGTTTAGGTCAGAATTCAACTCGCATCTCCAGTTTTAACTTTACAAGAATTTGTTGTTGTGGCTTTTTAATCTTTACCTTAATGGTTTGCAAAAATGCTTTTAATTCTATTTTTACGTTAGAAATGTTAAAAATTATGCATATATTATTTTATGAGATAATAGTGTCATAATTTTATATCTAACATTAACCATGAAATTCAAGAAGTTCGAGAAAGACAACACGCGAAAGAAACTAGTAGTCAACCTTTCCAGCTAATTGGAGATTTTCTTATTTGCTTAGAAAAGACTTATGTACATAAACTAAAATTGGAAATTATATAAGGATAATATAATGTAGTATAACTATTTAAAAAAGTTAAATTAATAGAAGAATATTTAAATTTGCAGCCAAGTAGAATAATACTTCAATGTCTTATATGTGTGTGAGGTTGAATTTTATTTTCAATAGAACATTGATAGTCATGACGTTGTAATACTGTTCAGCAAAGAGAATATTTGATATTCAATGTTTTTCTATACATTGGTATCGAGTTAGCAGTTTGAATACTTATTACTTAAGTACGTTCAAGTCCATTCATATTCAAAGGCGCTTATTAAATATACAAATGGAGTAGGAGGAAATTAGATGTGTACTGAAAATTATATGATTTCCAATCATACTCCAAAAGCAACCCTGGATGACCGATGGACGAATATCAGACATGTCAAACAGTGGTGACTTCAAAGTAAAAAGCCGTCTTCCATTGTTAGTGCTTGCCATGTGGTTCCATTGATTTAAGAATCTTTTCAGTAGCAAGAAGTATAAAAGTATCATCGTTCCAAAGCTAATAATAGTGGTCCATGATGAACTTTTTACTTACAAATAGTGTTAAGAATTTACAACATAATTCATAAATTTTTATTCATTGTCTCTAAATTTGCTTGGGATCGCGTCTGTTCTTTAATCCTGTATTTCCGAAACTAATAATCATTTTACTATTATCCCGAATTATGCGAAGTTTAAAAATTTATCTGTAACAATACCGATTTTCGTCCTAGAAAAACGTTGTATTATCATTTCCTCACTCATAACTGAAATATCCACAACTTAAAAAAGAAAAATACAGTTAAAAATTTCCAAATTTGAAATTCACAGAAGATTTTAACTCGGATGACCACGTCGCTTTACATATTTAACGCAATAGATGATTTGCAAGTTCTAAAATTTATTTTAAATATCGTCAATTAAAAACCATTTTTATTTGACACTGACCGCATTTCTATACGGTATAGGTAAAGAGTTCAAGATACATAAAAAGTTATCCCTTTAATAACAAGGAATATCAACACAATCAAGAATGTGATATGATCTCCTAAAATTATATACATGACTTGGATGGTCTTGCAAAACATTATATTCAGTCCAAGCACACAACACATTCGTACTCAGACTACTGACATGCAGGCAAAATTGGAATCCGGAACAGCTTCTCATTAGTTATCTATAAGGCAGAATTATATTGAACTGATTTACAAAGAACCATTTTTATTCAACTAAATTGCATTTACCGACCAATCAACAACTTCGTTGCACACATGAAGATGTGTTTGATGCGAACTGTGGGACTGATGACGTGCATAAACTTGGTAAAGCAACTTGGAACTGTCTTGAACAATGGAAATAGTTATGTAACGTATAGCGTTCATAGCGTTGTGCAGGATTTTGATATTGCAAATTTAATTGCAGAACTGTCCTCAGATCTGTCTCATTAAGCATATTAGTGAAACCATACCTCTGTGAATTCACATTGGATTTCCATAAACAAAAAAAATTTAGCCCCCTAATTTTTATATAAAGACCATCTTACCAGCAGTTCATAGTGCTCGAAGAAGTTGTGCTTAAATCCGTATTGTCGAATTTAAAGACGCCATGAACCTCAATGAATTAGCTTACAACTGGTCATAGGAGCGAAGTGATCCTGCTTCTTCTCTAAGGCGTTCTGCAAAATTTCAATGAAGATTGTCTTGTCGACCGACAATGTGCCCAGTCCTACCTCATTAATGCATATTCGAACTTAAAAGTGTCGAAGCAATCAATGTTTGCATGATATGTCCGAAACAAAGAATAGTAATTAAAAACAACAGAACATTTAAAGTCATCTAAATTGCATCTAAAAGACGTTTCACCAACAGTTCGTAGCACACTCGAAAAAATTCTGCTTGAACTGCACAGTCGAGTTGAGGATTTCCATCCACTTGATGCCCACATTGAAGAACAAGCCATTGGGAAAGGGAGGGAGCTTGCAACTGTCCAGCACCATGAAGTCAATGATATGACCCTGCATTCCCTTCATGGCGTTCTGCAGTACCTGTGTGTTGCGGATGGTCTTGCAGAACGCCACTGTCTCCAGTCCTACCTCGCCACTGGCAGAGTCAGACTTCGGTATCTCGAGGCACTCGCAGGGATGGATGTCTTCTCGGCGAGGACAGCCTTCTTTCAGAACAGTGGCGGGTGCCAGGGGCGAGAACAGACTGGATGAGGAAGTGAGGGTGGTTGTCAGTCTTGGAAGTGGAGGATCGGCGAGGACGATGCCGGCCAACAAGACTATTCGAATGATGGTCTGCAGCAAACTAGTCATCTTTAAAGAGGAATCTGTAAAGTATAGATAATGAAATAATATTATATAGGTTATATTATAATAGGTTATTGATAACAGAGATCTAAAAGGCGCTTAAGATTTGTTAGGATACATTATCAAAATGTGTAAAGTATAAAAAGGATAATGTCAAGTTTTTAACTAACAAGTGAGATAACATGCGTTAATGCTATGACAAAAAAAAAGACAAAAAATATATATATATATATATATATATATATATATATATATATATATATATATATATATATATATATATATTCCTAAATTCATTCATAAATTATTTGCCCCAAAGCTTTATTTCAGTCGAAGAAAAGCAAAACTAAAAAATTACTTCAGAATTACTTTGGGAAGAACTGGGGGAATTATCCGACTAAAATACTCTAATAAAAAAATTTCGCCAAGTGAAAAAAACTTAAAAAATACATTTTATAACAAGGTGCAAAAATGTAACTGTTTAAAATCATTTTGAATCAAAAATAGTGGCGAAAGTAGCTCTTTTTCTCTAGGAGTGCGGGAAAGTAATTTTTCACTCTAGTGTGAAAAAGTATTTTCTCACACGCCTCGTGCTCAAATATCATTCAGCCAACGTTAATAATTATGTGTATTAAAAATATTTGTTGCTCGTAATTATACAAAATATTATATGCAACACGTAGAAAAATACTTTTTCAAACTCGGTAAATTATTTGACTCATGCTATCGCACTCGTCAAATAAACGTTTTACCTCGTTTGAAAAAGTATTACTTTCACCACTAGTTGCATAAATAACTATTTTCTCATCAAGTACAGATACGTTTAAGTTTCAATAGAATGACCATTTATTAAATAATACATCTCTAATTAAAAATGACCTTCGACCTTTGTTTCTAAGAGACAATAATTCACTTTTTATAGGTGAGAGGAGGCTCTGCCATAAAACATGGCCGCCCAACCATGACCAAATGAGTCATCGCTTTTGTATTTTGCGTCCGAAACTCTATTGTCGACAGGTGGCCTTTTCATGTTAAAAAGAAAGCCTGTTTCCCTTTTCAAACTATAATTGGATGAAAAGAGCAGTTGTTTATAAACGTGAC
The DNA here is from genome assembly GCA_963978545.1 of Linyphia triangularis. Taxonomy (NCBI): domain Eukaryota; kingdom Metazoa; phylum Arthropoda; class Arachnida; order Araneae; family Linyphiidae; genus Linyphia; species Linyphia triangularis. The sequence goes on from OZ021725.1 coordinate 20,535,290, forward strand.
TATCTTATCCAAGGTCATTTTTTAGGGAACTTTGTTTTCTCGTACTGGATAGTCAGTGCTGGTCCCTATCATTTAATCACATATTTCTGAGCATACTACAAATAAAGGAAACACCAGATTTCAAACAAGTTGGATTGTGACAGTTTCTAAAGTTCGCTCCCTCTTCTACACACTGCATATATTTTCTCAATGATTTCCCCTTGACATATACTGTAGTTGCACGTGGAACTGTTACTTAGAAAAAGATACAAACCGTAAAAAATTTGGTAGCATTTAGTGATAAAAATTTCTCCATGTAAATTGCACATATGTAATTACATCAGTTACAACAGCAGCAAAAAAAACGACAACTTCTCAACGATTTTATCTTACTTACTGCATTTAATTTCTCAATGATTTCGTCCTGGATATTATACATTGAACCGAACATCTTTCAATGGACAATTCCCGCATTTTTTAAAAACGAGTGAAATTAGTACATATTTATGAAGAATTTTTTTCTGATTCCAAATATTTAAACAAAAGCTCTTTTAAAAAATTAGTTATTTAATTATTAAGAAAAGAAAATGCCCCAAAACCCAGCCAAAACCAGTCCGATTAAAACAGTCAACAAAATTTGTGACGTAAAGAGGTCCCTGTGTTTCTATGGTTATCGTGAGGTTTCTGACAAATAGTTATCGTTAAAAAAGTTGGCGTTGGTAGACCATTGCCACATTCCGTACAGGTTGGCGTGATTTGCGAGAAACTTGCAAACCTTTTCGAAATATATAGAATTGAATAAAAAAATTGGGAAAAAAAAAAAAAAAAATGCGAGTATTGTCCATTCTGATTCGTAATTTTGAACTTGGTCAGGGATGATGTGTTAACACCCGACCTAGCACCTTTCTCTCCACAACAAAGTCAAGCTTTGAAATACAAGAAAACAAATGTTGTTGTTGCCACTCAATATATAGTAAAATGTATGCTTTTTATCGCACAAATATATTCGTACCTTCATTTCCATTTTGTCGATGTATGCATAAAGTTCGTTATCGTGTAATAATATAATACACATGTAATGTAATTATGTAAATTACAATAAACTTTAACTAAAAACTTAATATTAAAAACTTTACAGTGTTTAAATATTAACCCATTAACGACAGACAGTTGGTAAGTAAGTTAGCCAATATAGACATATTAGTTTTTTTCTTTGCTAATAAATGGCAATTGTGGTTCCTCTTAGTGTTTTTTAAGAATCAAAAATAACTTTCCAAAAAATCTATAAAATTCAAAATGTACTGTAAATGATCTAAAATAAGTCATTGATTTTAACTATTTCAAAGTAATCGTTAATGGGTTAAAAATTACATGCATGCAAATTTGAAACTGACGCTTTTTCAACACGTAGAGCATCGATTACTTAATGTTAATTACAAAATACTAGGGGTCTCTGCCACCTGCTCGCTAACGCTCGCCAACCCCCTGGATTACTATGCAATACCCTTGATTCGCGACGCGAACCAGGCTCGCTCCTCTCGCTTCAAAGTAAGGCATTTAAAATATGCTCTAGAAAAAAGCTATTTCAGCTGCATAATCAATAAAATCCTTGAAAAGTGATATTGTGCCATGAAACTGAAAACGTTGGATTATTTATGATGCTCTCGTTCATATATTTAAAAAAGATAAGTTATTTCAGAAAGCAATTTAAATTTATGGACTGGTTTTGTATGAAGTGCTAAAATAATTAAAGTTGCACATCAAAATTTATTAACGAAGCATTATTAACAAGCATATGTTTGCATAATCCTTTTAACGATACTTAAAAAATAACACAAATTGTTTATCCGCAATGCTGAAGTATTTATTCAATCGGTGTGAATGTGAGCATGGAAACCTTAATATTCTTAAAGGAAATTCCGTGCTCAGTTTTTATAGTCATGTATCCGGAAAATGTTCATAATAAATATGTTTCGGTTATTTGCCAAATCTAAGCAAATCTGGCTTGTTTTAATTGTATAAGAAAGAGAGTTCCCGGAATTCTAACCCAAAAGAAATGTACACATCTTGCATCATAGTAAATATTAAATCAATACATTTGAAGTTGGCAATAATTTGTTTCTGTAGACTGTAATAAGAAAAACAAAATATAGCGAATCTAAGTTGTTTTCTTTTGCCAGTTGTATTCGTCAAATTTCGAAAGATATATTGTGATTGGCTGAATTCGGAAATTCGTGCATACAATACATTTAGAAGATTTGTGATTGGATGTTTAAAGTCGTTGCCAGTCTGCTAACAGAAATACATCCGAATTTGGGCTGGACGCAAGAGAATTATATATATTAGATGAGAAAAATAAATGAGGAAAAATATAAAATAAAATAAATACCTGACAAAATCTGAAATTCGGAAACTTATTTTGAGTTTATGTATGATTGTTATAAGAAACAGTGTTTGAAAAATCATTTCCAAAACTTGCTGCAGTTAAAATCTTCTATAAACCCATCCATGCATACAATGTACCATATAAAAAAAATTACGTATTACAGAGCGACTTTCACAAAAGTTAAAATTATTTCATTGTCTATTGTTGTCAACGTTCATATTTGATTATTTTGAATCAAAAGTACGGGTTAGTCATTTCCAAACGTTTTTATTACACAAAATATCTGTCAGATAGTTGAGCAGTTTTTCATTTGGCGACACTTTATTTAATATGCGCCAAAAGCAAACTATAAGCGTAAAATTTGGTATAACTTCCAACTCCGCGCGAAAAGCTATTTACATTAAACATCGCTGTGAATTTCGTAGGCCATACGCTATTCACTTGACAGCAAAAAATGGCGGCAGCTACCATTTTTTAACAAAAAATTGCATCGACACATAATTCGCATCAGAATTGAAAGTCTAGTCGATAATTTACCGATATTAATCGATCTTTGTTATTACAAAAAAGAAAAATATTGTCTTTTTCCTTTTTGAAACAAGCGTCATTATCCCAAGGGAGATGGTTTAAACTTTAAGAAAAGGAGGCCATCTGTTTAACAAGAGGGTACTTACAGAGATAAATATGTTGTATCTGGGACGATAGTATAACGGTGAGAAGTATCGTTAACTCAAATACGCCATAACTTTCATATAAGAATGGTAAAATATTAAAAAACAACTTAAAGGCTCTTGCTTTCTACAATATGTTATATATTTGTCATGAAACAACAGCTAAATGATGGACGAAAACTACGTTTAACATGTAAATTACTCAGAGCCTCTTAGAATGTGAAATATGGTTACAGAACTTAAAAAAACAAACCTAATTTTTCGTTTATTACCCTGAATAATCTAATTACAAGACAACAATTCACAATCTAATTATTTGATAAAAATTTCCTTGTCAAAGAAACTGCACATTTTTTGCCATCGAAGTGCAATATATTTTTAAAAATAGATTTTGTTTTGCAACCTGCTACAAAATTTGCTTTATAACTTATGAAAAAACTTATTAATAGGATTAATAGAATTGTTATAGTAAAAGTATGTTTACCTTAACAAATGTACACGCAAGGAAATTTTTCAAATATCAAAGGCTTGCGCACTCAATCAATCATTCACATAAACTGAATAGAGGAAAAAAATGAATTTGAAAGAGAGATTATTATGATATTAAATTATCAACAGCTTAGATATTGTCTCATTCACGTGCTTTCTAGATAACACCTTTGCGATTCATTTTGTAATCCGGGGAAATGAAATCCTTTTAAGGGTTGAAAATACTATCACAATTACCCTATTTGATAAATAGTTACGTATTCGTAGAGCGCAAAGTTTTGAAGAAATCAAATTTTGAATTATTTCTCAAAATCAAAAAATTCAAATATTTATTTGCGGTTATGCTTATTTATGGGAATATTTATTTGCACTTGTACATTTTGTACGGTATTGTGAATGTTTAAAGAAGAAATTACTTCAAATTATATAATCTAGTAGAATTAAATAATATAACCCATAAAAACAAAGTTTTAAAAAAAATCTTTTATATGCATTATCAATTTTTATATTCATTAACACAGTGCCGATATGAAAAAATATTTCTATCAGCAAAATGTGCGGCAAACTACGTCACAAAATTTATTTATTAAAAATGAACGTGAATTTATGCTCTCCCATCCAAATATCATTTATTTATTCTGATTAAAGTAATTTTATATTTATTTATTAAATAATTTTTTTTTGGGGGGGAAACAAGAGAGAGTTTCAACAATGATCGGTTCAATGCTATTTTAACGCGATTGGACGACGGCAAGTTAGTTTATTAGTATTCCGTAAACGCGACCTTTTAGTAACAGTAACAGCCCCAAAATTTGATACAATGTATTGTCAATGACATCGAACCTATCTGCCAAGTTTCAACTCGATTGGATGAAGGCAAGGGAGTTAATTAGGCCTCCGCAGATTTGTCCTCCATCGACTCACACACACATAATCGAAGTAGCTAGTAATAGACAGCTAATGAATTTTAAATACATCGGTTTGCAAAAATGATTATTGGGGGTAAATTTGATGATTGTTACATATGGTTTACAGATGAGGCACATTTTCGTTTGAAGTATTTGTCATTAAATGAATAGGGGTACTGAAAATTCTTCATTGTGTCTTTTAAAACCTCGGCACCCTACAAAAGGACCGTTTGGGCAATATTGTTCATTAAAGGGATGCTATAATCATCTTTCGCGTGGGAATCGATAACTTAATTCCTCTATATTTAAATTTTACTACCATCTGATTCTGCATTCCAATATTGTAACTAAAATTTTATAAATCAGTGTGTATATAATATAACCCATAAAAACAAAGTTTTTAATATAAATCCTTTATATGCATTGTCAATTTTTATATTCATTAACACAGTGTCGCATCCGTAAACAGCACGTGCTTGGTGTTTGAATGTAATTTTAAATATCTAAAACATTTCTATCAACAAAATGTGAGGCAAACTACGTTTCAAAATTTATTTGTTAAAAATGAACGTCACACTCACATCTACATCCAAATACCTTTAATTTATTCCGATTAAAACAATTTATTTATATTTATTAAAGAAATTTTTGCTATAAGTGAGACTTCCAACAATGGTCGGTTCAATGCTATTTTAACGCGATTGGATGACGGCAAGTTGGTTTTTAGTATTCCGTAAAAGCGACCTTTTAGTGGCAGTAGCAGCCCCAAAATTTGATAGAATGCATTGTCATCGACATCTAATCTATCTTCCAAGTTTCAGCCAGATTGGATGACTTCAATGGAGTTAATTAGACGTCCGCAGACTTGTCCTCAATCGACACACTCACACACAAAATCTAAGTTAATATAAAATATTAAAAAATTTATTCCATTCCTGTCTCTCCTTTCCGTCGCTCACTGTTTCGCAGTTATGTCGCTCCCAAAATTAAGGAGTCCTTTCCGAAACACCTTGAATATACTGGAATTGAAATCTTTGACTATGAAGGCTTGGATGTTTATCATGGAAAGGACTCTCAAAACACGCGAAGTCAAAAACATAGTTATCTTTGTTAAGATCTCGATGTTTTTTTTCTTGTTTGACTTTGCGTGTTTTGAGAATTCTTTCCATAATAAACATCCCCGTCTCCAAAGACAAAAGACATGGCTTGATGAATGAAACCCATTCGGATGGGTTTCTTGCCAAAAACCCTTTTTAAGTAAAGACCATTTAAACCCTGCTGCCACGTCCCACGCTATGCATTCTCTTAGTTAAGTGCCAAGAAGTACACTGGAGAGGATGGTGATGAATGGAATTTTTCTCCAGGTAAAAAGGAAACAGCAAAAAAGATTTTCATTCACAAGACATCACTCAAGGTATTACCTCACTTCCTGAACAAGAATTTACACGTGTTTTCTTTCAGTCCTCAATGACACGCTCTTCTTTTCTTCTTCGAGAAGAACTAAGAATACACGAAGACCGCACGGGTGAAAATAGCTTAAGAGATATGAATCGCTAATCCTATTTAGTTTATAAAATTTTATGGAAAGATCTGAAGATATATTTGCATTGCCATGGAATGACTTGAATTTTTTTGGCGCAAGGGTTATATTGTGTCTTAGCATTGCAACAACAACAACTGTGCCTCGTAATTTTGAACTTGGTCAGGGATGATGTGTCTTCACCTCACCAAGCACCTTACTCTCCACACCAATGTATTTTGAAACACAAGAAAACATATGTTGTATGCTTTTTTTTTACACAGATAATTTTTTACTTTCATTTCCATTTTGTCGATATATGCATATAATTTTTTATCGTGTAATAATATAATAGTCAGCCTAAGCGTTTGCCAAGTATGGAGCAAGCGGAATGGTTACTGAATTAAAAATTATCATAGCTTCTATTGACCTTATTTAGCACACTTCTTTTATCAGCACTACATCAGTAATACTGATATAAGAAGAAAGTAGTGAAAGTAGTAACCCGAAATCGCTAAACATGAACATTCGTTTAAAGCGAAGTAAAACCTTTTCTCTGTACTTAAAACCTAACACTAATTTATTAGTTTAACACGAAATTCGGCTAATGCGAACTATTTCATTGGCCCCATCGACTTCGCGTTAACGGGGTTTGACTGTACATCAGTACTTCAGCACACTTCTTGCATCAGTACTACAGTATAACACACGATAAAACACAAAAAAGTGTCACATGTTAGACATTTAGTGTCTTATTAATTTCCGTCAAAATTTATTTCCGTTTAACGATTGTCATTAATTTTCTCTAAATACATTAAGTTACTTGCTCAAAATATATCTAAAATATGTTTTAAACTTATAATATGAAAAATTGCATGAATAAAAATATTACCGCTGGTATAAATTTTAACAATACTATTTTATTTAAACAGAAGGTAACCTAGACCTGCATAATAAAAGAACTTTGATATCCTATATGACGAAAGTGAACATGCAGAAGAAAAAAATTTTTAATTTTTTTTCAAATGTATAATGTTGTGTACATTTCTGTTAGACACACTGACACGCCTCTATGTTATATCCTCGACAAAACTTGCATTTTGGTTAGAGTCAATGACTCATAAAACTTCGAACGAATGAAAATATCACACATGTATTGAGATATTTGACTATCAGTGCCAATCTTGATGGCAAAAAGAACCGTTTTACAACTAAGACTGCTGTAGCAAAAACGTGCTAGACAAAAATCGCTTTTGTTCAGCAAAGCGATGGATGTGGTCAAATTAAGCTGTCAAAAGCTTGAAATGCATTCAGATGTTCGAAAGATATAGCAACCTTGCAGATGGGGTCTTGACAGTAGTAAAGTAATGGAGGTAGATTTACGGAATAGATAAATGAATTGGTGGTGAAGATGGTTGCATTCTTGCCTCAAAGGGGCATCAACTCAAAACTATGCAATCTTGTTTGTAGAATTTGAAAACAAACAAGTCAAACATTTCAATGACCTTACTTGTGATTTATTCTCACTGTCAAACTTGATTGAACACTAGAACTATTGTGTGGAGCATTTGATTCTGTTTACTTTTGATTGTAAAGTCCCAAACGTTACTGATTTACAAAATTGATAAAGCTCTGAACAGAACAGTGGAGATTCCGGTTTTAGATTATGTGCGAGGTGGAGAATATGAATTTCTTATTTTCTTTGAGTTTGGAATTAGCTTTTTTAAGAGATAAGCTATATATGTGCATTTGAATCATTTCGCTCTCTCTAGTCTCAGACTTATAACACCTATTTACAAATTTATTGTAAGAGACCCAGCAGTTGCATGTATGCATAAGAAGCCTAAGTAGCGTAAGGTGTCATCTGTTGGAGCACAGTCAAATTTGTGAAAATGCTGCGAATTCAGCAGTATCTGCATTACATTCCCCCCCCCCCCCCCTGAATGTTGGCCAGAAAATACAGGTGGCTTAACTTCAAACAAATGAGACTCGCTACAAAGTAACAGCACATATAGCAATACATGACACATCTTTGCGATGTTCTTTATGCATTACAAAAGAGAACCTCATATTGTCGTACTAAATGGTAATGCCTAGTTTGCAAAGCTGGACTTAGTCTCAATGATAAGGAAAACCGTTTTCTACAAAATCATCAAAAATAGTTCTTTGTTCGGGTAACCACCACTTTTTTTTTTTAAATAAAGATATCCAGGAAATTGATGTATTTAAATATTAATTAAAAACTACTAATTAATTCAGATTAACTTCCAATTAATAAACACAACTAGTTTATTTACATTAGGTTACTGTATTTTACACAAATAAACTTTTTATTGAGAATTATTTGTGGGAGTCAAAAGAATTAAATGAATCAGTTGATTTTAGAAGGAGGCCCTTCCCCTGAAATTCATTATTTTCTTTTTGATACAAATACTAAGGCATATGCATCGATAGAAATTGAAATCAGAAAAGTGTCATTTGAGGAATGGTTGCTGTAATCGCCATTTCCTTAATTGCCTTGTAAATTAGGGGTAAAATCGCCTTTTGATGTTGGTTTCTATTAGAAGCTGAAAAGTTGTTTTTTTGCCTTCTCCTGTAAAATCTCGAAATCTGCCAGAAGTCCCTTCGTAACCCTTCATTTACTGACGGGAATTGTAAGTCTGGTAAATTTTTTAATGGTACTATCAGTGGTAGAAGTGGGAAAAGAAAAGTGGGGGGATGCCCAAAAGTTGGAGACAAGTGCATCCCCCTCTCCCCACCATACATTTTATAATTTTGCATTTTACAATAAAAATATTAACTAGTAAGGAAATAATTTATACTTCCAAACACTAACATTGAACAAGGGTCCAAAATTTATTGTTATTTTAATGAATATTCTGCGATTTAATTTTTTTACTTGGAAGTAAGAGATAAAGTGAAGTAATATTTCTTTTCTTTTAGATTTTATAGTTAGTTTGTTTTTATTTAAATAGTATTTCCAAATGTGCATACTTTCATGAAATTAAATTAATAGAGAACTCTAAAAATGTTTCTTTTCTTTAAATAGTTTTTAAAATAGTTTTAAAAAGGTTTTGTATATGACATAACTAATTTTTTTTAACATTTGAAAACTTTAAATAACTTTTTCTCAGTGTCACTATATTTAGAGTTTCATATAGTTTTTTTCTTTGGAAGTTTTCAGACGGATTGAGTATTTTTAAAAGTGAGGGGATGGATTTCAGTGGTTTTAGAATGAAGAATAGAAATTTCCTCGAAAACATTTCAAAAATTTCTTCCAAAGTTAAAAGTTGACCAAATGGACATTATTTGTAAATAAAAATACTTATATCTTTATACGAAGTAATATAATACATATTTATAATAGTGTGATATTATATAACATAACTAATTTTTTTTAACATTTGAAAACTTTAAATAACTTTTTCTCAGTGTCACTATATTTAGAGTTTCATATAGTTTTTTTCTTTGGAAGTTTTCAGACGGATTGAGTATTTTTAAAAGTGAGGGGATGGATTTCAGTGGTTTTAGAATGAAGAATAGAAATTTCCTCGAAAACATTTCAAAAATTTCTTCCAAAGTTAAAAGTTGACCAAATGGACATTATTTGTAAATAAAAATACTTATATCTTTATACGAAGTAATATAATACATATTTATAATAGTGTGATATTATATAACATAACTAATTTTTTTTAACATTTGAAAACTTTAAATAACTTTTTCTCAGTGTCACTATATTTAGAGTTTCATATTATTTTTCTTTAGAAGTTTTCAAATGGATTGAATATTTTTAAAAATGAGGGGATGGATTTCAGTGGTTTTAGAAGTGAGGGGACGTATGGGTATTTTCTTGAAAAGTGGGGAGACGCGTCACCCCGCGTCTACCCACACTTCTAGCACTGGGTACTATATTAATTTAAACGATTTGAGACCCATTGAGAGTTTGCAATCCACTTCTATGGAGTTTGTTCTTAAATTGTTAGATGTCAACATAAGTTTATTTTTTTTTATATTCAATCCCATGAACAATTTTCTATTTTCTAAACATCCATCGTAGCCTTATATTGTCTTATATACTTGTTTCTAGCAAGCTTCTAATGATAAATAAACTTGTGTTGCCATTCAAGTAAATGATGGGTTAAAATGAACCTATTCAAATGTCGACTTTTTCAAGTATGCAACTTCTTACATCTCATAAAAAAAATATGAGTCACATTCTCATTTGCTTTTGTTCAACTTAAGAGACTGTAACGAAAAAGACATTTGATTAAGCTTAAGGTTGGTTGTTTTCTGGTTATCTGGTGCCGTCAGCAACACGAGCGCTACAATGCGCCGAAACATTCGTCATTTGACAAGCCAACATACATTTACAAACACCCATGCCTTACACGGGACTCAAACCCCCAACCTCGGATTAAGTTTAAGGACCACTAGTAAAGTCACATACTACCTCGTCGCTTTAACACCAATAAAAACTTCCCCATTCTACACAGATTGAAATTTTTTAATAAAATACATAAAAGTAAAAAGTAGCAAATTTCTTATATGTGACAAAATGGTATCACGCCATTGAATCTGTCTTCTTTTGAATCATTGTAAATGCTCAGTAACAATGAGTCATAATGAATCATCAGAGAATCGTTTACAAACAATGCCCAGAAAAAAAAATATCGAGGATGACGAGGACCTTAAAAACTTAAGTAATGATCTGCAGGTAAGTTAAGTGTCGACAAAGATGAGTTTCGCAGCTTTTCTTCGGCAGACCGCAACCAATTTAAGAACGAGAAGGGAGACTGGTGCCAGAAATGAACGGTTTGGTTTTCACCCCCTCCATCATTAACTTTCAAAGTGAAACTGCCGACTTACTCCCCCTCTATCACTTGTACAAGCTTAGAAGTTTCATTGCAATTTTTTTAGAAAGGAGATTTTTTTTTTAAATTGTTTTTTCACCAAAATTGGATGAGTTAATGTACGTAGAACGGTACTTAGCTCCAATTTCGAGCATTGTAGAGATGATTCTTTTCCATATATCACCTACAATAGGAATTTTCTTTTGAATGTTGAATATTTATATTCAGTGATACATTCACTTTCTATTTCTAGTCCATTTGGTTGACAAGACGGTTTCATATGGTTTTAAATTGTGTGCCATTTTCATATGAAATACTACTTATTCTATTAAAATTGAAAATGCTGCTTATTTAAGATGCTTCTTTGTGTTTCAATAAAAAAATTAGTTCTTTTGAGGAAAAGTGCTTGATTTAATAACTGCAGCTCAGCCATATTAGTCCGAATATGACGATTTTTGTTTTATTGCTGATTGTGATATTGAACTACAACACCTTAACCCACTTAAAAAAATCAAAAGTATTTGGCGTAAATTATAACAGAGCGTTATCTAGAGAGACCATTGGGGGTAGGATTTAGTATTTTAACTTTTCTATAAAGTTGTCCAATTTTGATTTAGGCCAGTTTGCTTCTCAATTTCGAATATTTTCACCTGTATGTAAGATCACCTGTTTTATTCTAAAATGAAAAGGGCAGCATATAAAAAAGCTAAACTCCAAAATTCAAGCATAGAAATGAGTAAAAATGAATTTCATTTAAGTCTTTTTTTTTTTTTTTTTTTTTTTCATTTAATTTTACAGCACATATTTAGCGACAATTTTTTTAATTGTAATGACGTAAAAGTTTTGAACGGGTGATCTCGCTGAAAGAGAATTTCACTCATGCTCCAAAATATTCCTCTTTCATCGAATGTGAGTTTTTCTCATTTGTTCAGAAATAATAAAAGTGAGAGAAATATTCACATCAGTTATGTATGCTTAAGACTACAATTAAGCAACCCTTTATCAATATATATATCGGACAGTCCCTTTCTTTATGATTTTTAAAATGAATGTGCTCTATTGTTAAATTCTGTTCGGTTGGTTGGGTTACAAACGACTAGAGGTCGGAAATATCTATTAAAATAAATATCGATACTCTATCGTTGCAAAGAAAATATATCGATATATATTATCGATACATCGATGCATGATTTTTTTTTTTGTATCATTTAATTTTCAATTTCTTTCAGAAACGAAGTTTTTCGGAGCAAATTTCTACTTATTATGAATTCATTCCAAAATTGTTTTAATAAATAAATTATTAAAATTGTTTTTATAAATAAATTATTAAAATTGTTTTTATAAATAAATTATTAAAATTGTTTTTATAAATAAATTATTAAAATTGTTTTTATAAATAAATTATTAAAATTGTTTTTATAAATAAATTATTAAAATTGTTTTTATAAATAAATTATTAAAATTGTTTTTATAAATAAATTATTAAAATTGTTTTTATAAATAAATTATTAAAATTGTTTTTATAAATAAATTATTAAAATTGTTTTTATAAATAAATTATTAAAATTGTTTTTATAAATAAATTATTAAAATTGTTTTTATAAATAAATTATTAAAATTGTTTTTATAAATAAATTATTAAAATTGTTTTTATAAATAAATTATATTATCAATCAGAATAAATAAAATACATTTGGATGAAATGCATAAATTCACATTTTTAAAGAAGAAATTTTTAAAAGTAGTTTACCGCATATTTTGCTACTAGAGATGTTTTTAATATTTAAAATTAGATGCAAATTCCAGACACACGTTGGCAACTGAAACGGTGCTATGTTAATGACTACTAATAAATGATCTTATCTTTCCATTACGTTATGTTTTCTTTTTAGATAGCTGAGAGACAGTTGAAATGGAACCCTAAGTCCAAACTTGAGTTTTGAAGTTTTTGAAAAGGGAACAAAGAAAATCGAAAAAACATACGGAACTACAAAATGATCGTCAAAAAACTAAAAATGTTAGAAAATATCGATATATCGGTGATTTGTATCGATATTTTTAGTATAAAAATAGCGTCGTATCGATATATCGCAGACCTCTACAAATGACGCGACGACCTTTCATAACGAATCGCTCAGGATCTCGTTATATAAGCTTAAGAAAACCAGACAATCATTATTTATGAAATGGATTATAAACACATTCAAACATCTGCATCTGAAAGGTAGTGCGTGACTACAACTCAGACATTAAACTATGTTTTGGAAGTACACTGCTAAAACCTGTAATTAACACTTAACGTCATTGTCAAAGCGAACATGACGTATCTTTATTTTGTGGTGTAATGATAGTAAGATTACCCTATTTTCAAATTGTAAGTGCACACCCATTCTAAGATTAACCCAACATTCCTAGAAAGGCAAAATCTCGAAACTTCAATTAAAAAGACATTCCCCTCTTTGACTACTTTTCAACTTTCATTGGGGAAAGTTCAAAAACTGATTAACAAAAGTATTTCCAATTGCTTCATTTTCATCAAGTTTGAATTTAATTTGATTTGTTTAGCTGATTAGATTTGATGGTCTGGTTTGCGTATAAATATCAAGGACAAAAAATGTTAATTTCACCCCTAAAATAACGCTCCATGATAAATTATTTCCAATCCCGTCTTTACATGATGCAACTCTGGAGTAGCGAAGTTTTTATTTTTATGGAGAAATAAACTATCCAAGACAATTTTTCAAATTTTTTAAAGCAAAATAAAAACGTAAATTTAGTGGGGGATTTCCTTCGAAATTCTTACATGTAAGTACCACAAGGCTTTTAACCTTTTCTGTCAATCTATTTCAGTAAATCTAAATTGTCACTGACCACAATAATAAATTTTCAAAAGAAGAAATTTCCAAGAGAAGGAATTTCCAAACGCAATCATAATCCCAATGTGACTTATAACTCAAAAGAAGTCTAACGGGAAATTCCGTAAGGAACTGGGAAGATACTTACGGTTAAGCAACAGAATTTCTATTTCTTCCCCAATAGAAACCAATGTGGTCAAATCTATCAAGATCTTAGCATGAGGATCACGTTTATAAAACATTACATAATAAGTAAGATTTTACAATTTTACTACATTTAAAGTGTTACACTAAAATTAATACTTTTATATAATTTAATATAAAGTTTTACAGTCATATTATCGGTGCTACAAAACAGATAATCAGTTACAAATGATGGATAAAGATCAAATGAAAGTGCCATTAAAGCCTACATCTGGGTACAAAGTTATATTTGAGCAACTAGCACTTTTGTTCCTACCAAAAATGAAAAAATAATCGTCTTGTATTATACATCACAACAATACATCATCAGAATATTGTTGAACCATCCGACATTACAAAAAATTTCTCATGTATTACTTCATTCAGAAGCCAAGTTTTTTTCTCTAAATTCTTTATATGCATTTTATGCCCTCTTATTTTAAGTTATTTGATCAATTTTGTGTTCCGATCGAGTTTTCATAGTGTTTGATCACAATGAAGTAAACATCCACTTCGTGGCATTTTTGCATACAAAACTTGGTAGAATATATTGTTATATGTTACGAGTCTATTTGCTAAATTTCAGCTCCATTTAATGACGGCAGATGAGTAATTAACCTTTCGATGATTTTACTTGCCACAAACAAAATATAAGTTATTATAAAGGATTTAAAGATAAAGGAAGGAAAGTATTGTTACCTACTGGTCATTAAATAACTGACGAAAGTTTTAAAAACAATGAAAACACCTACTTTTCTACAAAAATTTATTCTGGAACAGCATTAACTTCGATTCCTTGTTCTGTGAGCTTCAGCAAATTTCTTCCACTTCTACTGCGATGCAATCTGCATTCGAATGAGGATTCCGCACTACGTGACCGACCGTTTCTCACGATTATCACACGCTGCTACCAACAGAAATATCAATTTCACCTAATTTTTCAGAAAATTGCCCACGGGGGATCTGTAATTGGCTTGTCTGACCACCAGCTGAGAGAGATCGTCTGTGTGAATGCCCTTCCTCTGCCATAACGGTTGGGCGGAGTTGCAAATGGATCTCAATATCGCAAAAGGTTCCATCCAATTTCAATAGCTTTGTAGTAGATAAATAGTTTCTAAATTTTGATTTCGTAAAAATGGAGCAATGCTTTCAATAAAGGGCTTACTTATTACTTCAAAACAATTTGAAATCTTTTATATATGTAAAATTACAAAGATAGTTTATTATTTTAAAGAAATTAATGGATCCAAAAGTGTTATTTTGAATAACACCTAACTAGATATCTTCCCCAATGTTTTCTTAAAATTGCAACACAATATGAATGTCGCTAATAACCTCATTTGATGATAAGATATCTAGATATGTATGACTTAAGAACTCGAACCGTTCAATGAAATAAAAAGATTATTTTTTAAAAGACTAATCAAAAATGACAAAATAAGCATCTTTGGAATTTAAGGCTTTTTAACTTATGACGGTAAAATAGTATTTAAAGTCAAGTTAGCAGTTTTACTGAATTTTTGAAGAATGTAGGAGTTTGACATATTAGCATTATTTAAATAGTATATGCATTGCGCATTGAATAATAGACCCTTTCCTTGGTGTTTATTTTAGAAGTTATGTGCTTTTTATTTCATGTGCTTGCGTAGACTACGGAGTTTCAGAAATGATTATATTTGATTCAGAGGGTAACTTATCTCCAGATCTTGTATTACAATATTTAACTGGAAGTTACGATCAGAAGTAACATGAAACTAATTTGGTAGGCCAGACATTAGAGATCAATTTCTTCTCCTTTCTATATTAAAGTACACCTAAATACTGATCTTGAATGTTGTCAAATTTCCTCATCTGTACAATTCCTACACATTTTGGATCTTTCATTAGGGCCAATTTTTAAAAGTTAAAATTGAATTCTACGCGGAAGGGAATTGAATACTCACAGAGCATTTTATTTACATAAATACGTATCTTAACAAATCAAATGACGAGTTACTTTCACTTATTTCTGACAAAATTATAAAAAACAAAAAATTAGTAGTACTTGTATTCATTTTATGGATCGAGCAAGATTAATTTTGCCTATTAACAGATTTTAAAAAATTCGATTTTTATAATTATAAGAAATGTTTGGTCTTCAAATGATTCTCCATGCAAATGAATCCTTTACATTAACTTTGATTTTGTGTGCGTGTTTGTGGCGGTCAAGTCTTCAGCGATCTAATAAACCCGCATCCAATCGAACTGAAATTTGGCTTATAGACTATATTCTACCAGTTTGGGGACTGTCACTAAAAGACCGCTTTTATACATTTCGATTACAACATCAGATATAATGATTCTCCATGCAAATGAATCCTTAATATTAACTTTGATTTTGTGTGCGTGTTTGTGGCGGTCAAGTCTTCAGAAATCTAATAAACCCGCATCCAATCGAACTGAAACTTGGCTTATAGACTATATTCTACCAGTTTGGGGACTGTCACTAAAAGACCGCTTTCATACATTTCGATTACAACATCAGATATAATGATTCTCCATGCAAATGAATCCTTAATATTAACTTTGATTTTGTGTGCGTATTTGTGGCGGTCAAGTCTTCAGAAATCTAATAAACCCGCATCCAATCGAACTGAAACTTGGCTTATAGACTATATTCTACCAGTTTGGGGACTGTCACTAAAAGATCGCTTTTATACATTTCGATTACAACATCAGATATAATGATTCTCCATGCAAATGAATCCTTTACATTAACTTTGATTTTGTGTGCGTGTTTGTGGCGGTCAAGTCTTCAGCGATCTAATAAACCCGCATCCAATCGAACTGAAATTTGGCTTATAGACTATATTCTACCAGTTTGGGGACTGTCACTAAAAGATCGCTTTTATACATTTCGATTACATCAGATATAATGATTCTCCATGCAAATGAATCCTTAATATTAACTTTGATTTTGTGTGCGTGTTTGTGGCGGTCAAATCTTCAGAAATCTAATAAACCCGCATCCAATCGAACTGAAACTTGGCTTATAGACTATATTCTACCAGTTTGGGGACTGTCACTAAAAGATCGCTTTTATACATTTCGATTACAACATCAGATATAATTAGCACTCTTGGAAACTTAGAAGATAGCCTTTTTGGCAATGCCACAATTTTTTTTTTTTTTTAATATTGAGGGTAAAAAAACTAGTAAATATTTACGGAATCAATGGTTATCTTCGTTGCTGTCAAACACAATGAAAACTCGATCCGAGCTCAAAATCGTTTATATCGGTTGTAATCGCCCTTAAAAGTTGACAGCGTATATAGAAGAATGTGAATTAGTTTTATTTATTTTTAAAAATTTTGTTATTTTTTAGCAATAGTTTTCCCGGTTTTTCATTGTACGAAGTTTTATGAATCATCTGTTCATTTTCACTTTGCTTATTCTTGATGGATATTCTTTTTAAAATCAATCCTCAAATTATCCAAGACAGCAGATATGTGTTTTAAATAATATTAACTGTATAATATTCAAAATAATAAATCAATTGCATTAAATTTTCGCATGAATATATTCATTAAAGTACTTTAAAAATAATTTCTTCCTAAAAACTCAACGAATCTAGGTCTCCATTAATTAAAAACTATAGATTTATTTTACACAATTAATTGTAACTTTTTTCTATACGCATTTAAATTAGCTCAATTAAAAATGCTCTACAACAATGTTACTTTACACTTTCCTGCATATCCAAATTTCAGCAGCTAAAATTCTGAAACAAATTTATAAAACACTTCGAATCTTTGAGAAAAAATTCTTATACAATTTTTTTTTTCAGATTAACAGATAATTTTGATCTAAAAAAAAAAAAAATGTAAAATACAAAGTACGTTTAATACAACAAAAATTTGTTTGATAAAAAAGAGCATCCAATATAGGTAAAGGTAGTATGAAGTTTTAGGCATGTGTGGGTTTGAAAAGTAGAACAAATAACTTGGTTCGAAATATAACCTCGGAATTTTCCCACCTTTTAAAGGAAATAATAATAAAAAAAGTATTAATGCAGTTGGTTATTAAAGAACTTTTCAATTATGTAATGTGTTTTGATTTCAAAAACAAAGTCCTACGCAAAAATTTCCATTTGTAGAATATTACTTTATATTAAAAGTTTTACATTGATTTGTGTTCGGCAGATTGCAGAGTTTAATTATCTTTCATTCATATTTAAATTAAAACGAATGCTAATGCAGAAATTATAGTTCTAGAAAGCAAATTTTACGAAATCATTAAAATTACGCATAAAAGTTTATGTTTTGCATAATAAACAGGCCAAACTCATTACAAATTTCTCTGCGTTTTTCTAAAAAAGTGACATCATCGGAAATATATTTTGCTTTCATGGAATTGTATAAGTTTAATTACCTATAGTTGGCATCATCATCCAAACATATTGTTCCAGTTCCAAGACATAACTATCATTTTATTTATTTTTGAACAGGATGAAATTAAATATTTTATTTTTATAACAACGTGCAAAACAGTTAAATTGTAATTATAACTTTCAATTACCCATATGTATACATAGGGTAATGAAAGTATAGCATTCGGTAAAAAAAATGTTTCGATTTTTTTACGTTTCTCCACGTTTTGGATCATCCTGATTTCAAAAAAGTGATCTAGAAAAAATTTCTTTGTGTGTGTCTGTGTGTACTTGGTCAGTATAACTCCAGAAAAAATTGACCTATGATGTTCAAATTTGGTGTGCGGGTTGGTGATGGCATACAGACCTACCAGTAAGGTTTTCGTCAAAATCGCGCATGAGCATAAGGTAGCTGCCATTGAAAAAATTATGTTTTTCAGTAATTGCTGAAAAACGGCTCTAAAGATTTTGTCCAAAACTGCTGTGGTAATGCCTCTTAAGGTGTTCTAAACATCCCCACCTTCGAAATTATCGTAAAAATGCTTTAATGACGTAAAAAGAAATTGAAAAACGAATGCCTTTAACACAGAATTCTATTTTCTTGATCATATCTCATCAATGATAATTTTTCTCCTCTCCTCAGTTTCACTTATAATAAAGGATAGTATAAGAATTATTGAAAAGTATATCTCCAAAATCATCGATTTGGCGAAGTTTTTTTTTTTTTTTTTTTTTTTTTTTTTAAGACCCATACAAGAATTATGGTAAAAAATATCACAAAACTCGCAATTTTTTCTAATTGAATGATGAAAATATAAAAACGGCGAAAGGCACAAATTGACATCTGTTTTATAGTGTAAATGTAAGATGTGCGATGTTCCACACTCCTAGTTTTTAATCAGAAATCTTGTCGAAAGTAGTACTTTACCGCGAGGAGTGCAGGAAATTAACTTTCTCCCACTTTTGTGTAAAAAAAATATTTAGTTGCACAAAAAAAAAAAAAAAAAAAAAAAAAAAAACTTTTTATAACAACGTGCAAAAAAAATGAAACATTTTTTAGGGATTTTGAGTCAAAAATTTTGTCGAAAGTTGCACCTTTTCGTGAGGAGTGGGAAAAAGTAACTTTCTAGCAAGCCGCATGCTTATTTATTATATAGCCTTGGTATTGAAATGACCTATTTTCAAAAGAAATTCATTGACTGCAGTTGGCAATATTAATAAATATATAAATTAAAAAGTACTTTTTGCACGTGGTTATAAAAAATATTGTATGTATCAAATGTTGTATCAAATAATTTAACGAGTTTGAAAATTACTCTTTCAAATTCGATAAAATATTTGACTCGTGATATCGCACTCGTCAATTACACGTTTTACCTCGTTTAAAAAAGTATTACTTTCCACACTAGTTGCATAAATAACTATTTCATAATCAGAAATTGTGGCACAAATAACACTTTATCACGACTAGAGTGAAAAAGTACTTTCTCGCACGCCTCGTGCTCATATATTATATAATCTTGGTATTGAAATGACATATTTTTAGAAGAAATTCATTGACTGGATGCCAGCATTAATAAACATATGTATTAAAAAAAATAATTTGTGCGTGATTATAAAATATCCTAAAATATTTGTTTTCAGATTATCTGGCTCAGTCAGCAACACGAGGTCTATAATGCACCGAAACATTCGTCATTTGAGAAGCAAACATACATTTACAAACACGCATGCCTTACACGGGACTCGAACCCGCAACCTAGCGGTGTAGAAGCTAGCACGCTAACCCTTATACCATTTGGTCGACACATGCAACACCGGGATAATACTTTTTCAAACTAGGTAAATTCGCACTCGTCAAATAAGCATTTTAACTCGTTTGAAAAAGTATTACTTACTGATCCGAAGCCTTGCTCGAAAAATCAAGTGTCTTGCTAGATACTCTGTCTACAAGGCCATAATACTGAATTTTTAAACGAGTATGACGTCACAGCCGAAAACCAAGTTTTATATCTGTGATTCTGGGAAATCAAACTGTGAATGCTGTTTGAACTTGTAAATGGTACTTGGGTTGGTTGTTTTCAGATTATCTGGCGCCGTCAGCAACACGAGGGCTGCAATGCGCTGAAGTATTCGTCATTTGTCAAGCCAACATACATTTACAAACACCCATACCTCACACAGGACTCGAACCCACAACCTCGTGGTCTAGAAGCTAGCACAATAGCGCTTGGGAGATTGTTTTTATAATTTTGAATTATTACTTATGTTCACATTTTTCATAAGGATTATTAATGTTTATTATTTAAGGTGTACTTGGTCAGCATAACTTCCAAACAAATTGACATACGATGTTCATATTTGGTGTGCAGGTTGGTGATGGTGCAGGGACCTACCATTAAGGTTTAAAAAAAAGGTTTTGAAAAAATTATGGTTTTCAGTAATTGCTAAAAAAAATGCTCTAACGATTTTTTTCAAAATCGCTGTGCTAATGCCTCCTAAAGTGTTCTAAACATCCCCACCATCGAAATTCTCGTAAAAATGCTTCATTGGCGTAAAAAGTTGAAAAACGAATGCCTTTAACAGAGTTCACTACCTCATCAACGATGTTTTTTTCTTCTCTCCTCAGTTTCACTTACAAGAAAGGATATCAGAATTATCGGAAAGGATATCGCCAAAATCATCATTTTGGCGGAGTTTTTTTTTATTTTTCAAAGATCCCATACAAGAATTATAGAAACAAATATCGTCAAACTGGAGTTTTGCTAAATGAATGATGAAAGTATAAAAACGGTAAATTATACAAATCCACGTCACTATTATAGTATAATTGAAAGTTGTGCGATGTTCCACACCCCTAATTGTTATTTGTGACAAATTAGAAAAATGAGATTACAACAGTTAAATATAACCTTACATAGAACCCAGTGTGTAAACAACCTCGACAGCCACTCTGATTGGCTGCCACGTGATTCACGACCAATCGGAGCGTTTGGTGAACTCTAATCTCTTTCTAAACCTGTTTATATTTCTATAAGCATAATTATTTTGAAGTTTTGCTATAATATAAGTGCATGTAATGCACCAAATTGCAAAAAATAATAATAATAATTACGTCAATATACCTCCATATTTAAAAATTTATTTCACACATTAATATTCTTCTTTAAACATTGCAATCTCACGCTAAAAATTACTTGTATGAAACCAGTCAAATTGTCAGAGATGGCATTCACAAATTCAGTCGCGTAATGTCTGTCAGGAGATCTATCATCCCGCCAGATAATCCAGATGATGGCGGTCACAATAGAAACAAGACTCGTTGATTTAGAATAGGGGTAAAAAAAGGAAATTGGCACTCTACAAAGTTAAAATATGATTTGAATAAATCTATTTTGATAATCTATAAATTATCACCAATACGTCGTTTACATGGTTGTAATTCTATTGGTATCCTTCGAGGAAACGAAGCTGATCTTATTTCCACGGCAACAGACAATTCTAGACACAGTGACGAGAGCTATTCGTGTGATAGACCATACCTATATGATAGTTTAGTTGCATTAAATAGTATAGAACCCAGGTACTTACTTGAATAAATTAATGTTACAAGTAAACTTCCGCTCTGAAAGCGGCTGAAAAACCATCGTCTGCTCACACTCTTTTTCGAAAAGTCAGCAGAGGTCCTAGCACCCACATTAACCAAGTTTGCAGTGAATTAATGCTATAGCTCTAAAGACTGACAATAAAATCGAGGAGGTTCCATTTCAAATCTATAATGATGATGGTCATTGTTCACAAATCGCACGTCCGTAACACACACAACATCTTCATGAGTTCGAAATTTTTCAAAATACTCAATGTTTCCTCAAAGGTCAATCTGAATGCCGCCGGTTTTTACAAGGAAATGAAAGTGTTTGCTTTGTTTTTTATTTCATAATCGATATAACACTGGAACAAGTTTGTTGTCAGGCAGTCATGCGGATTTAACGAAGACCTTTCGTGGCAAATTGGCGTCACTTCGGGATAATAGCCAGAAGTTAAATACCTGTTCAATGTCACGCAAACATTGCTTTGTGCGAAGTTGTATGCCTCCTTTGCATCTTCATTGTAATTTAAGAATGAGGAATAATTTGTCGAGTTGATTTGAAAACACTTGACATATGTCGACACTGGTAAACTGTTTACAACACTTTAAAAACAATATAACTTTTATTTAAAAGAAGGTATTTCCTTCCTGAAAAAATTCAAAATATTTGTTTTAGAAATTCCTCTTTGATTATCTTAACTATTCTGCATTCTTATTGAAAAAGTAATGGGGTTGCAAATTCCTTCATATTTAGCATTGATTGTAAAAACACTAAATCCATTGAAATATTTATTTTATAAAATCTAATTAAAATGTAATTTTGAATGTTATAACGCTGATACTAACATTCTATACCACCGTTATGCAATAAAAAATTTAAGTATTTTACAGCAATGTCGATTGCAACTTTGATGTGTAACACATTTCAATGATGCTCTTAGTCAAAATGTTTTGAAAAATTATTCTTTAAAGCTTATTGTACGATAAATAATACTGTATAATAAATTAAAAGAAGCAGCTTATTATATAATAAATAAGAAGTAAACATTCCATTAACCCATAAAAACAAAGTTTTTAATGTAAATACTTTCTATGCATTGCTGTCTTTTAAAAGCAATTGCAACTTAAGTGATTTTTGAGTTCAGATCGTCATTTCATAATGTTTGAGCATTACGAAGAAACCATTAATTCGGTGCCTTGGATCTATTTGCCAATTTTTAACTCGATTAGATGACGGAAAGTGGGATAATTAGTCCACCTAAACGTTGATAGTAGTGTGTGTAAAAGCTGCATTTTAGTGACAGCCCAAAATTTTATAGGATGCATTGTTATTGACAACGCTTCCATTTGCTTCTTTTCAACTCGATTGGAGGGTGGAAAATGGGTTCATTAGATCTCCTCAGATATTCTCGTCATATACCCATACACAAACTTGAATTTAAAGTAAAGGATTTAAACATTGCTGAGGCTTGTAGTGATCTATTTTGATGAAGTAGAATAAAATAAATTTTTACTTAACACCAACATTTTCATTTTACAAACTTTAAGGTAAACATACTATAATGTATAGCACAAATTTGTTAATAAGCCAAAATAATTTGTTACACAACTCTATGGCATTTAGTTTTCTTCAGTTCCTCAAAGAAAAATTGGCAGAATTTTACTATCAATTTTAATGTTTAGTGGCTATTTCCATTATTCCAGACACTACTAAAACACTTTTAACTTTAAAATATTGGAACTCAAACACATTCGTAACCTACATACAAAACTTATCGCGAAAAACTTTTTTTTTAACTTTTCCAAATTACATCATTATTAAATCAGTGGCAAATAAATTACCCCACTAATAACTGGTTACTTTATTACTTATGCGCAATAATGTATATTTTTCCTTAGCATGATGTCACTATTTAGGATTGTGGTCAAGCGCTTTCGAATTTTCTCGGACCAAACGATAAACAGTTCATCCCTCCCCCTACATCCACCGGCATCAACCGGAATGTAGGTCCCACGCAAACAAATTCCGATGCACGCTCGGGGTTTTTTTTACTACTAGATCTGTCGCATTGTTCACATATCACAAAACGAGTAGAAAAAGCTCTTTCGCTGTCACATAGCAACCAGGGAAACTCAAGGATATTTAGTTTTTGAGGTTGTGCATACACAAATGACATTTTCTTTTATTCCGGAGTGACGTTTTTCATTGTTGTTTTGTTTTGTGCAGGGAGTCTGGATAAAACGTGTCTGTTATATTTGACCTTAAAAATATGAAATTTGATTCAACGGGATCTATTTCCATTTATTGGAGTGTCCTTGAATGGATTTTGTAAGCAAATCTTAGCTGACCCCAAATATAAAAATTGGAAGAATCAAGGTTTCTACTGAAAATCTTGAGAGGGCGGGTATATACTTTCAGAGTCCTTAAATACGAGTGAAGTACTTAAGAGTGAACAATTTTATAAAATATAATATTTAAGTATTTCCCATGATACTCATTTTTTTTCTACAGTCAAAAAAATAAAATAATGTCACTTTTATCACAATGGATTCTAAATCAAGGTTTTATACAATTCACACCATGCATTCTTTAAATCCCAAAAGCTTTCTTCTCTAGATAGAAAAAGTTCTTTTTCCTGAATAGTAGTTTGTCGTTTTAGATTTTTATGGGGCAAGGGTAGCACATGTCATTGGTACTGAAACATTGACAGAGAGCAGTTTTAAAGTCATGACAAATTGAAACTGCTCACGTTTGCATCTCGTACGGGAGAAACTCTCAGTATCAAAATATTGAAAACAAACATACCATTAATGCTAAGCATGTCTGTGAATTTCTAAAATATACATATTTGCTGCACCGGTGAGATGCGAACCTCAAACAAGATGACTGAATGGCCAGTACAAAGAGCCAACAACCGAGACATCTGAGATTTATTATTCGGATGAATTTACTTTGTGCAAGAACCAAACAAAGAACGTCAATAAAACAGCGTCTCCGTTACGACTCATAAGTTTGAATTCGGTCAGATAACTGAAACGACATCTGAACTAGCACATAACTCTCCACAGCCTGACACGTTAACATGAGGGCATTGAGGCAATGGTGGATGTAGAATGCAACATTCCTTATTATTAAACATTAGTGTTTCAGTTCCGACAATGCTCGAACTCGCATCTTTTCGATCACAGGCACAATTACTAATCCCACTTAGACACCGAACAGGAAGCCTTGCAAGTTGGTTTTAAGATTGACATTTCCTAAGTTATTTTTACATACTTAACTAATGTGTCGGTAATATACAAACGGACAAAAGTCGGAATAAGATATCCAAATCAAAGAGAACACTTAAAGCGTGACTATGGTTTGATCTTAGAACCTTTGATTCGAAAGGTCACAACACGAAATCATCAACCATGAGATTAACATATAGTTATTGATAAATTAAAATTTTTATTTTCTAGGTGCAGCTTATCTTCTAAAGCAGGTGAAGGCCTTACGACAGCAGTTCTGTCACGGGTCCGTGATTCTGCCATCCTGGAATTACAATGAGGTAAAAAGCATGGTATCCCCAGGCAGGCTCTAACTTGAATCAGCTTGTTTATGTTTAAATTGGTTGTGATGATGATTGTATTAAAAAAAAAAAAAAATACTAATCTCCAAATCTTAAATAGATTATGAAATGAAAATCCAGTCATTTATTAAGTGTGATTTTTTTTATATACCTATATTTAAATGATCACAATATTAGTCGGGAAAAAAACCCTGTGTCTTTTATATGCTAAAGTAAAATTTGAAGCAGTTTGTAAGAAATAATGTTATGGGAAATTGTAAAACCAGTTTATATTTGTGTAGAAAAATGTAGTTTTAAACAAAAAATCTTAATTTTTTTTTATTCTGCCTCATTTTGAGGATTAATTAGAATAAAGTAATAGTAAATAGTTACAAATCAGGTGAACGGTATTTTGTTACCATATGCCTGTCAATGCTAGACGTTTTCTATACGTGGTCAACAATAAAGCTACAATTTTGGTACATTTTACAAAGTGTACTAATATTTTTAAGAATGTATACTGTTCAATAACTATCAACCAATATGATTCCCAGTAAGTGATGTTAAGTTCCAAACATTCATATATAAATATTTCCTAGGAAAATATGTATACAATCCCTGACATCTTATATCCACCTTTTTTCCCGTTAAATTCTAAATTTTCACACCTCCCAATAAATCTATCACAAATGCAATTTTTTGTCAGTTATTATTTACATTTATTTACAAATATGCGATGTCTGATATATTGTAAACAAATACGCGATGTTCATAACACCAAGTTGATACGAACAACAAATGTAACCGATATTAATCGTAAATTAAATAATCTTTTATACTAACCCTCTTTCGACATAAAATTGAATTACCTAAATTCAGGAATCTTAATTTCATTTTACGCTTTCAACTAACCACCATTGTGCTTAAGAAGAAAAAACTTCAAGTAAACAATTAAAAATTGATGAAAAATTCAACTTTTATTCCTAACTTATAAACTCAATTAACGCATCGAATCAAATATTAATTCACTAAAAATACTACAACTTAAAATGAAAAATAATCAACTTACTTTGTCAGTTCCTTTCCTAAGCGGCACACAAATCCTTCTCAAGTTGTAAAATCCACAGATCTGCACAAACAGGTTAATCAAATAAAGAATTCTCTGCCAAAATCACAAATTTCCGTGCAGAAAAGTTTCCGCAGAAGCGCACATTAAACCAAAGGTCCGATTTTTAAAACGTGCATGCAATATACTTTTTTTTATTATTCGAAACAACGCACGCCTCCTTCCAAATGTTGACCGCCTCTCACCCAGTGGACAGTTTCCGAGTAAATGATGGGGATGATGTTGTGTCTTTCCTTTTGCTGGTGAAGTTTAGTTTTACCTGAGTGGCAGGTGCTGTTTCGAGCAGACGATTTTTTGGGATTGCGCGTGCGCGGTGGTGTTTTTGAAGTGGATTCAGGGGTGGGGGGCTGATTATGGGTTGTGAGATGCACTGAGGTTTGGGGATAGTTGTTTTGTACGTTGCTTTTTCCAATGCAAGGTTTGTTTCGTAAAAATATAAAAGCTTTTTGGATTTGTGAATCCTGGATATTGTTTTTAGACGAGTCAGTTTGTTGGAAGAAATAAAATTCTTAGAAAAATTGCTTGTGATAAAAGATTTTCAGTTTTTTGTTGGCAGAAATATATAAATAGATTTAAAAATTATCTTTTCATGTTCATTTTGAATTTTTTTTTTTTCTTTTCTTCTTCTAATGAAATTGCGAAGCACTGTTACTGGTTTGTATTTTTAAAACCAACTTTGAAGTGCCATTTACTCTAGATAGATAATCCAAGATTGATACGTATATATTAATAATAATGTAATAATATTATGTAATAAATGTAATTAATATTATGATCTTTTATTTTAAGTGCGAGCAAATTCATACAAATGCAATTCATAAATTTATTAATTTTAAGCTGAATACGAAAGTGTAGGTCTTTGAAAAACGTTTAATTATATAATACTATTTTTTAATCTTTAAACTTTCTATAACTCTTTTAAAGTTTCAATATATTTCTATATCTTAAGCGTAATTTATATTTAAAATATACCACTCAAGTATTAAAGGTAAATTTTCTTTTAAAAAATAATAATAAAATAATAAATAATAATTAATTTAAAAATAATAATAAATTAAGACAAGTTCCCAAACAAAGAAATGTGCAGTTAAAATATAATTGGCACGGCTATCATTTATGTAAGTTAAAAAATAAATAAAAATAGCTGCTTTAAAAGCATAATAAAAGCACTTTTGTTCACACATCATGCACACCGTTTCTTACAATAAATAAATCGTACATAAAATTAGCATCTTTTCTTTAAAAAACGTTGTATCGAAATAAAAAAATATTAATAGTACTAAAAATATTCTTTCCCCGTTATATAAGTTTATGGATGTTTTCGGAAAAACTGCTAACAAGTTTCTAAAAAGAACCTATTTCATAATCGCTTTTATAAGAAGAAAAAATAGGAATAATTTCGGATGACAAATTGTATATGTCAGTTAGATAATTCACCGCGTTTGGTCTCTAATCAGATAGTTTCACGGATTGATTAATTTCCTTCATGCGAAAGTGGGATTCGATCCAAAAACATTTTTCATGATTTTCTCTGCAAACGTTATCATGCTTTTTTTCTTGCCCTAATCTGTCATCTCAAAACAAATCAAATTTTGCAGTATGAAAGATAGTATTTATAAAAAGTTCCGTTGCCGATTTCGCCCACATAACTTCGTATGATCACATTTTGGTTTCAACTAACGTGTAAGAAACAATTCAAAAAGCCCTGGGACAGTTCAGAGAAGTTTTTCTTTCTCTATTCATACAATGGAATATAAAATAAGAAAACAATAAATTTAAAAAAATACAAATTTTCCTTTCAAACTTAAAAAGCCAAGATCAACTTATAACGTTTCTTTCGTTATTACAAAATATTCATATTTATGTAATTGCATAGATTTTAATAGGCCGCATGGGGTCAACCACAGCTTTTTTTATGACCAGCAGGATGCAGGGAGATATATATATATATATATATATATATATATATATATATATATGATATATATATATATATATATATATATATATATATATATATATATATATATATATATATATATATATATATATATATATATATATATATATATATATATATATATATATATATATATATATATATATATATATATATATATATATATATATATATATATATATATATATATATATATATATATATATATATATATATATATATATATATATATATATATATATATATATATATATATATATATATATATATATATATATATATATATATATATATATATATATATATATATATATATATATATATATATATATATATATATATATATATATATATGTATGTATTTACATGCCAATTAATGGCAGTAATCTTTGTTGACTTAACCTCGTTTCATTACATTTACTGTTTTAATGAACAACTGTTTTTGAATAATGAACTTTTTAGATTACTTTTTTTTTTTTAATTAAAACACTTTCAAATACGGAGAATTTTTTTATGAATTGTCCCCTTTCTGTTGATATTATTTTCCAAAAAGAATTTAAATGGTGAAATTCTCCTATTATGGTTTTAAAAAGAGTATTCCTAATTTCTTTTCAAATTGAAAGATAGTTTTAAGGAATAATAGCTGTACACTTTTAGCATAAACTTTCATTTCTAGCTAATGTGATTAGAATAGAAGTTTTATCTTCAGGGAACTGACCCAGTATATTGTAAGGATAGTAAAAAATGGAAACGACCCCATTTAACTATCGAACTTAATTCGTTCATTCAAAAAAATATCTTCCTTCTTTATAAAATCTTTGAATTTAAAACGCATATGTCTGCTAAAAAATGATTTTCATACAAACAAGCTAATATGAGCTTAGAAGGAACCTGAAGAAATAAGTTTTACAAAAATTACTCAGTAAATTTAAGTGTCTTTGTAGAAATTTTGTCAAATGTACATCACAAATACTGTTATGACAAGAACTGAATTAGTACATTGACAGACATAGACTTATATAGGAAATAAACAAAAATAGATACCTCAAAATTGAACTTTAATTTAGAGAAAATGTTGCATACTTTGCCAATCTAAAAATTCAATTCCTTAACATTCACAATAAATGTAATTCTATGAAAATATTTAATTGAAGTACTAGTTTATAAAAAGGGGCTGATTTACAAAATTCTTTCGCGAACTCTGATCTAAAGCCTTTTTTCTTCTTTTTTTTCTTTCATGAAAGTGGTCATGAAATAGGGACTTTTTATATCATTTATGTTAATTTCGATTTTCTGCATGGACGGCAAATTAATTCCCTTGTTGTCATAAAATTGATCTGAAACTTGGCGTCGATAACAATGCATTCTATCAAGTTGAAGGGCCTGTCACTAAATAACTGCTTTTACCCACGTTTCTATTGGCACTTCGGAAGACTAATTAACACATTTGTCGTTATCAAATCGATCTGAAACTTAGGAAATAGACTCTTTGACGATCATATTGCATTCTATCAATTTGGGGGGGGGGGGGTAGTCAGGGACATGTAATGAGGAACTTTCATGTTTTTTGGTTTTATTTTTAAATAAAATTAGAAAAAAAAAAATCATGAAAAACAATATAATTCTTTCAGAAATTTAAGCTCGGATAGTTAAAAAAAAATTTAGTTTTTCACTTTGCTATTTGGCGGGAAAAAAATACTTTTGCGTGTGACGTCAATGCGCAGATGATGAACATGTTTCAGACGAGTATAAAACCTGTTTTAGACGAGTAGGGAGTGAAGTTTCTCCTTGGATTTTCGACGGAATCTATGCGTAACGACGTCACTGTTTTTTATGCGTTCATACTCAATTTTTGATTAATTGAAAGCATAAAGAAAAAAATAATTGCACTGCTCAAATATATTCGTTGGATAACACTAGAAAATATAAAAAATAATAATTTTCCTCACTTGTGCAAGTTCTTCACAAACACTATGAAAACTCGATATGAGCACAAAATCTATTGAATAAGTCACCAACTGCATTTAAAAGTTGGCAATGAATACAAAAGATTTATACAAAAACTTTGTTTTTACGGGTTAATTTCACTGATAAACTACAACTTCTGGATAGGTTATGTGCACTTTCTAAAAGTTATAGGTAGAGCTCAGAGTTTAATTTTTGGAAATTAGTTGGCATTTTTTCGTAAAAATCCTGTAACTTATTTTTCAGGAAGACATAAAAAGATTATTTTCAAAAGATCAACTAAATACAATGTAAATGGACCATTCTGAAATTAATAGGATTTTGGGAAGATTAAAAAAAAAATTTAAAAAAAAGGAAATTTTACTCTGAGAATTTTATTAACAAAACTAATACATTTACCACTTAAAAAAAAAGGTAAAGAAAAAATATATTTTCTAAAAAAAAATAAAAAATTTCTAGTTTTGCTTGTAATCTCCGTGGTTAACACAACCCATGGAGGTTATACATAATTGGAAATAAGTAGATTGCTATGCTTAAAACCTAACCTAAAAGACTGAGGGTACACTAGCTTTGCTTTTAGAGAAAAAATTGGCTATTTGATAAAAGTTAACGGCAAAAGTATGCTTAACACTATAACAAATAACATTACTGAACATGGAGATTACAAGAACAAAAAACACTTACCAGAATTTTGAGGATATAAAACTATAAAAATCCAACAACATCACAAGACAAAATGTTTGACATGAGTTTCACTTCATCTCTGGTTAAGAAGACTGTACTGCTATATAGTAGAATTTTAATCAAGTTAAAGATATTCCATGGAGGTTACTTCAGCACCCCAGGGACCACTTATGTGCTTAAAATAAAATGGTAAAATAAATTAAAACTTATATATTTTTTTGGTGATTAGTTAATTACTTATATAATAAATAAAAATTTAACCCCAGATTTTTCCACAAATATATTATTAACCAGGTTTATTTCTTCAGTTAATTTTAAAAAAAAACAGGGGTGTGGGCAGTTCATGTAGAATACATTTCTCATACTTGGGATTTAAAAAGAAATAATAATAATAAATAAATATGTAAAATAAAGACTAAAAACATCAAATGTAAACTTTTTTAAAGCACAGGGACTGAACTTTCCCCTTAATTTAAGAATCGCCCAAATATATACTTTTAAAGATACTTTGAATTAACCTATAAATCTGAAGGGGGAAATACGTCAACACTAATTATATATTTTAATCATTTACACAAGACATTATAAAATACTTTATTTTACTTAAGAGTTGTTTTATTCACGTTTTAATTAAAAAACTTCAATTATCTGTTAAAGAAAAGGCTTATTTTTATATTTAGAACATTAAAAAAATATTAAAGCAGTTTCCTTAGCATCTTGGTCATAGTTAGAAATTCTAGTTCTTTGTTATAACTTCCGCAACATCTCCAGGGAAACACTTTATTTCTCTTACGGTATCTAAAGAATAAAGGAAGTCAATTGCTCTTAAATTATTATTTATTTCAAAATGGGGCGGTGTCTGTAACCACCCAGACGGAACCCTAAGGGGCGACCCCTAGGGACAGATCCGTCTCCAAGCTGCTGGAGAACATATTGCTCAAAAAGAAATATTCGTGGTTAACCAAGCATATTTCCCCAACAGAAATGCACAATAGTTTTTCATAACTGTACGTGTGGCCTAAAATATAAGGCCTCTTTGTGGTCTCATTTTGACCTGGATTTCAATACCAAGTTTTCATCGTTTCCATAACAGCAAGTAGTTTACTCTTATATGATGTAATTGGTAATATACACAAGGTAGGAAGAAAAAATGTCATCCATTAAACTAGGAGTGTGACAACTTTCAGTTACACTATAATAAAAGTCACTACACTTAAATTTGACGTGGAATAGTATACCCATTTTCATTCATTCTTTTGTAATTTGGCGATATAATTGTCGGTAATTCTTGCGTTATCCTTTCTTGCAAGGGAAACAGAGGAGAGGAGAAAAAGGGTCGTTGATGAGCGATGCTCAAGAGAGGAGTGTTAAAGACACCGTTTTTTACCCTTTTACTTATTTAAAGCATTTTTACGGGAATTTGGAGGTAGGGATGTGACCAGAGCGATTTCGATCAAAATCGTTAATGCCGTTCTTGAGCAATGAGGAACTTGCACAAGTGAGGAAAAGGAATATTTTTTGTATTTTCTAGTGTTATCCAACGAATATATTTGAGCAGTGCAATTATTTTTTATCTTTATGATTTCAATTAATTCAAAAATCGAGTTTGAAATTAGCCGAAATCACAGCAAAGGTCACGTGACTAAAAACGCCTGAAAAAACCGTGACGTGGTTACGCAGAGATAAAGTCGCAAAACGAAGGAGAAACCACACTCATTCCTCGTCTAAAACAGGTTTTAGACTGGTTCATTATCTGCGCTTTGACGTTTCACGCAAAAGTGGCTTTTTCCCGCCAAATCGCAAAGTGAAAAACTAAATATTTTTTTAACTATCTATCCGAGCTCAAATTTTTGAATGAATGGTTTTGTTTTTCATAATTTTTTCTCTACTTTTATTTAAAAATAAAACCAAAAAACGTGAAAGTTCCTCATTGCTGAAGACGTGATTTTTCAAGTTTTGCGCATACGCAATATTGACGAAAAGCTTATTGACATCGATTTTTTTTTTTTTTTTTTTTTTGACCGAAAACAATATTTTCATTTACCTGTTACCTTATGGGTCATTGAAAATAAAAAGTTATATCTCGGAAATTTATGTATGGGTTTTTGATTGTTTGGTTGATTAAAAGTTTCATGACGCAAAAGCAACATAAGGCCATGCTGCGCCAATATATAATGGCATGAAAACTATGGACAATTTTTATCTGATATGGAAGACATTAATCTACTTAGAGTTTTCGTTTCAAAATGATCCATGCATAAAGGCAACGACTTAAATAATCGTGGAAAATCGGTTACTAACTAAAGGATCTAGTTGGACGATTCTGAAATTAAGGGGAAATTTCCGTCCCTGTGATTTTACTGGCTTAATATTTATTCCTTTAAATGAGGAAATTGGTATAAAGTAAAAAAAAAGTTTACATTTAATGTTTTTAGTTTTTATATTACTTATTTATTATTATTATTATTTTAATCTAAAGTATGGAAAATGTAACCTCTATGGAATGTCCCCACCACTGTTTTTTTAGTGTAAACCAAAGAAATTAACCTGATTAGCAATGTATTTTGGGAAAAATCTGGGTTAAACATTTACTTATTTTATAAATAATTAACTAATCACAAAGAAACAATTTTAATTCATTTCACCACTCTATTTTACGCACATGGGCTGCTGAGGTAATCTCCATGGAATAATATTTGACTTGATTAAAATTGTACTAGAAAGCTGCAAATTCTTTTTTACCAGAAGTGAAGTGAAGCTCTAGTCAACCATTTTGTGTGGTGATGTTGTTGGATGTGTATAGTTTTATTTTGTTTGTGAAAAAGCTCCCCAAACCTCAAAAATCAGGGGAGTTCTTTTTGTTCTTGTAACCTTCATGTGTTCAGTAATGTTATTCCTTATAGTCTTTGTCTTACTTTAGCAGTTAATTCTTATCAAATAGCCATTTTTTATTTCTCTAAAAGCAAAGCCAGTGTATCCTCAGTCTTTAAGGTTAATTTTTAAGAATGGCAATCTACTTATTTGTAACCACCATGGATTGAGTTAAACAAGGAGATTACAGTTAACCACAGAGGTTACTGAAAGTTATGTATGTATGATGTTGTAGGCCTAATTATTTATAGATTAATTAGCTATTTTATTAATCGGTTTTACTGATTTTGGATTTAACAATAGCAGTTTAATCTTTGATAAACTTTTTTGCTACGTAGTCAATGCATACATAACTATACAGCCAGATTTTTAGACAGCAGATGAACACACTATAGACCTTATAGTCATAGTCATAGTCATAGTGAATGGGGGAGGTCAACTGAGCCTAGGTGCTGATTCCACTAGGGAATATTGCACCAACCCCTTTATTTTACGACCCCCTGTCAAAGAAATCCAGATTCCTTAAGAAAGGTCAAAAGGCCTTTGAAAGGTCACTGTAGACCTTAGTTCAAACTTTAGATACTATCGGGCATGGACTGGGGGGGAGGGGGTGCAAGGGGCCATGGCAAATGTCCACCTTTTACAATAGACAAATTCTCAATATTCAACTTTTCATTTTGGAGCAAGCCATGGCACCTTGTTCCCCCACCCCGGTACCGTGCCTGTTTACTGTTGTTATACCTAGGCTTATCTAAAATTATTGATTTAATTTATTCATAACAGTTTGAAATGGTTCCCAGAAAAAGAGAGAAGAAAGATCTTGGTTCAGCTTGAGCTGCCACTCAAAGTACAAATAAAAATAAGAAAAAAACATAGTAAAATATTAGATCCTCAAAGAGAAAAGATACGACGTATGAAAAGAGTCTGAACGAAAAAGGAAAGAGAGAATTAAAGGAGATCCTTCCTTATATGAAGAACATAACAGTGATTTATGATCTTCAGACAGCACTATAGAAAAAAGGCTTAAAGAATACACTTACAACAGAAAATACTTTTGTTCTTGTGAAATTTTGTTCAGCGAAAAATATTATAAGGCCTTATGTTGGCGTTATTCAATCTTTTTTTGGACAAGAGTGCACCATTAAATTTTTAAGGAAATCTGGACTTGATATATTTGCGTTCCCACCAAAACATGATTTATATAAAAGATATTCTTTTAAAATTTCAGCAACCAATATTCAACAAAAGAAGTAATTATAGGTTTTTTGAAAATTTAGCGAAATGCAAAATTGTGTGAGCTAAACTTACTATATTATCATTTCATGTGTGATTTGTAACCTCCACGACTGCAAATGTAACCTCCGTATCCAGCAAAATTAGAAAAGTTTTTTTTTTTTTTTTGTTTTTAGAAAAAATATTTTCCCTTTACCTTTTTCTTGAAGTAGTAAATATATTAGTTTTGTTAATTAAATTCTAAGAGCAAAATTTCAATTTTCTTATCAACTTTTTATTTTTATGTTTCTTTACTTCCTCCAATTCCTTTTAATTTCAGAATCGCCCAGTTGCTCCAAATTATTCGGATTTCGAAAAATTCGAGGTCTACTTATTAAAGATTAATGTATCACTTCAAACTATAAGCAAAGTTGATATTCAAACTGATAAGAAGAAAGCGCCTTTTGTTTGCACAGATGCATTGAACACCCTTAACTTTTGAAATTATATAATTTTTAATGACAAATAATTTTGACTGTATGATTCCGATAACAAGTGTAAGCTTATATATTTGTAAGTTAGGGATGGCAACAGTGGTTGTGATGGAATTTGTAGATCATATTATTTAGAACATTGATACGGATGTACGTAAATGCAGCGAGTTACGAGTACGTTTATTCTATCAGTAAAGGTGCATGTTTTCTAAAGATGTCTTATTAATGTTAAATTAAGTACACAAGAAGCCAACACAAGGTATGGGTAGAAAACCAATCTTTAGTAAGAATTCGCATATATTTACCGAGAAAGCAAATGAGCTTTTTGATAGAGTTAAGATCGATATCTCTGTGTGGCTTGAAGTTTTCCAGCAAAATCTAGGGGAAACAGCTCCGAAATTCTATCTTGGAAGAGCATATTCATTGAGGCGCATAAAGTGACCGTCATTGAAAAAATTGTTTTTTAGCTTATTGACAAAAAACGGTTCTAACGGTTTTTATCGAAATCGATATGTTAATGCCTTTTAAGGTGTCCATAACATCCCAACCGACAAAATTTCCATAAAAATTCAAATGTATTTACCCTTATTTAACAATCTCTTATATTACCCCATCAACGACTTTTCCCTCTTCGTTTCACTTATCCGATGGCAATAAAGAAATAATTATCGCCAAAAATATCGTCAATTTCTTTGGTGAGATTTTTTTATTTTTTTATTAAGCCAATGAAATAATTATCATTTAAAGTATCACCAAACTCGCCATGTTGGCGTAAATCGTATACAATTTAATTGAAAGAAATAATATGAGAAAGCAGTAAATATGAGAAAAGCTGACAACGACTTTACCACAAAATTGACGCTGCAAATAATTTTGCCAAGTTATGAAAACTTTTCCTTTGTTAATTGAATGGCTTCGACGCCTACCTTACAAGTTATGACATTTCCCTGTGAGTAAAACAATACTGCATTCACAGTGTAATTTAATTCATTATATCAAGAAACGTATTCACTTAAAATTATACTTCTGAATAAACAATATAATACACAAATATTTTTTAATTAAAAACCATGAGTATGTATATGAATTCGGCATCTTTTTTGCTCCAAAATGTTTCAAAGAATAAATTAAAGTACATAAGCTATAGAGAATATACAAGATGTCCGCTTTATTTGCCAATAAATATTTAGTTATGCATGACGAAATACAAACACCTGTGCAATGACGTAAAACTGAACAAATGACGTCAATTATGTCTACTATCAAACACCTGTTGCTCAAAAGTAAACTACACAGGTTTTTTTATAGCTTTTATCGTAACGAATCGGATGATTTTTATTAGAAATTTACTGATATGTTATTAAAAGCGCGTTTGCATTATTGAACACAAACGAACTTCTTTGTTTTATTTATTTTTATTTCGGTGATAATTTGAGAGTTGTCGCCTAAACGTGAAAACCTTCCAAGTTCACTGATGGTAGTTAACGCAAAAAAAAAGAAAAAAGAATGGCTGTATCTTCTGTTAACCGTTCTAATTATCGTAAAACCTTGCGGTTTGCACCAAAATCTTTTGTTTACGATATTCTATATGTTTAGAGTGCAAAGTTTTTTTTCTTTTTCTTAGGGGGCTGTATACTAAGTAAATTGAACTCTATCTTTAGAAATTTCTATACGAATCTCTGTTTTTAATGCTTTTCATTCGATTTATAATACTTCGTTTACCCTAGATACCAAATTTCAGTTCATTATGTTGAGAAATCCGTCACTTATAAGCGAAAATGTTTTGGTCGATATTGGCAAATTTTTCTAAACCGGGGAAGAAGAAACGTTTTGACTGCTTTAAGACGTAATCTATTACACTGTCCCTTAAAGTGAGCTTTATTACATTTTTGCCCAAATATTGAGAACCAAAAGTCAAAATGGAATAAAAAAATTCCGGAGAGGTTTTCGACCATGATAATTCTAATGGAAGTTACAAAAAAAAAAA
The DNA here is from genome assembly GCA_963978545.1 of Linyphia triangularis. Lineage (NCBI taxonomy): Eukaryota > Metazoa > Arthropoda > Arachnida > Araneae > Linyphiidae > Linyphia > Linyphia triangularis. The sequence goes on from OZ021725.1 coordinate 20,572,980, forward strand.
AAAAAAAAAAAAAATGCATGTTTCTATTTGAAGAAAAAATAAACTTGTTTTATTAATTAATTATTAATTATTAAAAAACTTTTTAATACAAAAGTAATATGTTTTTCATGTTTGGCCTTTAATAAACTGTCGTTCAAAACAAAAATTGCAAAAATATAGTAACTATATAAGAATTTATGGTTAATAAAAAAAAATTCTTTTTAACATTAATTTGTAATTTTTTTGACATCTATAAATTGCAAACCACTCGTTGGAAAATTATGAAGTTTGGTATTTAGACGTTTTTTTTATTCTAAATCCAAATATGGTATAATATTATGGGGTTGTTATTGAACTTTTTAAAGTTTGGTTTGGTTTTAATATGCAAATGACCCCTCATGTATTATATGTATATATATATATATATATATATATATATATATATATATATATATATATATATATATATATATATATATATATATATATATATATATATATATATATATATATATATATATATATATATATATATATAATACAGACCTTCCATGATTTACATCGGTACTTGACTTTTGTTATTTCATCAAAGAAATACAAGATATAGCCATCGTTTGGATTTATTATTTTTTTGCGTACTGTTACCTCGGACTCAGTAGAATTTTCCGTCACCTTGTCGATGCAATTCATTGAAATAATCACCACATTTCGTTATTTTCAATAAGACTTCAAAAAGGGAGAAAAATCAGAAAATTTCCACCAGTTAAATTAATACGAGGCTACTTGTCACGTTCACTGTCGTGTCTACTCATTTTGAAAAAATGCCTGAATTATATGGTGCGCGAAGAGGCACGATCGCGAAACTTCTTTCACGTTAGTCACGCAATCCTCTATTCCAGTATTGGGCTTGAGGTTTGGTCCAGTAAATTGCAAATAGTGCGTTTTTGACTGATGAATTAAAATACATGCAAATGTAATTGCGAATTCTGTTCGCTTGTTGTTAATTTTTACAGGCTTACGACCCTCGCAGTTGTACAATTACTTACAGCTTAATAAAATGGAATCTTCAACAAGCATTTTACTGTCTAACTATCAAAAGTTCCTCCCGCCAGGTAGTCTGCATGGTGGCTGTCGCTATAGAAACAAAACTCGTCGATTTTTAATAGGGGTGATGTATACCTTAAATTGGTGTCAAAAGTCTATAAGGTTGGTGTCTTTCTCCTGGAAGCAAGGTAGAAAATGAGGCTAATCTTAATGCCAAGGCAACAAGCACCACTAGAAAACGTGGCGGGAGTTATTTTGGTGATAGACAGACAGACTATACAAGTGCAACATTTAATGGTAGAAAAAGAGGGGATGTTCGAATTCTCGTTGCATCAAAAGGTGTAATTTACGTAAGCGTACGATTTTGACAGAAATGACAGGAAGGCAAAAACAATGACCTTTCAAGAGCGCAACTTTTATTGTTTATGGGGGAGTTTCATACCATTGTTTTATTTTTTACTCATTTGAATTTCGACCGGATTTATCAATCATTTTCGAATGACGTTCATGCTAACTAAACAGCCTAAAGATGAACTTCCGTAAAGTTTATCGATTCAATTGCAAAATTATAACCGGAAATAAGATATGTATGGTACCTCAACTCTTTCGTATAAATATTCGGATTTTAAACATACGTGATTTGATCCTATCTATTTCACTAAACGAATTCTTTTTTAGTAAATTATTTGCCGTAATTTCAGTATTCATCCCAGAAAAGAAATACATTTAGAAGGCCAAGTTGGCGAGGAATATTTCTTCACTAGTGACGAAAAATATTACCCGTTATATTTATCGCCAACTTAGCTCACTTTTAAAAGATACAATTATTTGGCATTAGATAAGTGAAATCGTCTGTACTCTTCTTCATTGAAAGTTAAAGAGCAGTGGGTTACCAATTAAAGAAGAATCTTCACTGTTTAATAAGTTACAACATATTTGGCTATCGGATTAAGTTCAACTCACTCAAAAGTCAATTTTTGAAGAGTTTCGTCCTCAAAGAGCAGTATAAAGGAGACCTGTGTACCTAGGACATAATTTTTTCAATGCACAAAAAATGAGCCTTCGGGCCATTTAAAAATGTGAAACTGATATGCATACATCGTTACAGTACTTACTTCCCATTGGTATTATTATAAACACATAAAATAATAGATTCTGTCAAATAGAAAGTTTTTAAAGAAATTTCCCAAATGACTCTAGGTACAAGACCTCGTTGTACCTAGGGCCAGTAGCTGATGTATCTAGGACTATTGTCTTTAAGTGAGGTTTCAGGCCTTATGAAGAGGAAACAAACAAACACAGATTAATTTTATGAAAGAAACAAAATCAAGTAATTATCAGTAATTAGTTTATCATATAGTAATTAAAATAAATTGCAATGTGTCAAATTATTAGTGAATCACAAGTATTTCCATAACTTGAAAAACTGATTCCAAAAAAATGAGCTGCATGCATTATCGCTTTGAAGCGCAAACAGATTTTGGTTTATTCCATGCAGTAAATTAAAACTCAACTACGTGGCCCTAGGTACACGACTTGCTAATTTCATATAAAACGTCTTCTACTAAAAATGCACATGGAGAAAAGACTTATTTAAATATCTCATTTAGTACTTAATGTTACAAACAAAATTGTTTACTAGAATTCAAAGAAAATTATTATTTTAATTAAACAATAACTTAATTTTGTAAAACAATAAAAGACATGAGCTGCAAAATGTTATTGCAGACCATACAAAAACGTTTTCCACTTATAACTTGTCACAGTTTTCTTCTCTAAGATTTCAAAATGGCTGCCAAAAGAGCAATTAGGTCTTATCACTTACCCAAGTTAATAAAAAAACTTAGAACTAAACATCATTCAATAAAAGTGGGGTGGCCTTAGGTACACAAGTCTCCCCTATTCATAATCTTCTAGCAATTCTGTACACTTTATAAAAAAAATTCAGAATGAGACATTCCTCACGTCTAGTTCAGAAAGAATAAACGAGAAAAGTCAGGAATGCGGTAAGAAATAAACGAAAATTACAATTTAAGGCTATTTCGTCAACGTTACTAAGAAAAATGTTCTGAATGCGTGTCTTACTCGCATCGAAGATAATTATTTGAGAAAGCATTTCTTCAGCGTGACAGGTTTTTGTTTACCTTATGGAATGGAATTCGAACATTTGCGCAGGTGAAATGGATGTTTGTTTGGAAAGAACAGTGTTTGAAGAATGCGGTACAGGTGTGAAAGAACTAGATTGAGACGGAAGACAAGCAATGCTTGTCGAGAATGCAGAACTGAACAGCAAAATTATCCCAGCAGCATTTTACGCCTTTTTTTTAAATTTTTTTTTATTAAATTAAAATGGTGGTTAGGTGATGAATGAGCGAATGAATGTTTTGAACACGTGAAGTTCTAGTAAACAATAAATATGACACGGTTTTTGTTTATTACACTTACACTTAATTCTCATTACGATGTTATCAAGCGTACTTAAGTACGGAAATACTCTTAGCTTTTTATTTTATGGAATTTAGTGCAAAACTACCTGAATACATGTACTATGAGATGTTGCCAATTTTCAGCAAACTGACTCTATGGAAATAACATTGGGATTTTCGACGTCTGGATAATTTGACTCTGTCTTTTTCTGACCCTTCAATAAGAATAGCAAGTCGAAATCGTAGCAGGCGCACGCCCAGGGGAGGGGAGGGTATCAGTTTTGGTTAATCGAGAACGGAATACCCGTTTCTATTTTTGTACTTATGGAAATCGAATTCAGTTTGAACATTACAGTATAATAGTGTCAAATATAATGTCATCCTGAATCATCAAAAGTACACCATCAGTAATATTTTTAAATTGCTAAGATGTTTTTTCCAAGCTGAATTGAGAAAATTATTGTTTCCTTATCTTATAATGACAACATATTTTTTTTTTTTTTTTGCCAACAACCTTCGTGTAGTATTTTATTTTCTCGAGAGTTTTCCTTTTAGCTTTCAGGGGAAATTCTTTTACATTTCTGTCTCATATGAGAGAAACCTCGAAAAATTTAAATTTAAAGAATTTGAACTGAATTTGGACACATTTCTTTCCGTATCAGTATTTTAGTATCAGAGATAACGTCTATCAAATCATCAATAATATTATTATATTTAAATGTCCGTATAACCTATTCTTAAGGCTAAACTCGGAAAATTAACGTTCCCTATCCGTTAAAAATACCAAAACTTTTATTTGCAACCTTTTCAGAGTATTTTACTTTCACAAAAAAGTTCCTTTCGAGAAGTCTTTCAGGCAAAATCACTCCTCATTTATGTCTCATAAGGGAAAAACCTGGGGAAACTACCTCTAGTAAACACCCCAAAGATCACCAAAACGTCAAAACTTTTACAAAAAGCATCCCATACCCCATGCAATTCCCAACTGCTATTATACCCAAAACAAAAGCCCTTAAGATTCAACCAAGAGAGGACAAAGATAGTGAGAAAAGCAATGATGGGAATGTGGGCGTGGCACACCTGTTGCACCGACTGAGTGTCACAGTGATGAGTCATCATTGAACAGGGGTGTTTTCCGGGTCGGCCGATCAACACACTTTTAACGGGGGGTCAAGGACACTCACGGCAGGTCGCGGTTGAAGAACTCTGTATGGATGGAAAGGACCATTGTTTCACGGCCGATGTTCAAATTGGTTGCAACGGGCCATCTACACACTCCGACAACATTGATATGCTGGAGTGGTACTTTCTTTCTGTAGTGGGTAAGTGTGGAGACGAATATGTTAGAGTTAAATCCCGAAAGAATCGGGACGTCTCCATCTTGTCAACATACAGTGGTACTCTACTATTTCTTCTGCAATACGTAATACCGAATAATTTTATGGTAATAAAAAGGCAATTTCTACATTTTTTTCCTCCTCTGTCTTCGCAAATATAGAGCACCAAAGCTTAAAATATTTATAAAAATAGATATTGGATGTATGGATGAAAACCTATATAAATATAGTTATATAAATATAGGTTTAGATGACTTGAATTGAAGGTAACCTTTTTGCAAAATGTCAAAATATCCGGGGTTTTTTTGTTGCAATATATACAGTAGGGTTTGGTTGTTTTCAGATTATCTGGCGCCGTCATCAACACGAGGGCTATAATGCGCCGAAACATTCGTCATTAGACAAGCCAACATACATTTACGAACACATATGCCTAACACGGGACTCGAACCCGCAACCTCGCGGTCTAGAAGCTAGCACGCTAACCACTATACCGTTTGGTCGGCATATATAAACAGTAGGGTGTCCCAAGAGCGGCCGAAAACAACTTTTTTTTTTAAATGCTATCAGGTCTCACCTTCTAAACATGTTCTTTCTATTGTAATATGTTATAACAAAAAAATTCAAGTCATTCAAAAAAAAAGTTTAAGGGGTCCCTCAAGCTAATAGAAAATTGTTGATGTGTTAAGTGGACCAAAACTGATGTCCTAAGTGAACCACATCAGACGAGAGTGACAACAACAACGATGGATGGTTTGTTTTATTATTATTATTTAAGCAGCTTTTTGGCCAAGAAATTTGATTATTTAATTTTTCAAATTATCCACGCATAAATTAAAAAACGTATCTTAACTTTATGAACACAAAATTATGAAAAATTGAAGCTTTGGATATAAAATTAAACGGTAAATGTGTTTGCCTTTATTATTTAAATTATTCATTTCTAATATTATCTATATTTTTGATCCTGAGTTACTTTAAAAAGTGCTTATTTCATAAATTAAATTTTTTAAACATTTAACATATCACCCGATATATCGCGTAATCGGATATTACGCGCATTTCGCTTGTCCTCCGACAAGCGTGATATATCAAGGGGCTAATGTGTTGTTTTCGGCCAAAAAAAAAAAAAAAAAAAAAAAAGACGATTTGTTTTGCATTGCTCTCCACGTTTTGTAACATCCTGACTTTTAAAAAGTGATCTAGAAAAAATGTCTGTCTGTGTGTACATGGTCAGAATAACTCTGGAACAAATTTACTTACGACACATTAACATTTGATGTACAGGTTAGTGGTATGCCATGGGACCTACCATTAAAAATTTCGTCATGTTGCTTATGGGCATTTGGGCATAAGGTACGCTGCCTTTGAAAAAAAAAATCATGTGTTTCAGTAATTGCTAAAAAACGGCTCAAACGATTTTAATCAAAATCGCTGTGGTAAGGCTTCTTAAAGTGGTCTAAACCTCTTTCCCTCCAAAATTCGAGTAAAAATGCTATAAAGGCGTAAATAGTTTAAAAACGAATGTCTTCCACTCAGAGTTCTCTTTCTTGAGCATCGCCCATAAACAACTGTTTCTTCTCTGTTGCACTCCTTCTTTCCTTATTGGAAAGAGGCCCACATAAGAATTATCATCTAACTGGACATTTTTTTTCCCAAATGAATAGTTAAAATATAAAAACAGAAAATTAAGCCAATCCACGTCAGTAGAATAAGTTGTGCGATGCTCCACACCCATAGTTTTTATACAAATAGTGTAGAAAACTGTATCGCCATTGTTCTTTGGAATGAAGTTTGCATGTGTTAGTTCTCAAGTGGAACATTTTTATTTTTCATTTTTATTCCAGTTAATAATTGAAATGGCGTGTATTTTGTTATTAATGGTGTAGAGCTGCTGATGATGCGTTTAACTTAAACCATTTAGTCGGATCTTAAGCAAAAAGCTTTGTGACGGAGATTAATGTAGCATACACTTTTTCTGCCTGACCGTTGTCTCGGAAAAAGTTTGATCTTTATTGGATAAATCCATAGAAATTTTGTAATTGCGTCAACCGCATATATGTTTATAGTATAGTTATATATGAGGCAATGAGAGCCAGAAAGGACCATTTCACAATTTGATCTTTGAGTTTCCTCCCCAATTTTTTTCAAAACTATTTGTCAGAATGGACCAAATGTGGTTTATCTAATGGCTAAATCCATTCTGGTCAACGTTTCATATATACCTGTTTGCTGATGGAAGTGACCCCAAAATTGAAGGTGCTATGTGCCTAGTAGAATATCTCCTTTTACAACATTCTTTTCCACACACGCTTTCTACATTTTATTGAGATAAAATACTTATACCTACAAATTTGTTAATTGAAATATTAATTTTTACTTCAGTTGCAGTTTGATGAAATTGAATGAAATCTCATACGTATGATCCTTAAAAGTAATTTTTTCCATCTCTATATATATAAGGTAAAGCCCTCATTCACTGACTCACTCACTCATCACTAATTCTCCCACTTTCAACATGGCCAAAACTCTGAAAATTGGTGCAAATATTAACAATGGTAAGCATAGAAAAAGTAAGCTATTCCGATCCCACTTAAAGAGGTTGAAAAGGGGTTAATCGTTCCAAACGAGGGATATTCGAATATCCCACTTCCCATTTGGTCACAACTCTGAAAACTGGTACAAATGTCAACAAACGTAGAAAATTTAAGCTAGATCAATCTCTATTAACCCACTTTAAAGAGTGGAAAAATTGGTTAAACATTCCAAATGAAGGATATTCGAATGTCCCACTTCCCACATGGTAACAACATTGAAAATTGGTGGAAATAATAACAAAGACAAATATATAAAAAAAAGTAAGCTATTCCGATATCGATTAACCCACTTTATGGACTGGAAAAAGGGTTAAAAGTTCCAAACGAGGGATAATCGAATGTCCCACTTCCCCCATGGTCACAACATTGAAAATTGGTGGAAATTGCACAACAAAGACAAACGTAGAAAAAGTAGGCTATTTCGATCTCGATTAATCCACTTCAAGGAATGGAAAAGGGGTTAAACGTTCCAAACGAGGGATATTCGAATGTTCACCTTCCCATATTGTCACAACTATGAAAATTGATACAAATGTCGACAAAGGCAAACATAGAAAAAGTAAGCTATTCCGATCTCAATTAACCCACTTTAAGGGATTGAAAAGGGGTTAAACGTTCTAAACGAAGAATATTTGAATGTACCCCTTCCCATTTAGTCACAACTCTGAAAATTGGTGCAAAAGACAACAAAGACAAATATAGAAAAAGTAAGCTATTTGTATCTCGATTAACCCACTTTAAGGAGTGGAAAAGGGGTTAAAGAATCCAAACTAGGGATAATCGAATGTCCCACTTACCATAAGGTCACAACTCTGAAAATTGGTGCAAATGACAACATAGACAAGCATAGAAAAAGTAAGCGATTCCGATCCCGATTAATCCACTTTAAGGTGTCAAAAAGGGGTTAAACGTTCTAAGCGAAGAATATTCAAATGTACCACTTCTCATTTAAAATTAATAAAATTTCGACAAAGGCAAGCATAGAAAAAGTAAGCTATTCCAATCGTGATTAACCCACTTCAAGGAGTGGAAAAGGGGTTAAATGTTCCAAACGAAGGATATTCGAATGTCCCACTTCCCATATGATCACAACTCTGAAAATTGGTACACATGTCAATAATGGTAAACATAGAAAAAGTAAACTATTCTGAACTCGATTACATACTTTAAAGGGTGGAAAAGAGGTTGAACGTTCCAAATGAGGGATATTCGAATGTCCCACTTCTCACATGGTCACAACATTGAAAATTGGTGGAAATGCAACAAAAACAAACTTAGAAAAAGTAAGCTATTCCGATCTCGATTAACTCACTTTAAGGGGTGGAAAAGGGGTTAAACGTTCCAAACAAGGGATACCCGAATCACCAACTTCCAATGTTGTCACAATTCTGATATTTGGTGCAAATGTTAAAAAGGGCAAATACAGAAAAAATTAGTTATTAAAAATTATTTATTCGTTCAAATTATTAAAAAGTACCAAAGGGAGTTAAACGTTCTAAACGAGGGATATTCAAATGTCTCATTTCTAATATAATCTCAATTATAAATTTTGAAAAAAATGTCAACAAAGGAAAGTTCCTATTTTGATAATTCAAATTGTCGGGATCGAAATCGAAGAAAACGTCTGAAAAGTAGAATACACGAATGTCTTTTGATTGCTAAAAGGCACATGGAACATTTCGTAGCGCAGCACGGGTATTCAGCTAGTATTTCATAATGGCAGCCAAACGTTGAAAAGAACAAAAGAACAACAATTCCAGGGGGTTTTCCTTGCAATAAGAGTAGAAAAAATACGTTTCCATTAAAAATTTTTTTTTTAAATTGTGAAGCCCAAAAGTTGCATAAAATACATGTTTTTTGTTTTTTTTTTCAATAAAAATGTATTTGAAAAAAATTACTAAAACTTATTATGTAAATGTATTAAATAAATACTATGTTCGATTGGAATAACTATATTTTTATTGGATTAATTTCAACGTCCACCCTAGTACATGAAAGCATTACCCCTTTTTTTATGAAGCAGGCGGTTTCCCCATTAAGCATATTTCTAGCATTACTTTTATGTTTTACTCACAAAAACTCAAGTCCTCAGTCAAAAAATAACAGCATTTAAATGTCAGGAGGACGTGATCAGGAAAGACACAGCCTTTGTATAAGCTTCTTTTAATGTTGAGTAGAAACTAGAAATCTGTTCTTTATTTTTCTTTAAAATTTCGTTGATTAGCTTCAAAAACAATGCACAACTTTGAACATTGTGAAGCAATATTTGGCATATAGTATGACTAATAAAAACTAATCTAAAATTAGTTGTCCTCTGCTATGTCAAAATAAATGTATTCAAAATATATACCATGAAATCTATTAAAAACCTTTAAATCACTTACAATATGCTAGAAAATAAAGTTATTTTTTCCTTCACTTAATTGAGTTAGTCCTAATTTAATAAATTAAATTGTTATAATTCGAAGGCAACAATTAAAATCTTTAAAACAAGCCCCTAACCATAAAACGAATGAAATCATTTACAGACCTAATTTGAAGTTTAGTTCTTACCTTTTTATTGAGCATCAATAGATGTGTTCGTGCTGCCATCTATGCTTTTAATATATAACTAATATTTCTCTAGATGTTGGTGCTGCCATCTATAATCACTAATCCTGGATATTTTGGGTGTTTGTAAAACTCCTTTTATTCCAACTTCGCATGAAATATAAATGTGCGAATTAAATACTACGTGCTTTGAATAAATAAGAATAATTCTTTACATCATACTGTAAAGTTTACTTTGAGTAAGCTATTTTTTTAAAAATATATTCTCCTTGATTTACCAAAGAATACAGATCATTCAGATTCTGCAACAAATATTTGTTTATTTTCTATACTATCTCATGAACAATAACAGAAAATAGTCCACGTTTTAGAGTTTATCGAGAACCACAAATAGCATTCAAGTTGATCGTCACTTTGATTTTCGCATGTATTCTATTAATATTGAAAATGACGGGTTAGAAGGAATATTATATGATTTATTGTTAAAATATTACTGCATTAACAATTTATTGCAAACATGTATTTAAAGTATAGTTTCCAAAAGCAATTCAAAGAGCTAATTTATAATTGCACAATAAAAGCTTTCAAGTTATCTATAAATTATACTTATAATTAAAATTATTACTAAATTGTGAGACTTTTAAAAACGATGTAAAATTTACAGTAGACGGAAGAAATTTCAAACTTTGGCTGTGTTCTTATTGAACTATACCTCCCCCTCTAAAAAATATAACTGAAAGATAATTTAATAATGCATATGGTATTTTGTGGTGCCATAAGAGACCATCTACATAGCTAAACAGATTCAAACTTCAAAATCTTCAGTGGCAACATTTACCGACATTATTTGAATAAAAATGTTAAAAATGTCGAAATACCAGTTTCATAAATTTTCAAAAAATTATTGGTGATATATATTAGAAAATAATAATTTACTTAATATTAAATGAAAAAATCATAAACGATTAAATAATTATTTTATTGATTTTTCAAGTGACAGTTTATTGACAACCAATCACAAATATGTCAATTTGGTATAAACCATTTTTAAATAAATTAATTAACACAAATGTTTGTAAAATTTTTAAAATAGTAATAATAATAAAAGCTTCCAATATTAACTCTCAAATCTTGAAAGAAAATATAAAAGTGCGGAATTTTGTCTAATGCTTAATAAGATTGTTATTTTTTTACCAATGTTGCTCCAGTCATGTAGACGAAAAATAAAATTGTACGCATTAAACAAGAAAACTTTTAGCCAAATTACTTCATGAAAATCACCAGAATTCTGTTATGATTCTCTTAATTGTGACCACAAATTATGCCGAGTATAGACACTGAATGTTTGTAGGATATTTTGGTCAATATTTTTTTTTATAAGACGACGTGTCGTCTTTGATATCTTTTTTTAAAGCGAAGGTTCCGATTTTCAGGAATTTGTATCTTGAAGTCGGAAAATTTTGCCAGAGTATTGGCATAAAAGGGTCTATAGATTGAGGATATATTTTTCTGCGTAAGTTGATGTAATGAAGTGAATTAAATTTTTCAATTATAATGATGAAACAGTATACTTAGAAATAAATAAAATGTGCTTTCGTTTTCAAGTAAGTTGCTTTCTTATCAAAGCTCCGAAATCACATTTTCAACTTGTGAATTGTTATACAATCTCTAATTAGTTAAACTTTAATTTTAAATGCATCCCAATTGAATCTACCATAAACGATTGTAAATATTTTTTTTTTTTTTTTTTAACATTAACTGAGATTTGTTTTCCAGATGTATTTTTATCCGTATGTAAAGCAACTAATTCTGATGCCAATATAAAAAATATTCTGAAATATTTAGTATTCCATTATAATTTTGTGTATAAATTGCCATTGGGAAGAACAACTCTAGAAAATTAGTGCTTGTTAAGCTAGAATGTTTCCGAAATAATGGCAGTTCATGTTTGTACTTTGTTCCCAATGAAATGAAATTATTTCAATAAAAAATATCACCCTTCAAGAACGTATTGGCTAGAAGGTTCTTCCCAACACTGTTTATCATGTGAAAAGTTCTTCAAAATAATGAAACTTGAACATTAACTAATCCCTATCCGTCAAAATATAAGGTTCAATTTCAAGCAGAAAAATACTCAACACCCTGCTTTTAAAATTAACAGAGACATTGAAATAAAAACTTTAATTGTCTAATTTATATGCTTTGCTAACGATTTCTTTCAGTTTAAGAATAGCTTGCATTGATGTATTTCATGATTTCACTGTAAAGGTTCTACCTACATTTTAATAACACCAAAGGATAGGAGACAAATCCTAAGCTAAATCTTGCATAAGGAACCTAATATTAAACAGGCAATTCATTATTCTTTGGCAGCCTAGACCATCGATATAAATAAAAAACTGGATAGACTGCTCCATTGTCAATGCAAAGAGAAAAACACGCCGAGGATTGCAAAGCTGGTGGGATGATTAATCAATCATAGTTCACTTTTATAGTTGAATGGGAATGCGAAAAACCTTGTAAAGTGTTAGAGTAGGTATCTTTATGCACATTATTACTAATTAAGGTCTACTATTGACATTTCTGCTATGTAAAACCCAACATTTTATTTTCAATCCTCGGCAATCCGTATTTTTTATCCCGCAAATTGCATCTGGCAACAGCTTCATTTCTCCAGTGTTAAGCAGTCTATCCAGTTGTTAATCTATATTGATGGAAAAATGAGGGGTTAAAAAAGGAGTCTAGAAATCTAACGTGAAAGTTAAATTTCTTTCCCTGTCAAGCAATCTTTCCTTTTCTTGCAATGTTATGCTTTAATTTGTGTTACCAATGATGAATCACAGCCAAATTCGTATCTGGTTGCCAATGGAACGATTGTTAAGTGAGGAAGGAAAAAAAAAAAAAAAAAAAACTCAACGCTGCGTGTTTCAGTTTGAAAATATCATAAAAAAATTTATAAGCACACAAAAGCTGAAATCAATATTTATTATAACTTCTTCCACAGACAATCATTAGAAGATATAAATTAACTCTAGATTATTCACAAAACAAAAATTTCAGTCAAATGTTAAATATACTAAGCTCTTCACAACAAATGAAAACAACACACACACATACAAAAACAAATGAACTCAGTGATATAATGATAACCTGTTTTAACTGCATTGACGTGCTCTAAAGATAATTTCCATAGCTAAGGACCACTTATCTTAACGTGTTCTTTAGCAAGTGAAAAATATACTGTTTGAGTATTAATTATACTTTTATTTTTAACGTGTATAGTTATTTAACGTACTATAGTTAACAGTTTAAAATGTATAGTCAATATGAAAATTCATTTCAATGTACCTGATATGATGCTTGTATTTGGATACAATATACTTTGTAAGAAATTACATTAATTTTAATGATAATAGTATAGTATGATTACTTAGTTCTAATGTTAGAGATTAAATATATAACTAACTTGAAATAGTTCATGTAGATATATAATTTTATAGTATCCATTTAAATTCTCTTAAATCTATGACTTTTCTACGTTACGTTATAAGGTTTTTCTACCTTATAATTTAACATATATTTTCATAGTCATCAATATTACAAGTACGCATTATTTGGAAATTGTTTTTTTAAAGGGAGTTGGAGTTTAAGAACGTTTATGTAAAAAAAAAAAAAAAAAGTGTTGTGTCATAATTCGTATTTACGGTTTCAACAATATTATAGTATAGCCAATATCTTAAAACAGAAATTTTGTATCTGTAAAGAACATTTATTTAAAAATCTACTAAAGATAAATGGCCATAATTTTTAACACACTTTCTCACTTTTGTTGCACAATTTGAGTGCAGCATTTTGCAATATTTATTAAAGTAAGATTTTATATAGTTTTATTGCCACCCAAAACGAAATTTTTTGAAAATCTTACAGAACATCAGACATTTTACAAAAAAAATTAAGGGAACAAAACAAAATATTTAAAAATGCTGCACTCAAAGTATATAAAAATGTCTAATAAGTATTGTGTTATTTTTTAAGTTTATAAATATGAAAATAGTTGAGCAAATGTTCCTTAAAAAAGGTGTTTTTAACAAGGGAAATGATAGACAGATGTTTTAAACTCCAACTCCCCTAAAGAGTTATACTTTTATTTGATTTGTGTTGAGTGATTAATTATTAGAGAGAAACAGTCATAATGATGTGGTAATAATGATTTAATGATTATTCATGTCTACTGATATGAACTTTTGCTTCAAAATTTAATGTCAATCATTTGTTGTTGGAAGTTTAATGAATTTTCTGTATGGGAAACTTTAAATTCTGTATTGTTATATTATATAAACTAAACTCGAACAAGTACATTTTTATGGATGCGATGTAATAACATATCTCTTCGTTTTACGACGAAATACCATTGTTGTTACGAATGTTTATTTACAATGCATGAAATTTAAGAAGTCCTTCCTATGACTGTAATTAATTCAATTAATATGGACTTTAAACTTTTGTCTATTGTCTTGGATTCATTTTCCTAAGTATACATTAAATAAACAGTTCAAAGCTCAGTTATTGGTTATTTCAACTAACCAGAATGTTTTAAATGAGAGTATATGAAACAAGTTTTTACGTCATTTATTATGGTCAAGACATAGTCATTCAACCGTTCAAGTTTCTTATTGTTTGACGGAAATAAATTTTACTAATGATGTTCATAAATAATTTCATTGTAAAATCATAAAATTTGTTATTTAGCAGAATTTGGTTAAAGACTTACAGAGAAGTATAAATTTAAATTTTGGGATAATTGCTTCAGGGTTTATAATAAAATTATGCAATATATATATATTTTTTTTAGAATAATATTTTTGTAATTGAGGATGCATTTAAGAATTTTTTTATGTGAAGGTAAAATTCGATTTAAAGCCATGTGATTTTTCATAAGTATCAATTTGTATTGCAAAAAATAATTTTTCTAAATTATATAATGGAGGAAAAACTTCTGGGTTGAAAAAATATTTAAAATATGCAAAACTAGTTACAAAAGTACATGCACAAAAGTAATGGAATAAGTGTAATCTTTAACACAAATTATTTTACAACATTGAAATTAGCAACGGAATCAGTAGAGTTATTAACAAGTTTTAACAAGTTATTTTTTTTTAAACTAACAACATAATATTGATTAGTATTGAGCTATTTTTCCACTCAGAATACTATAAGCTAGCAAACAAAAGTAAAAATGACAAAAACATAAAACTGTTAATAAAAAAACTGAAACTATCTCTTCAGGGCATGCAATTACAAGGTACACAAATATATTTTACTCGTCATTTACATTGTTTTGAAACGTAATACACCGTTAATGAATATATTACATTTTTTTTTTCAATTTACAGCACAAATGCAATAATTATAGAAATAATTAAAAGTATGGTATATATACATAAAGTTGCACATATCACTTTGCTTGAAAAACAAATGCAAAATCAAAGCTTTGTTTTTAATAACCACAAACATTATACAGTTAACACGAGGAATGCATGTTAAGTTATTACAGCTGCAAAGACAAAATATATATTTCGAATATCAGGTTCTTGCATTTTCACATTTACACGATTGTCATTCACAGAGTCAGAAAAATCGTACTCTTCATACAATATCATGCCACGTCTCTAGATTATCAATTGAATTTTTACGAAATTTTATGGAATATTTGTCCACCACTATTTCTCATAATGGATTCTTTGATTACCAGTCTAAACGTGGAACATATAAAGATCATAAAATTAATCCAGCGAAAAAATCATCATTCTATTGGAGGTATATGTTGTAGTTGGTCATAACTGTCATTCTGTTGGATATATCCCAATCTAAAATTATCTTTTTTTATTGGAGACATCTTAAAACATAATTGTCTTTCTATTGGAGGCATTATAAATCACAATGTCATTCTGTTGGAAGTATCCTAAGTCGTAATTCTTTCTATTGGAGGTAGCATGTTATTACTGCCTTTCTACGAATATATCATAAATTGTCAATCTATTACAAGTATCATAATTCATAATAGTTCTGTTATTCTGTTGGAGGTATCCTAATATAAAATTGTCTTTTTTCTATTGGAGGCATCTTGAATCATAATTGTCATTTTATTGGAGGCGTTATAAGTCACAATTGTCATTCTGTTGGAAGTGTCATAAGTCGTAATTCCTTTTATTGGAGGTAACATGTTATAACTGCCATTCTACGAATGTATCATAAATTGTCGATCTATTAAAAGTATCATAATTCGTAATAGTCATTTTATTGAAGAGATCATAAGTAATTTTTGTCACTCTATTGAAAGTGTAATAAATCAAAATTGTTTTTCTAATCGAGGTTGTTTTGTTGTTTATAGCATTTACTGTAAATTTCAAATGATATTACGCATTGTGTACATTAATGAACTTCAAACTAATGTTTGATAATTCACATAAATGTTACAGGTGAGATATTTTTAAGAATGCTTTTTTGACTGATGAAGAATTTTCAAGAATGATGTTAAACAATTTGAACAATAAACGATTCCATTTCGGACTTGGTTTTGAAAGTTAAAAGTTGTACTTCAATAAGAAAATTATTAAACCCACGTATCGAATCGCATACGAAAACATTGATGGAGTTGTAGCAACAAATCTGAACAAATATTAAACTAACTGGACATTATTAAATATTAAATTATCTCAGCCTTTTCCACTTTATCGTTCTCAGCACATTTGTTTAACCCCTTGACATAAAAATAAAAGTTTGTGAGGTGAATATACACGGATTATTTCAGAGATCACGGCCTACTGAGTTTGTTTCAATGCGACTTTTTTTTATCGATACTGTTGAAAGGGGCAAAGCATCTTCAACAGTCTAAAAGAAACAGCATCGTTGCATGACTGAAACAGATAATCTATTAATATACTGCAGCCCGGTGTTCACCGAAGACAGTTCTTGACGTCTCGGAAACGTCATTGTATGTCAAGGGGTAAAGTAGTCTAGTTCTGGAGAAAAAGCTTGCCAATTGGATCGCTATCTTTATTTCCGTATCAAATCACTTTGGATGAGGCCCTCTTATTTCATACTTCAAACGTTAAGAACATTCCCTTGCATTGAAAAGTCCATCTATATACCAAACAGAATGCAGAGTGCTTACACCAAGCTATGTGAGTTGTGCGTTCTCCTGCTTGAAATGCAATCAAGGCTATTCTTTTTTTGAATGCTTAACATACAAGTAAGTATTATTTTTTACATAGTCCAATGTTGGGTTAACATTTGAAGATTGCTTGTCCATAAAAAATCCGTAATAAAATAAATCCAGTTTCCAATTGATAAAAAAGGAAATTTCATTTAATAAACAAAACTTAACTTTTCCACAAATTTTGTCAATTCAATAAAATATCTATTTCAAATTTTAATTTCTATTATTCTGAATCCATTAGTTTTGTAGCTGAATCAGTATTTTATTAGATACCACAGGATATTTCACAGATGACTTCTCTAACTCTTTGAAATAATTACTTGAAAAATATTTGGAAATGGTTTTTGACAGAAAAATGAAACAAATGACTTGTTTATTGGGAAAGCCCTAAAAATCCTATACTAGTAAAAAAATATTGCCACCAGGTTTAACTGTACGGTCTATAAAATTTCCGCTCTTAGAGAGTTCATAGGTATCAGTTGGCAACATTTGAAAACTTTTATTACAGTTTTTTACGGGTTTCCAAATAAACAAACCACTTGTTTCATTCCCTTATCGATAACCTTCTTTGATTAGTTCCATTTCAAAGTTAGAGCATCCATTATTTTTTTTTAAAAAAAGCACTCAGTACATTCGATCAAGTACAGCATCAACAGCAAAGTCCAGTACCAAAATCCTGACATCCCCTCTACCATTTCAAGACCAACCAGTGAATGACAATCGTCTCACTACATAGTCTCATATGACCCTGAACTCCGGCGTGGTAGGGGGAGTATGCAAGGGGCTGCCCTTGTATTTCGCCCTGATGTGCAGGAACGAATCCGGGGATCCGTTGCACGCGAGGGAGATGTATTCGTCGGAAAGAGAAGGTTTCCTGTTGACCACGATCACTTGGCATGGCTCGTGTCGCGAGAGGAAGTGTTCTAGAGTGTCCCAGCCACCGCCGACACGAACCATCACGTGGCGACCTTTTAGGAGCTGTAAGAAACAACAAAAGGTAATGAGTGCGTGTACAGAATTAAGCTATAACATATAAATACCAAAATCATACCCGTTAGCGAATCGTATCGAGAAGACTTTATAAATTATTATGAAAGTAACAGTATACATAGTATCATACTAGAAGATTTTCTTTTAAAAGGAAAAAGCAGGAACTTAGGTACCTGCAGGATTATTTTCAAAGGGAAGGAGTTACACATTTAGGCCGTGTAAGGTAGTTAAACTTTGTTTAAATCTTGATTTGCTTAGTAAGATTTCTTAACAAGATGTTCAATGATAATTCTGTAATAAATTTCTGTCCCTTTGAATACTTTAAAACTTCTTTCGAATCTCTGTTTTCCAGTGGTTCATGCTTCTTTTATCAGCTTAACAATTAATTTTCAAATTCCAGGGTGTGTGCACCCCTTTGCGTCTCCCTAGTGGCACCCATAAACAGGAAAAAGATAAGTGTCTGTTGAGGGTTTTACAATGGACATGCTATAAATTATTCATGACCACATTTTTAAGTATGGATATTTGACAGGAAAATATAACTCTTTTCCCAGACAAATTTCAAAAAATATTACTGAATATAAGCAATTTATAAAAATCTGTAAAATAATTGAAGAAAAGTAATTTCAGGAAAATTATAGGTTTCACTAAATTATTAACGACTTTCATATAAATTCATATTTTCTTGAATTTTAAACTTCTTGTATTCTAAAAAGGTCCATACCTCATGAACTAATACTTAAGTTACAATTTAAAATTTGTTTAAATACATTCAACAAGTTTAATTTCTAGTCTATTTTTATTCAACCTTTTTGGCTTAAAACATTTCTCGCTTTCAACTCAAAACTTCAAAGAGAATAACTCTTTTTTTTCTTCCTTTCCCCCCCCCCCCCAATTCAAATCACGCACTTTGCAAGAACTTTTTCAGTAATTTTACAGGTTGAAACAAATCATAATCGTTTCAGCAAAGATATTGAATCGGATATGCAAAAATGACCCTCTGACGGAATACTGTGAATCCATTCAATATTTGTTAAAGTAAATGACGACAGATGAATTGTTAGAAAACATTAAGCATTGAACATTTCGATTCTTCATTTGACCAATAAAGTTTCATTGCTTAAAATGTAAACATCCTGACACTTACACGGACAAACACATTCTTTCCGCCTATGCAGTACTTTCCTTCGGAAATCCGTGTAATTTGTGTTGGGGCGTCTTTGCAGACATTATTGGCAATCTTCATAACCTGGAAACAAAAGAATGGTAATGAGCAAACAAAAAGATCACCTTACTCATATACATTTCCTTTACAAATTCTAACACTATTCTGGATATAAGTAAGCAAAAAAAAGTTTTGTTGTTACGATCCTGGAGAATCAATTTTCATGTAAGGTTTGGATATCATTATCTTTAGAGTTTTCTTTCTCACTAATTCACTGAATACTAATAAAACAAAAATTTGTCAGCCCACTGTAATTTTATATTTATACTGATTTCATGCAAGTGTATTGTAATATTTTTTTAGGTAAATACTGGGATGCAAATAAAATTAGATGTGGGGAACATAACAACTTTCAATTACACTATAATACTGGTCACTGCATTTACATTTGACATGGGTTAGTCTAATCTACCATTATAGTTTTTATAAATTTCATAATTAAAAAAAAAAAATTAAAAAAATTTCGAGTTAATTTATGTTTGGCTTATAATTCACATTTCAGCCATTTCACTCCGGTCTACGAGACTAACAAAACAATTACCTCAAACTTACATTTCCTCGATTTATGATTCAAATGATATTCCAAAGCTAGAATCGTCAGGCACGTCCCATTCTAGAAAAAGCTAATTGAGTAAGACCTCGACGAAACGAATCCAAACTACATTCTATCGCGAAACGAATATAATATTCAA
Source organism: Linyphia triangularis (assembly GCA_963978545.1). Lineage (NCBI taxonomy): Eukaryota > Metazoa > Arthropoda > Arachnida > Araneae > Linyphiidae > Linyphia > Linyphia triangularis. The sequence continues at coordinate 20,593,039 of OZ021725.1, forward strand.
AATGAATTTTTGTGTTTTCCGAAGAACTGGTAAACACTGTCTATTTCTTTCATGTCACAGTCCAATAATTGTCGTTAAATGTGCGATTTTCCTCATTTCTGAAGCTACAAAGCACCAGCGAATGAATCCATCGAGCCAATCCCCGAAAGATCTAAGAAATATCTCACCGTTTGACACAGCCCAGTCGAACCTACCTTCTTGTCCAACTCAGAAGGCTTATGCTGGGGCGGCGGCACCTCCACCTTCTTCTTCTCCGTCGAAGACGGCGGCGTGTAGGACAAGCGGTTCCTCCTCGGTCTCATGTTGCTGTAGTGATCCATGATTCCCGAGTCCGGACTGAGGAGTCCTCCTCCATTCGAGGAGTTCAGTGAGAGGGTGGACTCGGTCCTCGAGCGGGGGAGGGGGAGAGGTGAGACCGAGCCCGTGGACATGGAGCTGCTGAGAGTGTCCGAGGATTCCTCCTCCTGCTCGTCGATTTCTTTCTCGAGTTGGACGAGTCCTGGTGGCTCGATGTCGTATTTGGAGGCGATGCGACCAAGCTCCAGGAGACATAGGACGACGGTTCGGGGTTGAGTGTGGAGCACTGGAAAAAGAGGAAGTTAGGTTGAGGAAATAAGTTTAAATTAATGTTAAGAGTAGTCGATAGTATGACACTGATCTCTTAACTATTATTACTGGGTAATGCATGCTTGGTTATTGACTTGAAGCCGAAGATGACTGAACAGTTACTATAGAGATATATCACACTTTTGCTACAAAAGTGACACATATCAAAATTCATTATTTTGAGTAAAAGTGTACACAAAATCACAAACTGCATATACTTGAAAGCTTGAAGCTAACTGAACTGCTGAATCCAAGTTAAAACTGACTGTTGGAAATATTCAAGCAAACCAAACATTGCATCGGGAGTTTCTATCGGCAGGATGGCAACGACTGATTGACTTTGTTTTTACGTGTTCGTTTTTCCTGTCGTGTATTAATGTTCTTTTTAACAACTTGTTCGTACTGATATTAAAGGTTAACTTGCAGTTCCAACTGGCGTTTTCAATTTGCATTTACAACACTGACTTATGCCGTTCTTTCAGATTCAAGTCCGTGTAGTCTGAGATTCGGTTCACTTTAATCCAAAAATGAAAAATATTGAGTCGTATCACTTTTGTAGAAAGGTAGCGATATGTTAGCAGAGCTCCAAACTAGTTCGAGGGCGTCAGTAACCAAGAAAAATCTATTAAAAAGCCTTATATGAGGTGTATTATAGTGGTAATTTATTTGGCTTCCCCTGAATGCTGCGAAGTAACAGCTTATGAGTGATCTAGAAGTTACAGTTACACCACATAGATTCAATCCACATTTTTTAGTACCTATTGTGGGATGAAATACATCTTCAAAGCAGATTATATCTTCAATACAAAAAACCAGTAATACATAAAAATTTAATTCTAATTTAGTTATAATTCAAATTCTAGACTCGAAAATAAAATATAAATGATGACAAGTTTTTGTATCCTATCAGATGGTGCCACTGAAATAGAGAAAAGATTTTGAGACTAATTTTGATCTGCTAATGGTAAAAAAAGGCCAAACTTTAATTATACTTCAAATTGCGTTGTTCATAATTTATTATTATACTTATAACTCGTACAAATTTCATTACTTATGAAGTAATATTTTGCCACACAATGTGTTTGGACAAGTATTGCATTTCATCGATTAGATGCTCTTAAATTGTTCAACTATAAGTTCCGGCTATCAACAAACATTTATTTTATTATATATTAATTTTATTGACTATTATGAAGGCTGAATTTTAATTGCGTGTAACTGTTTAAAATAAAGAATTAAAGTGTGCTTAATAGTCCGGGGAATAGAGACTGAAAAAGGGGTCTTACCTTGCAAAAGGTTATGTAGTTCTGATTTTTTAATATGTTATAAAGGTCGGTCCCGTGGTTTATAAACCAAGTTTTCGACCTCCTAACCCTTGTGCGTTCTCCGTGGTGCACCAAAAACTGAGCCGATTTTCAGTTTATACGTCATAACTCTTTGTCAATGCATCTTAGAAACAAACCTTCTGTTCAAAAGTTGTAGAAAATTAAATTGCCTACAACTTTTGTTTACAAAGTGTTTTTGTAGACCAATTATGTAACTAGTTATGCCGCATCAAAGTCAAAACTTTTTCGTAAAAATGCTACTTTTTTAAGATTTGTGTCAAGTTTTTCTATTGTATCTCCATAATGGTACATCTTAAAGGAAAAGTTTGTGAATAAAAGTTGTAGAGCAATCAATTTTCTACAAGTTTTATATATTAACTTATTTTCTAAGACTAATAACAAAGGAGTTACTCTGCTTTGTGTATTTTCCCGTGGTGCACCAAAAAAAAAATACGTTTTTCAGTTTATAGATCATAACTCTTTTACAATGTATTTTAAAAACAAACATAAAATTTAAAAGTTGTAGAATATTAAATTTTCTACAATTTTTGTGCACAATTTGCTTTCATAAAGCTATTATGTAAAGAGTTACGTAGCATCAAAGTTAAAAACTGTTTCGTAAAAATGCTGTTTTTTTAAGTTTTTTGCCGAATTTTTCAATTATATCTTCATAAAAATACGTCGTAGGGAAAAATATATTGTACAAAAGTTGTAGATCTATAAATTTGCTAAAATTTTTATACCAAAAGGTACTATCTAGGACTAATAACTAAGGATCTACTCTTCTTTGAAGGTTTACGAGATGATAACCTATAATATTTTATGTATAGGTAGGGGTTTAAAGATAGCTTCTTACTGCATAGTCTGGTATTTTTAATAAAAAAATAAAACAATATATATATATATATATATAATACTGATGATAATGTAAAATAAAAAGTGGAAATATATTAAATAATATCTATAGATAATAGCAATATAAAATTTACCATTTTGCTGCGAGGCACCAACAATTTCTGCATTCGGAAATAAAAATGAGAAATAGACTGCATTCAAGTGGCTAATTCTAAACTACGTGGGGTACAGATCTTTTGGGATAGAATAGAAAAATCTCAAGTCTGGTGGCATAAGTGACATAAAAAGGAATTCTTTTAAAATCTCAGTTTCCGCGAAAACACCATATACTGTTGATTGAGATTTGCCACAGCCGAATTCAAGGAAGAAGATTAGAAGAACCGAAAAAAAGTTTATAGTGCTTTCTTTCTGACCCCTCCCCATCACTAACCATCCCGACAGAATATCAACCACTCAGTGTAGTTACTTAGTTTTGGATTACATGTGTTGTAATGATGGCTGCTTCGTAGTGTCCAATATTACAGGAATTTGCAAAGATCTTTCTAGATAATAATACCAATGTTTCAAGCATCACTGAAGCAGTATCAAGCATTCTTGTTGCTCTCTATGGTGGTGACAGGGCAACATCTTTAAATGCTTTGCGTTATAAGCAATTTTCCAAATCAACAACTGGCAGCAAGTTAAATATGTCAAAGCTACAACCGACCCAAGAAGCTGCTACTCACCATGTCTTTCGTATATACCATCAAGTAAAGACATGGATGGGCCAAATGAAAGATCCTATGGTCTGGGGGTGGAAGAAGGACAATAAAGGACTTCTTCCTATTACAACCAACAGGGATTCAGCTCTTCAATCAATTCTCACCTACATTTCTGCACTAATGCCTGCTGTAGTAGAAAGGCTGGTTTCAAGTGCTTCATAATATGTAAAAACTATCATGTACAAAGCTGTGACAATATAGCGGACATCATAATTGATGACAACGATGAAGACGACCCAACAGAATCTGAAGGAGTAGTTGAGGAACTAGCCGAGCCTTCACGGCTAAACGAAACTAAATTTAGAAATTTATAAGTTTTCTAAATTGTAAGTTTTATTGATATTACTATTGTTAGATAGATATATATACATTTTTATAATATTTATATTTTTTGTTATAACACTATTATTTTAATACCTATATTGTTTTATTTTTTATCAAACTTGTCAGGCTTTGCAGTAAGAAACTGTTTTTAATATTAGATCTTATCAAGTAGCTCTTTTGTTATTAGTCCTATAAAATAACTTGGTATATAAAACGTAGCAAATTTAAGGTTCGACAATTTTTATGATATACTTATATGGATATCATCTAAAAACTTGACAAGAATCATAAAATGCTAATTTTACGAAAGAGTTTTTGCTTTGATGCTTTTCATACAATTTGTTTTTCATACAATAGTTCTAGAAAACAAACTTTGCACATACATAAGTTGTAGAAAATTTAATACTTTACAAACTAAAATATAATTTTTTCCCCTATAAAATGCAGTGGGAAAAGGATATGCTGAAAAAAATCAAAAATTTCAGAATTCAGAAGGTTTTTGGTGCACTATGGCGAAAATGGTAAATTGATAATACCGTTTTTGTATATAGATATATACATTATTTAATATATTTAAACTTTTTATTTTACATTATCATCAGTATTATATATATATTGTTTAATTTTTTATGCAGTAAGAAGCTATTTTTAAACCGTTACCTTTACATAAAATATTATAGGTTATCATCTCGTAAACCTTCAAAGAAGAGTATAAATATATTAAATAATGTATATATCTATATACAATAACGGTAATATCAATTTACCATTTTCGCCATAGTGCACCAAAAACCTTCTGAATTCTGAAATTTTTGATTTTTTTCAGCATATCCTTATCCTTAGTTATTAGTCCTAGATAGTACTTTTTGGTATAAAAATTTTAGCAAATTTATAGATATACAACTTTTGTATAATATATTTTTCCCTACGACTTATTTTTATGAAGATATAATTGAAAAATTCGGCTAAAAACTTAAAAATACAGCATTTTTACGAAACAGATTTTAACTTTGATGCTACGTAACTCTTTACATAATAGCTTTATAAGAGCAAATTGTGCGCAAAAATTGAGAAAATTTAATATTCTACAACTTTTAAATTTAATGTTTGTTTTTAAAATACATTGCAAAAGAGTTATGATCTATAAACTGAAAAACGTATTTTTTTTGGTGCACCACGGGAAAATACACAAAGCAGAGTAACTCCTTTGTTATTAGTAAAATAAGTTAATATATAAAACTTGTAGAAAATTGATTGTTCTACAACTTTTATTCACAAACTTTTTCTCTAAGATGTACCATTATGGAGATACAATCAACAAATTTGACACAAATCTTAAAAAAGTAGCATTTTTACGAAAAAGTTTTGACTTTGATGCGACATAACTAGTTACATAATTGGTCTACAAAAAAACTTTGTATACAAAAGTTGTAGGCAATTTAATTTTCTACAGCTTTTGAACAGAAGGTTTGTTTCTAAGATGCATTGACAAAGAGTTATGACGTATAAACTGAAAATCGGCTCAGTTTTTGGTGCACCACGGAGAACGCACAAGGGTTAGGAGGTCGAAAACTTGGTTTATAAACCACGAGACCAACCTTTATAACATATTAAAAAATCAGAACTACATAACCTTTTGCAAGGCAAAATGTCTCTATTCCCTGGACTATAAGGCCCTTTGCCATCCAAGTTCAAAAATAAGAATTTTCCCATAAAATGTTACCTTGTAGATGAAAATTTTTGCTATTAAATTTTGCTTCTCCATACAGAACTAAACTTTTGGAAGTAGAGGACTAAACCAAACTTTTTACAACTCTTGTGTCACCTGATTTGTCTATACAATTTATATTTGAATGAATGTTCCTTGAATTAAGTTGTGCCATTTCCCTCTTTGATTGAAGCTACGTATTGTGTTGAATACGTACCCAGTCCATCAGATTCGAATATGACTGCTTCGTGGACACCGAACTTCCTACACCACCGAATGAAGTTGTCCGCGTTGTCACGTGCGTAGAAGGATTCGGACTTGGCATTCTCCCAGCACTTGAAACGAACAGACGGAACGGACTAGAAAGAAAACAAAATTTTTATTATCATAAGTTCATTTTCGAAAACTCGTTTACATTCAAATTTTGGTTCTGAATAATTTATTCTAAACATTTGTTTCCAACTGAAAGCTTAAAAACACGGAGTGTTAAATTCATTTGTGGTATGTTGTATGGCTGAAAAAGTTGTTGAGTTGTAAATGCTGTTTAAGAAAGTGGGGAAAATGCATAGTACAAAGATAATTTGTCTTCTAGCCAAATAATCGTTTACTTTGCCCATCGCTACGTTTTTAACTTTTCAGATGAATGTCTGAATTTAATATCTATTTTATTCTTCTTTTTCCAAGTGTTTGTATCTGCAGTGTTGTAAAATAAATCCCATCTCTAAAGATTCTAATTTTTCGTGGTGCGCCAAATACTATAGAATAAAGACAAAGTTAAAGATGAAAAAAATAGGGATCTATTACTAACTTCTTTTTTTTTGCTATGGCCCAGAGCACGACACGACATAAGATATGCAATCAAGGCATTAGTACAATCTTATTTTTGCTACAATGTAATACAGAAGCTACAAGTAATTTCATAAGAGAAGAAAGCATAAAATTATATCTTAATTATTTAATATATATTTCAATTGTTTCCAACTTATCTTAGCAGTAGGATTAATCAAAAAGTTAAAAGATTTCAATGACCTAAAATTACACACCTAGAAGTAGCAATATACAATTACCCATGTAAAAATAAATCTAGGGTAAAGTGAAATAGCACCTAGAAGCGTATTATTAGCCGGTAGACAATGAACCAAAATACCTTAATCTAACTGTCCGGCTGCTGTAATGGATTGGAAAAAAATGCATTCTGTGCTGTTTAGAACAATGCTGCATTCTTAAGCGAGCCTTAATATCAATTTGACACCGTTGACAACTACGGCTATCTTTTCTACTACCTTGGTTGACAACTGGCAGTCGATAAAGGATTGTGCATAACCATAACTCATTCCCAATTGGCAGATGGAACAAAGAGTCAAGTTGGGATTCTGGGTTTTCGTATGCAAGTTGAAAAATAGTCGCAGCTGCGACATATTTACTGAAGGAATGCAATGAGGTTGAATCACTGCTTTTTCAGATGTTTTACAAATGCGTAATTTATTGAGGTCTAAACAACTTCTCTCAACAAACTTACTCTCAATATAAATTTAAAATGTTTTAATATTTTTTTAAATATTTATGTATCGTAAGAAATTTGATATAGACTACTGAACCAGCTCTGCCAACTTCAATTGTTTTACCGTCGTTGTACCAGTACTGAATTCACCTCTCTGCTTCTAAGCAAAATTGAAATGTAGAAATTTAATTTTGTGTTAAAATTCTTAACAGATAAACAGATACATTTATCAGATTTTTGAGGAATTTGTACAGATTTTTATTCATTTTTAAAGAGACTCAATACCCGGTAACCATGACGTAGATAGGCTATTTTTGATGTACATTTTCTTAGAAAGTTCTTAACAAATGAGTTTGAAATTTTTTATAAAGGTTAAGGGATCCTATATAAAATACTGAGGTTAAAGTTTGATTAAAAATATCATCAACATTTTTTTTAAAGAAATTTTAATCAATACTTCAATTTTTTTCATTTAAAAAAAACAAAAAAAAAACCACCCTTTTTTTAATAATAGTAATTATTAAAAAAAAAAAAAAAAAAAAAAAAAATGAAATGAAAATATCAAAATTGATTGTTTTTTATTATTATTACTATTATTATTTGTAGGGTGCTGAGTCTCCTTCAGCAGAATACGAATTACTTCTTTTGTAAAAGATGGTAGATAAAAAGATCAATAAATGCAAACGAGTAAAAAGTTGAAGTCTACTTTTACACTTAATATGACATGTCCCACAATTCTTGAAATAAAAAATTTTGCCACAAAATGTAACTTTGCAAATGTAAGCCACATTCACTAAATGCGCTTTATAAACTCCTTGAGTTTTAAACCAATTTCTCTCTAAAAACTATCAGTGCATGTGATCAGTGGTTTTAAGATGTTGTAAGTCATGCAAACCAAGCTTTCGAATGATTTTCTATCCTGATAGATCATTAAATCGATAGATGTTCCAAACATTGACAAGTACGAAATGTGTCTCTAAAACCGTGTATGGCACAAAATAGCACCGTTAATGGAATTAAATGACAGCATTCAAGACAGAGTTAAGAATATATAATTAGTTCGCTATTGTTAGCTCGTTTAACACGATATTTAAGTAAGATAAAAATCCATCTTACTTCTGTAATGAGGCCTCTTCTTTTACATTCTTCCGCCTTTTGTTGAATGAGACGAGCTAGCTTGCAAATAATCACTCCATTATCTAATTTGTCCATAAAGTTCGATGCTGTGATATCTTCCACTTCTGTAAAATTAATAAAGAAAGACATAAGTATGTACAATGAGTAGTGTTTTCACACAAATTTATATAGTGTTCTTTTGAAAACGTTGTTTCAATATAAGACCCAATGTAGTGTAACATTTTTTAATGGTTTGGTAATTGTAGGTAATTGTTTTGGTAATTTGTTGGTAATTGTTTTTTAATGGTTTGGTAATTTTGTAAAATTAATAATGGTCTTAAAAAAGGAAAGAAAAAAAGTAAGAATTTCCAAATCAAATAAATACGAATTGCTAAGTCAGTTTTTTATAAATCCCTACGTACTTACTTCAAGCAAATGGAATTATGTGAAAAGTTAATTTTCTTTCTTAATAAGTTCCGAAATTAAATAGAAATAAACTTATAGCTCAACATAATAGATGGCGCCACCAGCAGTGACAGCGCTGTTCTCTTCATACTTTAAGATTAATCGACACTAAACAATAGCTCCCCAAACACGCAGCTACCAATTAACCCACTGGGGAAAAGTCGTAAACTCCTTTTGATTTACAGGTGTTTATTTTATGAGTCGCCGCAAAGCAAAGTTTTTGAGTCGTTAGACCTTTTTGTCGGATGAAAAGAGGCTGGTTGTAGGCGCGATATTTCAAAGGAAAGAGATACACGTGCTACTATTAAAAAAAGAAAAGTTATCTTTTAGAATAATGGTAAAAACAAACAAATGGATTTTTGTGGGACACAAAAAGGAAAACACGTTTCTTTTCTTAAAAGTCTTTTGTTCCTGAAATAGTTGAAAATGAAAACCCTGCCCTTTTTACCTTTTCAGATGTTATCAATTTTTTAAATGGAAGCGGGAAAGTTTCAGCCATCTAATTGTAGGATAGTTGGTTCTAAAAATGTTGCAGTAAAATTAGGAAGTTGCCAGAAAAGAAAAAAAAGCCCCCCCCCCTCTAAATGTTGAATATTTATCGCCGAATTTCATTCGATTTAACTGTTTTAGGGGAAAACTTTATGCAATTCATTCAACTAACCATTACTTTTTTCAAAACTTATCCCATTCTAAATAACTCGAGTAGCAATGCAAAGAAATTTTTATTAGATGGTCGGAATTATGTTAAAACACGGAAATCAACATTTGAATTTGCACCTCACTAAAAAACGTCCTTACCACGCAAACGTCCTAACTCTAATACTCAGCATTATCTTATGCACATGGCTCAGAAAATAATAGTTTGATATTTGATAGATTAGTCTCTTTACAAATATGAAGCAATCATTTCAATGTTATGATCTAAATGTTGATCCTAACAGTACATTTCAGAAATCGATAATTCATGATTTTTTACCTAAATGCTACAAAAAAAGGGATTTTTTTTTTTTTAAATCATATAAAGAGAAAACAATATCAAAATAAAATGATTTTAGTCAACTGATAGTTACTTCAAAGTTTTATTGTTTTTAAGTTCCCAGTTTTTCTAAATAACACTGAGTAGTTACTCACAAATACCTTCAGTTGGTAAATAAACTAATAATAGTTTTATTTGTGGTGAAAAAAGATCGATTTTTTTAAAAAAAAATTCCGAAAAAGCCGTATCTACCTTCACTAATAATAGTTTTATAGGTAAATAAACTAATAATAGTTTTATTTGTGGTGAAAAAAGATCGATTTTTTTAAAAAAAAATTCCGAAAAAGCCGTATCTACCTTCACACGTTCGTGAATAATCGACTTTTCAAATATCCTGTTCGTTTTGAATCGCCAAGGACCAACTCGTGTTTGGTTCGCACATTGCAAATATCGCTATATCTTCACATTCACACACTTTTGCATTTAGAATCCTTGGTGGTCTTATCCACCCACTGTTTTAATCACAGCTCGTTCGGATTAACAATTACAATCACAGCAGGAATCTCAATCGTTGGAACAGCGGTACTTCCGCTGCGGCATTCAATGGACCCCCTTCACCTCCTCCTAGAATTGGTGGGTGTTGCTCGCACTTGCAAACGATATCTGGAAGAACTTACAATGGAACACTCAGAAAGGCGACAAGGGCGGGAACGACAGAGTTTTAACTTTGAATTGTGCGTTTCAGAAACACATTGTCCATTGGTTAAAAAAAGAATGCTCTTTTTAAACTCTCCAAGGACCCTAAAGGCGACTACAAGTTTAAGTACCCTTTCGAACATCATTCTGAATTTCTTATATAATGTGGAGAAATGGCAGTGGATTATGGTTATGACTTCCGAGGAGGTGGGGGGATGTCAGGAACTGTTAAAAAATAGACTTTTAATGAGTTGTCAAATATGTCATAACTTGGCAAATAATGAGCTTTCTCTTTTATTTGGTATAATTATGCTGCCTCAATAATTTTCAATGAGGGAGGGTGCAGACGATTTCATTACTTCTCTGGCGAAAAATACTTCACATCTTTTAAAAACAAATCAAGTTGACAATAAATATTACGCAACTGAGGAACTAATATTCATCGCCAAATTGGCTCACTTTTAAAAGAAGAAAGTCAGATTCACGCTTCTAGTTTTTAATAATATAAAGTAAAGGCCTTTGGTATAGTGATTCTTATAGTTCTGAAGATTGGAAGGAGAACGTGCTATCATATTTGGTTACTGTTATATAAAAGAAAACGCATTAAAAAAAAATTCAAGTAATTAGATTGATGAATTTGCCATTATATGGGTTAGGAGTATGTATATACCATTTACAAGAATTACTACTATGACAAAACATGAATTAGTTTTTAATACCTTCAATTTTTCTCAATTCAAATAAAATAAATTGATGCCATACATTAGTATAAGGACATGAGATTTTGTTACAAATGAATCTTTTTATATATATTGGACTTATATGACTCAAAGTTTAATGGTGTATAATTAAAAAATCGAATAAAAACAACAAACAAAACACAAAGTTTAACGAACGTCTCTTTGGAAGCATGCCCAAAACGCGTGATACCCCAAATAAATACTCGATGAACTGGTATTTTGTGCCGAAAAATGTTAGGTGATCATTTAGAATACCTAATTAGGGACATTAATACGAAATCCGCCAAGTACAAGAAATTAAAACTATCCTATTTCACGAAATGTCACCAAAGTTTCTAAAAGTTTTCAAGATTTTTTTTTTTACTGGGAGCATCGAAGGGTTTAATACGAAAAAATGCACACCTAATGCCTGAGTAAAATTTAAAATTTATTTACTCTGGAGGGAGTGTCAAAACATTCAAAAGAGCTCCAGGTAATGCAACTAGTAATTCATCACTTAATATTCACAAACCACGCCTTGCTTGGAGTCTTAGACTATCCAAGTCAACTAGGAATGGGCCTTCACCACTGTCATATCTCGAAAACATGGTAGTCAATAAAGTCACCATCAGTCAATTACAACCTGTGAATAAATAGGATTCTTCACCAAGTACCTGGACAGTCAGTCATATCAGCCCACTTAAACCTTCAAGTGAGAGTGTCTTCCATTACACCGAAAGCATCAATTAAATGTCATTACTGGCTGCAGAAAGGTTCTTATTACTCAACACAGTGACCCGGGCGGATGAACTTTTGTCCAGTCCTGAATGGCAACAAGAACTGGCAGGAGATGTTTTTATGGGTTTCGCATTTACATCTTTTTCTTTTCCCGCCATTTTAGCAGTGGGAATCAACAGGGTGGTGGCGTTCGGCTTGTTTGAAGTTCGTATAAACGTTAGACTTTAAAAAAGTTGATTCTTTTCAAGTACCTACTTAGATTAGAATTTTCAGTTCGGGTGCGTGCAGCGAATGCTAATGAAAAAGGGACGCGCTTAGGTAATTGAAAGCGAACAAAGCGATTGGTACTTTTATATATCCATGCTGAGAGTAATAGATATGGATAATAACGTGCACAAACACATTACTTTATTCATGGTTATAAATATATCGTGTCTCTTTTTATTTGTTTCTTTAATGTTTTAAGGCTCATCTATTATATAAAACTATAATTAATATCAAATTATGGAAATGATGGATGTTAAGTAATCTAAGAACAAATGACTTAATATAATATGAAAAATAATATATCTGACTCTTTCAGAAAAGATACAAAAAAAAAAAAAAAAATTATCTCAATTGCATGTTAGAGATTTGTTATATGAGTTAGCAATTAAGAAATATTTTTAGAACTTAGGTATTGTTGACAATGGTGTTTATTTTAATGGCTTTTAAAAATTTGTCAAGTTGAATACATTTAATTAAATACATATTTTTCATACTCCAATATTTATCCAGCTGCTAAAAAAATGCTACAAATATAATGGGATTTAAACAACAAACACTTAAGAAATATTTTAAAAGAAAAACTTGAAGACAAAATTTCTATAATAGAAATACAACTAAAGCATCATCATCGTTAAGTCCATTATTTTTCCAATAATTATTATTTATTTTTATGTAGTACACATTAATTTCTTATCAGTAGCTAATTCTTGACAGGAAAACTGGTCTGTATATGTGTCAGAATATGTGGTAAAAATATAACGGCAGGTAAAAGTGACCGAAATAAGCAGTTTTTATAATGGAGTGTTTATGCAGAATTGGCACGAGTAAATACTAGCACGTAAGGAAGATACGAATAACTGATAATTGAGAAAGACAGTATAAGATGAAAGAAACATATTTTAATGATTAAGTTTTTTACAATAGATGCTCGAAAGAGTTGTCAACCAACAGAAATACATGATTCAAATCGGTGCTACATGGATTGACGGACATTACTAACGTACCACAGGCATGTCACGCACATTTCCAGCAGCAACTGACTGGTACTTTAATGATTATTCACTAGATCTTCATTGGACTCGATGGGACTTTCCTGGACAATTCTCTTTATGTGACCGCAGGAAAAAAATCCATACATATCAAATCATATAGTTAAAAAGAAGAGTTCTATCCGATACGAGGCTGGGGAAGGGGAGAAGGGGGGGGGGGGGGCGTGGTAAACTGCTGGACCACTTTCAGGTACGATCTAAACATGCCCTCTAGCATCTCAACGCATCTTTTGCTCATACATTCTCCATTACAAAATTTGCTTACTTCGGTTCCCTTTGCCTGCCTTAACAATTTTACAAGATATTTTAGAAGCATTCTGTATATTGAAGTCCAACGGGAGAGTTAGTTTAAATTTACTCTTTTAAGTGGTTAAAATGCTCATTTGATTCCGAGATTCAAAAGTAGTGTATGTAATTATAAGAAAAGATATATTACTTTTTTCTCTCGATAAAATTTTGAAAACCTATTTTACAAATAAGGAAATTTTAACAGAAAAAGAAAGTTTCTGAATTCCCCATTTGGCATTACTGCTTCCGATAGGGTTCATTCGATCAGAGCTTGATTTACACTAATCTAGATATTGTTTATTTCTTTTATATCACATTCCTCCACCCCCCCCCCCCCAGTGCCCTAGACCAGAACGAATCTAAACAAGTCCCTGTTTCCTTGCTAGCGTGTACCTATTTCTGGTGAATTTTAACCAAATATAATTGGTTAAAATTAATCAGAAATGGGTTGTGAAAAAAGGTTCTCAATATCAATGATTAGAAGAATGCAACTGCAAAATTTAGTTTTCCTTGAAACGAAATTTTTATACATTTCTCTTTCATCGCATATGCACCTTTGATATCAATAACAATGAGTTTTTTAAACAAGGTAGCTTAGTGCCAGTTACACCTTGCGATTAAAATTACACAACAGGCGCTGTGGTACAGTGGTACCAAAACGAAACATTATACACTACAAGGAAATTAAATAAGAATAAATGCAACTTGTGAAAAAACTATAAAGTTTTTTTACATTCATAAGTTTTTGAAAATCTTTTAAATAAGCCAAACGTTGTAAAATAACAAATTTCATATATATTCCAAATTTTATTAAACACCAAATTACCTTAAGTTTTAAATTAATATTTTGTTTTTCTCAGTTGTTTAATAATGTTTTTTTTTTTTTTTTTTTTTTTACTCTTCCCGATATATCTATTGCCCACAGCAAATTCAAGGAACTTTGTAATCTTAAACAAGAAATCCGATTACATGGTTCAATGAGCTGTATCCTTCATTTCATATTTCCCTGTATGAAAAAAAAGAAGAAATGAAAGTTTTTAATAATGCACGTGTAAGTACAGTATAGGGATAATAGGGTGTCAAACTTTCTCGTTTGTTTATGAAAAAGAGAAACCAAATAAATAGTGTCGGAAAAAAACATTGTCAAGTGGTACAGACACTAAAATAATACTGTTATATAAAATAATAACAATTATAATTATATTTAGAATTTTTAAAAAGTGGAGAAAAAATATTGGCAATAGATAATTTTTTTTTCTGAAAATAATTTCGATAATATTTTCCCTTACCTTTTCTATGCGGAACGAACAACTGTTAACGAAAAGTGGTGTTCAAATATTTTTTTAAAGTGATTAAGAAACTTGTATGAGTTTTCGAATGAATGAATACATCAACTGAAAAAATAATGTCAAACTTAGATTAAACATTATTAGTTTTCTACTAAAACAATCTTCAATACTTAAAAAGATAAAGTCCTGCAGTAGGTACATTTTTTTCTAAAGCTAGCTTTACCTACAACACTATAAAAAAAGAATTTGCTCTAATCTTTCAACCATAACAGTTTTAAAATTTGAGTATAAATACTAAGTAACAAGCCTAAAAATTAAACAAAACGATTTTTATGTATGTTGTTTAAACTATTTTTAGTAAACAAATTACTCGAAATTCATAACATAAGGGCTAAATATTAGTAAACTCTAAATGATTCCATTAGACATGTATTACTTTTAACGGACCCTATTAAAGTTAGTTTTGAAACAAATTATCTTAACTTCATAACATAAATACTAAACATTGCTTAACTAATTCACCATTAAGAGGTCAGTCTATTACTGTTCCACAAACCTTAATATTTCATTTTTTTCGACCACAATATCTGCTGAAATATAACTTTTAAAACGTATGAATTTTCTACTCCGGGCATTACAGCTGTAGTCAAAAGATTATTCACATAATTTGAATGAAAATGGCTAGTTTTTTATTACTACTTGTGAACTCGTGCTTAACCCGCAAATTTAAGATTGATTAAAAGAATTCCCTTTTTCTGGAAACTCATCGAAGTTCCATGTTGAATTCTATTCATGAGCGATATAATGAAACTTGATGTAGAAAGAACTCGTCAATTTACTTGTGCAGCTGGTCAGTCTGGTGATAAATTGTATCCAGTACATTCGTTGCGGAGAATTCATTGTAGCTTTTTATGTGCGATTAATTATTAAGGGGAAAAGTACATTTTTGAATCAGTAATAAATTTATTCATTGCAGTTTAAAGTACAATCTGAGAAGAGCGGATCATTGGCCGGCGAGTTGACGCATCCCCTACATAGATAATTCTACACAGTTCCTTCTCATAGAATATTAAAATAATATCTACATAAAGTCCCTTCTCATAGAGTTCCAAAATAAATTCTAACAAGAGTTCTTTCACAAATTCTACATAGAGTCCCTTCTCGTAGAATTCCAAAATAAATTCTACTTAGATTTCCTTCTCATAGAGTTCCAAAATAAATTCTATCTAGAGTTCCTTTTCATAGAGTTCCAAAATAAATTCTACTTAAAATTCTACTCATAGAGTTCCAAAATAAATTCTAAAAAGAGTTCCCTCACGTAGAGTACTAAAATAAATTCTACATAGAGTCCCTTCTCGTAGAATTCCAAAATAAATTCTACCTTCTCACAGAGTTCCAAAATAAATTCTAACAAGAGTTTCTTCACATAGAGTACTAAAATAAATTCTACATAGAGTCCCTTCTCGTGGAATTCCAAAATAAATTCTACTTAGATTTCCTTCTCATAGAGTTCCTAAATAAATTCTAACAAGAGTTCCTTTTCATTGAGTTCCGAATTAAATTATACTTAGATTTTCTTCTAATAGAGTTTCAAAATAAATTCTACAGAGTCCCTTATCATAGAGTACTAAAATATATACAGCTTGTCCCCGTATAACCTGGCCGACCTTTATTTTTGACACCGTTGGTCCTAGATGCATAGTCCCAATTGAAGAAATGTTTTAAATCGTTAAAATATTTTTACTGAAGGGTTTTTAAGTTAGCAAAGGGGTTGGTATAAAAATACGGATTGTAAATTTTTATACGGTCCTCAGTTCCCCCAACTCCTATTTAGAAAAATGTAGCTCATGAAAAAACATTTCAAGTAAAAAAAAATTGAAATTTGTTAGACCAATAGCAACGGTGTTATTGGAGTTTAAAGTTTTAATACTATTTGGGGGGCCCGTACATAAATTGAAATGAGGAAATATCGTCTTATTGGAATAACAACGAGCTTCTAGACTAGGTTTGACTATGGCAAACAAGTTGTTGTTCATCACCTAAAACATTATATTTTTTACTAGAGACTTCTTTGAAGAAAAAAAAAAAAAAAAAAAAAAATTGCAAATTGTACAACACAACTGCAAACAAACTTATAAACAATTTTAATTAAGTAATTTTAAATAATAACATAATCAGAAAGCAGCGCTTTTTGTTACACAAACAAAAGTAAAAGGTGAGAGAAATAAACAAAGTGAAA
This sequence comes from Linyphia triangularis, assembly GCA_963978545.1. Taxonomy (NCBI): domain Eukaryota; kingdom Metazoa; phylum Arthropoda; class Arachnida; order Araneae; family Linyphiidae; genus Linyphia; species Linyphia triangularis. The sequence goes on from OZ021725.1 coordinate 20,609,961, forward strand.
AGGATAAATAACCTCTTTCTTAATTATATATTCTCCAAGTGTTTTCCTTCGACTAAAATACCTAAGCGCACACGTCATTCAAATTCATTTTCAATATTTTTCAGCATTAAAGGCGTAATACACCTGGCAGCGGATAAAATTCGATTCTGCTTATCTAATAGACTCGTCGATTTTTTTCATATATCTTGCTTTTCAAAAATCCTCAAAGAAAGAATTCTAAAGGATTTAGATCTGGAAATCTAGGTGGCTATTCTACCAGACCTCCATAGCCGATAATGTTGTCTTGAAACTCACCCCACAAGGGGTGGTGCACCATCCTGTTGAAAACACATCATTTTAATGTCTGCTAACACGACATAGTCATCCAGAAAATCAGATAAAGGTCCCTGTAACAGGTTCGCATACTTTTTAACTTGTTAATGTATCAGCAAAAAAGAAAGGTCCTACTAACGCTCCCTTCCATATGCCACACAAACGGACCATCGCATTTGATGCTTGTTTGGTCGGATCACATGAGGATTGCAGGGACCAAAGTGTGTGTTTTGCCTATTTACTACACCAGTTCTTGAAAATGTACACTCATCAGAAAATGGAATGTTATTCACAAATGATGAATCCAATTCTAGTTTGTTCATGATGAAATTGCAGAAATCAAACAGTCTATTTTCATCCCCGGGCAAAAACTCTTGCACCAAACGGGCGATAAGGATGTGCACCGTGTCGGTTTAAGACTCTCCACACATGGGCTTTTGAGTATCCACATGCTTTTCTAATGTCCCTGACACTAGACTGAGGGAAAGCAAGAGCATGGCCCAAAATTTCTTCGTCAGAGACAACCACTCTTGTATTTCCGGATCGAGGATGTCTTCCTATGCTACCTGTTTCTCGCAAACGCTTTACAATATTTAAAATCGTAGCTTTAGATGGATGTATGCCATTTGGAAATAATTTAATTGCATATTGTCTTGCAGATTCTCGCCCATTTCGATTACACTGGCCGTATAGAAATAGCATTTCTGCATACTGTTCCGCAGTGTACATTTTAACTACGAGGATTGACAAAATGGCTAAATACATCTGGTATCTGGTATCAGTATGACCTACTTTTATTCTGAAGTGATGAACATACATTATTGGTTTTCTACCTACCAATCACTAATCTGCCACTAAAATTTGCATAGGAACCTGCAAATCCCACAGTACTACATGCTAATTTACACATAAGGGTCTGGAATTTTTTTATTCCTTTTAAGACTTTTTTTTTTTTTTTTTTTTTTTTTGACCACTAACGGGGAATTTTTTTTGTTATTTCTAAAATTTTACGGATAGACGAAAAATTTCAGTACAATTTTAGGGAGAAACGAAAATTTAAGGAATTATAGGAATTTTAGGGCGAATGCGACCCATGCATAACGCAAGAGTGTGAATTTGTTCGGCCTCCACAGATTTTTTTTCTTTTTCTTTTTCTTCCATCCTACGTGGTCGAAAGATTTTTGTTAGTTTTAGGGAGTATGGGCACCTATTATCTCTTGCAAACGAGTTCAGCATCCACAATTCACTATAGACATTGATAGATCGTATTCATGCATTTGATTACAAAATAATTTTCCAAACGCAATTCCTTTTTCTCTGTATTTCATTTTGTGTACATGCCCTTAAAATATGTTAATGACCACGGGTGTAAAGTGGTATAAGTCACTAAATTCCATTTTTCATATCTCCATGAATATTGGTCGTTCAAATTAAAATTTTGTTGTTGTTTGAAATGTTTTTTCATGGGCAACATTTTTCTAAATATGAGTTGGGGGGAACAGGAGACCGTATAAAAATTCACAATCCGTAATTTTTATACCATCCCCTTTTCTAACTTAAAAACTATTCAATAAAAATATTTTAACGATTTAAAACATTTCTTCAATTGGGACTATGCATCTAGGGCCAACGGTGTCGAAAATAAAGGTCGGCCATGTTATACAGGGACACGCTGTATATACTATATATCTTAACTTTCTTCTTTTCAAACAAATATCACTATGTGTAATAAACTATTCGTCAATACCGGAGCTTCTAGTCTTTAAATTGATAAACCATTTAACAAACTTGGTTTTGTATGAAAAGGAAGAGAAAGGAGAACGTTGCGGGAAAAAAATACCAACCAGGAATATATAAGATGCTTCGTAAATTTTTATAAGCTTTTAAGCGTAACAAAAAAACATACTATTATTTTCAATTAAAAATATCTAAATGGTCTTTTATCACTGTTGTTGTTATCCTAGTAAAAAATTCATACTTTTTAAAGTGTGATACTTGGCAGATATTATGGACAAAAAAAAAAAAAAAAAAAAAAAACCCTATTTATTGAGTGAAACTGAAAAGTATTATTTATTAGGTATACTAAGGAAAAGACTCACAATCCTACTAATCCCTGATATTTAATATAAATATACGGTGTGTCCATAAAGGAATGTTCCAGTTATAAATTTTAATAACATTTAATTTGTGTAATTTATATACACAAATGTTTATTGGACTAAAGAAAAAAATTCTGTTTCTGTAACTCTATTTACCCTAAAATTACATTACAAAAATTTCGATCCAAAAGTGTTTTTTTTTTTAGATTTTGAAAAAAATTCAATTACATAATTTTTTTTCGTTAAAGCAAATAATTGATTATCGCGTAATGAGCAGTTAAACCTTAAAAAAAACTCACTAAAATATTTAATTTCGGTAAATACCTGTTTGTATACTCAGGATATTGACCCACACAAATAAATATACCCAAGAATTTTACATCGCTTATCAATTTTAAATCTTGCAAGTTAATATTCCGATAGTATTTATTTTTGAGTATTTGCTAAAAAATTTAGCAAGAAAGAAAAAAAAAAAAAAGATTTCCTACTTACCTACTCTGATATTTTTGCCCATGTTACAGGAAACAAATATTTTTTTTTAATAGTGTAAGGAAAAACTTTAACAGTGTTTTTTTAACAGTGTAAAAAAGGTTAGTTTGCCTTCAATTTGATTTATGATTTGTTGTAAATGTAAATAGTTTAAATTCAGGAATGAAAGTGATCAGAGAGGAGGAAAGGAGGAAATCCAAAAATTCGTTCAATAAGCAGGTGGAAAGGACGATACCCAAAAGTTTGTCAAAAATGCTTGCGGAAGGAATAATACACGAAAATTTAACAAAAAAGTATGCAGAAAGGATGATTCATCAATTTTAAAGATACAATGAAATTTCTCATACTATATAACAATTACATTTCAAATATTAGGGAAGAAATTAACATTTGACACATATTACTCTCAAAACAAAACACTCTAGTATTTCCAAATTTTAGTAATAAAAAAAGATGCCATTTACAACGAATCACAGTGTAAAGTACATCCCGAGGAGCTTGTGAAGTAATCTGAGAGGAAAGGGGAGTGAAGAAGGAAAATATTTTGTTTAGACATGAGGAAAAGTATACTTTTTGCAGGAAAAACTGGTTCAGATCACAAAAATGAGGATCTTTGACAGGAATAAAAATGAGGAAAATGTTACATAAAAAAAAAGGAAATCCTAAAATCTCATCGCTGTAAAATTAAACTGTTATATAGCTCTACAACATATATCCACATACTATTTCCATTACCCACTTAACTTATTCTTATTGCTTGCTTTATACTTAAAATATTAATTGCACTTATTAAAAAGTTTTCTTACATACATCGTGCATTTACCACAAAAGCGACACTACTAAAAAAACCCCTTCTTTTTTTTAAAAATTAAAGTGTACACAGAATCACCGACTAGATTAGACTTGAAGAACGGCATAAGTCAGCCTCAACTTGTAAACCATCTTGTGCCACTCAACCAGTTAAAAGTACATGCAGTCTGTGATACTGTTTTACTCAAAAGGAAGAATTTTGAGTTTAAACACTTTGGTAACAAGAGTGAGACGTATGTAAAGTACTGATATTTATAGAGCTTCGGTATAATCTTGAATGCAAATTGTTATTAAAAACTTAAAATAACTTTAAACAAGTATAAGCTAAAAATGGACTTACTGAGGAGTTCTCTTATCCACAAACTGACGTTTTCCATCTCATCCTCTAAAAATCTCACACGGTGGTATTTAAAATGCATATTTGACATCGATCGAAATTTGTGCACTGATAACTTTATGGCTATTCGAGAAATATTCAGACGAAAAAGCAATCACACTGATATTTAAACAAAGAAACTGATGATAGAGAAAAATGAGTTTCTAAATTAGAAAGTATTTGTGTACTCTTTTTCAAAAAATCTAAAACTTATCCTCTCAATAGGTCAGATGAAACTCTATTATAAATCCTCTTCAATGTTCCATCTGTTTAAGTTTAAAACTTAGCTTGTGACTAACTGAAGAAAGCAAATAATCAAAAGAGCTTTGTAGGTATTGTCAACCAATCCGATGCTCTGTTCCCTGACAATATAATCAGCCAGACACAAAATGTCCAAAACAAGAAACGTCTTATAATTCCATTAACTCCTTATAATTCAATCCAAAATTCAAAACACTGTCCAAACGAATCAGCACAACAAAGAATATCAAGAGCCAAAACGAGAAATCTCTAACTGAGGTTCACGATACCACTAAAACCTAGTGCAAAACTATCGAAAGCATAGGAGATAGTATATGCTGGTACAGTATACTCAACAACTTCTACAAATATCACAGGATTAAGAACAAAACGATGTCGCGATCAAGTTCGGCTGAATTAAGCGACTTGCAGGAGAGGAATATACGACAGACCTTATGGCGCGAAGACTCGGATAGCATGTGAGGCAGCATCTCACAGGTGTCATTATGACCGTGAATACGAGGAAAGTCGTCTGCATTTCCAGCGTGAGGGGGTGCCATGCAAACAAGGAACATAAGGTGCAGCAAATGACATGCAAATGAGAGTCTTAAGAGCGCCCAGGCGAACCCACCTACTGGTAGAACACCACGTGCGAACAGGATAAGTTCGAAGCTTACTCGAACTTGTCGATTCTCGGGAAGATGCTCGTTGGTATTCAAAGAGTGGGATGAAAACTAAAAAGCTGAAATCTGTTGCTTATTAATGGTCATGCTAAGGTAGTACGGATTTTGTAATTAGGTTCTAGCTTAGTGTTAACTGATTAGCTAATTACTAATTTTATTATTAGGAGCATGATATTATACGATAAAGTAATTCTGTATCCACAGAGCAAAAACTTAACAAGAAATGTTAAAACCTATTAGTAGCAAAATCTTATTAAAACATAATATTGTGCCAAATCGTGTTAAAATAAAATAAGAGCAAAATCTTGTTAAAACCTAATAAGAGCGAAATCTTGTTAAAACACAATAAACAAGAGCAATGCTAAACTAATTGCACTTATAATAGTATACCTAAATGTGTAGAATTATAAGTTTTAAAGAACTACATTGAAAGTGAAGTATTTATTATCTGCTATATTTTGATATGCACAGAATATTACTTTAGAGTTTCGAATAACGTTAGGGATTATAGAGGTGAAATATCACTGAATAGACTGTAAAATTAAATTATTTACCATTAATTAAAAATATTTTTAATTAAGTGATTTATATAATATTTATCACTTTAAGTGATTGCCATTAATTAAAAAATATTTTTCAATTAATCACTTATATTGTGTGTATTAAGTGATGCTAAATCATCCGAACTGCTTGGTATCTCAGCAGCCGGTCGTCGGCAAAAAGAAGTATCTAATTTATTATAATCTTTCTTTTCAACCGCCTATTTTTCTTCTACCCTTAGAACTTAACCTATGCGAAAATAATTATCCCATTAATACTCATTCACACTTTTTTGGTATTAAAATATTTGTAAAAGTGTACTTAACATAAACTTTCTGTGGAGACAAATAAGTTCAAACGTAATCTGGATGTTACATTTACTATATGCTAGCCATATCTTTGTTCTTCAAAATCCCAAATCTTTCACATCAACCCTCAAAACCCATTGTCTTTCTAATCCACTGCTCAGGCTTGATCTCCTATCCGTAACGGCTTATAACGGCCTCGGGGCAGTTCAACCAAGATTTTATGTAGCGGAACCTCGCAATAAAATCAACGTCATCAACAATTTTTAGCTTTTTTTTTTTTTTTTTTAAATTTCTTTCTCTTTAAGCTCTGTCGACTGAAGAAGTTTCATATCCGAAATGTCTTCTTAACATTCCATCCATCGCTTCCGGAGGCACTTTGCACATCCTCGCGACAAGTTTCAGATTTCAAAGCCATCAGATCATTTGTTTTTAGATGCCGCGTGTCAGATCCAGTTGATCGAGATCTTTTACCACCATTAAAGCTCTAGATGATAATCGAATGTAAAGATGCATAAAAAAAAAAAAAAGCGTGCTGTAAATGGGATGGGACATTCAGGAAGTGGAAGTTACAAACCGGACTAGAACGGTAAGGGTGTTTGCATTCAAAGCGACCGATCTGATTTTCATCAGGGAAGACATAATAGCCAAAACAAATAAGCAATAGAACATAACTTCGGTTTATAAGTCACGCTTGATTGCATTGTGGAGCTATTAAAGGAATACATTTTAATCGATCCTCGAACTTTGTTACTCCAAATACGTGATCTGGCTCAGAACTGGTATTGGTGGAAATAGCGGTTAGAAAACTGAACTTGGACAAAGCAGCTTTCTTGAGCGAAAGATACCGTGCGATTATTGACACAGTTTTTATCCGAAAACAATAGAATAAATTTATCTAAACATACATCAACACATCATTAACATGGCTTCGTTAGCGCCTTTTAAAGTTGCGATCCAGGTTTGCGTGTAGAATATAGCATAATGTGGAGGAAATGCACAATGATTTCAGTTTGGGATAGCGTGGGAAGTTTGCATAAGAGCTTAGGCAGCTATAAATTAAACATTCTGATTAGTATGCGTTTGCTTGTTAACATAACAATGTATGATTGACACATAGCTGTAAGTATACTAAGTCAATGTCATGGTTGAAATAAAATGCTTTCGTAATTAGTTTCTGTATTTTTATCATATTATATTATAAACAATCTATATGAATTATTCTCTCACGTTGAACTAACTACAACAGGTTGGTTGAATTTTTCAGGTGCTAGGGCAATATGTAGGTTTTCCTGGGTCTAAATTTAACAAGAAAATTTCTTTGAGAGTGGAAACAATTCAATAATTAATATTGTCTTCGTCAAATACAACAACCTAAGCTGTATGTATTGCCTGCTTGGTAGTTTAAATGGATTTCATTATATTAATTGGGTAAATAAATTATTTGAAAAAATCAAGCCAAACTAAACGCGCTAGTAATTTTTAATACCAATACAAATGCATTAGTTTACTGCTAATGTATCAACTAAATGTTAATTACCGATACATTTTTTTAATTAGAAGGTTTTCTTATAAAGTCACTGAATGTACTTAAAATATCAATAATAACTATCAGACTTGGCAAAAATGCTGAAATCCAGACTGATAAACCTAGGTTATTCATTTTAGTGAAATATATATAATATTTCATGTACAGAATCGTATTTTTAAGATAATATATGGCCATTTACAATCCCACTTTATCACGTATATCATATTATGCTTATTTAAAATAGTATTAAAATCACCTATATAGCCACCAGATTCGTATTCCACATTGGAATAGCAATGTATTGTGGACCCCATGAGAATTAACATTAAGTACCTTCCAAAATGAATCACAATGTAGTTGGCAATGAAACCATGAAATGACACCGCTGATCAAAGATGACGCCTTGTTGGAACAGCGAAAATCAAGTGATTGCTAATTGTAGCAAACAAAATCTCACCGACTACGATTGACACCTTGACCACGCATTGCAGCTGAACATAATCGCAGTTATCTCCTTACTCAACTTATATTACCGAACGTTACCGATCAACTCTTCCACTGATCTAAAAATCTTCCTCTATAATTGCAGAGAAAAAAAATATCGCAATGGTCCATCTATAGCAAGGTCAACCGAAGCAAGGAAGAAATCATTCAGCATTTAGAATCGGAAGGAGGTTTCTTGCCACTTGTGGTGGCCAAAGCTAAGTTAATCTGAACTTGAGCGATGTGGACTAGAGAACCTGGATGTTTTTGTTATGCGCTAATGTGGACGCGCTCCAACTGGCATGTGGAAGGAAGGTATGAAGCTGTAATAAAAGCAGCTCTCTGGTAGAAGACGTGTAAGGATTTTATTCGTGATTCTCTAGTGAACAGAATTATTTGCAAACCACACTGGTTTAGTATTAAGATAAGTTTATTGACTGTTTTAACCTGGCAAGTAATGAGGATTATGTATGTGAAGTTACAGGTCAATTGTTATCCGCGGTCACTATGGTGCTTTGACAAGTGTATATTTAAAATTAGTAAAATATGAGCCCTATATTTTGACCCTTAAACTTTCAAAATAATTTTCAAAGTTAAAACAAGAATGATTTAGAATATGAACGATCACAAGCATGTAACAAGTGTCGCCATTCGATGCAACCCAACTTCTTCATTTCTTCTGCATACATAAGGTCCAAAATACGAGATTTAAAAGTTTTAATGAATTTTTTTCAGTTTCTAGCAGCTTTCTATCTCTACATTGAGGAATTTATCTCATTCATAAAAAGAAATAGAAGAATATAGTTCATTTACAAGAAAAAAAATATTATTATTTATTTGTGCATTATTCGAATGTATTTCAAAGCTAATAAATACTTATGAATGCAACAAAAAAAAGGGAGTAATAAAAGCGATTCGAATTTTACATGGAACTACATTTACACATCTACTTACAAAATAATAATAATAATAATAAAAAATTTATAATTAAATTTACTGCGTTTTTATCAGCATTCTAAAATAAATGAATAAAATAAAAAAAATTCAGTACATCGTTGATGCAAAGTCTATACTCCAACAGCGACACTGTGGTTCTCTGTGAGTTAACCAATGATTTAATTCTGATATGCATTTTTTCAAAACTATAACTCTTTAACAAATCTGCATCAGTGATTTCTCAATCTATTCCTAGATGTTGTATCAGAGCCACCATCTCAGCATTGAGGAGTAGGTGTCGCATGCTAATGTATTCCTAGGCGGGGTATGTCCCGTTCGTAGTATTTGGTGGGTGTCATCCGCTTACAATAAACCATCAAACAACCCCCGCCATCCAGACACATTCGACCTTCAATCGTCACGGGACAGTCTGTCTTGCGCAATCAGTTTATTTCCCACCAGGTGTGGATGGAAATGCATAATGGAGGTGGAAGGTGATATATTAGGGACATCTCTTTTCCGACCCGGTGTATCTAGAAATGCCCTTGTTGATGAAGATCTAAGAAAGGAGAAAAAGGGCTTGTTTGCAAGGTTAGGAGGTTTCTTCCCTACATTGAATTATAAATTTTAGCGTTTTTTATTATAATCACACAAAAGAATTTTGATGTGCTAATTATAGATATGGTAATGAATTCAGTTGCCATATGGAGTCTTTGAGATATTTTGTAATGGATGCATTTTCCAGACAGTTGAAATGTTTGAATGGCTTGGGTACATTTACTCAGACTTGTCAAGTAATGCGTCTGTAGCACCCCCCCCCCCCAACAGATGGCTTAATACGTTCCCTCCAGTAAGTTACTTTCCAACAAATTCAGTAGTATAAAGAGCCGAGTAACTCAACTTTACCTTGAGGATCCTTTTGGTAGACATGGGTTACAAAAGGGCTACTTTGGTGACCAGATGATGATGAAATAAACACGTAAAAACTAATTCTTCGATGAATGGAACACAAATAGCAGTTGACTAGCTAATTGCGAAAAAAAATATATCGCCACTCAAGCAAAAATAAATAAATAAAAATATCGGTCAACTTAATAAAGCTCTCCCAATCACACAATGGCAACCATCAACTGATGATAAAATGAATAGAATTCCATCCCTGATAAAATTCTAGAGGGAGAGTAATGTAACAGCCGCCCAACAGATGGCGTTGCACGTTCCCACCAGTAAATTAGTTTCCAAAAAAATTCAGTAGTATCAAAAGTCGAGTAACCCATCTTTATCTTAAGGATCCTTTTGGTAGACATGGGTTACAAAAGGGCTACACTTGAATGGGAAGCTAAAAACATTACATATAAATTAAAATACCATTGAAATATGTGTGTTAACACACATTAAATATTAATTAAAAAAAAAGTCAAAATAGCTTTTTGAAATCTTTGCCAGCGTGATATATAATATAACTATGAGGATACTACTCTTTGTTGATGATGTTTCACATCCTTCGGGAATTCAAGTAGATGCTGAAAATACTCATGTCTTAAATTAAGACTCTATTTGGCGCCTGAATCCAGGGCCACTTTAGCTTTATTTAAAGGTATTTCAATTTGAAGTGCGTATCTTCATTTTTTTTTTTGTTACCATGAGGTTGTCTGTGATTTTTTTCAACACAATAGTGAAGTTGAGTGGTCGCATCTGCACGGGAAATGTTAAAAAAGTTAACAAGTTAATCAATAACTTGTCATATATATGAAGTTGTTAAACTTTAAACCGCACTTCTCATTTTGAGCTCAGTTGCAGAGACAACTTTTGTGCTTAACAGGACAAAATAATATTTTGTTAAATAATTATCGATCGATTAACGCCTTTTCTAAAAACACGTTATATCCGGAATTTTCGGAAAGATTTTCAGACGTTATTTTTGCATACGAAAGACGTGGGGATCTAGAAATAATTTTAACACAATTTCTGCGAAAATATATCTGTGCACTTGTTATCTGATAGTGCTCATCATGGCTTGTCGTTAAGTAACAAGAATGATATAGTTTGAAAGATATTTCACTAATTAATAGCTTTAAGCTTCAACAAAGCGTTTCTTCAAATTGTGTTATCGTAAAATCACTTTTATGTAACTAAAGCCGCGCACCTTCCCCGTCTTCATAATGCGACACTCTCACACTCTTTAAATCTGAACATAATGGTGAACGTCAGGAAGTATAATTATTTATTTTAGGAAACTACAAGTTTATACGTTAAAAAAAAATCACTCTTGCTAACTAGCACAAATGTAAAATAGCCTTTTTAAAAGATGTAGCATAAATAAAATATTTTACTTTAGGGATATTGAATCATCGGTGTAATGTATTCTGATTTACAACTGCGATTAGCAATATCTTCGTGTAACGTTGTCATAAGTTTTTAAATGCCTTTAATAATAGTTACCAAATCTGTTTCTAGAAAATTACATTTATATTAGATCCGAAATACGGCGAAGTAGCATTTTATGGTCCAACACTCGAAATATTTCCCAAAATGTGAGATTATTAAGTAAAAATTGGCAGTAAGTTTTTCTTCTTTGAAAATCGATCATCTTTCAAATCAAGTTTAAACTTTCAAAATATTAAAGAAAAGAGAGAAAATCACATTGCAGAAACTGGCTTAAATTTTCTCAGTTTTTTATGCGATCATAACAGAGGTAAAAAATGGAGACATTTTACAAGGCAAAAAAAAAAAAAAAAAAAAAAGAACACCGGTCGTTTTAGGACAACATCAGATCAAAAATGTCTACTAGCAGCCACCTCAATCTAAAAGCAGAGCGACAATTTGACGGCTCTGAACTCATAAAATGCAGCGAGTCATTTGACGAGCTTGACATATGTGGGAAATTGTATTTTATTGCTAACCGTGTAAAATGGTTACTGTGGGAGTTCCACGAAAGATTGAATGGAACTATGCATAACATAAAGACCATTAACTCTAAACCAGAGTACACTTACTAACATTCACGTTGCGGCGATTTTAGGAATGTCAGTTAATAATGACATGATTTCTACGTTAGATGAACACAGCAACATAAACTGCTGGTACTAAGTTACTTCCTTGTTCAATGGCATCAACTTCTATGCACTTATCACACGCTTTTTTTTCTGTTGATGTGGATACTTCATAACGAGTCGCAAGACGAGTTTTTATAGCGAGCACAATAACAATGAGGCACCCCATTAGGGCTGTCAAATTTTGAAATAGATCCGATTGAATTTCAACCATACCAAATTAACTTCATTATAAAGGTTAATAGCTTTTACTTTTACCAAAGTGCTTATCTGATTGGTGGTTAGCTCGAATCGAGGATTGAGAAGAATGGGACTTGTCGAGGAGTACGCCCCGTGACCAAGACATTATCAGGCATTCCCACGTTCAACGGGACATTCTAGCACACGTTCAAAGTACAGGCCATAACGACTACAGATACCCAACAAAGGATAATAGCGACGCAAATGTATAATTACAACTCAAGAAGACATGTGCTTTTCTGGGAGATTTGAACCAGTTGCTAGTTAAAGGCGCGCCTCTATTTAAATAGATTGTTTGATTCCATTTGAATTTTGGATTGATTCTAATCTCTTCGAAATTCAGAGTAGAATGACTTCAAGAGGTTTGGGAAGTTAAGTGAAGAGGAGGATTTCAAAAGGCAAGGAAAGTTTAAAATTGAATGGTTTTTGCAAAAGGAAATGCCGTGATGTTGGCTGAGAAGCGTATTGTAATGATAAGGAGTAAGTATAAAATGTCAATCTGAGAGATTAGAGGCTAAGAAATAAATGCATTTGTTTTCATATTTTGTCCATAAAAGCATCGTGCCTATAATAGTATTATCGATATAAAACAACCTCCTTATATATCGCCGCATAAATGTGCATACCTGTTTAAATCATGGAATGTAGTACCTTGAATGTGCTTGGTTTACAGAATTAGCGAACGATATTTATTGTTGGTTTTGTAGAATAATCAAAACTTCCTATGATTTTGCAATGCACCATTTCTGAATACTTAAACAAAATTCGAGATCCTACGAATCCAGCAATTTCAACAATTTTGTTAGTAAATACTTGCTATTCCGCAGCTACCTATTAAAGAGCACTATCAACATGGCAGACTTTCAATTGCTTTGGTAATATTTTAGATTCAGATTGATGAACAATAAAACATGTGGACACTTAGCTAAACACAAAAAATATAATGACGATTTTTAAAAAAGAACGACGATTTCAACTCAATCCTAATCTCAATTTCCTCAGTCCATATGGCCACATATGATGAGTGATAAACCTTTTGTAAGCAAATGCATTATTTCAGTTACTGAAGTCCAAATCATTGCCTTAAAAATGTCTTGCAGTTCTAAGCGCTGTGTGATTAAGAAAGAAGAGGAAACATGTTTTAGTTTTAAAAAATAGACAATTTATTCAGTGTTGTTTTTAATATGCCAATTTAAACATTTGACGATCATAAAGTCAATCTTCTTGTCAGTACATCGCTTGTACGAGCAAACCATAGCTTAAACATTATATTAATCCAAGATTAAATTCGAACCATCAGTTCACAATGGAAGCAAGTTTACTAAAACCGAAAATCAACAATCTCAGTTGACCTTACCATTAACTAAGGAAGGTGCCGTGCTGTAACTACAACTGCAGTTCCCATCAGGACGTTTTAAGAAGCAAAGAAACACGATCAATCACACGATTTTTTAAGCAAAAACATTAACTTCCAACCATTTAAGAAAACAAATGCCCTTTTCCCTGAAAAGAAATCACTAATTTATTCACGAATTCCAATTTAATTCTGAAGAGACTTGGATAAAACAAGCGAAGGCCTTGATGGTAGGATTCGCGTTACGTGGTCATCCGAGAAGATACTGTCATCCGTGAATGACAAACAGTCCATCTCGGGTTTACCTGCAGCGACCGTGACCTACCTAAACAAGAGGGTGAAAGTTGTAGGAATACAGAACAAGGCAAGTAGAGAATAGAAGCTTCTGTCTCATAACTTTTTATTCCCTCAGGAGGATATAACTGAACATGTATTTATTGAGACTGAATACCACGATCTCTATAAGCTTAAGGTCCGAACCAGGGATTAAGCTATTTGTGTATTTTCAGCAAAATGCTTCTAAACTTTGTTACATGCTAAAATCAAAAAGTATCGTTTAGCTCTTTTTCTAAAACATTTTGACACAAAATGTGCAAAATCAAGTGTAGTCATCAACCTAAAAGTACAATGAAGCTAAAGGGTGAAAGGTATTTTTCCAGTTGATATTTGGTAAAAAATAGCTTCATATATGAAAAGTTAATAATTCAAAATATACTTTAAAGTTTCTGAAAATTTTTGAGTCCCCTCCCCCCAATTTAAGATTATCCAACCAATTCATGTCCAGTGGTACTTAGTATAATATTCCCCCAGAGACACTTAAGATAAACTCAGATTTAGAAAAAAAATTCAAATTTGTCAAAAACTTTAAAAATATACTTACTATTCACAGTCCCCTTAATTCAATTTGATTTACGAGGAAAAATCCAAGCTTTCCTAAATTTCCAGGTATGTCCCAACACTCGACTATGAGGGCACCCTCGAAACTGGTGCCTTGTTATGTATTCTGCCTTAACGAAAAGGATAAACAAATGAAGAACAAGTTGAAAGAAAGGTTCACGTCACTAGTAAGTGGTTTCGAGAAAAACGAAATTTAAAAGTTTTGAAAATGATGCACGTTGAACTTTTACTTTTTTTTTTTTTTTTTAATTTTAATTTCCAACTCTAATCGTTCTTTCCTCTTGACCAGCGTTAGCCACTACGCAGCCCGCGACAGATTTTTCTGCGGCCCGTTGGCAGCACAGAAGATTTAAAAAAAAATCAATTTCACGGTATGGACTTTTTTTTCATAACTATAATCTATCTGAAATAGTAAGTGTTAACTATGTTGAACAGAGTTCTCCACTACGTGTCAGAAGAAACTATATGAAGAAGCTTTCAGCAAGATGGTTTTCATCAAGAACAAATTAAGGAATAACTTCCTGAATCTCATTTGGACAATTTATTAAGATTGGCTGCAACCAATACTGTGACTGACATTGACTTTATCATAAAATAAACTGAACAATTTCGACCATCATCGTCTCGCAATGGATATTGACTAAAACAGAGTAACCTGGAAGTACAGTTTAAATATTTTTATTGAAAGTTAGATCAAGTCTCATTGTCATATTAGAACTAAAGATTCACTTCTTTTAAGATATGATATACTAATAATCAAAATTATTATATTTTAATAATTAAAAAAAATATCAAATGTAATTTTATTAAGATAAAAAGATATATTTTTTTCTTTCAGTTTTACGAAATAACACGTATTTTTAAATCGTAATAATCAAAGGATACATATATTGGTGTATCTGGCCCGCGAAGAGCTCCAATATAAGTCATACGGCCCGCCTCTAAAAGTTAGTGGCGAACGCTGCTCTTGACGATATGTCATTTTTTAGTACCTCTAATTAACAAAATAACGTTTTTTCGGGGGGAAAAATTAAACTCTAATCATTCGTCTCCCTTTTCCTGCAATTTATGAGGCAACCATCTTTTCTTTGCATCAACCTTGGCCACCGTGTAGTTTCCTGGTGGGACGTTTACAATTTCTTCAATGGAGGATGGTCAATGTGACAGGATATTTTTTTTATTTTTTTTTATGAATGAACTGCGTGTTTCCTTTCGGTTTGGGTTTCTACTATAAAAATTACGAACGGGGGTTGTGAGATGATTAATAGTATTTAAAAACATACAGGAGTTATGATAAATACTTCCCGGATTAAGATCTATATAGGCAGGACTGGGTATGTTTCTGTAGTTTTATGTATATTTTTTTATGTTAGAGCGTAGGTGAGGGTTCGTGGATGGAAAATTACCGGGCCTTTTCGTCAAACGTAGGAGCTGTGTTATTCAATTTTTGCGAATATATTCATGGCTGGATAATAGCCAACTTTAATTGATGGGCTTTGCTTTCTTATCTGCATAATGGTTTCTTTTATGTTACAATGCATGGATCGCGGGTGTTGAAAGAAGATACTTGACAAAAGAAGGTCAACTATTATATTTCATCCGAAAAGTGCTGCGTTTTGCGGATCAAAATAGCATTTGCATTTTTAAATAAAGATACCAAGTTCATCCTTTTTCTTAGAATTATTGTAAAGTTTTGATCTTTTCTGCAACTCAAAAATAAAATTTGTTTTCTATAAGTGCTACACAATTGGTATGTTAGGGTAACATTGCCTCAGACACAATCCAGGGTTCCCACTCTTATAGAAGACAACAATTTAAGGACTTAAAAGGACCTTTTTAGTAAAATTCAAGGACCATAAAATTACATACTCTAGAAATAAAAATACAAAATGGAGATTATCAGTGGTCACTTAAAAATTCAATGAAATTATCCTTTTTTCAAGGACTTTCTTCAAAGACCTAATTTCATAAAAAAAAAAAAAAAAAAATTCAAGGACTTTCCAGGACCCTACGAAAATAATGTATCCTGACCTACAATAACATAAAGTATTTTATGAATATAATTTCTTTTTCTCACTGAACACTCTCACTCATGAACAAAAATTCTAAAATTCAAGAGATCAATGCTATGTGAGCCTTTTATTTACTTTCATTAAGGTTGGGCATCAATGCAAATAATAGATAGGTAAATTTTAGCATGACTAATATTTGGGAGCGAATACTCACTTTCCTTTAAATTAATTAAAAACCCACTTTTTAGAGAAACATTTGAATGTCTATATTATGCATGTAATATAGTTGAAGGTGTTCTTTTTTTTTTAAATTACCAGAATTTCATTCTTATATATCCGAAATCTACAGGGAGGTAACACAGCAACGGAGTTAGACAGGAAAACTACTTATAACAAATAATTGTCTTTGTCTACGTAATGGCATGGTGGATATAAATTACTTGGGCTAAAACAATGCATACAGCTTTATTGCTTAACTAATTTGTGTCCCCACTGCAATACTATATTATATACGTATATTATAACGGAGCAATATTTTACAAATGTGTAGATGAACTGTAGAAGTGAAGCATAGCTTCTTCTCTGATTAGAATAACTAATCAAAATCATTTTTCTTTAAATCAGCGTTTAAGCTGGGAGAAGGGGGAGAGGGTACACAATTTCTTTAAAATGCCAAAAGGATCATGAGTTCAATCTTCCTTAATGTTCAACCAAGGGGAAAAAGAAGAAGAAACTTTTTATTGTAAAATCATTATGAACTATAAAAATTAAGATATTTTTTTTTATCAAACATCAGCTGGAAAAATATGTTTCAGCTTTCATCTTGTGTGTTCTTTTAGATTCATAATTAATCTTTGGATAACAAAAATGATGATTTTACGAATTTTGTACAAAAGAACAAAATTGCAATTGTTAATTCCAGCACTTAAGAAAGTTCTTTAGCATTTTGCTAAAAAGAGCCCCCCCCCCCCCATACCCACAGCTTAATCCCTGCTTTAAATTAAATAAGCAATTCTTCAATTCTTCAAAATATTTCAGCAACGGAGTCCCAGAAGTGTTGTATAACGCTATATAACTACGCATAGCAAATCATTTTCTTTGTTTACTTAATGACATGGTGGATATAAATTAGTTAAGTAGCAGTGTACAGTTTCATTATACCAAACTAATTTGTGTCCACCATTTAATTACTTACATAATACGAATATCCAAACGAAACAAAATTTTACGAATGTACAACTGTATGAAGAATTAACACAGACCTTCCAATAAAATTTGAATAAGTATCCAACTTCACTTTTCTCTGTTTTATTTCCATATTCATCACCAAAGTGACACAGTCCTCTCTGCTTTATCACAGAGCACTGAAAGAGAACTAATCCCCACCAAGTACAATCCGCACCCATCTTCCTCACCGGAATCAGCAGGAATTAAAAATAAAATGTTGACATATAATCACCTCTGGCTCTTTGTTTCAGATGACTGAGCAAAGACCTGATGAGATATTAGGCGTCGTTAAACGCTTATCGCCGATGGATCTTCTTTGTAAATCATAGGGTAGGAGCAATAACCATAAATGCCAATTATGTTCTATGACCTGAGTCGTTTAGGCCGAGTTTTTCAACTGGATTGTTTTATTGCTCTTGTGAAACAAACAGTTTCGAAAATTCTATTATTGTCGAAAGTAACCTAATCTACGATTGTGTAGTGAACCTGAAAGAAATATATAAACCTGATTTTGATTTTTGTCCTTCAGTGTCCTTGACAATGAATAGCTTTTAAACAATTACACATTGTGTCATTTGATAGAAAATCAAAGCTAAAAACCATCAAAAGTTGTCAAAAACCGTGCCCATTTGTGTTTTCCCAGATAGCACAACAGTATTAGACAACGTCGGGCACCTGGATTCTAGAAGACACGATAATTCTTGGCAAAACTCAAGCACAGTTCCACAATGCACGATTTTTTTTTTTTTTTAAATAAACATGTCAGAAACATCACAAAACATATATTTGCTCACTGTCCTTTCTTATGGATAAAATATTTCAATTTTAAAACTGTGCATCAACATTTCGAAACTTCCGGTACATTTTACCCAGCATAGGGCAAGTTTGGCTAGCAACGGTATCCAACGGCCAGTTTATAACGTTCAACATCGGGATTCGCCAATGTCAGCCATTATAGGCCAATGTTGCTTTGCTTCTCGAGACATTACAGGTTTTCATAGTAACTATAGTCATTATTGGAATATGATAGTTTATTTTTCTGAGAAAAAGATAATTTTATTTACTCGATAATTTGTGCTAAATACCCACAGGTAGCGCATACTTTTTAAAAACCTGGTGGTACTAAATTACAATGATGTCAGACCATAAGTAGTTTATATACAGGGTGTTCATAAAGTAACTATGCAGTGGCGTGTGCTCTTTAATTCTGTTTCTATGTTTGCAGGTTAAATCCCTACAAATTGTTGATAGGATAAAGTTTAAAAATTGAGTGAGAAGAATTCTCCGGAAACTCATGACGGATAAGTTTCGTCCAAGTCCAGGGGCAGCACTTTGGACATCTCCTCTAGTTTAACACACGGCATAGTTATTTATGAACACCCTGTAGATGCCAGAGACATTTTCATAAAACAAGTCAACATATTCACCAAATGGTACAACTTACCTAATGTCTTATTGAGCCAGTCCGCCAGATCTTCTTTGAGGGGTATCAAATGCTGTTCCTGCTTCATGGCTATCTTCATCTGCAACGCGTCTACTTCTTCCTGAGTCATACCTGTGCACTTTCTACTCCAAGTGGCCATGGTCTCAATTACAAACCATCCTGAAGCATCTTCCACTCCACATTTGAACGTGAAATTGTATAAAAAGTTTATCCTAAGGTGTGAACATTCGTCAGTAATAGGCTGTTACGAAATGCTGTCTTTTTCTTCAATAGACCCTAGTGAAACACACGAAACTGATGGTGTGCGCATTACCGTTGATGATGGGGTTTCATAAACTAAAAATGAATATAATTTGTTAGTTTTTAATGGTATTTGATGTATGTAAAGTTTTTTCACTAAACCAATAAAATTGTGACATATTTGGTTTTGATTACTATAAAATATCCAATATTAAATCACACTTGTGAAGAAGTACAACAATTATTAGTTAATATTATTGAAAAAGTGGGTCGTAAAATAATTGACCGTGAAAGGAATATCAAAAGCATGAATAAATAAAAAATAAAAATAATTATATAAAAAGGCAGTAAAGTAATAAAACTTAATACCCACATAATATTGTAACATATACCAAGTTTAAATGTTTCAATAATAAAGTATATCGTTCAGAAAATAATGAGATATATACGAAGTTAACTTTTATAATAATAGAACGTAATTTGAACGTAATGATTTGCACATCAGTACCTGCTATTAACTAACTTATAATGAAATATAAACGAAGTTAAATGTTATAAAGTACATTTAAACTAATAAAACGTAATAAATTAGATTGATTAGTTTGTACGTCCAAAGATCTATTTTTGTGCACGATAAATGCTACTCAGGTCAAGACCTACAGCTGCTTAATGTAAATTCCAAACCACAAAGAACATCTATGCCTAATATAAGATTCGAACCCAGCATCTTTGGGATGCGAGACCACTCTATGCTGTAAGCTTTTGATCATAAGAAATTATTGGCGCATTATCAGTGCCGATAGAGAAGTTATTTGTTTACATTGATATCTTAGAAAATACCACTTGACTGTATTGTTTGCCTAACATCATGCTCTAAGTCAGGTACTTGGCTTTATCTCAGTCGTTTTTCTTAATATTTACGATAAAGGATGCTTGAAATAACCGCAGTGCAAATACAGATTATGAAAATATCACGTTGATACATTTACTAAGACAGCACAAAATAATATTTCCCTGTCAATAACTTTTTCCAAGCTTCTAAAACAATTCACTAGAATGCAAAAGAACGGAAGTATAGACTGATACTGTCAGTGGCTGCCAGCCTGTAAATTGATTGGAAGACCACTACCATCGTTGATTGGAAAGTCAGTTTTGCCTTTACACAGAGCCAGCACTGGGTCAATCCAGTTATTGAGTAAGCATTGTATCATCTGCCGGTGGTCACGGGAGAACGCAGGTAATTGGATGAAGGACGTGACGTGCCAGTAAATATAAAATATTTTATTTGCTGTAGTCGCCAGTATTAGAGACGATCACGTGACAAGGTGACTCCAGTAAATGGAATGCAGCGTTTATACAGCGCCAGCACTGAAGTCTATTGACAGGCGATCTCAATTACTACACCGACTGATAACGTGTAAATCAGTTTGACGTAGTTTTTTGGAAAGAGGAAATTAGATAAAGTAAAAAACAAATACAATTTTTTGAATTACAAAATAATGCGTAAATCAGTTCGATGTGTTTTAAAATGTATTATAATTATCAAGATTATTTAAAAACATATTTCTTAGATTGTACCTTTGTCAGGGTTCCCACTCAAATCACAGAAGGAAAATCAATGACTTTTAAGGATCTAAATAATGATTTTAAGGACCTTTGAAAATTTGTTTTCTGGCATCATATCTATGCACAAATTTTCAATAAAGTATATTCCACCAAAAAAGTTAAAGTTGGCCCATGTGTAAGAATTCCGATAGGGGTCTAATAAGTGGCGGTCACGTGGGGATGACAAGTCTGAGTTTCATTTTTATAAATTTTGCAGTTGGTCACACAACATCCGAAAAAAATTTGGAATGTTATGGACCTCTAAGCATTTTTAAGGACTTTTAAGCACCTCTAAGCATTTCTAAGTACTTTCAAGGCCTTGAAAACAAGTTCAAAAATATTAAGCACTTTTAATGACCGTGAGAATCCTGTTTATGTAACACTATCATTTTAGGAGTTCAGGGGTCAGTCTAAGAATTACTACTGGATCGCGTCTAGTATGAATTTTCAATTATATTTGAGCAAATTATTTCAGTTTCCAAATAATTCCACGAAAAATTTCAAAAACAAAACGCAGATTGTATCAAAGAAAGAGACCTTTTTCTTGAAAATATACAACTCAATAAAATATGGATATATTTATCAAGTATTAGTTTGAGCAGGCACTTTTTAAAAACTTGCTTTTTTTTTTTTTTTTTAAAGATAAGAATGTAAATCTTTGTAAAGGATCCTATTTCCAAACAGTGTATTTGGCGAAGGACGCTTTTTCTAAATTGCAATTTTGTCAAAGCTCAGTAAATGGAACCAAATTTCTACTCCCATTTACCAATCAACTGCGCTCTCCCATGACCACCAACATACGGGTTAAAATCGCTCATTAGCTGAATTTATTAAGCCAACATTCCGATTAACACATGACAGTAACCTTCCACTCAACTTATCGACTAGCGTTGAAGGCACTGACAGCGTGTATTACATCATCACCTGGAGTTGGATTGCTTAAGAACATGTGTTCATCACATAAGCAACAGTTTTATAAAAGACCTATTCTATGCAAAGTATGCTTAAATATTCATCTCTCCTTACAGCTAAAGGAGCTTCCATCCATATCATGAAACATTATTATTAATCAATACCATGCATATAGAAAGTAAAAGGGGGAACTTTCCCCAGGGAGAAATGATTCTTCCCAATTCCCCTAAATCCAGATCTTCTCTGTCCCGCGGGACATCGCCAATCCTCAACAGCAACTTTCTTCCATTCTTCTCTTCTCACCAATTGCCCCCAATACTCCGAAAGCACAAATCCCCCAATGTCCCCAATCATTCAATCACAATTCATTCAGTTACATTTATGCGGAGCCGCAGAGCTGGTAGGTAGGAAAGGGAAGGGGTCCAATACATTTTCAAATTGCCTCGATTGCGTCATCGGAAGGCCGTTTCATTTGAAAGCACTGCAAAATGCAATGATAAAAAAAAAATTAGATTCTTATTTAATTGACAATTGGCTTTTAAGTCTAGATATTGGTAAATTAGTAAAGATTATGTTTGGAAAATATTTTCAGTCCGTACTGGTTCTCAACAAAATTTCAATTATAGTAAAAAAATCTTGGATATCTGCTTCAAAAGACCCTTCACAATAATGCATATAAATAAAGGGTCTTTTACTAAATTCAACGCCTCTAAAGAGATAACCTTGAAACTACTATTTCGTTCAAAATTTATTTGCACTTTATAACATATTTCCACAAGTATGAAGGTTTTTTTTTTACATACTTGATAATTTACATAAAAAAAATTAAACATTAAAATTTTCATAAAACTATTTTACAATTTGCAATTTTTCCTCTCTTTCAAAAAATAGAAAATCTGTAGAAATTTCTAGACAGACCCCGATGTGAATTGTATTTGTTATTTCACAATAAAAAGAAACAAAAGAAGCTCTCTATTTTCTTTTTACATCAGTATGCACAAGGATTAAGGATCTTACCGTAAATTGCGAGAAAAGCAGATTATTACAGCTTATCATACAATACCTTATTATTCACCAATCATTCTCAGTGGCAGAAAATGAGGTTCCAAAGTTTTCCGAAAGTGACGAGAATGCGAACTTCAAAACTTGGGCACTATACCCACTAATAGAGAGGGGACAACTCCCCCTCTACAACCCATTATCTCCGCTACTGATTCGACCACTTTACTTCAAGCAAAATACAAATTAATCAACAAACGTAAAACTCAATCAACAAACGTAATGTCACTTGTTTCACCGTTTACCAAACTTCAAGTAATTGAACAATCTCAGAATGTCTGTCCACCAAGAATCCCCCCCCCCCCCCATCCCCAAAATCGTCTATTAGACCATCCCATCAACGAAAACATCACAAGAAATACACCCACCAGATACAAATGAAAATTACGAGTCCGGCGCTCCTTCAGCTTAGCAGCCTTAGACGATGTCGTGACGTCGCAAGGTCGTCCGTGATCGATCCGCCATGGTTTCCATGACGACGAACTCTCTTCCTCTTGGGCTTCCCCCTTCATCATATGGGAGGATCGATAATGGATTCAGACAGGGAAGTGTAGAGGAATGCGATGGATAAGGATTGCACTCGAGTGTACGCAGGGGAGTGTTTACGATTTGGTTTGGACGGAAGTCTGGAGATTTGAAAATGGCGTTGGGTACAAGAAGATTGTGCAGTGTTTTTGGAAATGTGGATTGAATCTCCGATTTTATAAAGGGCATTTTAAGATGCTGCGTTAAAAAAAAAAAAAAAAAAGCACTTATAGCCATTATACCCAAAAGTTTAATCTTTACATCCAATTTTGTCAAGTAACTGTTGCCACTCCATTTACCTAGGTAGCACAGCAGTATTGACAAATGTTAAAAACAGAACTTTTGAAAGATAGTGCAATCCTGCACATAATTCAAGCATCAATCCTAATTAAACAATTTTTTTTCTAATTAAACATGTCAAAAATATCATAATTTTTTTTTTTTTTTTTTTTGCCTCTAGTCCTTCCCAATAAATAAAATACTTCAATTTTAAAACTGTGCGTCGATATTTCAAAACTTCGAATATATTTTATTCAGTATTGGCCGAGATTGACCAATATCGGTAACAACGGTAGTTATCCAACGTCTCATAATATTAGCTACTGTTGTTGTGCTATTGGGATAACTTACGAACTTCCGCTAAATTGTAATATATTAGTTTCTGTAATCCAGTAACTGATTATATTGTGACCTTCTATTTATAACTCTCCTTATACTCTACTACTAACGCCATCTATGGACGTGGTTGACCTACTTAGAGTAGATAATTATTTAGTTAACTCCTTCGCTAGAACAGCAGACACTTGAGGAGTGGAATTCCCCCCAGAGTTGTACATGTTCCAAGTATAATTGTATTAATGTTTATCTTGTGGTGTGTGCGTGACTTGTAAATAATTATTTGTGTTTATATCTTATTAAACTTCTAACATCACACCGTTAATGGATATTATTTTGAGTCACCCATTCATCACACTATGATATATCATGTAACCGAAATCTCTGGAATTGTTTCATAGCTAATGCGAACATCTATAATTTTATAATTTTTCGTGATTTGAAAGATCAGTGCTTCTGAAAATAGTATGGTTACGTTTAATAAACTTTGCTTACAGATTATTGAAGATAGTTTAGTCAATGGTTGCAGCAATAATAATTATTCAACTTTGATGTTTTGAGAAGAGTCTTAAGAATTAAACTGTGTCCATAGAAATGTATTCTACTAAAAAATATTTAAAATGTTCCAAAGTCCTTCTTTTTAATAGTCATGCTTATTTTATATATAGTAATTTACTTATAGTAATTTTTCTTTATTTATAGTAATTTAATAATAAGAAAAGAAAGAAAAAAAAGATTTTTATATTGATCGTAAATTAACAAAGTTTTACGGGAAATAACTAGCAGTCATTTTATTATTAATTTTTTAAAAATGTTTTGTAATGTAGCTACTAAAAACTTGATTTAGTGTAAATCCTAAAAAAAATTCATACGTTTTAAAGCTATATGTCAGTAGATATTGTAATAAAAAAAAAAAAAAAAAAAAAAAAACACGAAGCATAAGGTCATTGGGACGACAAACTCACCATCTTCCTGAAATGATAAATTGTACACAAAGAATTATAATACCAATTTCTGCTGTTTTGTAAACCCATTTTAAAATGTGTATACTCCCTTATTAAATTGTTCTTCAAACACATTTCTTTCATACATGACGTGTTTTCAATCACACAGTGGTAAAATTTTGGACAATTCATTAATTATTCATTGAATGAGTGGAGAAAAAATGAGATTCCCTAAATTATTATTTTTAAAATAGTAACAAAAGTTACCTTATAGATAGCCTCTGAAGTATTTTTTATTTTTGTAACAGAACTGTATCACGTACACGAGTGAAATATGTTCCCTTTAAGACTTACTAATCGAAAATCCATCGCTCGCATTTGTTTTACTTATTGTTCAATGTACCTAAAACGAGTTACCAAGAAGAAAAAAAATACCATCCTACATAATTTTTTCTTAAAAACACGCAAAATTTATATATTTCCAGAAATTAAAAGAACATAAAAATTAACTCTAGTGAGACAAATCATCCCAAAAATTGCACCAAAATCAATAAAAGTCAACGTTGCTCATTTTCTTTTTCACCCAATTTTAAAGCGGTAGTATGGGTGCTGAGTACTTTTTGCTTTTTTTCATACTTGAAAACTAATTACCACTTCCATCACAGTCCTCTTCTCCCAACTCATAAGTGTTACTCATGTTTTTTTTTTTAAACGCGTTTAAAAGAAAAAATTGCCTAGTTGAACGGCATATTCGAGGTTCTTCAAAAGTTGCTTGTCAAGCAAAGAAATGATGCATTATTTGAAAACTGCAATTAGTATTTGGAGTCGCAATTAAAATTGTGAACACTTTCTGAAATACTTTTCAAACTGAATGAATTTCAAAATAAATTATAAGTCCTTTAAAAAACATGAACAGGTTAAAATTCATAAGCTTTTTAACCTTGAATATTAACTTTGAATAAATATTTATGAGAAAAATATGCTTTTCAAATAATACGCTAATCCTCTTTTCAGAATTTTTTTTTATTCTACTTTTCTTGCTTTACAAGCCATTCAGTTTATAATTTTCCAGATTTATAAGTTTCTCCTCGATGACATTAAAATAACTGTATTCATTCTTCCAATTATATCAGAATGTAATAAGAAAGAAAATGATTGATTATTATGCCGAATCTTCATATTTTTTTCTTTTCCAAAATATATACTTCTAGCATATTTTAACATGAATTCTCCAGGAACAAACCCTGTTCAATTTGACATGAAACTCAACAAACGTAATCATATTGAATTGTCCAACTAATATAAGGGAACAATGGCCATCGTGAGGAAATTGGCTACTGAGATTACTGAGGATATATTAATTGCGCAGGAAAATGGGTTTTCATTTGCCTGATGGGAAGTAAGTGTTAGGTTTGTGTATTTATAATTATAAAACCAAGTGATTTATCGTTTTAGAACGGTATCTTTATTAGACGTGATATTTTAGCTGCAAAATCCCGCTTTGGAAATTATATAAGGCATGCCCAAATGAAAAGGACACTATAATTACATGTAAGGAAATATTAATAATAATATTAGGGCAATTGTCTGCTGTGCACACAAGACATTTTGGCTCTTTTTTCTACTCGTAAACAAATTAAAATTCTAAAATTATGACGATTCTAGCACAGTTTTGTTTTTGTTTTATATAACTCTAGTTGGTGGAAAAGTTATATTAAAAAGTAACTATCTTAACTAGGTCAAATATACATTTATAAGCCACCGACGCACGGGACATGTCCGTGGGTCGGTGGATATAAATGCATATTTGACCTAATTAAAGTACTTATTTTTCCATATAACTTTGTCACCAAGTAATTTTATATAAAATTAAACCATAACTAATAGATTCATCTTAATTTTAGAATTCTTATATCTTTACGAGTAGAAAAAAAGAGCCAAAAATGTCCCGTGGGTCAGCCAGAGAATTGCCCATCATAATTACAGTTAATCTGAAACGATACAGCTGTAAATAAACGCTATTGACGTTGAAACATTGGTCCCAACGAATAAGAAGAGAGTGGATGGCTTCAGCGTAGAAACTTCTGGGTTGCTGACGGATCTAATTTTCCACGTTGTCCTAAACTTCCTAGTCACAGCTGAATCTTCGACATTTAAGACACTTTTTTAAAAGGCAACCGGAATTATGGTGCACCGTGTAAAACACTTCTATCTGTGCCCCTCCTTCATCTTGCAATAAATTTCTGAAACATTCTCCTTTTCTTCTCGAATAAATATGATAACTGTTCTTTGCGCTGATGTGGAGGAATCCAACATGCAACGAACTGCTGAAACATCTCTCCAGAAAAGACGATACTGATGAGGAGCAGTTAATAACGCATGTGCAATTGGGAATACCACCTCCCGACACCATTTGTCGGTTAACACTTTGATTAATTGGGATTTTTTTACAACGTCACTACATCTAAGGTCTTCTTTTCATTTAAACACACCTTATATAGTTTCTCGGATTTTAAAGGTAGAAATACTTTTGTGCAACGCCGTTCATCCGGACTAAGGGGCTGGGATGTCACTTGGGCCATATGCTAGCCAAGCAACAAATCTTATATTTTCCTTTAGAATTATTTCCATGACCAATATATATAAAAAAAAAACTTCCTTTGTTATTATTTGCGATCAAATAACTAAGAGAGTTGACTGTGAGCCTCGGCAGCAGAAAGTATGAAAGCAATGACCGAAAGAAAGGCTCTGCAAGTGTTTATGAAAGTGAACTGGTAGCTGCAAAACAAAGCTGAAAATCAGCAAAAGAAAAGGGAAACAATGATTGGAAGAAAACAAGGGCAGGAAAACTCGACTCAAGTGGTATTTGTTGATGATTTTAAAGAAGAAACAGGTTGTCTTTACTGCAATAGAAGTTAAAATCACAAAATCAATCAGTTCAATGCTAAATTTATTCCTTTTGGGTTCACGGACTTTATGTTAGAGACGAAGAAAATATCCCTTCATTTCTTTGCGAAAATTACAACTTTTTACTTTTAATTTTATAGCATTCTTAGAAATAATTATATGTTATTTTATAAATTGAAACCGTTCTTGATTACTCATTTTCGACTTTGAATCTAGTGGTCACTTCACCTGACATGAGCGGGCAAAGAGCCCATTTGAGTGCTTTTCGAAAACTAATTAGTTTAGGACAATTAATCCAGAAGTAATTAAAGTCTATAGCATTCCTACAAATAAAATACATTAATTTTTAAACTTAACCCGTTCTTAATTGCCCATTTTTTATTTCGAATCGAAGTGGACTCTTGGCCAATAAAATGGCCATTTGAACAACAATATTGATAAAAGAAACAAAGTAGTTATTTTAAGTACACTTAATACTAAAGGGATTTTGATGCCATTACGTCGATAACAATTCATCCTAAGAATCAGATCAGTAAGCAAACCTTAACTTGGTCACATTTACCTTCTCTCTCCTTCTATAAATAAATCAATTTAATAAAATTAAGAACTATAGTTCATTCATAGAAGGAGTAATTCAATTCTGAAACTGTGAAGCCTTTTACTGACACTAAGGCCACGCTTCATTGGTTTTCCCATGATCACGTTTTATCGATAATTCCATTCAAGATAAAAATCCGACATGATGTATTTTTATAAATCGCGTTCGGGTATATTTGTGTGTTACTGACCCATATTTTTTTTTTTTTTTTTTTTTTTTTTTTTAAGTTTCATTTAACTCACCATGAGTTTCTGTAGGCTTCTAGTCTGTAGAGAATTGAATGTTTTATATGTTAGCTTTTAAGCAAAGTCTATTATGCGATCGGAATAAGAACTGGAAATTCAACTTACCTACACTACGAGCAAACCAGATTCAAATCTATTGGTGTAGCAGTCTGGTTTTTCTTTAAACAAAAGATTTCGTAGTGGGTTATTCAACTAACGCTGTTGTAAATTATCTTGAACGTTTTTCTTTAAAATGGGCTATATTCAATGCTCTATTACTGTAAAGATAATTAAACCGAATCGTTCAGTTTCAAGAGAGAGTTTATTTTTGTCATGAAATGCGAAAATAGATTTTCTCTCAATAGGTTTTTTTTAGTGATTGTGAGTTTCGTAAATTAAAACCCTAACTTTGTAAATGAAATACGCAAATTGTAAAGGAAAATATTTGGAATAAAAGAACGACAGCTTAGAACTATCACAGCAACTGAAAACTTTCTGTGAGCAAGATTCTATATTTGACATAAGGAAATGTTGAGCGCATGTCATTTTACTGTCAATTAAAATAGACACTTATTTGCAAATTAATTTTGAAAGCAGATCTATTGAAAAATATATGAAAGTTTACTACACATTGTAAGGAGCCTAAAGCGCCTATTGAAAAATGATGAATATAACAAACTAACACTTTAACTTAATGTACGAAAAAAAAAAGGAAAAAAAAAAAAAGAAAAAAGAAACTTATTTCTAATATGAAAATTATTTCTGATAAATATATATATGAAATAGAAATTTTGCTCACGTAATTTATTGTATACAAAATTTATGCGGTGCTATCTTATAGCATTACAGAGTCAGTCAGTGATTGAGTGATAAATTCAACTCTTAAAGTAATTCAGGGTGGCCACAAAATTCAGGAAAAAAAGTTCCCTGATAATTCCCTGACAGATTTCTAAAAAATTTTCTGATTATAGGGCAAACTTTTTTTCAAGTTCCCCCGATCTTCTTAGGTTTTCCAGACACCCTGATCAAATAGAACATGTATGCTAAAGAGATAACATGAAGGTTTTTTAAAAAATAGTTTTGCTGGTAATGAAGAGTTTAAATTATTCCGTAACATTAAATTTCTAATAGCTTACCACCAATAATCTCCAGGTAAATAGCGCCAAAATATGGATGGACGTGCCTTAAATAATACAAAATTTTCCTGAAATTTTAAAAAGTTCCCTGATATTTTCCAGAATCAGAAAGCTCCCTGACATTTCCCTGATTCCCGGTTCTGTGGCCACTCTGTAATTATAATTTTTCAAGCATAACTCCCTTTCGCTGCTTGTCAAATTAATTAATGAGGTATAAATGTCATTTTTTCAAATTTTTATCCCAAACTGCTCATTCATATTCTCTTTTTCTGTTGTTTCTTTTAGATCAAAATATCTCAATACGTAAATTAATTTCTATGAGCCTATTCTGCGAACTGAAAATTTATTTAAAAAGAAGAAAATTTTTTTTTTTTTTTTGGCTATATACCTTGTGAGTTGTAACGGCTTCAACTTACTTCCTAAGGATCAAAGCAATAAAAAAAAATACAATTTGAAAACTGAATTTATCGAAACGGAATGAGACTAAGATAAGATTTTTTAATAGCGACCATAATTTTTAACAAAAGAGTAGGTTCAATTGATCAATGCCTTATTATTATTTTCTAAGGTTTTAAGGGATTGAAATTTTATGTTAGCTTTCATTAAAAATGTAATTGTGATTAATAAATTTAGCAACACAAACAAAAATCTTCATTCTGAATATTGGCTCTTTTTGTAGAAATCGTTCCAACAAATTAAAGCCCTAAGTGAAGAATATGAAAACATTAAATTTATATTAATTCAAAACTAAGTTAGTGTGGTTGAGGATTGTATGATTATAAATTCTTTTATAAAATAGTAGTCATAATTAACTTTAAAAGAAAAGAAACTGTACTTCCAAGTTTATAGATTTCGATGCACTAAACCTTTATTTATTTAATTAAACAGGAAAACAAATAGATACGATTTAGCAATTATATTAACCATTAAATCTGAAAAATAAATTATGTTTCATCCTCATATTCAATAATGTAAAATAAACAGAAATAAATTGTGTCCTTGAAAGATACATCGTGATTCAGAATAGTTAGCGACACTGCATATTTTATTCGTAAAAGTTCTTGAAATTTTTCTTTAAATAATTCATTAAAAAACGCACTCACGTCAACAATTTCATGTCCGATGCGCACTTGTCATTATTCGCATTCTAAAATAATCAGACATAATAAATGATTATACAAATTCATTCATTCATACCCCATAAAGCATAATTATAACCGAAAAACCCTTACGAGTTTGTCAATAAGCAACCCATAACCGATATCCTCAAAAATCTTCTCAAGTTAACAATAACACCTAACACGGAGTTAAGAAGAGTTTTAGACCAGGATATATAATTAGTTTTAAGGACCTGGTTTAAAAAAATATATAAGAACTTCTTGAAGGTTCTTAAAATGGGAACCCTATAGCAAAAATGCTCATTGCAGGTTTACTTCTAAGCCTTTTAAATCTCACTAGGCGTCTTTTATGGACCTTGGCGAGCATATCTCGCATTTCAATTAAACTTGGCGATCTTAAGGTTGAGTGACCCAAATGTCATTCGGAATCACCATAAGTGCCTTTCCTGAGTTATCTCATTAGGAAGGCAGATCACGACGCGCTTTTAAGAAGAGATTTTCTTCTGCGATTTTAGACGCTGGTGACAATCTAACAACGTGACACTGAAAAAACGACTGTTGCTCTACAGAACTTTTGAACTCATGCAGATGGTTCTAAAAATACAAAGTAGAACAATCGTGGTGAAAAATGGAAAATTAAGTCGAGCGCCGGTTTTTTTTAAAAAAAGGATTTAAGTTTCGGATTGTTTTTTAGTTTCTTCGAAGACGGAATTAAGTGAATGAAAATTTGACTGGTTTTCAATAAGTTCCAGGTCACTTTTGATGCTGTCTATTTCTGTTTAGACATTTCGTTAAGCTAAACTACATATTACTGGTTTTTATAAACGATGCTAAGAATGCAAATCACTATAACACTCAACAAATTCCAAAAGGCGATATTTAAAGTTGTCCACAAGCTCTCATGGTTTATCAATATGAGAAAAAATTGAGGTCAGTGTCCTTATACTATCAACTTTGAATCTATAACAGGATAGGGGGAAAATTATGATTAAGTAAAGTGACCAAAAAAATATTCATTTTGAATTTCCTGTTTTTGGGCACTACTTTTTTTCTTCATTACATCTTGATGTTGTTGTTCCTCATTTTTAATTTATCAACAATGATTATAATGCCGTGCTAAGTATGTATAAAAACAGTACATGCAACTAATGAGAAAATAACTCGTTTTAAATTTTTACATCTTCATGTAATGGATGCTAACTTATTACTATCATTATCTAGAACAAATTACAGAGAACCACCTGATAACATTAACTCAGTATCAAAATCCAGATAAGACATTATCTTTATATTCCATTCTTTTCCCCCCGCAACATACAATTAATTTTAAGCATACCTGCTAATATAACCCAAGATCTCTTCGATTTGATTTGTGTAACATAAAGATTGTGAAGAAGTTTTGTGAAATGATTTAGCCCAAGATTTCTGTGACTTCCTTTTTTTGTTAACCAGACATGCCTTTCTTCTTTACTTAGCCATTAAAAACGAAAGTTTATTGAGCGGTCTTACATTTTTTTACTCACTAAACATCCATCCCCTTCAAAAAATAATCCATAATGCCTACATCTCAAGTTTAAACATCATGCTGAATTACGTAATAGCATTCTATTCTCGCGATATACGATGAGTCGGACGCTAGACACAGTAATAGGCAAGGATATTATTGGTAGACAAATGAAAACATGAATCCATATCAGCTTGCTATAACCGTGCTATCAATGAGATAGCCCACCAGGCATTCAGAGATGACTCTTATGTGTTCCACTCTATTGAAATTAAAGATCAAGTGCAGCATTAGGAATATAATGGAGAGAGGCACTCAAATTGCTATTGACTACTATGATGGCAAGAGATTTTAGTCTTGCCTCACAGTTGGAATAAAGTGTTACTACGTGGTTTGACATGTTGTTTCAACTTAAGATGGTGTTTCAACTTGAGATGTGGGCACTATTATATACCTAATGTTTTTTTCAGGGGATGGTTATTTAATGAGAAAAAATTATGTAAGAATAGCAAGTTCATTTGAATGGATTAGTATAATCAGAGGCAACTCTGATTACATTGCATGCATTTACAATACATCACATGATTACATTCCAAAACGTAGTCCACTAGGGATTAAGCTATGTTTTTTTTTTTTTTTTTTTTTTAACCAAAACGCCTAAGAACTTTCTGAAATGCCAAAATTAGAAACTGTGGTTTAGCTCTTTTGCGAAAACAGTTTGGCAAAATATTTACAAAATCATCATTTTTTTTTTATCACAACGTTAATCATCGACCTAAATGAACAAGTAAGCTGAATGGTGTAAAATATTTTTCCACTTGATATTTGGTGTTAAATAGCTTTGTATTTAAAGTAAATATTGATTTTATATTAAAAAGTATTTTAATTGGGCTAAATTTAAACGACACGAGTGATGGATCTCGTAGTGATTTCAGCATTTTACCGAAATGAAAATTATGATTGTAGCTTTTTTGCTTAAGAAATTTGTATCCCAGCCTAAACACTGGTAGTAACTGTAGTACTTGTAGTTGTATATCGTCTTTCAGTTATATATTTTAGTAGGGAAAGTAGTGTCAAGACTTTTAATTTGATTTACAAGCACATATCTTAAGCACGTGAAGTATTGGATGCGAATGTTGCTCATCTAGAAACGTCTTGTAAAGAGTTCTTCCAAACAGAGTAAGGTATCAAAGAATGATGTTCATTCTCGAACAGAAAGCAAAGACTGCCAGATACAATTAGATAGGCAAAAAAACCGACAAGAGGTTATCGGCTCTGGTGACTCACAGTATTTTCTCATTGGGTACCAGAAGAAAAAGGAAATTGGATTTCAGGGGCAATTATCCTTTTCGAACATTGCCAGCAACACAAATTAAACTCGTCTGACGGAAACGTTTTCTTTGAGAGAAGAGTTAGTTGCTCGAGAAAGCACGATTTTTTTTTTTTTAATGTTGGATGAATGCTTGGGAATGTAACTTGTTGAAGAGTTTAAAAACATTCTCAGTGTCAAAGCACAGTTTTTGATTTCTGTAGACTGTAAACTGTGTGTGTAGGGTATTCCATGAAACAGAACTTTTAACCCACGCAAGACAGTTATAAAATTCTTATTTCTATTAACTCAAAAGTTATTAAAATACAATTTAGATGGTATAATATCTCGAAAAAGATTTTAGTCATTTTACTTGGCTTTTAGTCATGGGAAGTTTGGCTTGATAAAACAGTGCTGTTTGTCATACCTAAAATTGGTAGTCCCACGAGTGATACATAGCCTTTTAAGTTTATAAAATGCTCTAAAATACAAAACAAAAGTTAATTCTGTGTAAAAAAGGGTATGTTTGAATGTGAAATACATTTTTCTTGAACGCTTTTTGTTAATTGGAAGAAATGTCTAAGAATTGTGTTAACCATTTCTTTTATGTCTATCCCACAAGAGAAAATAGTCTTTCGCCAATCTTTGCACCTTTTAAATCACAAAGTATAGTTTTTCTTTAATATTTAAGAGTTTCCTGTCATTTATAGAATAGTAATTTAGTTTAAGGAATGATTAGTTTGTTGAAACAACGCAATTTGTCTTTAAGAAAATACTCCTGATTGACTTCTTTAATTTTAAAAAGTTAAAACTTCAGTCAATACATATCATATGAAACGGCCCTTATTAACTATGGTTTTTTTTATTTTGAACTTAACTGTACATTCTGCAAAACCTAAACAGCCAAATAAAAACTACATATACTTTAAACGGATATTTAAAAAAAAATCTTTCTTTTTTTCAACTGATAGTGTGTAACATTTCATTGAATTCATCTTACAGTCATCTTATTCACTTCCAGTTCGTAACGTAACACCATTTCATAACTGGAAATTGTCAGGTTCATCTCCTTCCTTCTAAGACTGTCCGCTAATGAACGGCGGCTTTCTTTTCATCCCGAAAGCTTTCCCTTTAAGAAGTTAGAGCAATGAACTGATATTCCGTTCAGAAAAAAAAAATATATATATAAAATAGCATTACCCATTTACGACGTTATTGTAGTACTTAAAAAAAATATATTTATGTTTTGTTTCGACATCCTGCAATGCGACTCAATTTATAAAGAACTGAATTTCAAGATTCAATACTTCCTCAGTGATTGGACACCATTTTCTTTGTCCGACAGCATTTTACTAACCCTTATTAAATTCCTGTGAAAGAAATCGAAATAATACTTAGCCTATGAATTATAAACCTGAGTTATGTATATAATTGGTTCTTTCCTTCGTAAACAGTATGTGTGCTCATTATGTTTCGAAATCGCTTTCACACGGTTTTGTATTGAAATAAGACCCAAAGAATATCATATTAAAGACCAAGAATTCGAGTGGTATTATTTCTCACTAATGGCTCTGCATTTTCCTACATATATCCACTCCGTACACTTTACACACATTTTTTTCAACTGTGTCATTATCATTTGTTATGATGCAAATTTATTTCATTTGTTATGATGCGTTATGATGCATGCAAAATGCTAAATTTACCACTGAATACATCTTTGATCCTAAATACAGATATTGTATTTTTGTCATACTGCATCCTTTCTACAAAAGTGACTTAACTCAAAATTATTAATTTTTGTTATAAAGTGTGTAAATGAAGTTGTAGCTGGAAGGACGCAAAAAGTCAGTTTGAATCTGAATTCAACTTGTACGCTGTCTTACGCCATTGAACCAGCTTCAAGTACATGCACTATTTTATTGGCTATTAAATATGAGATTCAGAGAAAAGTCAACTGAAAAGCTTATTGCTGCTAATTATTGTGTAGGCATAGTAAGCATATTTTTTATACTGTTAGTTTCTATCGAAAACCTAGTTAACTGATCACCCCGATCAATTTTCACCGGTGAAATATTTTTGAAAACTTATTTTGTTACCATTAACAAGATGATAAGAAGCATTAATAACCAATTCATCAGATATCATTGCGCTTTCTAATACGCAGTTAGTTCGGAAGCTATTAGCATATCGCCCGTAAAAAAACTAAAACATATTTTATACCTATTGATAACATAACTTAATTATCTCAAATTACTCTCCGATTTCTCATCATTATGAAAGAAAGAAAAATAATCCCTCAACGTGTCGTGCATCCTAAGTAGAAAACACTTTTTATTACCAACGAATTACCTGCAAGTACTTGTTATACTCCCCCCCCCCCCCCTTAACCGGATTTGTATACGATATCCTTAGTACAAAATAACTTCTATTAAATATTTCCTGTATGGCTAATGGGGGGGGGGGGGGGAGACGCATCGAAAAAACAATATTTTTCTGCTTCAGAAGAAAACATACTTGCTGTTATAATAATTGTTATTAGAAACAATCAAATGATCCAAGTATAACGCCCATGGTTTTGGCCTTATTGCTTTACGTATGGTAGGGTGATTCAGTTCCTGAAGGTTCAGTTTTTTTATCACTGCTTTTCTCCGTTTGGGTTGTTTATTGGAGAGTAGCATTTTTTTTTTTTTTGCTTAAATTAACTTCATTGATTGTACATTAAACTTATCGATGGAAGTGTCGTTTAACCTTTTAGCTGCTTTCGGTGTAGTTAAAAAAAAGCTTCATTGGTGTGCTACATCGGAATCCGAACACTGAGCAGGCTATATTGCGCGTTATAATTTAAGCAAGAAGAAAAGAAAGCGCAAATAAGTTTGTTATAGATGTAAAGGCATCATCTGTATTTTAAAATTCAAATGAGAGGTCAGTGATTTATGAATAAAAAATAAAATCTAAATGTCGAAACGATAATTTATTTCAAAGGCATAAAAGGTTAAATAAGACAAATCTGAAATTAGAAAACAGGATACACAAAGTTCTCCGGGGCACAGTCAGTGCTCTTCCATGTGAGCTACAATATTAGAAGTCGCAAAAATGTAGCCAGTGATCCAGTATCAGCCATGTTTCCTAAGGCATTTGCAGTCTCAGTAGCATTAGCAGCGGTTATTGAGGAACGATGGTCTTCAAAACCACGGATATTACTTGAATATCGCTCGATATTGGTCAATCCGGATGTGAACCGGTGTAAACCGACTGTTGTTACCGATATTGGCCCATTTCGCTTAATTTTGAAATGTTGATGCACAGTTTTAAATATTTAATTTTAAAGACGGACGGAGGGATTTTTTTTTTTTTTTTTTTTTTTTTTTTTTTTTGAATTGCATGTTTTGGAACGGTGATCAAGATTCGGCTATGGTTGGTCAATTTTTCAGTTTCCAACGTTGGTTAATATTATGCCGTTCTATGTGCAAAAGTCGTATCTACATTTTTGGATCAAACTAATTAATTGTTATCCTGTGATTTTGTGTAGTTTGTTCTATCCAATGTTAAAGTGTAATGGTTACTACGTTGTAAATATTAAAAAAAAAAAAGTTGATAAATTAGTCAATGAAGTAGCAACAACTACATTAGTTGTATTACACACAAGTTGTTAAACTTTAAACCGAAAGTTTTCATTTCGTTGCAGATACAACATTAGTGCTTAGTACTCAGTATGCCTCACGATTTATTTTGAACATTGTTTTAACAACATTTTACTTAGCAATTTAATTTATTTTAGTAATTTCTTTTCGACTTTTCAAAAAGCAACTAAATAGTCAGAATAAACAAGGAAATTGAAGGATCACAAATCTGCGTGGGGGTGGGGATCCAACTTATAGTGTTTCTAGGAACATCGGTACACATGTGACGTAACATTTCTACAGAACTAATTTCATGCCTCTTTTCTTGCAGCTAAAAGGGTGCATTAACACGCGGGGTGTAACTTCATCATAGTAAAGGAACGGGGGAGGCAATTTCCGTCCCATTCAGTGTTGCTCATGACTATTTACTGAGCAGCTCTTTCATATTAGATCCGTTCCCTGCTTAATTCCCGCGACTGCAAGTGCACAGCATGGAGGATTAGTGTTCTTTTAGTATTCGTTTTGTAATCTCTGACACGTGTTTCGCTAGTTTACATGCGAGCGTTCGCTTGTAATCTGTATTAAGCTTCTAGAGATATATATTTTTTTACTTTAAAGTATCCGATGTGTAATATAGGGCAACGAAAGTATTATGTTGGGGTTTAAAAAATCGATAACAATTTGTTTGTTGATCTACGTATTGCTTTTTCGAGTCCACAAAGGGAGTTTTGGGAATATGGTTTGAATGTATTTAATATCTTCAGAACGGGAATTTTAATGATTTTCACATTTGATATATCAGTCATGGGATCTTTCAACGTAGATTTCTGAAATACGCACTTGCGAACATTGTATGTTTTTCAACAATTGCCAAAAAAAAAAAAAAAAAAAAAAAAAAAAAAAAAAAAAACACCACTACGTTAACCATTTAGATCACAGATTTCGATAATGCTTCTTTGAGCATTTTTTTTTACCTCCCCACCAACGAAATTCCTGTAAAATGTATTGAAGGTTTCAAAGTAAAAAAAAAACACCTGAACGCCTTTCAAGAAAAGACAGAAAGTTGACTTTTTCCAGCAGCGGAGATCGACGCACGGGACACAGACGTGACCCATTTGGCGGTAGCTAATAAATGTATATTTTGCCTAGTTAAAGTAATTATTTTTTCGTATAACTTTGTCACAAAGTAATACTAAATAAAACAAAAACATAAAAAGTAAATTCACTATAATAACAATTCATTATAGTTTTATAATTCTGAATTGTTTATGCGTAGAAAAAAGAACCAAAATGTCCTAAGCGTATTCTAAAGAATTGCACAGAAATTTCTTTTATCATGTGAACCGAAATAGATAAAAGATGCCTGCGCCTCTAATCAAATTTAATATCTTTCTTTCGCTAAAATCATAATATTTAGTTTTAACTGTAGCATCTTCGCTACATTTCTTGGTAAACTGAAAACAATATGTTTGAGTCTATTCGGTGTAAGCTTTCCCTCATACACTAGACATTAGAAATTACCTTTTCCACCAAAATGTCCCCTAAGACAGATTTTAAGAGATTTGTGAAAGTAATTGTTTAAAAAAAAATAATGCCTAGCGTGCCAGATTCGGGAGTTTTTTTTTATGTATATGAAATTATGAAAACACAAACAATAAACTTACCAGTATTATAGTATAAATGAAAGTTTTGCGGTGTTCCATACCCCTACTTTTTTAAAAATTCTAATCATGTAGCGGATGAATAAGTGAAATGCATTTTTGTAGTATATTTTCATGGTTAGTAGATTTTAGGAATGTTTCTGGAAGAATTAGTAGAAGGTTGGCAATGTACACTTTAGTGTTTTTTTTTACTTGGTACTTAACCATATTTCTCAAATTTCGAAAGAAAATTAATTAAGGAACAATTGTGTTTTATTGCGCAATTTAAAAGCAAAAAGTTTAATCTTGCCCTATTTCATTTCTTTATCTGTAGAATTATGAATGTTGTTCTTTAAACGAACGGTGTACTGTCATGCTAAGCTTAATTAATATATCCATCGTAAACCAACATGAAAATAAAGATACTAGAATAAAACTGAGTATACTTTTGTCACATACAGGAAGCCTCGCCAACTTGGCAATATTTTCATATCGCCTAACTCTTTGAAATCAATGCGATTTTTAGATAATTTTGCCAGTCACATTTCAACTATTACATTGCAGGTTAAGTTTTAAAATGTAAAAGGGAAAAAAAAATAAGACTGATTTTTTTTTATAACAGTTGAAATATTCAGAAGAAGATAACAAACAAGAGTAACAAAAAGTAATCGCGAACGAATTACCTGAACAGATTTTTAAGATTAGCTATTTTGGGAGAAGATTTCAGTTGCATTCAACATAAACGCAACAAGTTGAGTAAAATTGATTTCATTCTGTACATTTGGAGGGCAAATCTGGTCCTGACCTTCGATTGATAACAAATGCAAATAGAGATAGATAGCAAGGTAACAAATGTTTAACTGTCATCACCTGCAAACCGGTCCTATGTTTAACTTGATAGCTAGATCCACCCGCAACAGATGGACACAAATTTGAAAAGAAGTATTTAAATTGCAGTAAGAATTTTATTAACTTTATTTTTAAAAACTGAAAGAAGAAAGGGATCAAATTTAACTTATCACCATAAGACTAACAACTACTACAACTGCCATGGAGGTAAATTCCTTTACGTGGATGGGTTAGCGTGGTTTAGAAAAGTTGGAGTAAATATGGCCTCTGATTCGAAATATACAAAATGGTGGTTATTTCAAAGGGAGTGTTAATACTGAATAACTGAAAACACAAGGAATATGAGCGCGCTTCTTCTTAATGCAGTTATCGCCAATCCTAAATGTTTAAGCGTAAATGTATCGCCAAGCCTAGTTGTTCAAGGTTTGTTATATAGGAATTATAAATGATTCGAAGGCTGTTAATTTGGATGAGTTAGGACTGCAATTTGGCAGCTTTATCGTCACACTGTTAACTGGACTTGCAAATAATCAATTAACAATTATGAAAATTAAGCAATTTAGAAAGCAAATTAAGAAATAGCGCAAAAAAAAAAAAAAAAAAAAAAAAATTAGAGTTTAAAGTATGAAACTTTATCACCTACAAATTGATGTAAAATTCGCTTTTCGATATTTCTACGTCAACAAGAAATTGTCACCCATAGAAAAAAAAAAAAAAAAAAGATGGATTTTGACAACAACTGTCACTAAAAGGTCGCTTCTTCACACATTACGTAGCATATCAGGTCCTGATACCAAGCAAGCACAATTTGGCAGCAATGATTGAAATCTCTTCTTGTTAATATTGTTAACAAAATACCGAAATCCTGTTCAAGAACATGATGTTAATTAGTTAGAAGTAGTTTTTGGTGCTTACGTATTATCAAGTCGACTTTTTTGCTGTAACAAAAAATTCACCATTTTTTTTTTTTTAATTCCTTTTTCTATTCCAAAATTACAAAAATTATTTTGTCATTTATTGAGCACTTAGCCATGACGTAAGCTCACGTGGAGAACTTTTTTATTCTCTGTCGACTACACAAACTATTAGATTAGTTGACTACGTTTGGTGCACACCTTACCACGACAAAAATGTTGATTGGATAATACGTAATAATTATCCGTCGGATAATACTTTAAATATTGTCTCGTCAACCGTTGCCAAACATTTTGTTTGCTATTGACTAGGTGAACTATTGCATTGGCCGAATGAGTGATTCTTTGATTTTAACTATTATATAAATTTCAGAGAGATTAAAATACATTCTTAACAATACAGTGCGAAAGTGAGATTTTTATAAAATTTTTTACACTTTCCCAAAACACACAAATTTTATTTATCGGTCTTAAGTCCATACTACAGTCTATAATGTATTTACACATTCAATGAGTAATATATTTTTAGTTTAATTAATAATAAGTTTATTCAGATTTCAAAAAATGTTGACAACAAGAAATTCAATTATTGCCGATTATTTTGTCAAAAACAAAAAGTTCGTTAATGGTCTACGGGATTGTACATAAATAGCGTGTTAATAAAAAATATCGCCAAGTTGGGGAGTTTGACGACAACTTTCGTTTTCCAAAAGCCACCAAAGAGTCAAGATAAAAAAAAAATTATTTTAAAAGTCACCATTTTTGAGATGCGGATAGAAATAAATGACGTAAAAAAATGAACAAACTGAAAGTACAAAAATATATATCGTGATACTTGGTAAAAAATAGCTTTTTTATCAAAAATAAGTTTAAAATTATTGAAAAAAAAAATACGTCAATTATTAAATATTCTTTAAATTAACCATCAAAAGTGATACTACTGAGCAATACTGTAACAAATATAATATTTTGAGATTTCTGATAAAAAAAAATTTACACTACAACTTAAGCAACAAGAAAGGAACAATTAAAAAGGGCAACAAAGAGTCTAACTTTTACAATTTCTTTTCAAACAGCCAACCATGAATTTGCCAAAAATTTACCATATCTCAATTTTTTTCTCCCTACAATGACGATTAGCAGGGTTTATCATTATTTGAAACTATCTCAAAGTTGTTCTCACTACAAAAAAACAACAACAATAGCATTTCGGAAAACCAATTTATTTAATCCTCATCGAGGTGGACTAAATCAACAGCGCAACAATTACACCCATTTGTTGTTAAGCACTGACGATATAACTTTTCAAGACCTGACAAAGAAGGTAACATGGGCAACTGCTTTAAAAAGAGTTGTTCCGAGAATCCAAAGTCGAACCAGACACAGCACACTCAAATAATAACACATATTTTTTGGGGTTAGTGTCTCCAATGACTGTCTGTCTGGAAAAGATGAAAGGGAAACCTGCCGAAATTTTTGGATGTTTTCTTTAAAAAAACTGTCTCGAGATTTTCTCACAATTCTG
The DNA here is from genome assembly GCA_963978545.1 of Linyphia triangularis. Classification (NCBI taxonomy): domain Eukaryota; kingdom Metazoa; phylum Arthropoda; class Arachnida; order Araneae; family Linyphiidae; genus Linyphia; species Linyphia triangularis. Next base: position 20,652,239 of record OZ021725.1, read on the forward strand.
CGAGCTACACTGGCAAATAATTAAATATCTCTTTCGTACATGGTCCGTTGACTCTAGCTATAAACAGTGATTATGAGAACTGGACAATATAATAAGGTGGCGAGAAAGAGTGATTTTTTCGCGATGAAAACATCTGTTAATGGTAGGGTACGTGGCTCCTCAAATAAATAAGGTTTTCGGATCTTTAAATTAACTTTTAACGGATACGTATTTTCATTTCACGTAATGAAAGGCTTAAGGTTTTCGCGTTGATCAAATGACAATGGTATTATAGTATAGTTTCAAGACGCTGAAGCTTAATTTATTCACTTTTTCATAATCACTTGTGTTCAGGAAAGGTGTGAGAAATATTTTGAGCAATGATAAAAAAATAACTTTAAATTCAAAGTTTACATTTCTGTTTTAAAATCTGAGTAACTTTCCTGTTGTACTACTGATTTGTCTTATGGCTTTTTGCGAATTTTTCCCTCCGCTGTACCTGGTACCGTGCCTTTTGATACAAAGGTATAAAATGCCATAATTAAACAGCATCTGTGTCGAGCGTATTCTAGTAAACATCTATAATAATAATTATAATAAATTATCTATCTGTGATTGCGTTCATAGTAACTAATACAGTAGAACCTCGATTAACCGTCCCTCCTTTATCCGGAACTCTCTGTAAACCGGCAATCATTTAGTCGACATCCAAAATCTCCCAAATGAGTAATAAATCATTTGTTCCTTTTTAAACCGTAATCATTTCCCTTGTTCTAAAGTTACAAAGGTAATGATGAGGCTTTTGACTGTTTTTCTAAAGAACTGACATGGTTAGAGTAACCTTCGGATGCAGATCAAACTGAACTATTGCCTTCAAAAAGACTCCGGGATAAAGCAGCGAAACAAAGATTATCAAGATTATTGCAACAAAAACTCATTTCCAACAATTATGTCATAAAAAAACATTAAAAGTCCTGTATTCAATAAACGAGAATCATTGACTTTTTATTGTTTTTTACAACTCTCTTTTATCCGGAATTTTCGCTTAACCGACCTACCTTTGGTCCGAATTAGGTCGGTTAATCGAGATTCTACTGTATAGTCTTATAAAAAAAGATCAGGATTTTACTTTTAATTTTGCTGCCAGCAGCCAGAATGCTATTATTTTAATTAGATTTTTAATCAATTCTCGTGAGTTTTTGTGCAGTTAAAACTACATCTCATGGCCATTAGTTCCCTCAAAAACCCAGCAGAAGACATTGCAATCAGGAATACGAATATCTTGCCAAAGAAATTATTTTCTTTTATAAGCGGGGAAAACATTAAAAGAAGTGTTTAATAGAAGGAAGGGTAAGATGGTCTTGTATATTAACTGGGAAGATTTTATGTTTCTCGGGGGGGGGGGGGGAATGGTATTAATGAAGTTTTGAGTGTTTATGAGCATTTTAGCGAGGTAAGCAAGCTTATATTTGCGTATCAATGAACTTCTCAAAGAGCGAAACAAGTCTATGCCATTGAGCTATAGTCTATGGTAGAAATAAAATCTTTGGCAAACCACGCAGCAAGAATTTTCATAAAACATGAAACATAGTAAAATACGATATAAAAAAGACGAATTAGTTTAAAATTTACAGGTTTGAATCTTATCGAGAAAGTTATGAATGAAGCTAAGTCACCAGTAAGAAAATAACACAATAAAGAGTTTGATATCAACCGTTTAATTTTTGTCATTGTAAAGCATCATTTAAATTTTTTTTAACTATTCCAGACTTCCCTAAAAAGCATCTGTTTAATCAATTTCACCTTGTTCTTTAAGTAGATACGCTAAAAATGAACATACATCACTGATTTGCTTATATATAGTCGAACAATCACCCGGATCAATTGGACCAGAACCTTCCATCCGGACAATCAAACAATTGAATAGTTTGCTAAAAAAGCTCATTTAGTAAAAAAAAAAAAGGTATTTTGCTGTATGAATGTGTAAAACAGTTTTATTTACGTTTTACGTAAAGTCAAGCAAGAACACTCTCCCTGGTACATTGAGTACACTGGAGAACAAAGCTGCACTGAAAGTGACAGGAGTGGTGACTCATCAATTGTCTTTTCGCTTTAGCCACATAGGCGCATTTTCTTTAACGATCGCCGAAGAAAAAAAAAATATTGAGATCCGGATAACTGCATTTCTACTAAATCACGATGGTTTGTCTTCGGAACCAACAATTTGAAATGGATTCCTATTGCTAAAATTTTAACACGGATTAACGATATGCACTTAAACCTTGCACTAGATTACATCACGTGAAGGACAATTTACTGATTGATTACTTGCAATCCACTAACAATACCATTAAGATATGTTGATATTAGTCAATAACAAATAAATAACCTTAATAATATATACATACAATAGCAGAGCTCCGAAACGTGATAAACAAAACATTAACCAAATAAAAAACCATTTAAATATTATTAAAAAAAAAAAAAAAGAGCTACTCTTAAACAAAAGCAGCTTAAATCACAATCATGAACTGAATGTTGAAGAGGTAATGTGATTAGCTTTCAACCGGACTGCCCATAGTCAACATCAAAAAACTGTCAAGATCTTGAGACGCCGCCCTGTAGGTATTAATCATAATCCTTGTTTAAAAAGACCTTGACAATGCTTTTTTTGCATCAGAATAAAACAGGAACAATGGTTGATTCGTCAACTAAAGCTAATGTTGGTGAATCAGTGGCTGTTTTGCTTTCGGGCTTTAATTGATCAATGATGATCTGATATCGGTGTTTTGACACTTCGATATACAACGTTACAACTACTACATTTCCTTCTGAAGCTATTAGGAAATTTTAAGCAGATAACTAGAAAAAAATTAAAAGTAAAAAAAATTAAATTTTATTTATAATTGTCATTTTTACTTAAATCGTTGTTGCACTATTATTTTATAATAGTAGAGAAAATTCTTTTAGAATTCTCTCAGGGAGATATTTTTAAGAATTAAAATTCATTTGCGAAATTTGTAGACAGGTAATTGGAATTATATGATATTTTCCCTAAAAGCTCGTATCATTTTATTTCTATGCATTTTTTACTAATTATAGTTACCATTTTACTCTCTAAATATATTCTAAAAATAACAACTAAACAAATAGAATCTATAAAAGAAACTATCGCAAAGAAACAAAATTTTTGCAATAAATCTTTTACATACATTGCAAACTTTTATGAGCAATTGCATAACTTTAACACCTCATCTTTTTGTGAAAGACTTTGTTTGACGACTACGATAGAAACACCTATTCCGTGCTATTGATTAACGTGTTTTCTAATCCAAAACTTGATATATCGTTTGTACTCGACAAAGAGCATAAATGTCAAAATTTTAGTTTGATTGGATGACAGCAAGTGAACTATTTAGATCTCCGACGATTTTGACCCCACAAATAAAAATCAAACAAAATCGAAGTTAATATAGATAATTAAATATACTATAAAACTTTAGCAATTTTAGCCATTTTCGTCAGCTCTATAATCGAATAGCTATGTAGATGATACAACAGGGCAAATATAATTTTATGTACACAAGTGCTACCTCTCTTTCATGTCTGCAAGAGTCTCTTCACTTTAAATGGAGACTCGTCGCACAATTCTTTTCATCAAAATTCTACAACAGACATCTGTATCTGATCAGGAAATCGATGCTTGGATTTAACAAGCCACAAATAATAATAAAAGAACCGACGGTGTCAGCGAACTTGTAATCAGCCAGGGATTGTCACCAACTTAGGTGTCGCTATCTTAGTCAGGACATAAGAAGCCCAGACGATTGTTATAAGGTTAAGGCCAGTGGAATATCTCCCAAACAATGCAATAGGGATACATCTCAGATTGCATCGTCGGCAAAAAAAATAAAAAAATAAGGGAGGTGTATTAAAGGTGGGGTCATTCTCATCAAACGAGCGAACTTTTCGGTTGATTAATTCAATTTCGCTGATGCCTCACCTTGCTGTTGACCCAAAGCAGATGCAATACTTGGATGATTATGGATAGCTGAGGTGATTATAGGTTGGCTTATACTATAAGGTATCTGTTACTGTTATGAAATTTCCATCACCATTATTGTTGTTGTTTGGTTGCAAACATTGCAATTGGCGAAATAATGTAATACATCCATAATTTTTTAAATGTTAAGAACAACGCAAGGATTAAGCTGTAGGTGCTTTTTTTTTTTTTTTTTTTTGCAAAAAAAAAACCCTTCGTGAATAAAGAAATTTAATATTTTTATTCAACTTTTTTGGCCACATTCAGCCAAAAAATTTACAGAATCGCCATTGTTGAGATCCCTAGATTATACATCTACCTAAAATAGAAACAAGCTTATTGATATTTTTAACTTAATTTGTTCATATTTCATATAAAATAGATTTTGCTAATTTCAGAAATCTCTTATATTAAACATCGAAATTTATACCCATAACCATCTTAACGATTAGCTAAAAAGAAAATTTGGATTTTAGTTTTTTTTTTTTTTTTTTTTTTTTTTTTTTTTTTTTGCAAACGTTTTTTATTCCAGCTTTAATATGACATAGTGATTATCAAAACTAATGCAAAAAAAGAAAAAAAAAGTTTTAAAAGCGTCATTTATCATTTTTTTCCCACTGAGTCTTTTCTTTAAGTGATAAGTGGAAATTAAGCCGTTTTGTACATACACGTATGTACAGGTTTAATGAAATGAGGTATGTATAATTTCCGACTAGTTTAAGCAGATACATTTATTCAAAGGCAAACCTCTAATTTCAGCTTTCTGAAACTTGTTATGATCTATAAACTGCTATTCGTATATTGCGATATCTGCCGAAATGTTTGCTCAGATGTTGGAAAATATTCTCCATTGGATCTTGCGTATATTCCTTTGTTTATCTAAGCTGACGCGACTGCGATTACGTTCTTTGAATTCTTTAGAGTACCGTTGCTCTTAATCTACAGCATTTTCAAGGCTAAGATGTGCATTAATTTCGAATTTTAACTTATCTATTTTGTTTCGTAACTGTGAACCGAATTGTTGACATTAAAACAGACAATTAGTAGATTTGTCTTTTGTATAAAATTGTCATAATTGGTGGCATAAATTACACTCAATGGTTTGCAATGTACCCAACGTACCTCTACTTTGAAAGAAGATAATTCAAAGTGGAAAAGTTATCTGGTATGTAGTTCCTCATCCGGAGTTCTCTTAAATTTTCTCTTCTTTTCTTATTAAAAAAAAGGAAGTTACCAACCCGTTCTCAGATAACTCTTTCGCGTAACTTCTACAACCATTCCATAAAATATGCCAGGGCTTGAGTTCACACATATGAAAGACTGCAAGCTACGTAATTCGTTCCATTTCCATGAAAAAATGTGTTTCTTGACCATTACCAAATTACGTAACTGATCATCGCCCCACGTTAGATTTGTAATATTCACATTCCGCATTCATCTATCAATATAAATTATATAATCGATTTTCACTTCAAAAGCGAACTCTGTTTCCGGCCAGCTATTGGGCTATCCCGTAGACAGCTTGTATCGTGCAAGTTCCAACAATATGAAGAAAATTCCTTTCACAAGATACTATTCCGTTGGGTACATTTGATCTGGTAATCGCTTGTAATTTTATTATATCATCTCGCCAACTAATGGAATGTCAAATATATGGGTTTATGGTGTGTGTTTTTTTAAGTAATTTATTATTATTATTATTATTATTTTGCATTTTGATACTCTTTGTAATGATGTTTATTACTTGGCAGTTGTATAAATAAACTTAATTATATGTTCATTATCTGGTCCACCTAGAGCATTGCGATCGAACTCAGCGGTTATATTGCACTGGACGGCAGGTTAACTTCCTAAAAAGGTCTTTAGGCAAGTATTAAACATAGTTATAGATTATAATATTGTTTGTACTAATCCTTTACTTGTTTTTGTTAAGCTAATTCTAATGATTTCATTTGATCCATATTCTAAAGTACAAATATAATACCTACACCTTACCTTCCACAAAGACTCATAAACACAAATCTCTCATTATGACCAAATAAAGCTTATTACAACTCCTTCCAGAACAATAAACCCATTCGAAAGCTCCTAGAACGCTCCGAAGCGCAGGTTTTACGAACTATAACTGGGTCAGACCCCACATAAGGTTCACCCACCAAAGTGATATTGGGCAAAATCGCGTAGGAATACATCAAGAGAGAGTTCTATACAAACATCTCCTCCACCCCTTTTCGGCATAGGCGTCTGTTATTACCGCAGTGGGGGGAGGGAGAGGTTATGATGCGGATAATTTATATAGACCACCCCTCCCCCACACCTGAAAGTAAATGTGCAACTATTGTTAATCGACCTGAGGCGGGGATTGAAGTCTCACTTTTTTTTTTTTTTACCGTTGCTATGGTGAGGATGGTCGCTATGGTTACGTGTGTATTTTGGTCTGATGCCTTGGGATAAGATAATTTTGGAATAAAGAAGAGGGAGTAATTAATAGTTGATTTTGAGGTTGTTTAGGGGTGTGTGGTTATTACTAAAAAAGATTGCGTTCAAATAGTTGTCAAATGATAATTGGAACAGCAGGTAAGCGACAAAAAGTTCGAAATTGAGTTTTTTGTTTCGTTGTATACGGCTCATCAATGCCTAATTATCTGAAAACTGCAATTTTCTAATTATTTTATGAGCCATCTACAGAGCAGTTAAGCGACTATCGATAGGCGGACACTCAGAAAAAGCCCTTTTTCCGAAAATAAACGACATTGCCCTTTTTTTTTTCTTTTGTAGAATGATAATCAGTTTGTTCTTATTTAGTATTTTGCAAAGGATATATGAGTATGTCTTAACTTTTTGGACATTTGTGTTCATGTAATTATGAACATGGCGCTGCTGGGGATCATTTCAAAACACCGAAACTTCCCTGGGGCACAAGTGATCGCTTTTGCTTGATGGTAAATTTTTGGCGCAGCATTGCGATTACCTAGGGATTGGCAGAAACTGAAAAAAAAGATAACTCCATCTTTTTCTTTAGATGATCTAAATGATGCATGTTACTTATCCATGTATGTTTCAGGTCTAATCCATATCACAGGAAATGAGATACATTTCAACTTTCAATTTAAATAACTTTCCCATTTACTATAGCAAATGCTGATGATTCACTTGTGAAAACTAATAATGGCACTTTAATTCATTCAATACTGGGTTTGCTTTATAAAATTGCCACTTGTGCTAACTTAGCTTTTGTTTATCCGCTAAAAGGAAAAGCTTGGAAACAATAAAAATACTCATTTCTCTGAGAACGACCGTGTTCAATACATTCCCTGCTTTTTCTAAACTTAAAAAATAAGTAGTTTCTAAACACTTTTTAAGGCAACAAAATAAATTTATGTGCTGTCAAAAACACGCTAAAAGTCGTAAAGTAAATGTATGTATGCATCACTAAGATTTGTTGTATATGTATGCCAGAACATCATTTGATGAATGAGAAAATGCCTGTCGGAAGGGCTTCCAAGGGGAAATTGCTTAGCATTTGAATCTTGAATAGAAGGGAAAGAAAATAGAAGTTTAGAAAAGGACAATATATTTTTAAATAATCCTAAATAGGCAGAAAATTGAGATTATTAAGAGTTTTAAGGGAGAAAAAATTACTTTTTTAGGATTTTGTTTGTAAAATAAGTTAACGAAAGACGTTAAAATAGAAAACTGAAATTAAGAAGTTTGGACTTTTAAGGTACCATGGGTATGCTCATTACTTCTCAATCAAACATTATTACATTCTCTCAACCTCAAAAGACAGACAAATATATACAGGATCACAGGATCTTTCAAAGAGCCCTCCCTAAGTTTTGAAATAACATTACTACAAATAAGTGAGAGGCAAAAAGAAGAAACAAGTTGCACACGTTGATAGGCAGGTATGGAATTTTAAATACACTGGTTTGCAAAATTAGCTATAAAATTGAAATGATTATATTGAAGTATAAAAAATTTGAAATCAGAAAATAAAAGTGTGATTTTATCGTTTCTCTCATGAAAAAGGTGCCTATGATCCCTTTAATAAATAGTTAAGTGATCATTTTACAAAATACAGTGGTTTTGCAAGACACCCAGACGGGTTTTTAGTACCCCATATTCACCAGGTTTGTTTATTGACAAATTTGTCCTAATGAAAATAGGCCTCATCGGTAAACCTTATCCTTATTATAATTTACCAACATCAATCAATTTTTAATTAAATTAAAATTATCTACTTGTTTATCCAACGCACCACTTGTCACTTGTTTCGTAGTTATGTCATTTCAAAGGTAAGAATTGCTTTTCAAAATCTTACTCATAAAATAAACGAACTCATAAAACAAATCCGAGTCACTAAATTCCCCGTTGAGTAATGGTACCGCGAACAGGGCAAGATAACCCGAGTTTGCCCCCTTTCACAAACTCATTACCGCGGCGATAATGGGACGCCTTACCCCACATCATCGTTGAAAATACCTCCCATTATTTCACAAAGGAACAGTTCGTTCCAGCATCTGCGGACAAGAGCAGGAGTTTATGAAGAATCACGAAATGGTAAATCGAGTTACCGAAGCAATTTTCTACGTTATGAATTATTTTTCAGAGGGAGTTCAGAGGGTGTGGTGTTTCTTCATCGCGTGTGTAGGGGATTATGGGTAGGGAATGTAGTATGAACGTTATCTTTAAAAGCGGCAGAGTCTGCCGTATCACGTTTCGTTCTTGTATTATTGAATAAAAATATTTTATTGTAAATAGGTGGGTTTTGTTAGGGTAATGTGAGATGAGACTCGTGGTATTTTATTTGGGAATAATGTAGTGAGAATTATTTCAGTTTCAGAAAATATTCCTAAATTTTAAATGAAATATATTAAGCCTTGTTAATGGGTGAGTTATGGGGTTATGTAATTTGCGTGTTTGTTAGCTAGATTTTGTAGTAAGCTTTAATTTTAATTCTAACCTCATAAATAATTTGTTATATCTTTTTTGTTTTGAAATGTAATTTGAAAAAATATTTGGTTTTATTGACGATCAGAAATTCCAAAAAGTTCATAATTTAATTTATTTTTTTATAAAAAGGTATTTTATCGTAAATGTATTGACTATTTTTCCTTGTTACATTATTTTGAATGCTAAAATTAAAAATTTATTTTCTTAATTGACTTCTAACTAGAAATGGGTGATGCTGAAAAATTATCAATTAAAGATAATTTAAGTTATCAATTAAAAATAAACAAATAATACTGAATTACTATCTTAATATATTTAAATAAAGTTGTATTGGTATTGTTATTTAAAAATAACTAAATTATTTTAAACTATTGTTAAAAAATAATTAAATACTGGATTGTTATTTTTTTTAAATAATTAAATTATGCTGTATAATTATTTAGAAATAATTAAAAAAAAATTATGCAATCACAATTAAATATTAACAAAGCTGTTCATTTTTCGTATTTTCTCCCATTCCTAATATTCGATAGATTAGAAATATGAATTTAAAAAATTTATAGCATTCTCTCAAGGTTATCTTTCTTAGCCGAATCTTACAGGAGCCACCAAACGATACTTATCACCATCATAAGGGGCGACATAGGGTGAACGAAAAAAGAGATGGGGGTGGGACCAAAAAAAAAAATCTTTTGCAGAGACAACTTCAGAAAAGATTAAAAGAGACAGATACATTTTTATCCCACACAATTTATTGAAATGGGGTGACAATCTGGGGGTAGCGCGAGAAAGAGTACCCAATAACTTAACCCCAAAAGTAGAGTCAACATGCGTGAGTCTCTTGAATATGATGGAGATTTTCCATCATTTTTTTAAATTGGAGTCATACTTCGCGATGAGTCACTTCCAGTTTGTCTGGAAACTTCCATCACGCTGTCGCCTTCGAGCGATCGTTATTTTCTGGGGCTACGGCTGAGAACCTCCCCCTTAGTACAATAATCGTCTGTTTTGGTTTCCCCCGCCATTATGCAAATTGCCTCACTTGTAATAAATAACTGACTGTTGAGACGTTTAGTAGATAGGGGTTACTTTTACTATGCGCAGATAGTGACAGTTCTGATGGGGTTCTGTAATTTTAAAATTGATATCTGTGGACCACCATGTTTTTATAGGAATAATCATGTTACATGGGTTTGTCAGATAATTTTTAAAGGGGCTTGCTACCCTTATAATATTTTTTTTTTTTTTTAATTTAGGACTTTTAAATTAAAATGGTTACATATTTGGAACTATTACTAAGCTATAATTAAATTCTGCAAAATATTTCGCGTAGTCTTTTAAGTTAACAAAATTTTAATATTAGGAAAAAAAATCCCCAAAGATTCATTTTTAATTTTTTTCCCTTTCATTCTCAGTATTTTTTTCATTTTATAATATTTTTCAGATATTTTTTAAATGTTCAGGGTACGGATTTTGAACTTGTGAAATATTTATGACGAAATAAAGTCTATATCTATGGTTTAGAAAAATCGAAAAATAAATTGTATTTTACGACATTTTGATTCTTTTAAAAAAAAATTTGTATTTTGATCAAACATTCCTGCCTAGTTTTAATAAATAGATTTTTAGGGTGACACAAAAAAAAATATCCTTTAGTTGGTATTTGCTTGAATTTTAGCATTTTGAGTAAGGTAGTAATACCTAAAACCACGAACTGAGTAATATGCTTTTGAAAATGTCATGGTTGCTTAGATGACTTTTGTAAAAAAAAACAGAATTTCTGTGTATTGTAATAATCGAATCAGCTCAAAAATTTATCAGAACTAGGAGAGGGTTTCAAAGTTTATAAAAGGGAAATGTTAGCAAGTCGATAATTTTTATAATTTTTTTTTTTTTTTCAAATCAAGGAGTACCATCCCCTCTTGTCTTTTTCGAAATATTTTTTGCACTTCTTTTATTTTTTAGAAAAATTTCAATTGTGGAATAACTATTGTGAAAAATATTTTACTTTAAAAAGAAAATGGTAAAATAAACTTTTACTCGGTTTAACGTATTTTAAAAAATAATGGGATGTTTTTTCTTACATACAATTTTGTCAAGGGATAATTTTCAAACAGAATTTTTGTGAAACATCTTTCTTTCAAAATCGAGATGTCGTGAAGAGATTGGAAATTGAAAGAGTGTGACATTTTAATCAATAATTCAGTAATTAAAAGAAAATTAATTATAAAACAAGAGTATAAGACATTGCACGTCATTTAATTGTTAAATAACCCACAAGTGACTGTGAAACAGTTTTATGTTCTACCGAATTGCTTTTAAATATAATGATTCCTAAATGTTTAAAAAAAAAAAAAAATTAATATAAAAATATTTTTTAATTATAGTTTATATAATATGGTATTCAAAGTCAAAATCTATAATACTCTGCTTGTTTGCCTTACCTTTAATTCACCACTCATTGTTTAAATAATTAAATTAAATATTGACTGAATTCCCAATTTCCCATGCGAGAGAGGAAGATTTAAACAGCATATTACTCACATCCAAACACATTTTTTGATTAATTTTATTCATTATATAAACAACATCCATTGTTGACATACTCGACCTTGACTGAAATGGGAGGGGCGTTATTCAGACGGAACCAATTCCAAAACCTCTCTGGTTAAAAGTGTTCCATATATGCTTATCAACATGTTATGAATCAGTCTAGTCGCGTGCTGAGTATTAACCCCATAGACCACCTGTTTCCGCCTTTAACCATCTGCCTCAACCTGGCTGGGCCAGCAACAAAGACCAGCCTTCACCTGGTGAGGAAATGGAACGACCCCCCTCTGCTTCCGTTCGCGAATTTCGATGCTGATTTCTTGGAAAATCGTTCGGAAAGAATCATTTTTCAAAGCCACGTGGAGAGGTGTGATAACGATACTGCCACGTAGGTTTTGTAGGCATAAAAAGTTTGGAAAGTTGAGTTTTACCTTTAAGTACGATGGTGTGAAAACAAGTGTTTAACTGACTCAATGTCTTATTCCGCATAAGACCCCCGAATTGCATGACAAAATTCTGAAATATTGTGTTATATTCTGTGTCAATATTATATTCGGTGAAATTGATCAATGCTATAAAATATGGTAACATATTTCAATAACTTATTAATTAATAAAAATATTAATTAAATCAAGTAGGTAATCAAAATAGTCATTAAACACCAACAATCGTCAATGAGAAGCCCCCTCTGCTATGTTTTGCCTATAGTAACTGCTTTTCTAAATTGGAACCTGTTCTACTTTTACTCACAGAAGACGTTACAATGTTTAAATAGTCTAAATGCAAAAATGTAATAGGTCCATAAGTAAGAATATAAGCAAGAAGTCTAGAAAAGACTGTTTGCTTACCCGCCCGCCAAGTATCACCAACATATAAATATTTACCTATTTATAGAAGATTGGCTATGCCACATCTTGAGTATGCAGTGTAATTCTAGTCACTTCATCTTAGGAAGGATGTAGAATTGTTGGAAAAGTTCAGAATAGTGCAATTAAAATGATTGGAAACTCGAGTTAGATTTATTTCGCCAGATTGCGGTATCTTAATATGCAGGACATATATACAAGGTTATACATCCGAAGAAAGAAGGTCTAGAGGGGTTTGGATTCGATTGTTTAAATTTATCAAGAAGAATGATTCCAAGGGTGTAGAGTACAATGCAGGGGGGACAGGACAAGAATTCATGCATGCAGGTCATTCATTTGCATTTTAACTTGAGTAAGAGAGAACACTACCTTTAGAACAGAGCTTTTGATAAATGGAACAACCTATGGACCACATCGTAAATTCTACTGGAGTCAACCGTTTTAAAAGACAGGTGGATCTATTAGAGTTGGAAATATCGATCAAAATAAATATCGATACTAACATCGTTGCATAAAAAATTAATGACATATCGATACATGATTTTTTTTTTTTTTTTTAATTTTGTCAGAAACGAAGTTTTTCAGGGCAAATCTCTACTTTTCATGAATTCAAGCCAAAATTGTTTTGATAAATAAATTATATTATCAATCAAAATAAATAAAATACATTTGGATGTCAATGCATAAATTCACATTTATTTTTGTAGAAGAAATTTTGAAAAGTAGTTTACCGCATATTTTGCTGATAGAGATGTTTTTAATATTTAAAATTAGATGCGAATTCCCGGCACACGTTGCAACAGAAACGGCTCTATGTTAATGTCTACTAATAAATGAGCTTATCCTTCCATTACATTATGTTTTCTTTTTGGTTAGGGTGTCATTTTAACTGCAATTGTAACTCAAGTCCAAACTTTAGTTTTTAAGTTTTTGAAAAAGAAATAAAGAAAATCGAAGAAAAAAAACAAAAAAAAAAACGAAAAAAACATGGAATTACAAAACGAAAAATTTTTTGAAAATATCGATATCGGTGTCTTGTAAAGATATTTAAAAAAAAAAGAATATCGTCGTATCGATTTATTGCCGACCTCTAGGATCTATACTGGGGGATTGTTCAAAAAAGTGAAACTGGACCAACCTTGATGGACCTTGTGCATGTAGTTGGCCGTCACTTTCGTATTTGTATAAAGTGTCAATACAACAGTAATGTATAACAGTAACAATAAACTAGTAATTATACACTTCGACGGTGTTTTAGTACAACACTGTTGTACTTAATTTCTATACAGCTGTAAAGATTGCTAGAGTTGAGGAGGAAAAAATCACCAAAATTAGTGAACTGAAAAGGGAGAAAAATGTGAACGAAAAGGACTATTTTTTCGACTATTTCGAATTCTTCGTCAACGTTCACGAAGCTACCAGCCAAACTACTGCATCAAATCTTTTAAGCTACAACGAACCTGTATAAACAAAGAAAAAAAAATGTAGTATTTATTGAATTAAAAAATAGAAAACACGTGAAAAGTCGTTAATTCCTATCGCAACAAAAAAACTCGTTAATTCTTATCACTTCAATACTAGGAATGAAACTCGATTCCTGGACCAACCCGGGTCATTATTTTTGGAATATTAAAAAAAATTCTTAAAGTTATCAAGCAAAAATTTAGATACAGAGCTTAGCATAAAACAAACAAATCTCAGAAAAAGATTATAAATTATAAAAAAACACCATTAGTGTGGCAAAAAAGTCCAACCAAGTTGCTAGCACAAAAAATAGTAATATCAGAAATAAGCCTCCGATATATTATATCTGACACATATTTAATAATATGCGCTTTGGCTTCTTAATTTTCTTGCTGCTTGAAATTTTATGTGCTGTATTTGAATCAAAATGTTTTTGTTCGTAACTTAGACATTTCGGTGACCGTATAAAACTTTCAAATTTTTTTTTTGGATATGCTGTTCAATCGGAAACAAGAGATTAGTAATTTTCCAATTAATACAATTTCAGTTTACTAGCAGTTTCAAATATTAAATAGTCTTCATTGAAATAATAAATTCAAAATGTTAAATAAATAGAACATAAGAACATTTTAATGCGGAAGCTTATTTTATTATTACTCTACCTTGTTTTAGATAATAATAATAATAATAAAAAAAAAATTAAAAAAAAAAAAAAAAAAAAAAAAACATATTTATTGGTAGAGTATTTTTTTTTTACCAGCCTTGTTTTATTTGTTTAAAGATATAAATTAGAAAGCCTATTACATACCTGCCAACATTGGCATTTTCAAATTAGTACAATTTTTACTGAACAAATATTTGCATTCCTATGAAAGTCAAATAGCGACAATATTTATGAATGTAATATAGAAATAATAGTAATTTTATAACAAATGCACAAAAAAAAAAAAAAAAAAAAAAAAAAATTGCAGAATATTAAATTGCTCTCAAATATAACAAATTGTTACATTTTAGCACAAAATAAAAATTATAAAATAAAAAACTAACTTGGATTTAAAAATAAATCAAATTTAAACTTTACTATGAAATCTCTGATGAGGTTTAAGATTTAGTCTACATTACACCTAAATAAAACATGCTTTATGACACAAAAACTCTAGTGAAACATACAATGAGTTGGTGGTATTCAAAGTGTTTAATCACACGCACAAATATCAATTATGCAGGCTTTCGAATTCTTATTATTACATTTGATGTTGTCACTGTGCTTTTTAGAATTGATATGAACTTCGACATCAGTAAATCCTCCATGAGAAATCTTAATATCAGATGCATAGATAGAGCAGAATGCAAAATTTGTTTCTTTGTTTGAATTTCTGATGATTAGAAGTAAACCGCTTGGTTTGAAGTAAACTCCAAAAAAACTTGATATTTTCTGGAATTTTACACCAGGATTGTTTAACTTGGATATTTTAAAATAAATAATTAAGACTAACAAAGAAGCTGAAAACCGAAAGTGCTTTAATTTCTAAAGTCCGAGAAAACGAAACAGTCGTTCGGCGAGTGCCGCCAAAACAATTGAAAACGGCGGCGTCGCGATTTAGTGCGCAGCGTTGGAGTACGGTCCAAAAGAAGAAAGAATAAAAAAAAACTAAAGCACTTTCAGTTTTCTACTTTATTAATATCTAAAGTTCGAGACAACGAAACAGTTGCTTGTTTCGCCAAATCCCGTCGGCAACACAGATGAAAACAATGAATTTCCGGCGCCGCGCTTAAGTGCTTTTATTATATACGCGCAACATTATTGTACGGTCCAAATAGAAGGAAGAACCAAAATCTAAAGCATTTTTGGTTTTCAGATTCTTTGTTAATCTCTTAAGTCTGAGGCAACGTAATAGTTGTTTGGTTCGCCAGGTCCCGTCGGCAACACAAATCAAAACAGTGCATCCTCGGCGCCGTGGTTTAGGGCTATTATTTACGCGCAAGTCCAGTACTATTATTTACGTTTTGGAGTCCAGTCCAAAAGAAGGTAGAATTAAAAAACTAAAGCACTTTCGGTTTTCTGCTTCTTTAATAACTTGTAAAGCCCGAAAAATCGAAGCAGTGGTTTGGTTTGCCAGATCTAGTCGGCAACAGAAAAGAAAACAAAGCATCCTCGCCAACGCGCTTTAGTGCTGAACATATGCGCAATCTTGGAGTGTGAATAAATGTTTTGATTGACGCGGCAGCTTTGGAAAATCGTTTCGGTTTCGTTGTTGCATTGAAAAAATATTTAAAAAAAAAATTTAAAAAAAAAAAAAAAAAAAAAAAAAAAAAAAAAAACGGTTTTAGGGAAAAACGAAAATTACAGTGAAATCCGTACGATTTTTTTAGCTGTTCGTACACCCGTACAAAATAGTAAAAATCCGTACATTGTACGGATGATTCGTACAAGTTGGCAGGTATGCTATTATGATAATAATAAATAAGAAATCTACTTCCTGAATAAATACCTTTAACTAGATGAGATAAAATTGAATATTAAATTTTTATATTAAAAAAATATAAAAATTAAAAGATAGAATTGTAAGATAAAAATTAAAAGATAAAATTTTAATATTAAATTTTACAGTAATTGCCATTCAAGTAAAAAAAAAAAAAATCATTATATACTTTTAATTGTATTCATTTTGCAGGAAAATTTTTCTGCAAACGATTGAACAAAGTAAACGATAAATGAAATTTGAAAACACTCTTATTGAGTTATAAAAAACGATGTCATAGTAAATTCGTTTGCTTGGGAGAAAATGAAACACGCATTGTGATTAGCTAATTAGAATATGAAAGTTCGAATTTGTTTTTTAAAAGGTTTGTTTGGTTACAAGAGTTGCCATTTCATGCAACACCCATCGATATAGATAAACAACTGGATAGACTGCTCCATTGTCAATGCAAAGAGAAAAACGCGCCGGGGATTGCGAAGCTGGTGGGAAGATTAACCAATCACAGTTCACTTTTATAGTTGGATGGAAATGCGAAAACCCTTGTAAAATGCTAGAGTATATATTTTTTTGCACATTATTCCTAATTAAGGTCTACTATTGACATTTCTGCTGTGTTCAACCCAAAATTTTATTTTCAATCCTCCGCAATTCGTATTTTTTATCCCACCAACGGCATCTGGCAACGGCTTCATTTTCCCAGCGTTAAGCAGTCTATCCAGTTGTTTATTTATATCGATGGCAACACCACTCCTTAACGCAACGAATAGGGTATATTGTAATAAATAATATAATTACTTCCTCAAGTCAAATAATTTGTACACATTTTTGTTTCGTGCAGGGAAATGTATTTTTCAAAAATAAGCACACGATAAATTGAATTTGAAAAACTAATCTGATTATAATCTATAAGTTAAAAAAATAACTTCCTCAAATTCTACAAATAAAAAATAATTTGCAATTCATACATTTAAATGGAAGATACGAGTATGTTAAATTTAGAAACCATACGATGCATTTTTATTTTCCAAGCAATAAAATTATTCATGAAAGAACATAGTCGTCTATTTGGTACGCATGGAATTAATAATTTATTAATTCTAATCTATATTTATTAGGTATTACATCAGAATATTATTAAAATGCTCCTAATATCAGATTCCAGTAATATAATTATTCTATACTGCTTGGAATTATAATATCCCAAAAAATTTGATCTCGAAATAATATCCCATTAAATTTTAGAAAAATTGGAGTTTTAAAACAGTAAGGAGCGAATCTAATTTGAAGTCGTTCTAACAACGGTAATACCAAGCTCGACTAGAGACACATTCGAAATCAATCTGTGCTTTCAATTTCCGTGTTTGTCGTCACGTGTGAATACGGATGGCAGGGGGAGGGGGGGGGGGAGAATCATATGTTTTCGACATCACGTGACCCTCTCCCACGATTACACTGTCGGGGTTGAGTTGCTTTGGGGTTTGCGTCTGAGGTATTTTTTTCTAAAATCAGTCGTCTGCTGAAAATAACGGCTTTAGTGGGTTCAAAGACACTGCGTTTCGGCAGATAGCATCTTCAAGAAAGCAGTTTTTGCATTGTGCAATTGTTTTCGCCGTATAGCAGTATACTGTAATTATTCGAACTGATGAAAAGGGTAGGAATTTAGGTTATTGGATCGTAAATTATGTATTGTTCATGATGTGAGGATATTGGAAATGGAATTGGTGCCATTAAATACTGTAAGAGTATGTGTATGATTTTTTGTAATGTTTCCACTATCTTTCCATCCACCAAAAAACTAATGAAACAAGCTCAATATTAACTTGTACAACTTTTTTAACAAAAAGAAATTTGCATTATCGAATTGTTTTAAAAAGATATTCCATTCAACTTTTTTACGCGATAACATAAATTGTGACCATTTCAAATTCTAGAATTGACCTAAGACTAGTGCAGACTATTGACTGCGTAGTCGATATTAAAAATAGTACACAAAATTTTGTAATACAAAATCTTTTTCGGAAAAAATTAATTTTTCTTTTCAAAATACTTGTTTAAAATACTATGTATTTGTTTCTTTAACTAATTATAACTGAATCAACACCATTTAAGTAAAATTGATTTTTAAAGCTAGAATTGGGTATTTTTCGTTTATTTCTGTAGCTATACTAGCCGATTACAAATGAACCGATAGAAAGTAAACGAAATTAACATTATATTGCTGTTCGTTTTTCGTCCTATTAATATATTTAAAATATATATATATATATATATATATATATACTTTACAAGTGGCAACAGTTTCAAAATTTCTTCTATTTGTTAAATAATTCTTGATAACTCTTTGTTTACAAATCAAAAACAACCAATGAAAAAAAAAAATTTAATTGAATTATGTACATGGAATAAAATCTCCGTTATTTAAGTTTTTAATGCCAGAACAAACTAAGTTATAAACGTAGCATTGTTAAAGTTATTTATAATCTAGTAATTTACATAAAATACAAACAAATATCGTTACAAATTTTCTCTGTCGTAATCCTCAAAAGTGATAAAAATATCATTTTTTGTAGCCACAGAATTATAGCAGACAATTTACTCCAATCATTACTTTTGGAATTGGCAAGAACTGAAATTATTAAAATTATAACTCGATTTATTACTTATTTTATTTATGTAGAATACTCAATATCAGTATATTCCTATTTGGGGACATTACTCAAATTCGAAACAAAAACGATTTAACTCCTCCTTCATTACAAAAATCATTAAATGATTGTAATATTTAGTTTCTATATTAATTGGCTTCTATGACGAATAATTAATAATGTAGAAAAAAGCTATGCTCCCGGTAAATTACAAACAATTGATATTTAGATTGTACTTTTCTTCAAACCAACTCGCTAGTCTGATCAAAACTTGTCACCGTCTTCAAGACGTAGCTCGATTCATTCTCCAAATCAGGAACTGGAGCATAATGAAGCCCTGATCACGAAGGGCTCTGCGTGTAACTAATGGGGTGTCCGCTAATTGAGTCGTAATTGTCATTACTGCATTCCATTACATAACGATTTGTTTACTGTGACATTCATTCAACTTAGTCTACTCATGTACCTTACAGGTGAGTTCTGTCATACACCTTTTACGCCCTCATAGAATGGACAATGGAGTATATTCTGTTAAATCAGTATTGGCGGCTCAAGGCTAATCGATCGTTCTCCTATATTCATAGAACTCTCCTATACATAGGCTTGCTAAATTTCTCAAATGTTCAACCGGGTCACCAGAATGACCCCCCAAGGACGTGGGTATTCAAGGGTACACATCCTTGGAGGGTTTTTAGTGTTTTAGAGGGTAGTTTATTCTCAATGCTATTAATAAATGTTTACTGATTAGGAACCTAAACCAAGGGTAATAATAGATTACACAAGCATATAAATTTAAACATTATATTTCTTACATGTTAATATTTATAAGTTACTTTAGTAAGAAGAAACACTTTGAATGAGGAATAAAAATTTGAACAATATTTACATGTATTTTTCATTGCCTAGGACCTTTTTGGTTTTAATCCTATTAGCTAATCCGATATTAATTTTACATGTCATCAAGCCTTTAACAGTAGATTCCTTCATCAAACCTCTATCATCATTCCCTGCATTGTTCATCAAAGAAAAGACTCTCTCAACTGGTCACGATTGGCGAGACAAGACGATACGATGAAAATATTATTTATTAACAGACCATCACTCTTCTATAATTTTCATTTTACATACAGTACAGAAATAAATGACTAAGTAATTATCCTAAATAATCCTCTACAGTTAATTATTTGTAGACTTTTTTGGTCATCTATAAAATCAAATTTAATTTTTACCGGGACGTGAAGTAAACCAGCCGGGACACCGAGATTTTGTCTGAAAATCAGGACTGTCCCGGTCAAAACGGGACGTCTGGCAAGCGTACCTATTCAGTTCCTCATAGATTGGGCAGTGGGGTATACTAATATTCTGTTACATTTAGTTTATCATCGATTAGACCGTATGGTATATTCTGTTACATTTAGTTTAATTATAGATTGGACAGGGGGAAGGGCGTATTGGGAAGCAATATCGGCCCGGTGATTTTAGATTTATGCCTGCCCAAATTTTCAATATAATCAGTAATCAAATATTTGTAGTTATAGTTAATAATAAAATATTTCAAAAAGTAATTAATTGTAATGAACAGTATATTTTATTATTGAAATATTTATATTTAATAATTATTTTCGATAATTAGTTTTATTGTAGTTTTCAATACTTTTAAAGTTCCATTAGTTTTAATAATTTAACTGTTTTAATGATTAGTTTAATTACATCAAATTGTCTCTATTATTTATAACTTCTTTGAGTGAACTTGGTTTTTATAAACCATTTATTGTTTGTTGCAAAAACTAAATAAAAGAAATCTAAATTGCAAAATAAAGAATGTCCAGGTTATTAGAAAATTACATCCGAAATGATAATATACAATTTACCTTAAAAGTTATAAAATAATTAAAAACTCATAATACTATAATATATAAATCTTAGTGCATCTATTTTCTAAACATGAAATTGAACGCATTTCACTCTTTTTTTTAAAAAAAAGTTAAGGAAAACAAGTACTTATATTGGGAAAAAAAAAATAATAATAACTTTCATACCGTACCGGCCCATTTTTTACAGACACTGACCAGACCGGTGATTGCACCGGACAGCCCTATGGCCAGTACGCCACTGGACAGGGGGTATACATTGTTACTTTCAGTCTCCTCATAAATTGGGTAATAGAGTATGCAATGCTACACTTAGTTCGTCGAAGATTGGATGGTGAGGTACATACTGTCCAATCTACAAGGAACTAAATGTACAATAGTAATGCCCTGTTCCATTAGCAATGGTGAGCCAAGGTCATTCGATTCCCTTCCCGTGTTCATAGAAAATAGTTCTCAAAATGAGACGTACACGCTGCGAATTAAATTTTTGCACTATAGTTTAGGAGTATATGCATGTCAGCTTGTGAAATCTATCCACTTCGTAGGGAATTGGTAATATCAGCCTGAACTGACGTGGTAAAAATTATTAAATAAACCGGCTAACTTGAGGGTTGCTAACTTGGTTTGCTGGAATGAAAATCAGGACAATGACCCTGTAGCTAAAGTAACAGAGTATGATTTTTTTATTATTTTTTTTTGGTGTGCCATAGTTTTTAATTTCCTCAACAATCGAAAAAACATATCGATTATATTAATACTTCGTTACAGATTTTTTTTTCTGGTTTCCTAATTAAACCAAAATAACCCCGGGCCCCTATTGATAATACAGAACGGGATTAATGATTTTACACTGTTTAGAAAACATTATTTAAAGTTATATGTTAAGATAACCCTAATTGAATTTCCTTCTATATTTCATTCATTAGCTTTTTTGCTATCGTTTCTTAGCATTAATGTTTTTCAAGCGTTAAAACATTAATTAATTTTTAAGCACTAAAATTAATTAATGAAAACAAAATTTTTAATATAAATCCTTTAAATGCAATTGTAACTTATTTAAATCAATTTTGAGTATAGACTGAGTTTTCATAGAGTTTGATCACTACGGCGAAAACCTTTGTTTAGCTCTCTCCTCCCCCACCCCCAAAGAAAACTTGATAGAATTCATTGTCTTCTAACTGCAACAAGTCTATACGTAAAGTTTCATCTGATTAAATAACCTCAGTGGATTAATTACTCCTACTATAGTGATTTTAGTCGAATACCGAATATTCGGTCAATGGACAAGCCGAATACCAAATATTCGGCCGGCTGAATATCTAATGTATTCTTTCTTGTAAAACTCGTATTAATATCTACTTAAAATAAAAAATATGATTATATTATAAAAACATAGATGACTGGACTTTCATTGATGACAATTGTCATGGCAAGGAGAGATTACAATAACAAAAATAACTATTCTCAAATCTTAAAACTACTCAAGATACATCTTATGTCGTATATATATTTATGAGCCCTGGCACTCTATGTAATTCATTTAAAAAAAAAAAAAAAAAAAAAAAAAAAAAACGCATTTCATAATTGCTGTGGATGTTCAGTATAAGTTTTAAGATGTTTTAAATACTGTATAAGGAAAATAAAATCATATTTCTATAGAGTATTATTCTGCAATAATAATTAATTGACAATAGAAAGAAAAAAAGAAGCAGCCTTTTAGTGACAGCCATCAAAATTATTAGAATGTATTGAAATCGGCGAATCTAACGATTGGATTACGGTAAGTGGATTAATTATCCATAAGCAGACTTGTCCAAAATAAACAAACAAAATCGAAGTTAATTTAAAAATAAAAAAAGTGTAATTGATTATCATGAGTAAATATAGAGCGACAGTCATATAACAACAAAGAAATGGAGGATAATTTATAGAGGGGTAAAAAATTATCACTGATAGTTAATTGACTCAACAAAAACTGAGTTTAAAAGACATACGTAGGCTTCCTATGGGATAATGATGTTTAAATTAATTCCTAATTAATTTTTTACTGTAGCGGAGGTTAAACAAATTTCTACATAAACACAGTGGGACTTCCGTCTACTCAATCTATATACCTTGCAGGTTCATTGGCTGCGTGCGGTTTACATTTAAGCTGTTGGGATTTGCTTATCTTATATTGATATTTTGTTTAAACTTTGTTCAGTTTGTATAATCTAGATAAAGCTAAACACTAAAAAAATAACAATATACTAAACTAAGACAAACAATCTACTTTAACGAAACGGAAGTTTGTTTTGAGGATTCTGTTTGGATTGATTATGGCCTATTTCCGTAAGTTCGATTTCCGGACTTGGGATTTAAAATATCCAAATGATTTTACAAATATCTGTAAATAATTGCTTTTTGCATTCTCTTTTGCTGCTGTCATTTTTCAAAATAAGTTTTAAAGAAAAAAAAATTAACATTTGCTAACATCCCTGGATCTAAAAAGATGAATTTCAAAAATCAAGTAAAGTTTACTAACATCAAGTGAAACACTTAATTTTGATTCTTTGATAAAAACCAAAATATAAGCAAATATAGTCCTAAAAATACCTTGTTTTATTATTTTCTTATAAATACTCTTCTTAAAGCACATATTGGTGCTAACAGTATTACATTTGCTATTGTATTAGGGAACTTTTACCACGTGTTAATAGAAAGGGGAAAAAAATTATTTCAAAAACATATTTTCACATGTTTTTGAAATTCAAGAGATTATGAGCTCAGCATTATTTCAAATTACTTATATTCCAAATAACAATTATAAAATATGTAGAATAGTTTTATTTATTAACACTTGTTTAGAATAAAAATGAATTGTTTTTGAAGCGATTATTTCGAAAGTCAAAAATAAAGCTATAAAATACTGCTGAGTAAAATTCAATTTCCTAAAAACTTATGAAGAAATGAGCGGCGAAGATTAATTTTGGGAAAAAAAACAGAAAATAAAAAAATAAAGCAAAACACTACTATATCTAAACGTTATATTATTTTACCTTGAAAGTTAAAGAACTTCCATATCTTCGGTAATGTTTAAACAACTTCAAAATCTGTTTTAAAAAATTTTATAACATAATCAACAATACATTTTTGAAAGCAAAAGAAAAATTTTTATGAATAAATAATATAAATTTTAGGTAAGTATTCTAAACTAAAATTATTAGGGCCTATTATGTCTTTACGTTAAATTATTTCGAAAATAACAAAATAAAACAAAATACTATTATATCTAAACGTTAATATTATTTTACCTTGAAAGTTAAAGAACTTCGCAATCTTTGGTAATGTTTCAACAACTTCAAAATCTGTTTTAAAGAATTTTATAACATAATCAACAATACATATTTGAAAGCAAAAGAACATCTTTTATGAATAAATAATTTTACATTTTAGTTAAGTATTCTAAACTAAAATTATTAGGGCCTTTTATGTCTTTATGTTAAGTATTTCATAATTCCCTAAATAAATTTAATCTCAGCAAATATTTTGATAATTCGTTAAGAAAATACACGGCAAATGTCCAGTGCGGTAAATTTTATCAGATGTAAATAATATACACAAAATAATTTCCTTTAGAAATCTCGATATTGAAACTCAAACACGTGCAAAAAGAACACCACTATTTACGCTATCGTTTGCACCGGAACAATCCAACCAACCAGTCGAACAATATGCCGTTCCATACGGCTGCATTTTCCGAACCCCGGCCTCCCCTTACGACAAACTTTCGCGGGGGGTGGTCACAAGAGCCATTTCTAAAAATATACAAATCGTGCATCCACAAAAAGACTAATCAAAGCATTTCGAATATTGGCTTACCTTGTGTGTGTGGAATCAGGTATTTCCGTTATTTTTGAGGAGGAAGTGAACACACTGTAAGATGGAAGTAGGGTTTTAAATGAATCTTTCGTCTTTTCTCTCTTGATCTTCACCTATCGTTGCACGCATCACAAAACACTCTGCTCCGCGGATTTGCTGGACTGAGCCGGTAGTCATGGAAACGGATTGTTTACATGGCGCCATCTATGAGGGAAGGGTTGAACTTTTAAGTCGCTTTGAAAATGAAAATTTCAGAAGACTTTGATAAAAAATTTTAATTGATTTAATTTAAAAAATGGGGCTTTAAGGGCCATTATGATTTTATTATCATGACTAGTATTGACCTTTTAATTGTGCTTTCGATTAATATAATGTAAAAAATTTAAATAGTTTTTTACTCATTTTCACACACAGAATGTTAAAATTGGTTGCAAATTGATCTTTTAGTGCAGTTTAAAATTAAAATATTGTCGGTGTAAGAACATTTTATTTTCGCTTATACATCGTAAGCATTTTGATTTAGAGTTTTTAAAAAGGTAATTAAAAAAGGTTCGAGTTTGTAATTAGAACCAGGAGTGTGAAATATGGCAAAACTTTTTTAAAACTGGTCACTGCATTTAAATTAGACATGATAATTGACCGTTTTAATTTTCAGATTTTCATTAATTTAAGAAAAAAAGAATTGCCAGTTTGTAAGTCTATTTGGCAATACTTCTTACTTGTCCTTTGTTTAAAAAAAACAACGCCAAAATAGTGAATAATTTGATCGTATACTTTTTGATAACTAGTACATTTTCTTTTTCTTAAACATATTACGCCTTGATTGCATTTTTACGAGAATTTCGGAGGTGGGGAAGACATTGATACAGCGGTTTTGATCGAAATCGGAAGAGTCGTTTTTTTGGCAATTGCTGAAAAACATAAATTTTTAATGGCAACTACCTTATACACAAGCGTAATTTTAACGAAAGCCTTAGTGGCAGGTTACCATTAACCCTTTAACAAAAGTTGAACATCGTAGGCCAATCTGTTTGGGAGTTATGCTGACCACAAAAAGACACATATGCATTTTTCTGGACAACTTTCTTAAAATCGGAATGTTCCAAAGTCTGTAAATATGCACACACACACACACACACACACACACACACACACACACACACACACACACACACACACACACACACACACACACACACACACAAATAATAATAAAAAAATAATAATAATAACAATAATAATAAATAAGTAAATAAATAAAAAAATAAAAAAAATAATAATTAAATTATTAAAAAAAAATATTTGAACCTAAATTTTCCTTCATTTTTAAAGTTAGAGTGCAAATTTTTTTTTTTTTTCACTTGTAAACTACCCATGTGTTAAAATAGGGTCATTTAGGCCAATTTTTCGAAAATCAAGTTTTTTCCCATTCAAATGCACTCAGCAATTAAAAAAATTTCACGAATTTCGAAAAATTGAATTTCTGATTTTACGCAAAATATGCTTTATTTTATTTATTTTTTTTTAATTAAAATTTGGACCATGAATGACTTCAAAATACATTTCCACTCCATTTTCGTGAAAATTCAAAAAACCCCTTTGAAAATACATGGATTACGCCTTTCAATGAATTATTGTTCAAAAGTTAAAACCTCAATTTTTTTTCCCTTTGGTGAAATTGAAGCTTATATATAGCAAAATCTCCAATTCCAAATTTAGTACAACCACTAAAAAAGTGGGTAAATAGATCGAAATTGGCCATGTTTTTTTTTTTTGGGGGGGGGGGGGGGAACTACCTTGCACTAATTATTGTTCAAAAAGTTACTGAAGCACAACGTTACGATTTGGCCACATTTAAGTTTATATTTTGGAGTAGACAAATGATAAACTATATTTTTCATTATTCTATTTACATTCATTCCAAGTAAATAAGAAACTGATATAAATATAAATTTAACCAACCTTCAGTGAAAAAAATATGAGCAGAGCGGTACATATTTCGATTGGGTTGAAAGTCTCTCATTAGACGCTCAATGGACTACAAAATTTAAAAAAAACAAACAATATCATTATACAATAGAACAATAAAAATACCATAAAATAGTTAATTTTATTACAAAAAATTATAGGATGGATTCAGTAAAAATATATATATATATATATTTACGTTTCTTCAAGCTTTAGATCATATTTAGTGTGTGTGGCTGTGGTCAGCATAACTCCTGAATGGGTTGACCTACGATGCTTAAATCTTGTGTTTGGTCAAAATAGCGCGGCGCATAAGATAGCTATAATTGAAAAAATTATTTCTTTCAGCAAATGCAAATGCAGAAAAAAAAAAAAAAAAAAAACCTCGGCTCTAACGATTTTAATGCCTTTTTAGGTGTTCTAACCCATCTCATCACCTAAATTCTCATAGAAATGAGATAAAGGCATAAAAAAAAACAAAAAAAACAAAAAAAAACGAATATCTTTAACAGAGAGTTCTTTTCTCTTGAGCATCCCGCCCCTCTATGATTATTTCTTCTTTGTTTCACTTACAAGAGAGGATAATGTAATATTTATCGAAGAACCTATCTCCAAATTCGCCAAGTTTGGAGGGATTTTTTTTAGAGTAATAATTATTACCAAAAATATCGCCAAACTTATAACTTAGCATTAAAGAAATAATAATGAAAATAAAACATGTAAATTACACCAATTTATGGCAAATATATATGCAGTGATCAGAATAAGGTTAATTGAAAGTTGTGCGATGTTCCACACTCCTAGCTTTTTAACGAAACTATCTATTGGTGACAGGGCCGTAGACGGGGGGGGGGGAGGGAAAATCGAGACAATTCTCCTGAAATTGTGTGAAAACGTGTTTCACTACTTCCCCTTCTATTTTTTGTGTAACTTGTTATTTGTATTTAATCAAATCTTCTACCATAACCCTTCCCCCCCCCCCCGAAAAAAATCCTGGCTACGGGCTTGATTGGCGATATATCTCTCACCATTAACTGATTTAATTGTTTTCGAAGAAAAATTATTCACTTGATAATTTTTTTTTTAGTGTATAAGACCTGATTTTCGATAAGGATACATTGAGGCATACACTGCAATGAATAACGCCGATGTATATTACGTTTCCTAACCAATTAGATGGCAACATGCATAAAAACCAAATTTCTTTTAGAAATAAAAAAAAAAAGACTTTCTGTCTCAAAAAAAGAAAGAAAAAAAAAAAAAAAGAAGAAGAAAAACCACGTGTGTGCGTAATCACAGTGAAAAACACTAAAAGTTAAATTCAAATTATGAATCCTCGAGTCTGAAACATCGCTGTCTGTCTAGTTCATTAAAGATGTTTATATGCAGCGTTAGGTACTATTTTTATTTCACTGGAACTGTAGGTCACATACACAAATAAGAGATTATAAATTAACTTTTAAGAATTAATTTAACACCACTGAAGAAGAATGAACATGTGCTGTGCTTGTATTTTCTTTTAAATCAAATGTACACTGGTTGTACGAAATTACACTAGGAGGGGGGGGGGGGGAAATACTGCATAACTTCCAACTAAAAATTAGAATAAATTTAAATTTTACACCAATTTATTATAGTAAAACATGTGCATCAATTCAAAAATTGCATGTAAAAAAAATTAAAGCTAAAACAAATGTCTGTACTTGCAATTTTTCAAACACATGCTTGTGTGAACCAGTGGCGTATCGATGTTGATTATATCACTTGTAAGAAGAAGGAAAAAAAAATAAAAAATTGGAAGTTTTTAAATACCCTCGTAAATGAATTCGAATGTTAGTGACAATTACTGTTATCTTACACACTTTAAAATTGCAGCTGCATTCAAAACTTCAAAAGCAGGAACCAGGCCTACTTCTCCCCTGCATTCTATAGTTTTGCTTTTAAACACAAAGACAATCCTTTACCATATCTACTCGAGCTTGACCATCTGCATTAACTATCCCCCCCCCCCCCACCCCTGCTGTGAATATGGGTAAACAAAATTCATAGATTTTGGTAATCACTGACTGACCATGGTAAATAGTATGGCACAACCCTTCAACAAATACAACGAGACCATTTGTCAACGACAGATAGCAGCAGCATCGGCAGAAGCCATCTATGTTAGTCAGAGAGGTGGACAGGCAGGGTATCAGATAAATTATAAATTCCATTCTTTCCTTACTGGTCTTGGAATCGGGGTGTGAGCTGTCACTCAAGAACATTTTAGCAGGGTAATCCCCAGGACTATAGAGGCCTAGACATTTGTTCCATGATCGAACACCCATAAGGGGCCCGTGGTTCGAGATTCAAAGTGATAAGTCAGCGAGAAAATACAATAGGAAGGCATTTCAAATTGTAAAAGCTTGTTCTTGACTTCTACCGTTTGTATGAAATAGTTTTGCAATGACTCTCGTTCGGTGCTTATCCATCTATTAAGGCGATTCGCCATTTGTTTTCTGATAAAAATCTTTGACAGTTACAGCAAGTTATTTTTTTTATTATTTTTTATTTATTTTTGTCGTTTCTGGTGAATAGTTTTATATTTTGGTATTTGTAATTAATTACATTAATGTACTTTTGAGCTTTCTGAAACAAAACAATATTTTACATTATGAAAAGCTCAAAAGTACATGTGTCGTTTTGTTAAACGTTAACGGAAGCAAATTCAGACTTGTTTCAATTTTTTTTTTTTTTTTTAAACTAGTTTCTCACTGTTTAAAAAAAAGCGTAGTAAGACCTATTTGTTTCTTTTATTTACAGGTGCGGAACTTCGTAAGTATTAGCAAAAATATTTTGTCATTGTAAGTAAAGACTGAAACACATTGAAAATTAACTCGTCTCTTGCATATAAATGCAGGATGTAAAGCCAAGAATTCCTTAATTTTAAAATTAAACAACTCAAAAACAAAGATCTGTGGAAGAATGAAACAAAAACTATAGCTATTTTGAAAGCTGTAAAAATCTTATACTAAATTTGCAAATTAGTTACAAATGTTGCCAACAAGTGGCACTGTACACTGTAGTTCGTATGAATAATGAGTGCTTTGAAGCTCAGAACGATCAGTCTTCGAACAGTTCCACGTGAAAAGAAGTTAGCGAGATTGCAACGACTAATTGCAGAAGACAAATTTACAACATTTTTCTAGAATTTTGGGACTACAGCGCCATCTGTTGACAGCATTTGTAACTAATTTTGAAACTTCTCATAAAGATTTTTACAGCTTTCAAAATAACTATACTTTTGTTTCATTCTCCTATCAATCTTTATTTTTGAGTAATTTAATTTTAAAATCAAAGAGTCCTTCGCTGTGCACCCTGTAGCTGATAAAGCAATTGCTTTTGACAAAATGTTTTAATTTTTATTAAACTGCTCATTAAACTTTTAAAAATAAATATTCCGTTTTTACTTAGACTATTTTAGCTTCAACAGAAGATTAATGTTGTGATAACCTTATGCACAGGCACTTTTGGCGATGTTTTGCGCTAGCTGGAGTCGAACTAGGGACTCTTAGATCCTTAGACAGGCGTTCTAACCCCTAGTCAAAAGTAATCACTAGTGCCTAGGTGTTATATCTGTCTTTTGTACACGAGACCACTACATAGCCTTTTTCCAGTGAGTCGCGAAGGGGGCGAACGATTGCGAGTTGCTTGATTTGAGTGCTTTGCGTTTGACAGTGAATCGTCAAAGATGTCGCGATGATTGTGTGGGAGTCGTGCAGTATCAGAAGACGTCGATAGATGGCAGCGTGATTCAATCGTCCGGTAGTCACCAATGTAGCGATGTGTGTTAACGAAGAGTCGAACCGGGGACTCCTAGTTCAGGAGACGGGCTCGCTTACCACTAGACAACAGATATCTCTGATGTCTAGGAATTATGTCTGCTATTTTGTGCACGAGACTCCCACACACTGCACATATATTTTTCGAGATCAAAAATCCCAAACAAAATTACAATTGCTACAGAAACATGCAATATGCCAAATTAAAGGTTTCAATAAGACGAATTCCCTCTCTAAATTTCAAGTAGAAGTTACAACCAGTAGTATCCGAAATGACTTATGATTTATTTTTACATTGATGTAACAATTCTGGAAATGTGCCCTGATTAATCATAAAAGCTTTGTTTAAAAAAAATTCTTGGTCGAAAATCCAGCTTTGTTCATAAAATGGACGATTAGCTCAATTTATAAACATATGTCCTCATTCTTGAATTATACATGCACGCTTAACTTAATTCAGCGCATTTTAAAAAAAGATACAGTAGAAAAAAAAAAGGGGGAAAAAAAAAAAAAATCCTAATGATGGCTATATCTTCGATTCTAATTATCGTAAAATCTTGCAGTTTGCACCAAAATGTTTTATTTACGATTTTCCATATGTCTGGAGCAATTTTTTAAGAGGGCTGTTTACTAAGTAAATTTAACTCAATCTTTGAAAATTTCAATACGAACCCCATTTTTTAATATTTTTATTCTATTTAGAATACTTAATCTCTTTAAAACCGGTAAGAATCGAACGTTTGCTTGCTCAAGCCTAATATATTACACGGTCCCTTAAAAAGATCTATTTTACATTTTTGCTAAAATATTGAGAACCAAAAGTTAAAATGGAATGAAAAAAATGCTACAAGAGTTTTTAACCATGATACATTTAATAAAAACAAAAAATTACATGTTTCTATTTAAAAATTTTAAAAACTTGTTTTATTAATTATTAATTAATTATTAAAACACTGTTTTGTGCAAAAGTTGATTGCTATTTATGTTTTGCATTTAACGAACTATCGTTTGAATAAAATTTACTAAAATATATTATTTATTTAAGAATTTATGGCCAAAAAGTAATTTTTTCTTTTAATATTAATTTGATAATTTTTTAACCTCATTTGAATTACTAACAACTCATTGGAAAATTATGAAATTTGTTGTTTAGACTTTTTTTGGATTCTAAATCTAAATATGGTTTAATACAATGGGGTTGACATTGAACTTTTTAAAGTTCGGATTAGTTTTAATATGTATATGAATCCTCATGATGAAAATAAATTAAATATAATTAATAAAGACCTTCCACGACTTTCAATGGTACTCGACTTTTGTTATTTCATCAATTAGAATACAAGATATAGACATCGTAAGAATTTTTCTTTTTTGTGTATAAGAACACCGAACTTAACTTTTACTTTCTCATAAATAACTTCAAACTTAACTTTTACCTTTTACGTCACACACACACACACGCACTCGCGCACACGCACACACACACACACACACACACACACACACACACACACACACACACACACACTCTCTCTCTCTATCAAATTATCAAATGCACCTTTAAAATATATTACAGACGAACCTTCTATATCGTAAATTAAATATTTGAGAAAAATTTCCAAGTGCAAATAAGAGCAAATTAGAAAAATAACAATTTCTGATCTTTCGAAGTTTCCTAAATCATATCCTACGAAAGTTACAAGTAATACAAGATATTTATGTCACCTTACAAACCCAAAGTTTACTTTCCCTTTCGAAAAATAACTTGCTACTGTGCAAAAGTACGAACTCTATAAGGCGCAGTAGTATAGGTTAAAAAATAAATACTTACAGCCAAATATAGACCATTTCCTTAGACGAAATGTTTTGAAAATAACCAAAAGCCTTTGTCCAATTGTGATGTTGGGGTAATCACTTGTGATAGGTAAAAAAAAAAAAAAAAAAAAAAATGCTGATGATTACTACTAATTATTGTGCGCATAAAGTCATACCATAATCCAGAGTTCGCCAAAATGCGTGAAATTTGCGTGAACATGCATTGAAAAAGAATTTCACTCCGTAGAATTCACTCATCGGCAATCATGGTTAAATTTTCAAAAATAATCCTTCATTTTATAAAATCAGAAATCATACTAGTCGTTTTTTGAAGAGCGGAAATATACCTCCCTTCTCTTTTCTTTGAAAATAGCGTCCTTTTCTGAAAAAATGCAAATATTTTGTTTATTTTCCAACGATTGTTTTCGAGATGTCCCCGGCATTTGACCGATAGTTTTTGTGGGATACCAACATGGTATCACCGGACGGCATAGGGTTAATGGTTAGTTTAAGGTTTATAACCATCAAGTGTTTTTAGTTAGCTTTTAAAAAGCATTTTTCCGCTCTGATACGCGAAATCGCGATCATGCATCACTGTTATTGTTGTAGTTTTTAATTTTGTCAAACAAATTATTTTGCTTTAGTTAAAAAGTTAGTTAAAAAAATACCCTTTGGATTTTAAAAATACCCTTCACAAGTTAGAGAGGGGGTGAAAATACCCTTTGAAAATATCTAACTGGTAAACACTTCCACAATCAATCCCTGTTAACGCGAAATCTCTTAACGCGAAATTCAGTTTGAAAAGGAGTATGAAGGCGCATTTTTTCTCGGAATCCATTTTGAGGTATTCAGCGCATCGCAATATTTGAAATGTTATCTGCAAAATGGTTTAACTTGTATTTTGAAATATTTTTCAAATAGCATCACTGAAAAAAATAATCCTGTCTGCTTTGTAGTATATTAAACGCTGTTTTCTCAAAATGATGTTTTTCCCTACAGATTTACCTTTTTCTCAGGTTCTACTTAATAGTTTGCTTTGAATTTTTTTTCTTGCTACATATTGTATTTTTACATAAACAAACACATGCTTTTCTAGAAATGGTGATTAGATTATTTAAAAAAAAAATTCTCAACAGTGGTGTTTTTTTGTGTGTGTGTGTATGAAAATTTTATAAAAAAAAGTTCAATCATAAAAAAAAAATATTTTTACAAAAGCATATGTCAGTCTATGTAAAAGTGTTTTAATATTGGCTGTAAAATTTTTTAAACTAATACTGTGAGTAGTTTCTGAGTAGTACATAAAAAAGGCCTTTTTAACATGAACTAGATAGAGCTTTCCGAACCCCCCTTAACGCGAAGTAAAAGCAGTTCTCTTTACAATTGAACTTAACGTTAATATTATTGTTTTAGATGAAATCTCACATATTGAAATTACGCTTGAGACGAAATAAAATGTGCTCTTCAAAACATTTTTTTAGTTGATACCTTGCAGCATTTTCTAATGCAACAGGGCAATACCACGTGCTTAAAATAATTTAGAAGAGGTAGACACATTTTTAGAAAAATGTGTTATTAAAAACTTAAAGCAAAAATCCAAAACTGATTAATTTAAATAATAAGTTACTGGTAAATATATTTACTTTTTTGCCTTCCTAATGTATATCTTGTTAAACTATTGTACTAAATAAAAGACTTGCAATGTAAATATTTTTTAAAAACAGTGGTATTGAATACACATACAGCTAGTAGTTTATTACTATGCTAGTTTAAGTTAAGCTAGTAGTTAATACTGCATCATTCAGTTATTTGAAGAAAAAAAATAAGAAAAAAAATAGATGGTTAATACGATATTAGCAGCCAAAATTTCAGCGACAATTTTAAAGGCTTTTAAAAGAGCATTCAAAGTTCGTTTCCTTAAAGTGTTGTTTAATGATTATTTACAAAATAATTTCAGTTTAAGTATTCATCCATTTGCTATTAAATTAGTCTACCCATTGTTTAAATAAAATATCTCTTTTATTGTGGCTCAGTAGCAATTTTGCTTATTATTGAAATTGGTGTTTCATTAATATTCCTGAAAAATTTGCTTTAGATACAGTTGATGCTGCCATCTAGTGGATGTAAGTAATTTTAGAATTTGAAGCTTTAAGAATTTATTCGCTATATTTTATTTACAGATAATTTTATCATCCAAACTTCAAATAAAGGACCAAAATATTAATTCAGAGAATAAAATTTAAGCCATTTCATAATATTAAATAAAAAAACACGTTCTTCAGGCAAATTTCAAATAAAAATAAATCAATAGGGAAACATTCCTTTTATATTTTTATGTAAAGATCTTAGTCTTTTTTGTGAAATTTTTGTAACATATTTTTAAAATATACATATATAAGTGAACAGAAATGGCACTAAAAACTGACCAGTTCTTAATAGAAAAAAGTTCCGTTGGTATTAATTTCGTTTATCTTGCGCTTGTATACTTTCCATCCTCATTTTTTGTTGTCATCACCAATGTTACAATTAGTTCTGTAATAGTCGGTACTTTGTTTCTCTGCCTTTTTATATTACTTTTAATTACCCATATGTAATACATAGGTTAGTGAAAGTATAGGATTCGGTCAAAAAAAATTTCGATTATTTTGCATTTCTCCACGTTTTGGAACATCCTGATCTCAAAAAAGTGATTTAAAAAAAAAAGTATGTCTGTGTGTGCGTGGTCATCACAACTCCCGAACAAATTGACCAACGATGTTCAAATTTGGAGAGCAGGTTGGTGATGGCCCAAGGACCTACCATTAAGGTTTTCGTCAAAATTGCGCATGCGCATAAGGTAGCCGCCATTGAAAAAATCTTGTTTTTCAATGATTGCTAAAAAATTATTAATGATTTTAAACAAAATCACTGTGGTAATACCACTAAAGGTGTTCTAAACATCCCCACCTCCGAAATTCCCGTAAAAATGTTTTAATGGCTTAAAAAGTTGAAAAACGAATGTTTTCAACACAGAGTTCTCTTTCCTTGAGTATACCTCATCAACGATCGTTCTTCATTCTCCCCTCAATTTCCCTTCTAATAAAGGATCATATAAGGATTAGTGAAAAGTATAAAGCCAAAATCACCATTTTGGTGGGGTATTTTTTTTTTTTATTTTTTTATTTTTTATTTTTAAGACGCATACAACCAGAATTATCACCAAAAATATCGCCAAACAAGCCAATTCATTTAAATGAATGGCGAAAATATACAAACGGTAAATGCCACACATCCACGTCAGTATTCTAGTGTAATTGAAAGTTGTGCGAGGTTCCACACTCTTAGTTTTTCAAGTGGTGGCAAAGATCAAGTAATTAAAATGGATTTGACCTGTTCCACTGTAAATGAAAAAATGATAAGAAAGAATATTAACATTTTCCATATCTATCAACAATTACGTGTTGTCTGTTTCCTGTAACACAAGAACTTGTATTTTAACTAAAATGTGTAACACTAAAATTTGTTGAAATATCTGAGTTTTGGTGACTTGCACGAACAAAAAGTTATATATTATTGTAAATTTTAGTAAAAATACTAGTAAATACAGTTTTTTTTCTTTAATTTACTGTACTCTTTTAAAATGAAATGTTATGCAAAATAACTTTTTTATGACAACGTTAAAAAAAATTAAGCATTATGTAATCATTTTAAACCAAAAATCATGGCGAAAGAAGTATTTTATCTCGAGGAGTGGGGAAAAGTAACTTTCTTGCACTAGTGCGAAAAAATACTTTCTCACACGCCTCGAGCTCAAATTTTATATAGTTTTGGCATAGTAATGACATTTTTAGAAGCGATTCAATGACAGGAATTGCCAACTTTAGTTTATAAATGTATTAAAGATATTTATTGCACGTGATTATAAAAAATATTGCATGTAACATATGGGAAATCACTTTTTCAAACTCGTCAAATTATGACTGGTGCTATCGCACTCGTCAAATACGCATTTTGCCTCGTTTGAAAAGTATTACTCTCCCAACTAGTTGCATATATAACTATTCTTGCTACATGCGAATTCCTTATAGAGAAATTGTAGTTTCACTATACTTTTGACACCATTTTCAAACTTTAGTCATTTCAAAATTCAAACATAAAAATTTCTATTTAACAATAATGTTTATTTAAACTAGGTGTATGAAACATCGCACAATTTTCAATTACACTTGATACTGCAGTCCCTGCATTTAAATTTGGCATGGATTGGTGCAATTTATAGTTTCCATTATCATATTTCCATTTAAAGAAATGCCAGTTTGGCAATTATTATTACATTGGCAGGAAAAAAAGAAAAAAAAAAAAAAAAACACCAAAAAAGAGAAATTGGAGGTATGATTTTCAATAAATATTACCCTGAAAATTTTCAGGCTTCCAACTGAACAAACTGAAAAACATAGCATTTATTTAACCTCAAAAGACCTGATCTTGCAAGGAGATTTTTTTTTTCAATTTTTTTTCTTACCCTTTTTTTGGGGATCAAATAACATAAAAATAATTGACGTTAAAAAAATGTATTGGACAAAAAATTCAAAAGTGTGTTTATTTAAGTGAACATCCGTTTTCTAGAGGTTAATTTAGTAATATACTGCTGCGTGGATGGGTTCGAAAGATTTGAAGCCAAAGCAGATGAAAACTTGCAGAAATTTATTCCGATATAACTCTTCGCAGATTCTTTTACAACTCCAGAACTTTCAGTTTTAATAGACTCAATACAGCTCTTTACAAATTAATGGAGCTCAAACAGCAGTTAAAAACTAGATACACAACTGCTAAAATCGTCGCATAAGACAATGTAATACAGTTCACTTCTCTGACTGCTCACTGAGAGACAACTAACTCAGTAACTCAACTAACTCTTGGCCGGCCTTATATAGGAAAGTTTCTTTTGTGAATCTTCCAGAGATAGAAAATTGGAGAACTTTCCAGATCGTAGTCGAAAAGCCTTATACAGATACGTGGGGACCAAAAATGTCGCCAAATTTGGCGAGATTGTCATTAATCATAATGTTAAATGGCCTGCTCCTTGTAAAACTTGTTTTCCAGCATGATTCCTATAGAACTCGTTTTCAAGCATTAAGAGACGCATTGCAAGAAAAAAACGAAGACAAACACTTACACTGCCTTATGCGAAATGTACATAAATTTTCCTTTTTACATAATTAATACTACGAAATAGTTACAAATATACAGAAATTCGTAACAATACCTACACTGGACTATATTTACGAATTATTTGAAGCATTTTGTAAGAAATTAATTAAAACCTCAAATATTAATGTATAAAATATAAGAGACATTAAATAAAAAATTTCTAAAACTTTTTTTAACGTCAAATTCTTATAGTACAAAAATAGTAATTTCAGGAGGGAGTCTATCACCATATGCCATCTCCTGGTTACTAGCCTTCAAACAACAAATACATATGTCTCTTTTTATAAAAACACCTCTTACGGATTTCTACCCCCAAAAGAATACCTCTTACATACAATAATTGCATTGAGTGAAATTTTTTCTAAAACCGCTGTGTTATTTATAGTAACACGATCCCCTGTCCTTGTCATTCACTCACTGCCTGGGATTGACAAGTGACGTCACTGCCTCACGCTGTGATCAATCGGGACCAACTGAAGATGTTCCGAACAAAATTAGAGTTAATTGTGAGCTCGACTGATTTGAAAGCGAGTTAATGAAGCCTTGGTGATGACGGTAGGTTACGTCATACGTGACGTCACTTAGAAAGCTTGTGGGTGGCGCATTATTCGGTTGAGCTGTTGGATTGTCCTGGAGTATTAAAACAATCAATCAGTTTGAGTTTGAAGACGTTTTGCGCTAATGATGTCCAGTTATAAATATTAGCAAAAAGTATTAAAATGGAGTTTATATGAGACCCCGATACTAATTAACCAAACTTCGTTTATTTTTTAAATTTTATTTAATGTCAAAAGGAAGAATAACACGTGGCTAGATATGTTTAACTTCTGTCAATAGAAATGATACCATGTACATAGTTTTCTCACTTAGTGCAATATTGCAATGAGGAACTTGCACAAGTGAGAAAAATGAATATTTTTTGTATTTTCTAGTGTTATCCAACGAATATATTTGAGCAATGCAATTATTTTTTATCTTTATGCTTTCAATTAATCAAAAATCGAGTTTGAAGTTAGCCGAAATCAAAGCAAAGGTCACGTGACCAGAAACGCATAGAAAAACCGTGACGTGGTTATGCAGAGATAAAGTCGCAAAATGAAGGAGAAACTAAACTTATTCCTCGTCTAAAACAGGTTTTAGACTGGTTCATTATCTGCGCTTTGACGTTTCACGCAAAAGTGGCTTTTTCTCGCCAAATCGTAAAGGGAAAAACTAAATATTTTTTAATCTATACCTATCCGAGCTCAAATTTTTGAAAGAATGGTATTGTTTTTCATGATTTTTTCTCTACTTTTATTTAAAAATAAAACCAAAAAACGTGAAAGTTCCTCATTGTAATTAATAAGTGGTTTTATTAACCCGTTAACAACGTTGGGCAAGAAAACTTGCCGGTTAAAATTTTAGTTCTTTTCATAGCTAATAAATGGCGATTGTGGTTCCTCTTAGCGTTTTTTAGAAACCATAAAAATAATTTTCCATTAAATTTTAAAAATTCAAAACGTACCTTAAATTATTTAAACAAATAAGGTAAAACAATGACTGTTAATCCATTTCAAAGTCGTCTTTAATTTGTTAAAGACTTATTTGATCAGAAACGACCATATTTCCTTATTACTCGTGTATTATAGGAAAAAAAAATAATGCGTATTTGAAATTTATTGAAGGGGTCGCAAATTAATATTTATGTGTCTGAAAATTATAAAAGTTTACAGAATTGGCGCTATAATACATTTGAAAGTTAATATCAATCAAATCGATTATCTTCCTGTTCATGAACATAGTGCCGATTCTATAGTCACCGAGAGCTTGGTGTTTGCATCTAATTATAAATAATAAAAATATCCTCAATAGCACAATATGAGGCAAATTACGTTTCAAAATTTATTTATTAAAAATGAATGTGAATTTATCTTTGATCTATTCTGATTAAAACAATTTTTATTATTTAAATTTGGCAACTAGAAGGAGTTTCAACCATTATCGGTGTAAAAATTCTTTCATTTATAGCCTTACTACGCAACGCAAAGTGTTGAATTGACTGCACTACACAAGGGCGCGTCTTATATGCCACTAAAAAATTAATATTTAAATTTTTAACGTGACACCCTTTCAAATGATTCCTTTTAGTGAGAAAACACATGTGTAAAACTTTTGAGTAACTTAAATAAAATGTAGGGGTTGCTACCGGCAATTGAAATTACCACTGTCATAATAAAAATCAAGTTTTTTCAATTTAAAATATAAAAATGTGAAAAAAATGAAAATCTCCATTGTCAGCTTTGTTATTACATGTAATCATTAACAAATTTATTGCAAACATATGTAGTGTGTACAATGTACACTGTGTACATATATTTTATAATGAAATGCTAATAATTGAAACCAAACTGTGAGGTCGTTAATTTTTGTTTTCAAAATAACTCATATTCAATGAAATGTCATGGAATTTTTTTTTTTTTGTCCAAAGAGTACAAACCCTGTTGTACCTGTATATACTAACTACTTAACTTCTTCACGTTTGGTCAACAGCAAAACAATTTTTCTATTTGAGCTACCACATGTTCATTTAATTTCGTTGGTATTTAAGTTTTAGACCACACCTAAATGACATGTATAACTTTTGAATGACAAGCATTTTTAAAGTTTAGCTTCAAAATCTGCTTCAAATGCAAAAAAGAGAAACATGGTTTCTCTTTTGGATGGAAGTTTTCTATGATTCAGTGAGGAGGATATTTGGCCAATGAACTATATCATGGTTTGTTTTCTTGTAGTAGGTTTTATCATTGAAGATAATGAAGTGTTGCCATGATGAAATTGATGATTTAGAAAACTTGTAGATAATTTAAATTAATCTCACAAATAGTGAGAAAGATTAAAATACATTAGTATGACACCAATTTCAATGAACAGCAGCTGATTAAAATTATTAGTAAGCAAATAAAAACCACATGAAGTTGCATCAAAAGAAAGTGAACATAAACAATGAGCCAATCAAACGGTAAAGTGGTTAGCGTGCTGGCTTCTAGACAGCGAGGTTGCGGGTTCGAGTCCCGTGTAAGGCATGGGTGTTTGTAAATGTATGTTGGCTTGTCTAATCACGAATATTTCGGCGTATTATAGCCCTCGTATTGCTGACGGTGCCAGATAATCTGAATACAACCAACCATAAACAATGAAATGGTTGTGTTTGCACTCAAGAAATAGTTACAGGGTGTCCAGAAAAGGACTCCCTGATTTAAATTTAAATATCTCGAAAACAAAGATCGATAGAGGAATGCAGTAAACGGTACGTTTACTGTGAAAGCTGTAAGAATTTTATACAGCAGTTTGAAATAATAGTTACAAAAGCTGCTAACAGATGGCGCTGTACGCTGTACAGCTCATTATCAGTATACATAAATGAAATAATCGTATGAAAACATTCTTTGCAAAAAATCACATCACAATGTTTTCAAAATGTTCACCATTGGCACTACAGAGGTGGCGCAAACGAAGAATGAAATTTGCCATCACATTTCGTAGTGTCTCAACAGAAATGGATTAACATGCTACACAGATCACCGATTCAAGCTCGTCCAGCGTGGCGGGATGCTTCGGGTAGACAATGTCTTTCAATGTGCCCCACAAAAAATAGTCACAGGGAGTCAAATCCGGCGAATATGAAGGCCAATCCATGCCTGCACAAGTAAATTTAAAATAAATTTTTGTAAAAGTAAATTTTTGTAAATTTAGTATATTATATATAAAGCAATGATTCGATTCCAGAAGTATTCATCAAGAAAGCGAAACACTTGTTCGGTACGATGTGGTCGGGCTCCATCTTGCATAAACCATTCAGTACATGGTCGATCCTCTAACACTTGCTGTGTGGCGACAAATTGTTCCAAAATTGCAATGTAACGTTCACTAGTGACCGTTTCTCGAATGAAAAAAGAGCCAATAATGCCACTGCTGCATACTGCAGCCCACACAGTAACTTTAGGAGAATACAGGGGTTTCGCTTCACACCAATATGGATTTTCGGAACCCCAAAATCGCCAGTTCTGTTTATTCACGAATCCATTCAGGTGGAAGTGTGCTTCATCTGTAAACCAGATGCAGCCAACATCAAATCCTTCACTATCAATCATTGTGAGCATCTGATTAGCAAAGTCAATCCTTTGTTGCACAGCTCGTACGGGTATAGCCTGGTGAGTTTGAATTTTGAATGGAAACATGTGTAGGCTCTTTCTAAGTATTTTCTGCGTGCTGGAACGCTTCAAACCAGTCTCAGATGCAATTCTACGGACGGATGACATTGGATTTTGCTGAATAATTCCAGAAACTGTGGCGACATTTTCAGGCGTAACTGCAGTTTGCTTGCGGCCAACATTCCCCACTAGATCATCAGTTACGCTGCCTGTTCGTTGAAATTTGGCGAAGAGCGTACGAATGGTTTTCGCATCGGGTCCTTTTGGAACCTTAAATCGTGCTTGAAAACTGCGCCTTGTCGCCGAAGGACTCTCTTTTAACCTGTGGTACTCTAGCACCAGAAAAACGCGTTGTTCAATGGAGTACATGGTTTTAATCTCTTCCTTCTGTACGCTAACCTCCTTTCACGCTTCAATAGTGGAACTGATCGCTCTGGGCTTCGGATCACTATTTATACTAGGCATTACGTATGGCGATTACAGCGCCATCTGTTAGCAGCTTTTGTAACTATTATTTCAAACTGCTGTATAAAATTCTTACAGCTTTCACAATAAACATACCGTTTACTGCATTCCTCTATCGATCTTTGTATTCGAGATATTTAATTTTGAAATCAGGGAGTCCTTTGCTGGACACCCTGTAAATTGTTACGATTAATGCAGTTTTACATAGTATGGTGTAGCTTTTTTAATTACAAAATCAAGGTTGGAATTTTTAAATAAAGTGAAGAAAAAAATTAATGATTGTTAAAGCTCATCAATTAAAGAAATATTTTCAAAATATCAACTTTAGTACTTTTTTAAATATTAGTTCTTTAGTTGAAATTGATATGAATTACTTCATATATATAATGATTCAATAATTACTGGCTGAACAATTAAATATTTTAATAAATACATGAAACTCATTAATTGCAATGCTTGCGTAATGCTAAATTTGTCAGATTTTGCAGAGCTGGTAGCAACTTCGAAATATCATTTGATTTCAATAAAAAATATTGTGAATTTTTTTCCCATCAAATGGAACATAATGAGAGGGTGTCCCGTAAAATATTAATACCTTCGAAAATAAGACTCACCCTAGTACTACACTTTACAATATATTTATTCATTTATATCTAATTTTCTTTTATTTATTCTAATTAAAATAATTTTGGCAACAGCGGAAAGAGTTTCAATAATGATCGGTAAATGGGATTAGTATTCCGAAGCGATTATAGAAGCGTGTAAAGTAACCGTTTAGTGACAGTGACATACCCCAAAATTTGATAGAATGCATTGTCATCGAAAATATATTGGAAGAAGGAAGAAATGGTATGACATAAGAAAAAAAGTGGTGTGTAATAAGAATTTTTTTTTTTTATTCAGGAAGTTTCCTCCTTTTTCGAATGTATACATGTTAAATTACGAGTATTCTGACCGGTGATTTTATTTAGCTTTTTGAAAGAAAGACTTTAGTTATAGACTCACTTAGAGGCGACTGCAATTTTTGGACCACATCAAACATAATTCTGAATTTTTTATAGAAATTGGAGAAAAGTTAGTAGATTACGAATCCACTGGTCTGTCGTGGCAAAAATGGCCGAAACTAGTCAAAAATTGACTTTTAATAAGTTGAACTAAATCCAATTGCCAAATGTGCCATAACTTGCCAAATAATGAGCATTTTTTATTTTTTTTTATTTAGTAACCCTCACTCTTTAATTTTCAATTAAGAAGGTTGCAGACGATTCGGATGTGTGGCGATGGCTTACTTGCATCTTTCACAAATGAGTTAAATTGACAAGAAAAATTACGTCGTTGATGACGTAACTGGTGTCGCCCAGTTTGGCTTATTTATAAAAGATACAAGTTTTCCGAGCCAGAAATCAGAAATCATTTGCGATTTTCTCATCGAAAATCAAAATGCAGTGGGTTGCTAGACGAAAAAGTTTGTTCTATTTTTGGCAATTCATAACATATTTGGCAATCGGATTTTAGTTCAACTCATTCCAAGTCGATTTTTGATCAGTTTTGGCCATTTTTGCCACGACAGACCAGTGGATTCGTAATCTACTCACTTTTCTCCAATTTCTATAAAAAAATTCAGAATGATGTTCGATGAGGTCCAAAAATTGCAGTCGCCTATCGAACTATTACGGACACCCTTTAGGTTTATGACGATTTCAATCTACTACTGAAAAATAAACTTTTTAAAATATTGAAAACTGAGAGGCAAATCGAGAGAAAAAAAATGGAGGGTTTTTTGACCATGATAAATCTAATGAAAGCAATAGGAATTATATGTTTCGATTAAAGAATTTCTTAAAAAATTAATATTCGATTTATCACTTAATAATTCATTTTTTAAAAACTGTTTAATGTAAAATTTGCGTGTTATTTATGTTTGTTCATTAACAAAATATCTTTTGTTTACAAAAAATTCATAAACAAAATAAATCATTTGCATAAATTGAAAAGATTACAAATAGTGCCAGTATTACAACATTTATTGCCATTTCATTTGAAATGTGAAGGTGAATATCTTAGACGTTTACTGCATTTCTTGGTCGTGCACCCGTTATCCTAGAAATAATAAAGAAATCTTAATGAATAAGTAG
This sequence comes from Linyphia triangularis, assembly GCA_963978545.1. Lineage (NCBI taxonomy): Eukaryota > Metazoa > Arthropoda > Arachnida > Araneae > Linyphiidae > Linyphia > Linyphia triangularis. The sequence continues at coordinate 20,696,537 of OZ021725.1, forward strand.
AATAAATAAGTTTGTATCACCTAGAATAAAGTAAATTTTTCTCGTGTTTATTACTCGCTAAGAGTTTTAAGTAAAGAACTATTTCTTGATATGAGGTGGAATATTAAGTAAGATAGAATGCTCGTTGGAATTCAAACAGATAGATAAGGTTGGAAATGTTGAAGAAGCGAAATTTAAAAAATTATGACAGCTTTTGTCTCCTCATATACATATATGTAAGAACCAGTTTATTTAGAACCAAGGGAATGTCTTAAAAAAACTTATTTTTTTAAAAAGTTTGGTAATTGAAAAATAATGTACCGAGCTATATTTATTTGTTGCCGAAAGAAACATGGCAAGATTTTACTGTCTTAATTGTATTGTAGAAAAAAAGTAGTAGGAATAAAAGACATTTATGAGGTAAACATTTTGTAAATATTTTAAGTTTTTTTTATACGAGGTACTGAAATAGAAATTTACGAGTAAGTATTTTATTGCATTCTTTTAATAAAACACACTGAAAAGAAAATTAATAAATAGCAATAAAACTTCATTGGTATCGATGTTTAGCTTTTTTTTTTTTTTTTCTTTAAAAAAAAGAAAATAACAATGCTGGTTGTTGGGATAACTTTACCCTGTTACAAACCAATTACTTGACTTTAAAATGACATTTTACCATTTAAATTTTTGATTCCAATTTTTAAAGATTATAAATGTTTCATATAAGAATTTTTAGACAAAAAAAATCGTAATTTTTCTAAGTTTAAATTTTATAAATAATTCCAAAACGTCAAACTATAATACACCGTAATTGATACAAATACTTTATATATGAGGGTTTTTGATTTTTATATAAATAGTTCTTCGTATTAACACAATTTTCTTCAACACAATTTTTTTTAATCATTTTTGCCTAAATTTCATAAAAATTAATTTTTTTACCATAGAAACTTAAAAAAAATCGGCAGAATTATTTCGAATGCTAATTTATAATAAATAATATTTAAGCAAATAATTAAAAATATCTGAGTAAAAATTACTTTAAAATTTCAATTGTTATACTTACTAAATTCCATAGACTGGTCTCCAAAAGGATGTTTTTTTATCCTACACTATTAGAATGAAAAATAAAATAGTTTTTAGAAGTGACACATAATACATGACACACATGTTTATATAAAGTTTAATCTCAATATCTAAGGAAGGCGTTAAGAAATGGAATGCCCTGAAGTAGATGTTCTTAAGCAATATCCTGAACGAAGGATGGCATTAATTACAGCAATGTTGTAAAGGCAATCGCCTGTCTGTAGATCATAAAAAAACTAGGGTTTTGGAACATCGTACAACATTCAATTACACTATATTACTGATGTGGAATTGTGTCATTTAAAGTTTTTACATGTCATCATTCGTTTATTAAAAATGTCCAATTTAGCGATACTTCTTATGATAATTCTTATAAGGGTCTTTAAAAAAAAAAAAAAAAAAAAAAAAAAAAAAAACCTTAATAGTGATTTTGGCGATATACTTTTCGATGATTTTTATATTATCCTTTCTTAAAAAAGAAAAAGGTTTCTTTAAAGAGAAGAGGAGAATAAACGATCGTTGATGAGCTATGTTCAATCAACGAGGACTCGTCAAAAAAGGCATTCGTTTTTCAACTTTTTACGACATTAAAGCATTTTTTACGGCAATTTTGGAGGTGGGGATGCTTAGAACACCTTAATAGGTATTAATTACCTCAGTGATTTTTTATCAAAATCATTACAGTGTTTATTTAACAATAATTAAAAAAATCTAATTTTTTTACCTCACGCGCATGCGCGATTTTGACGAAAACCTTAATGGTAGGTCTCATGGCCACCACTTATCCGCACACCAAATTTGATCATCGTAGGTGAATTTGTTTGGGATTATGCTGACCACAGACAAACACATACACAGAAAGACATTTTTTCTAGATTACTCTTTCAAAATCAGAATGTTCCAAAACGTGAAGCAATGTAAAAAAAAAAAAAAAAAATAATCGATTTTTTTTTTTACTGAATTCTATACTTTCACTACCCTATGTATACATATGGGTAATTGAAAGTAAAAAATTCCATGACGTGATAGCAAAATAACTCAGTATGTATGACATGATATTAAAATTACTGACATAAAAAAAATATATAAATCATTATTTTTCTAAAATCTGTTTTAAAATAAACTTCCAAATATGCTCTATCTTTCAACTGTTTTGACTGGTTTTAGAGTTATTACGGGATAAAAATTAGGGATATTTAGGTTCGTTAAAATTACGACATAAAAGTTTTTTTAGTGAAGTATTTTTTGAAGAAATTTCATCGAGCTATTCTAGTGAGAAAGTAAATTAAGTTCTCTTATCGTATTTTAGGTATATACTAGTGTTAACTACAATGGAATTTTTTAAAACGAGTGAAATTAGTTAATATTTAAGTAAAATTACTTTCTAATTCCAAATACTTAAACTAAAGTTCTTAAAAAAAATTAGCCATTTAAATATCAAGAAAAGAAAACTCCCAAAACCCATCAAAAACCATTCCGATCTATAGCTGTGACGTCACGACATCCTTCCATTCTATTTGGTTGTCGAGAGGTTTCTACCAAATAGTTGGCATTGGTTTGATAGACAGTTGCCCTATCCCGTACAGGTTGACATGATTTGCTAGAAACTTGCAAAACTGGTTTCCGATGCTGCGTTTCAATTCAAGTAATTTCAGATGAAGTGACGACACATTCAATGCGAGCCGAATTAATCTTTTTTCCAACAAAATCTAACAGGCAAACTTAGTTTGTAAATTAAAAAAGAATAGAAAAAGCGCAGTGAGTAGAAAATTTTGTGTTTATGACCATTTCGAAACATTTAGAATTGAATAAAGAAAAAGTATTAAAAATTGCGGGAATTGTCCATTGTAAATATTTCGCAACAATTATGAAAATCTCATACCTGAATTATAGCTAAACTCTCACTCGTTGCAATAACATTAGTAGAGATTGTACCCCCCCCCCCCCCAAAAAAAAAAACTTCTTATGAAAAAGGAAAAATGTAAACCCAATTCTAGGGTTCTTTAAGATAGCTTACTAAAATCATGTGTAAAAACATGTAATATTTTTTTTAAAGGGAATTCACCTTATCTTGATTAAAAATTTATTTTAAATACAAGTATCCATATGAAGTGTTTATAGGATAGAGGAGCTTTTGTCAACTTCTTTTACTTATATCTCATATATGTAATATAAGGTAATGAAAATATTGCACTCGGTTAAAAAAAAAAGGTTTATTTCTGTATTTCTCCACATTTAGGATTATCCTGATTTCAAAAAGGTGGTCTAGAAAAAATTTCTGTCTGTAAGTATGTGGTCAGCATAACTTCCGAACAAAATGACCTATGATTTTCAACATTTGTTTACGGGTTAGTGGTGGTTATGGGACCTGTAATAAGGGTTTTCGTCAAAATTGCGTATGCAGCTATTGATGTTTCAACAATTAAAAAAAAAAAAAAAAAAAAAAAATTAAAAAAATTTTATAAAAAAAAAAAACCCCCGGCTGTAACGATTTTGATCAAAATCGCTGTGGTACAGTCCTGCACAAAAGCATAAAAGTTTAGACACAACATAAAATTGGTGTTTTATAAAATAGTATTAAGACAGAAGATTTAATCTTTATATCACTTAACAATATGCACGTATTACATTCAAAAAAGAAATTTGAATATGAAAAACAAATCTGTAGCGAATTAGTAGCAAATATAACAAAAAACGAAAAAAATCCGTTGCACATAAGTTTAGGCACAAACTGAAATTTTTTAAATTTTATAAGCAAATAAAAAGCTTTAGTAATCAATTAAGCTTTCAAGTTGTTTTATCAAATCAAAAAAGCGATTTTTCACTAAAAGCACGAGCTTTTGTAAGAATTCAGCCTGGATTCTACACTATGCCTTTTCAACGACTTCTTTAATCTCAAAAATGGTGGAATACTGCTTTCCAAAGGTATACAACTTTTGTAAGAATTCCCCATACATTTTAGATAGAATTACAGTCAAAACTATTAGCAGGCCAATCGAGAACCATGACTTTTTTGTATCTACACCGCTTTTTCGTTGGCCTGGATGTGTGGATGGCGGCATTGTCTTGTTGAAATTTATAGTTAGGCCCACTTATAAGCTCATCAAATGGTAGTAAGTTACTTTCTAAAGTTGCCTGCTGGTAGGCCTCAGAGTTTTTCCCTTTTAAAACTCGAGGGAAGTTTGGCCGTTGAATCCAAATCCTTCCCAAACCATGACTGAACCTCCACTTTTACGTAGGCTAAACTGAGTAACAGAATCTTTAGGAAGATTATGCCAGTACTAGGAAAATCTTTCTGGACCATCTAGGCTTTATTTTTTCGTCACTAAAGACCACCTGTAGCCATTCGTCACTGTATAACATGTGTTACTGAGCCCAATTCAGTCTTGTTTCTTTGTGATGAGACTGAAAACGCGGCTTGCGTATAAGTTTAGATTTTTTAAAAACCCGCATTCCACAATCCTTCTATGTACAGTTTCCCGTGAAACTTTAGTAGCAATTATATTTTGATCTGATTTGCAGAGTAATGTTGATTTGAAGTCAGTTTCATAATTTGTCTATCATACCGTTTGCTGGTCATTTGAGGCTTTTCAGATCGTGATTTTGGTTGATATTTGTCACCATGTGATTTAATTCTAGAAATACGTCTTTTGGAATGATTTAATGCAATTGAAATATCAGAAATGGATTTTTCTCTGGCCTATAACTTCCAAATTCTTAAAATATCTACATACGAAAATTGCTTAGACTTCGGCATCATTCTAGACAGTGAAAATTACTTCAAACCTTTTATAGCAACTTCAAGGTACTCACCTTTAATAATGCGATCACTTCCTCTCAAGAAATTTCATAAATCTTACGCTTGTGCCTATACTTTCGAGGCCAAGAGAGTATGCAAAGTTTCAACTTGTTGATGTTAGACAATTTTATTTCATTTTTCCTTGAAATTTTTTATCCTACACTTTTTCTTTGTGGCTTTAAGAACATATATTAAAAAAAAACAAAAAAAACAAAAAAAAAAAAAACTATTGAAAATTAACTGAATACTATTGCTTTTTCTTGAATTGCCTCGGCGTCTAAACTTTTGTGCAGGACTGTTTTACTTTTTAAAGTGTTCTAAACATCTCCTCTGCTAAATTCCCTTAGACATTCGATAAAGGTGTACAAAGTTGAAAAACGTATGTCTTTATTAAAGAGTTCTCTTCAGTTGACCATTATTCAACAACTTCTGTTTCTCCTCTATTTAACTTACCCGAAAGATAATATAATAATTATCGAAAAAAATATCGCCAATTCTGCCATTTTAGAGGGGTGTTTTTTTGACCAAAGGGATAATTATCGCCAATAAATATCACCAAACTGATTATTTTTCTTAATTAATGAATGTATGAAAACGAAAACGTAAATTGGACCAATCCATGTAAAATTTAAATTCATTGACCATTTATACAGTGTAATTGAAAGTTTTGTAATGTTTCACACCTCCAGTTTTATTTGAGCATCCTTTGACTCTATCTTTTGACACATCACTGCTCCATGTGCCACTACTTATTATCCACATCACTACTCCATGTATCACTACTGCTGTATCTGTGTCTACTATAACACAGATACAGCAGTAATGATAGGTCAAGGGATACGTAAGCAAAACTAATAAGGGTGTGGAACGTTACACAACTTCCAACCACACTATAATACTAGTCATTATATTTGTATTTATCATGCATTGGTGTAATTTATCGTTTTCAAATACTTAATTTTAAGAAAAATTGGCAGTTTGCGATACATTAATTAATGCCACATAAATATGCAAGATGATTATAAATAAAGTTGGGAGATAGATTCGATGTCGATGACAAAATAAAATGTTAGGGTCTGTTACTCTCACTAAAAGGTCGCTTTTAAACACGCTTCTATAATCACATCAGAACACTAATAAATCCCTTTTAACCGATCATTGTTAAAACCCTTTCTTGTTACCAAAATTATTTGAATCAAAATAAATAAAAGATATGTTTTCTATTGCCTTACGCCAGACTTATCAGCTTTTACTCATGTTTTATTATCTAGATGCCAAGCTTAATTCACACATGTTCAATTAGGCGATAAATAATGACAGAAATCTTCCCATGTTAGGGTTGACGAGGCAAAATCTACGTATAGCTAATTAACCCACTTTCAGTCATCTAATTCAACTGCAACTTTTCAAATTGACTCGTTGTAGATGACAATGTATTCAATCAAGTTTTAAGGGGTCAAAAAATAAATTGGTAAGTAATTAGGAATAGATCTATATGAATTTGCATAATATGAATCTGTTTTCAGGAAAATTTACTTTTTAATTCAAAATACTTATAAATATATTAAAAAATTAAGCTTCTAGAATAAAAAAATTCTAAATGATACAGAGTTCCATTAATTTAATAGAAATGTTGTAAATTTAAAAATGTAGTTGAGGGATATAAATTTGTCGACATATGTTTTATGTATTAATAATAACTCCTAATTGTTTAAATATTTTCAACTTTTTCATTTGGTAAAATGGTGTGTGAGGAGTTGTAGTTTCTGAACTCTTTTATAAAATGTAATACTTTTGGATTTTAGATAGGAATCAACGCATTCCCTAAAATTTTAAAATCATTCTACTAAAATTATTAACATTAATAACCCCCGCATACCTTATACAGCCGGTTGGATAATTCTTGCAATATGCAACAATGGGTTCAAGACATTGCTAAAACAAAACAACCAATTATGAACTGTCATCTGAAAATAACTTCGCTTTTGAACAGTTAACTGTCTGTTTTTTATCTAAATTTATTTTAAAAAATACAAAAGTATATGAAATGAAAATGCACTGGACAATTCCCGCATTTTTTAAACACGAGTGAAATTAGTTTATGTTTATGAATAATTTCTTTCTGGTTCCAAATATTCAAACAAAAGTTCTTGAAAAAAATAAATAGTTATTTAAATTTCAAGAATAGAAAATGCCCGAAAACCTCATTAGATTGCAGTCAGATAAAAGCGCCACATTTTTTTCCCTGTGACGTCAAAACTTCCTTTCGTTTCTATGCTTATCGTGAGGTTTCTGCCAAGGTGTGAGTTTTGTAGACAACTGCCATATCCCGTGCCGGTTGTCGCGATTTACAAACTGGTTTCCGGTAATGAACTTGTGATAAACGTCACAGTACCTTTGAGCTGAATGAGTCGTTTTTCCCTTGTAAAATAAACCAGCGATTTTAAGTTGCAAATTAAGTGAGCAGAAAATTTTGTGTTTATGGCTTTTTCGAAACATTTAGAATTGAATAAAAAAAAAAAAATCTTTAAGAGAAATACAGAAATTGTCCATTGCGAGCTTGACAAGTACACAAAAAGTAAATATTATTTTTACAAATTATTCCAGCCACCTTTTATGCAAGTAAATCTAATTTTTAAATGAATTCATGCAAAGAAGATATACTTGTGTATCTAATAAATGGATCATGCATACTCAGTATTCCAAAATTTCTGTTTTTCATGATGAATCCTAATATCCTTTTAAGCCATTTAAGTTTGAAAGGGCATCTCGTATTATCCGCGAAGTTGCGTAGACCTATATTAAAGTGCCAATGCTAAACATTTTGAAATAACTTATAACGCCCCTAGCAAGATTTACGAAAGTTACAAAAAAAAATAACTAAAAAACTATAGGAGATAGGCAAAAAAAAGTAATCCAATTAGAAAAATGTTTACAATAATATGACAAAACCACAGGAAGAAGTTTCATATGGTACCAGTACACTCTCGCCGAGACAAGACGAGTGGGAGAGTGTACTTGGTGCGCTCGGCTTCTTCCGCTGATTGCCTCGCCTACGCTCGGGCTCGCCTACGCTCGGGCTCGCCTGAGCTCCCTCTGGAGTCGGTTTGACTGTCCGAGAGGAGAACGCGTAAATTTACCACCATTTCGACTGGGACAAAGGGGAAAAAAAAGGGCCGTCCTGAAATTGAGAAATGTGTTCTATGATATCACCGGGGCCTGTAAGATACCTCAAAATATTTAGCATAGGTATATGGTTTAGCATAGGTGTACGGTTTAGGGTAGTCATACACTTTACTATAGGTATACGGTTCTTTCCTGGTTATACTAGACGCCGTTTAAAATTCAAAGTGCTTAAAAAGATATTAGGAGTCACCCTGTACGTACACTTTCTGAAGCACCAGTTTCGCTATTTGAGGAAGCAAGTGATAAAGTTAGAGACACAACTTTACAATAGTTCTTAAACGATGTCTCATTTCATTCTAAAAAATTTCCAGGAAACTATTAAAGTCAGTTGTGAGCAAGCATATAACTGTAAATTGCTGGGAGATTAAGTAGCGAAATGGCATTTTCAATACATGCTAAAGAGTTAAATTGTTTGCATAAGTGCTGGACCATGACCACATACTACTAGCATTTCCTTTTTCGCAGGAATCGGATAAAGTTAAACCACTCCAGTTAAGTCATTTGGAATATATTTAGTAGTTCACTATTAATATTTGTATATTACAAATGCTAAACATTGTTTCTGACATATTTTTTGGGATAAAAATTGTCAATAATCCTCAGACCGTAGATATCAGTGCACTGATGGAGGCACAGATAAACGACGGTAAACTTAAGGAGTAAATAAAAAATACAAATTTAGTTATTAAATCGGTTGAAATTTCACCGGGAATAAAGATTTTTTTGCGATGAATCGGGAGATAGGTTTACTACTTATACCCAGGCCCTGATCATCGCCTGAGCCCATGATTTTAGGGGGCCCCGAAATATATCTTTAAACCTATAACTTTTCTTTTACAAAAGCTATCTAAATAACTTTTATAATCTGTATAAAAGAATTTTGAAATAAAAATAATTTTGTATTGATCTTGAACCGTCTTTGATATCCCAGAGTGCATTTATTCAAATAAACCAAACCAACATTTAAAATAGTAGAAAAGCAAGCTTTCCTGAAAGATAGAGACAAAAATTAAAAGGAATTCTTGATGAATATATTGTAAAATCAGCAAATGTCGACTCTGAAGTTATGAGTAATGCTGCAGATATTGTTGTCAAGGATATTACTTCTCATTGTGATCGTGAACTGCAATACTACATTACAAAGTTTTTCCTGCTTTGATTTATAATTTTGATTGTTTTAAATTTGTTTCTTTATTCGTGATAAAAAAAAAAAAAAAAAAAAAAAAAAAAAAAAAAAAAATTAGAAAACAATATATTAATGTTAATTTAACAACTTTTTCTATATTTAATGTTAATTCATTTGAGTATGTGTCAAGCCCATTTCCAATAAATCTCGCATTTGAAAAAGGAGCCCCCGAAATTGCCCGGGCCTTGGGATGGTTGTTTGCAGATTATCTGGCGCCGTCAGCAACACGAGGGCTATAATGCGCCGAAACATTTGTCATTAAACAAGCCAACATACATTTACAAACATCCATGCCTAACACGGGGCTCGAACCCGCAACCTCGCGGTCCAGAAGCTAGCACGCTAACCACTATACCGTTTGGTCGGCACCCGGGCCTTGGGCTCCAACTTGTCATGATCAGGCCCTGCTTATACCTGACAATTTTGAAAAATATCTTTAAATCTGTGCATGATTTAACCCACACAGAAATTAGATCTACTATAAAATATGTTAAGCAGATGTTTTTTGGAAATGCAACTCGTTGGTACAGGGAATGCATGCTATGCCACATGTGCAAGGTGACCTGAGATGTCAAATCTCCTAGTGAAAACTTTCTCTTAACTAGAGAACAATTTTCAAACTTCCACCTATACATAATTATCCCATTGCCCCCACACTAAGTCTTTATATACTGCTTTACTCTTAGATCAAAATGTTTACCCGAAGGGCTGAAAATATCCCAATTTCGGATCAAACAACCATAACTAAAACTGTTGCTTTCTTAGATAGCTAGATCTTTCATTTTGGTGTACTAATTGTTATACCAACAGATCAATGTCAAATTTTTCAAAGTGATTTATTCATGGCCTTATCAAAGTTGTTGGTAACATAGAAGACCCGAACATGCATGTAACACGGGTAGCAATAATGTAATAAAGAGATTTCAAATACACCTGAAATTCTCTCTGAAATCTCATTTAAAGTGCAGCAATTAGTCACATGAGTCACAAGACCTCCCTCTCTTGTGACTAATTTATCGGATTGCAAACTGCCTTGAAAGAGGAGTCTGGAACAGTACGGAATTTTTTTTTTTTTTTTTTTTTTTTTTTTTGAACAATGGCTATACCTTTGTAATCTATTTGATGAAATAACAAAAGTCAGGTATCGTCGTAAATCGTGGAAGGTCTTAATTAATTGCATATAACTTTTTTTTTTATCATGAGGGGTCATCTATAAATTAAAACTAAACTATACTTTAAAAAGTTCATTAGTAAACCCATTATATTATACCATAATTCGATTTAGAATCCAAAAAAACGTCTAAATACTAAATTTAATAAATTTACAATGAGGGGTTACTAATTTAAATAACGTAAAAAAAATGGCAAATTCATGTTGACAAGAAAATTTCTTTTTTAGAAATAAATTCTTAAATAGCTAATATATTTTAGCAATATTTGTTTCAACATAGCTTATTAAAAGCCAAACAAAAATAACATGCAACTTTTGTATTGTAAGAAACATTTTTTTTTTCCCTTCCATTTGAAATATCATAATCGAAAACCTATACAGAATTTTTTTTTTGACTTTTTGTTAACCATATTTTAGCAAAAATGTAAGAAAGATCTCTTTTAGGGACCGTGTAGAAGATTACGTCTTGAAGCACGTAAATCGTTTACTTCTTTCCTCTTTAAAGATATTTGCCCTCAAGATCGGCCAAAACATTTTAGCTCATAAGTGACGTGTTTCTCAACATAATGCACTGAAATTTGGTATCTAGGGTAAATGAAGTATTCTAAATCGAATAAAAACATAAAACATATGGGGTTCGTATAAATTTTTTTAAAGATAGAGTTAAATTTACTTAGTATACAGCCCCCTAAGAAAAACATTTTGCACCAGACTTATAGAAAATCGTAAACAAAACATTTTGCTGCAAACCACAAGATTCTACGATAATTAGAACCGAAGATATAGCCGTCGTTCGGATTTTTTTGCGTACTGAACAAGCTCACCTTTTGAACTAATCGTAACATTCCTTTGAGTTTTTTGTTTTAGAACAATCCCGTAGCCAGATTTTTTTTTCGAGGGGGTATGGTTGAAGATTTGATTAAATACATATAACTAGTTACACACACACAAAAAAAGAAGAAGTAGTGAGACAAGATTTCACACAATTTTTTTTGGAGGGGGGGGGGGTGTTCCCGTTGGTCCCCCTTCCCCTGTCTACGGCCCTGTTTCAGACTCGTTTGATTCAACAATGGAGTTCTTGAAGTTTCTGAGTAAACATTTCCAGAAAGGGCAGCCTATCCTTACGAATCGTCACATATGGCAACGAATCCTTTTACTTTCAAAGAGCTTTAAAACTATTCAAGTATTATCTTGAGGCAAGTCAGTGTCCGTTGCACTTTGCAAGCTTCATATAAAGGTCAATTCTAGAGAGGAGAAACAAGACCTACCTTATCTATACGGAAAATGACAAGAGAACTTTGGTAAACGTGGACAGACTTAACCCTCCCCCCCCCCCTTAGTTTTTGATGTCCTTCGACACCATAAGAAAGCCATGTACCAAAGTTTACTTAACTCACCATATTTTGGAAATACAATGAGATTTAATGACAGAGTTATGAAATGCAAAAGCAATCTCCAATCAATCTCCAAGCTGTGAGTTTTGTAGGAGTTCTCACACAAATTTGTTTTAAATTTACTTTGCTAATGATGCATAACTTTCACCAAGCAAGGGGCTATTTGTTATAGAATGTAACATGGTTTTTAGATGTTAAAAACTTAGAGAACGCTTATTGTCTTTCCCATATGGGTCATTCCATGTCAAATCAACACAAAAAAGTGACATTTTCAACCCGACCCCTTCAGAATTTAATAAAATTTTGCTCACTTGTTGGGTTTATAGAGAAAAGAAAAAATGACCAATATTAGGTTTGAATATCGTTTGGTTTCTGAAATACGGAGCTTCAAAAATGGGCCAAAAGGTCAAAATTTCGCAATTCTTGCTTTATATATCTAGTTATAATTTTGTCCCTAATTATCATAAAACATTGATTTTGGTGTCAAAAAAAGGATAAAGATTTGATCTTTCTAATGATGTATTATTTATGGATATTTTTCTAAATTTTCATTTTATGGTCAAACGACTTGACCTTTGACCTTGAATATCTCAAAAAAGGGTATTTTTATTTTTTTCACAAAAATATATGTTATTCTTACATTAATTCTCAACACAAATACGTTAGTTTCATAATGGGACCGCAATGGGATGCCAAAATTTAAATTCAAATGTAAACTTTTGTCCTTAATTTCACGCAATAATCGTCATCCTCAAAGTCCTTTTGAAATAGAAGCAGGTGTGTCAAACTTAAATCTTACTTTAGAAACTATTAAAGAAACTCCAATAAAAAAGAAAAGGCTTTCTGAAGCGAAGTATTCAACAATTAAATTCAATAAAATAAGCACCGCTTTGAAAAATAAAGTAATGAAAATTGTGTTAGGGTGACTTGTCTTCCAACTCAGCTGAATTGGATATTATAAATCAATTGAAGGAAAAATTCCATAGCACCAAGGATAAAAGTTTACAAATACTAACAGTTTTAAAGAAGAACTGGTCAATCAAAAAAGTAGAAAAAGAATTTGGACCATCCAACTACTTGGTAAAAAAAGCAAAACTACTTGTTAAAGATAAAGGAATTTTTGCATCCCCTAATCCCAGACCAGGGAAGATGTTACGTCCTGAAACAGCAAAATGTATAAAATCCTTTCATAATAGTGATCATATAAGTAGGATTATGCCAGGTAAAAAAGACTTCGTATCAATGAAAATTGATGGGATAAGGAAACATGTACAGAAAAGGCTGGTGTTGTGTAATCTCAAAGAAGCGTTTAAACAGTTCAAGGATGAGTTTCCACATTATAAAATTGGATTTTCTAAGTTTGCTGAGATGCGACCAAAAAACTGTGTTTCGGTAGGAGCAAGCGGAACACATACCGTCTGTGTTTGTCACATCCATGAAAATGGTAAACTAATGCTAATCGGATCTCATTTGAAAGAATTAAGTAAAGAAATTGAAACTCCGTTAGATTCCTATAAAACCTGTAAATCAAAAATTGTTTGTAATCCTCCCCAAACAATATGTTACTTGGGAGAGTGCAGCAATTGCCCAAAGTTCGAAGAATTTAAGAGGTGCATTGAAGACCATTTTGATGAAAATGGGATTACAAGAATTACGTACAAGCAGTGGATTAATGTTGACAGATCTACCCTTGAAACTTTGTCGAGCCCTTGTGATGACTTTATTGATTCGTTTCTGGATAAACTTACCAAACTTATACGGCATTCATTCATTGCTAAGGAACAATCGCCTTTTTTGGTGCTTGTAAACAAAATCTGAAATCAGGTGAATATGTAGTTGTTTGTGATTTTTCTGAAAATTACTCCTTTATTCTTCAAGATGCAGTTCAAGGATTTCACACATCCATTTGTGGTTTATTATTGAAGAGACACTGACCAAGTCGTAGACAACTTAAACTTCGTAGTAGTTTCTAACTGTCTCGACCATGACGCAACAGCAGTTCACTTATTCCATAGGCATTTGATCGAATTCAACGGAAAAAAATTCAATTTGAAACCTAACACACTTTTGTACTTTTCTGATGGTGCAGCTTCTCACTACAAAAATCGAAAGAAAAAAAAGTATAAACCTGTGTTTCCATTAAAAAGATTTTGGAATTCAAGCAGAATGGAATTTTTTTGCCACTGCCCATGGTAAAGGAGTTTCAGATGGCAATGGAGGTACCATAAAAAGGCTAGCCGCTCGTGCCAGTTTGCAGCGCCCATATAAAGATCAGATAATGACTTTTCGACAGTTATTTGAATGGGCAACTGCCAATATTGTAAAGGAATGCAGTTTGCATATGTAACTTCCTTACAGTATGAAAGAGAAAAAAATCTTCCTTCAGAAACGATTCTTAACAGCCCAAACTATTCCAGGTACTCAAAAATTTCATGCATTCAGACCCATTTCTATCAACCAACTTCTGTGCAAAATGTATTCTAATTCCATGGTCGAAAAAAAAGTCAAACAAAAAAAGAAATTATAAAATCAATAGTTACATATGCAATGAATCAAGTGAAAAAGAGTCACAATAATTAATAGAAGTTACATATGTTAGGAAGCTACTTATGCATCTTATAAATTGGTTTCAACAATAGTTTAAAGATAATGTATCAATAGAAAAATTGTAAGTATTTCTGTTTTCTAATTTCGAAATATGATTTTTTCCAAATAATTTGTATGAACAAATGATTCTGATTGCATACAACATTCCTTTTAAATAATTATCTCAAAAGCTAAATATTACCAATTATCTATGCCATGTTTTTTAATTTTACAGCAAACGATGTTTGCATACTTAATGCAATGCCGAAAAATGCAATTTTTTCAATGTATAAGTAAGCAATTAGTTTTTGCTCTTAAAGTTAAAAAGTTATAACAAATCGAAGATAAATAATTATAATTTTTAGCTAATAATTAAGGCTAAAGTTTTATTTGTATTACATGTATATAAAGAGATTTTAAAAGGAAAAGCTATTTGCATATAAACAGTTTCTGTAGGATAAGAGTGCGACTACAGTTACGATTGAAATTTATAACTTGGCATCCCATTGCGGTCCCAAAATGAGACTAATATATTTGTGTAGAGAATTTATGTAAGAATAATATATATTTTTTTGAAAAAAATAAAAATACCCTTTTTTGAGATATTCAAGGTCAAAGGTCAAATTGTGTGACCTTAAAATAAAAATTTAAAAAAATGCACATAAATAATACATCATTAGAAAGATCAAATCTTTTTCTTTCTTTTGACACCAAAATCAATATTTTAGGATAATTAGGGAAAAAATTATACCCAAATATGTAAAGCAAGAAATACGAAATTTTGCCCTTTTGGTCCATTTTTGAAACTCTATATTTCGGAAACCAAACGAGATTGAAACCTAATATTTGGCATTTTTTCTTTTCTCTATGAATCTAATAAGTGAACCAAATTTTATGAAATTCTAAAGGGGTCGGGTTGGGAGCCGTGTTGATTTGACATGGAATGACCCATATATGACAAGGTATGAAAGCTTAGGTAGGTATGCATTTCAATAGTTTCGATCCTCTCTCCAAGTCAGTCTTCGTCAATGTTGTTTACAAATGAAAATTTTGTTTGTAACATTTTATATAAATAACCTACTAAAACCTCAGAACTTTATTACAATTCCATACCAAATGTTGATAATTTTTGCAATTTACACATCATTTTTAACTAATAGTTAAATAAAGATATCATGTAAATAAATTTTTGCAGGGACCCTCAATAAGGTGCATAGAATTTTATTTTGTTACAGAGAGGATACTGAGATACATTTTATGTGTTTTCTATTTTTCTTTAAAATAAGGAATTTCAAACATTTACCCTAACTTTTTCCGCTGAAATAGCTTCGCCCATTCCATAAAATCCCATAACCGTTTATTTCTAGAAAAAAAAAATGTTCTATTACTTAGCAGGAATGGAGACCCCGCATGAAAAACCACCTGATAACTCTAAAAAAAAAAAAAAAAAACTTTAAGTCAGAAAGCCACATGGACTACAACAGAGATTTATTTTTGCGAAGGGTCCTCTAATCTGAGTCTCATTTTTAGTTATGAACAGGAAACATCTTCCCTTCTGTGCTACAATCATTTAAACTTAAATTCACAATTTAACTCCAGAAATTTAATCTAAAATGAGAAGACACATATCATTGTATTAAGCACTTATTATTGTTGAAGTAATTAGCATACACCAATCTAGTGGCAGAACTTTATATGCATGAAACATCTGTCAGTTAGTAGAAATGATGACGGTTGTTTTTGGAACAAGACACTTTAACATGGAATCGGGGTTGGCATGGACGAAATTGGCGTTCAAAGACTATAAAGAGTAAATGTCTTTCTCCTAAAAACCTCTACAGAAAGTAGGACTAGTCATGTTTCCATGGCAACAGACAACGTTAGACAATTTGGCGGGGGACTATTATTGTGACAGACAAACACTAAGAACTGCCCCTATTTCATAGAGCTAGCTAGGACTTGTTGTAGAAAGTATAAGTTCTTGATGACATTACGATGCATAGAAGTAAATATGATTGGGAACGGGCTCAGAGGGAGCGTATATAAATATTGAAAAGAAATGCAACACTTGTAGGTATTAGTACAATAACTACTTGCGTGCATGACAAAAATCTATATTTTGCTCATGATTGTATAGGTTGCTCATCGAAAACGACAGCAAAGAGAGGAGAGAAGGGGATACAGAGTGCAACTTTTCTTGTAACATTCGAGAGATTGCGGTGGTACTTCTCTATACCCTCAGCATAACCACCGGCGTATATAGATTATTACATAATATACACCCCATTTCCCCTCCAACCTTTATTACACAATGTATAATAGTTTTTTTACGTTTATCCTTGTTGACATTCTTGCGGAATTTCACTGTTGGAATTTCATTGGAAAGGGGACAACAGAATAATCTTCGTTTGAACCGCTTACTCTTTTTGACTCTTCCAAGTTGACTATTCGAAATGTGAATAACTTACTACATGTTCTATGTTTGTCTATAATACCATTTGTACTTAATTACCTAGTTGTGGCTTTATGAATCGCTTGGTGTTTAATTAGAAGTTTTGACAGATTCAAGATTTTACTTTGAAGATTATAACAGAGATCAACTTCAAATAAAAAAATTTCAAGGCTACCACACTCCTAATATCGGGAAGAGAAATCTGTTTTCAAATTCAAACGATGCCTTAATATTTGTACAAAAAATAAAAAAAATTGACTTTCAGGAAAAGTGCAAAAGACCGCTTTTAGTATAAAGCGATTCCTATGTGAAGTGGGATATTTGTATATTCCTCCTTCGGAACGTTCAACCCCTTTTCGACCTCTTAAAGTTGGGTGGATGTGAGCTTACTTTTCTTATGCATATCCTTGTTAGCATTTGTAGGGTAGGATATTGCTTGTTTGTAACTGTTCACATTGTTTCAACCCTTAAATATTCGAGGTCGGAAAAGCTTATGTTTGTGTGTGTCCTTGTTGACATTTGCACTGAGTCTCAGATTTGTGATTAAAAGTGAGAGAATTAGTTACGAGTCAGTGAGGGCTTTTATTTATAAGATGACTACTTAAGTACGTTCCCATTGCTTTAACTGGCAAATCGCTATTAAAAAAAAGTGGTTCTAGGTACAGTAAAGTGGATATGCGCTACTAGATGAGACCACTTAGTGCCACCTGGTAGAATACGACGAAGTTAGAGTTCGTATCTGGAAAAAAGGTAAAAGATAAGGAGAAATACTTAGTTCCAAAAAGACAACTTGTGGACATGAATACTAAGAACATTTAAAACGGGCCTTTGGTACACATAATAGTTTCCAAACTCGGAGACAAACGAATGTGCGTTTACAGCATTATGTATTTTAGCATTCATGTTCACAAGGTGACTTTTTATACTAAATCTATCATATTCTACAACATTGTAATGAACTATTTTCTTTTATCTTGTGCTGTTTTCATGATGAAAACGCCAAACTCCACATTAAGTCATCTAATCTAAAACCGTATCACCAATTTACTATACCTAGACACCATTTTTATCATAGCTCCAGCCTTTCAGCAGTTAAAAAGGTTGGAATGGACTATAGTGGTCACATTGCATAGAGATTTCAAAATAGTGTTAAGTACTTTTTACTAATCCCTTATATGTTAACTTTCCTTTTCAGAGTTTGTCACTGCACTATCTTCAATATTGATGCTTAGTGCCGTTACATGTGTAACCCTAATTGAGATATAGTAAGTATTTCGACTTACCGCACGTTCTCTGAATTTCCTGTTCACTTCATAATAGCATGGTCTCTGAAACAAAGATCAAGTCAGAAGTGAAATCTAATATTTTTACTTTCAATTACCTAAATATTATTAACATGGGACAACGAAAATATTGGATTTGGTAAAAAAAAAAAAAAAAAAAAAAAAAGTTATTTTACTTCTACACGTTTTGGAACTTATTAAGTTAAAAAAAAAAAATGGTTTAGAAAACATCTCTTTCTGTATGTATGTGGTCATCATAACCAGAGGTGTACCGATTACTTTTTTTTTTTTTTTTTTTTGAGAACTGGTACAGCGTACCACCACTTTTTTGTTATTGCTTTATTAAACTATTTAAAAAAAAATATTTTAATAATCTCATACATTTTTATGCATATACTGTGATATAAATTAGGGAAATCGGCTAAAACGATTTTTAATAAAGTCTTTGGGGTATTAATGTGTGACCTTTGTAGATGCTCTAAACTTCTCTACTCCAAAATTTCCGTAGAAATACGACAAAGGTGTAGAAAGTTGAAAAACGAATTTCTTTAACATCGAGTTTTCTTCCCCTGAGCTCAACGGTTTCTTTTCTTTTTCAATTGTAAGAAAAGATAATATAATATTTACCGAAAAACATATTGCCAATTTTACCGGTTTTTTTTATTACTTTTTTTTTGTGGAATTTAGTAAATTTAGTAATTGTTGCCAAAATTATCACTAAACTGGCTAGTTTTTAAATAGTAAAAATATGAAAGCGCAAAAGGTGAATTACACCAATGCATAAAAAAAAATTAAATGCGCTGAACATTATTAAATGTAATTGAAAGTTGTGCATAAGGCTGGAAATCCTTGTATCTTACTCTGATGTCATCTTGTATACGGCAAAATACGTCTACAAACTCCTTGTGTTCCCTGGATTTTATGGTCTCGTTCATCTCACACTTATTATATTAGTCAGTTATAGACTTTGTGGCCTGAAATATAAAGAGAAATTGCAATAAAAAATAATTTGCTTAAGAGGAATCGTTGGGGTGGGAAACCACTACACACCAGAAACATTATTTAACGTTACAATATATGCCGAAGGATTGCTCACAATGTCTGCCCAAGTATTTTTCTCAATATCTGGGAATAATTGCTCGAAATGTATGAAAAAGTATTGTTTGCAATATACTGGGTAGCCATAATAAAACTGAGAGTACTCCGAGCATAGACTACCCAGAGTTTTCTGTAGCGCGATGTAATTGCGAGAACGGCTCTAAATTTTGAAGGAAGATTAAACAAGACGGTGGAATTAGGATTCCGTGAAAAAAATTAGTTCAAAAAGTCACCGCTAGGGGAATATGAGGAGCTATATACTAAGAAAAAAAGAGTTTTAAAACATGCAGAATCAATCCTGAAATAAAATGGTCTTTTATTTAGCACATTTAATGATTTAATTCAAGTTCAATATGGTAACAATTAAAAAAAATTAAAAATTTGCAGAAATATTAATAATGAAGCATAGCCATGTAAAATCTCATAGAGAGACGAGACCCACTTTTTTTTAACTGAATGAAATGGTCACAAATACCTAGGACAGCCGAATTTAGGATTGCAAATCACCAAATGCATTTGAAGAAATTCCTTTACATTGACCAAAGGTTTGGTGTGGGTTCATGGCAGCAATAATAAAAGGTTAATTCTTCTATGAGAAAATTACCTCTACAGGACCAGTAACCTCTGTTGCAAATTGCCTGTTTGCAAATCACCAAATGCATTTGAAGAAATTCCTTTACATTCACCAAAGGTTTGGTGTGGGTTCATGGCAGCAATGATCAAAGGTTCATTCTTCTATGAGAAAATTACCTCGACAGGACCAGTAACCTGTTGCAAATTGCCTGTTTGCAAATCACCAAATGCATTTGAAAAAATTCCTTTACGTTCACCAAAGGTTTGGTGTGGGTTCATGGCATCAATGATCGAAGGTTCATTCTTGTATGAGAAAATTACCCTGACAGGACCAGTAACCTGTTCTGTTACCGGAGAGAAATATTGCCAACAACTTTTTCATTCCGTCACTTCAGCAAAGAAAATGCCTGGAGGAAATTATTTTCTTGCAAGTTGAAGTCCCTCCACACGTTGCTTTATAGGTACAGCGGCTGCTGCGACAGGAATTCACACCATAAAGAGTCATTAGCCGCTGCTTTTCAACTGCATGGCCACCCTGTCCCCTGAACTTACCCCTCCCCCCCCGTTCTCCTATCCCTGACTTGGCTATCGAGTTCCTTAAGTCCAGAGCCTATCAAGGAATTGTGAGAATCTGGCTATGTTAAAGGATAATATATCAAGGCGTGTACGTGAGATTCTTGCTGACATGTTACTTTCTGCTGTTGTGAAGGCTGTCCGCAGAACGCAATATATCCACAAGAAAGGAGGCCACATTGAAGCTGACTTAAAAGTGCTAAGTAAGAGGTGATTTATTTCAGTATTGATTCTTCATTTCTTCTTCTTCTTCTTTTTTTTTCTTCTTTTTTTTCTTTTTTACTACATAGCTTCACATATTCTTAGCGGTGACACTTGCAACTAATTTTATTTTTCGAAATCCTTCATCTCACGACTGGTTTAATCTTCAAACGAAATTTGGCACCATTCTTGCAATTAGATTGTGCTATAGAACACTCTGAGCACTGTCAGTTTAATTTTGGCTACCCTGTATATTAGGAATTACCTGTCAAAAAATTGAACACGATAACTGACGAAGTATAGCTTTAAAACACACAGAAAAAAATTTCACCAGCTTTAACAACGATTTATAAGTTCTGAAATTATGGCTCTTTTTGTCACCATGGGGTAAAGTTAAATTCGAGTCCATGCAAACTTCTCCAAAATCTCTTATGTCGTTTTAGTTTGGACGTTATCCCCGATCAAAACAATTTCTTATGTAGATTCAGTTTTAACAAAGCATTTTTAATAACAGCTACAAATCAAAAATCACCTACACCTGTGATTACACTTAGTTGGTACTAAAAACGTGTATTGAACACTTCTATTGGGCGAGGACAATTCGCAGAACTACAATATCTGCCAAACTACTAAAATTTGTTTCACAATATTAGAATTTAAAATACAGATATTTTATTTGTGCTAATAATATTTAAAGCTATTTAGAAGTTAAATAAGAATGTGTTCAGTGTAATAAATAAGCACGCAGTTTCTTTACTTTCAAATATTTTAAATGTGCTTTTGTGATTGCTTGTTACAGTGAAACAAGTTTACTACAAAATAAGGGTGGACTCGAGTATGATTTATTTATTTTCAAAGTTAATTATATGTGATTTTAAACTTTAATACTTTATTAAATTTTTTTAATGATAATGTTCTATCTAATTTTTATCAACTAAGGATACTTTTGATCTAAGACTTTAAATCCAGAAAATCGATGCTCATAAAAATGAGTTTCTGTCCATCTGAACGTTATATAAATCCACAGCTCTACATCTAGAGGTATAAAATGTGGTATATAAAAACTTTAGTACATAGAAATGGCCTACGTTTTTTTTTATTCGATTAAAAGTTGCTTTTTTTAGAATTTAATAACATTAAAAAAATTCTTGGATTGAAAACGATATTTTTATTACATTTAAATAAAAGCAAAAGTTATTTTAATGCGTCCCCTTAATTTTTCTGATTATTTTTATGTATTATAAACATCTGCCTGATAAGCGGTTCCAATATTATTTTACTGTTTTCATATTTAATGCCAATTGATATCGTAAATAAGATCTGCGCATGCGTGGTATTAAGGCAATGTTCTGATTGGAAGCTGAATGAAAACATCACAGAAAATCGAAGATTTTGCGTAAATTATTTGAAGTTCACCGTAAACTTTCAAATCATTTCGACATTTTTTAATATTCT
The DNA here is from genome assembly GCA_963978545.1 of Linyphia triangularis. Classification (NCBI taxonomy): domain Eukaryota; kingdom Metazoa; phylum Arthropoda; class Arachnida; order Araneae; family Linyphiidae; genus Linyphia; species Linyphia triangularis. The sequence continues at coordinate 20,718,559 of OZ021725.1, forward strand.
TTATACTCCCATGAAAAAATTCATTCAATTCCTTTAGTATTTAAAACTGAATATCAAATTCCTTCTTTTGATTGTTTTGTTCTGTGTATGAACTTTCATATTATTTAATATAGATTTTAATGCATTTTTGTACTATACATATTTTACTGTTTACTATTTTCACCAGGCATTATTCCATTCCAAGAAAAATGTATGGACCAATCAAAGATGGAGATGTTTGGAGAATTAGGAATAATTTAGATTTAAGTAAGATATATAAAGAAAAAGATATAGTAAGATACATAAAGAAAAAGATATAGTAAATATAATAAAAACAAAAATAATACAATGGCTCGGACATCTGGAGCGAATGAGTGATACAAGAGCAACAAAGAAAATTTACATGGGAAGATAGAGAGATTGAGAAAGGTAGGATACTCTAGAAAAAGATGGCTAAATAAGGTAGAAGGAGATTTAAAACGGATGAAAATCAAAAATTGGAAGATAAAAGCCAAGGATAAGAAAAAGTGGAGCTGTGTGATAAAGGAGGCCCTACACGGGCTGTAGAGCCAAGGAGTAAGTAAGTATTCCATTCCAGATTTTATTTCATTAATGCTTTATTCTAGTTGTTATTATGAAGTTGGTAAGAAGGCATCAAGTTAAATTTTCCTTCCTTGAAGTACTTTTTCTTAATTTGGTAGTGATTATGAAGTTGGTAAGGGGCATCAAGTTACATTTTTCTCTGTGTAGTAAAAAGTTTATGAAGAATACAAAACTTTTTATTAAATGTAAACTTATAAGTCTTTCAACGTGTCCCCAGCAGCGCTGACCCATCTCAGCTAGCTATTTACAAAAAAAAAGGGAATTAAATTTTACTAAGACTTACATCTTCAGATCCTTTGTTCCAACAGTCCTCCCAACGGCTATGAACTCCTGTAAATAAAATATGACAGCAATCAAATAGTGAAAACAATACGTTCGAAAAAGTTGTAAATACAATAAACATCTTAGTCGCTTTTCCCGATGCTTCTGTTACACTATTCATTGAAAATGATAAATTTGAATTGGATTGCGACAATAAATCCCTTTAAGTCCGCTTCTTCTTTAGGGTGCATCGAAAAAATATTTTCTTCGAAATTCGTTTCGTTATTATGCTCATTTGTTGCTATTTGAGGTCTAAGTTTTTAAACCAAGATAGTAAAACACCACACCCTAGGACCCTCAACATCCTGAATGAATAATAAACACTAAGTAATCGTAAATAATATCAAAATAATGTTTCTAATTTACCATCATTCGGACAGATAAGGAGAGACCGGGTTTAGAAATAACACTTTTTACGTATTTAACTTTAGCATCTGAAGTACATCTGATTTTGGTATAGTTCGAATACTAGAAGGATGATTGATTTTTTTTCCAACTGATATATTTCAATAAAATTTTCGATGAGTAAAATTGTATTTCTGACGCAAGAAAAATGTTTTATCAAACAAGCTTACACAACAAAAGGTATCTGTCAAGTCTCCTTCAAACAGTGCGGATGCGGGCCCGCAAGAAGTTTCACCAATATATTTTAAATGGACCCTTTCACACGTTGCGGAGAGCGCCCGCAATTTAAAAATCTTCAAACGGGCCCGCATGGCGTCCGCAGAAGTTGGTCCGCAAATTTCAAAGATAACTTCAGTGGAAATTAACTAATTAAATTTTTATTTGTAATTTAAAGTGTATAATGCGGGATAAAAACCTTATGAGATCTAACTCATCCATGCAATAATTGAATTTTAACTTAATTTTGATTCGTGACTTTTTTATACAAAGTCAGTAATTTTAAATACTTTCAAAACAAGATTATATTGAAAAAAAAAATACTTAAATTAAATATTTAATTCGAGTAAGTTCTCTGTATCAAATAATTGTGTATCGTCTATAGTAAAATTGAAAATTTTAAATAAATTACAAAGTGAGTTATGATGGTACAATTAGAACCTAAATAGGTAATTAAATTTTAATTAATCAATTAACTATCATCAAATGAGCAATTTTTTATGCAGATATGTCAGTTTTCTAACATTTGTTTAGTGTGAAAAAATTTGAATCTTATTAAAAAATTATCGAAAGTTTTTTCAATGTATACTAGTATTTAAACTTTTTTTTTTCTAAGACATATCGTCGGCTTAGAGTGAAATGATCCAAACTCTACTTTTAGTCTCAAACTACTCTTTGGTATTTAGGAAACAGAAAGAGAATCTCATCAGTAAGTAAAAGATGCAAACGATTTATTAATACTACTAATAAGAACTGTTAATCTCTCAGCTGTTTGTTCAACTGATACTATTCACTCATTATTAAGAGTGTTATCTATATATATAAAAGTAAGTTCTCTGTACTTCTGAACTTTATACAAATCCACAGTTTTACACATAAAGGTACGAAAACTGGTACATAGAAGCTTTAGTACATGGATATTGTAGGGAACAACTTTGAAATTCGATTAAATGTTGCTTTCATTAAAATATATTGACACGGAAAAAAAATTCTTGGAATGGCAACGATAATTTTTCATTACATCAGAATAAAACCAAAAGTTATTTTAATGTGTCCTCCTTATTTTTCTGATTATTTTTATGTATTACAATCGTCTGTCTTTCAAGTGGCTCGAATATTATTATAATTTTCCATATATTTAGTGTGAAACGACGCTTTGCGTATGCGCCGTTTGAAAACGTAATTGTACGTACTATTGAATCCACCAAAAACTTTCAAATCATTTCGATATTGCCAATATTACACACACACAAATTATAGTTAATAAAGAGGATTTCAAAATAAGTTTAAAGTCTAAGCGGCTTGGATAAACTAAAGTTCTGCCAAAATACGTAGTTTAAAAACATAATTGAAAAAAATATTGTCAGCCTAACAATCAGATTTCCAACTCAAGTTCAGAATTTTGAGTCAGGATATATGATTGCTCAGAAAAAAAAACCTATGAACCTTCTTTCAGGCACTTCTGGTTGAATTTTTGTGTACTTAATTTTTACTAAAATAGTTAAATTACATACCACAATTGCATGCCTGCTGAACGTAGCAATCGTAGAAAGCATCTGATAGTTTGGAGTTGTCAACCTGAGAATAGACCAATACAAAGAACTCAAAGAAAATTGCTGTAACGTGGATTAGTTTTCCACGCGCCATTTAGTTACCTTTTGTGTGTACACAAAAGAGTCCACAGAAGGTTAAATAGCTTTCATATCGTGATTAAAATAGCATTCATATTGTTATACACACACTGAATCAATAATTATTCTTTTTAAAAACTGATTATGAAACTAATCAGGAAGAAGAAACCATTTTTAAAATAAAAAGACTATGGCTATTTTGCATTATCCGCGATATTAAAGGATATTAAGGCTTGGATGAAATACTGCTGGAAAAATATGGTTCGAGTAACAACCGAATAATGACAATGGGATGACGAGTGAGGCACAAAAGTGCATCGGTAAATATATGAAGGTGATGTACAAGGTGAAATTATAGAACTATCAGTAATAATAGAACTATAATAGTAATAATAGAACTATAATAGTAATAATAGAACTATAGAACTATAATAATAGTAATTGTGATGAATTCCATGCGTGACTCTAACACTACATTTTTTGTGTATGGATTTTCAAGTTATTTGCTATATAAAGCTAGGAGTGTGGAACATAGCACAACTTTCACTTACACTTAATACCGGTCCCTGCCTTCAAATTCGTCATGGATTAGTGTAATTTATCATTTCTATTTTCAAATTTTCATTGTTTCAAAAAATTTCCAGTTCGACAATATTTTTGGAGATAATCTCTACATTGGCGGCAAAAAATATATATATATATATATATACACTATCAAAACATCGAAATTGGATAAATGTTTTTCGATAGCAGAGAAGGAACAATCGTTGATGTGTAAAATGATTATGACATTACTGCAAGAAATGGAGCTTAATACGAAGCTTTTATTAACTAATATTTGAACGGAACGTTTGAAACAGTAGTATCGTAACTATAGAACGTTACATTTCAAATAAGAGATATCCAGAAGTTAAGAAGTGTTGCCACTCTTCAAAGTATAATTGCAGTGTTGCCATTTGCATAAATATAGCACAATGGGTAATGTCCAATGGAAGAGAACTTTGTGTTAAAGGCATTCGTTTTTCTTCTTTTTACGCCTTCATTGCATTTTTACGGAAATTTCGGTGATGAGGATTTTAAGAGCACTTTAAAGGAGATTACCGTTGCGATTTTGCCTCTAAATCCTTTGAGCCGTTTTTTGACAAATGCTGAAAAACGTATATTTTTCAATGGCAGCTACCTTATGCGCACGCGCAATTTTAACGAAAACTTTGACGCATGTCCTATGACCACCAGTTACTTGCACACAGAATTTGAACATCGTAGGTCAATCCATTCAAGAGGTATGCTGGCCACAGACAGACACACTAAAATTTTTTCTAGACAACTTTTTTGAAATCAGGTTGTTCCTAAACGTTGAGGAATGCAAAAAAAATCTATATTTTTTGACCGGATCTAATGCTTTCATTACTCTACGTTAACACATGGATAATTGAAAGTAATAAAGAAATTAAAATTGTCAAGTGATGTCAAGTAATTATGTAAAAGTGTATTACTCAGAAAAATAAATAACATTTTATGCCAATTATGTCAATTTTTATCTTACCTGGCATATCCTATTCATTTTATTGACAAAAGATTTTGTGCAATTTTTTTCCTTAAAAGATTCTTTAAAGCTTTTTCAATAAATATTATAGATCAAGCTATCATTTTAAAATCTATGTTTGTTCATTTGTTAATTTGAAACTATACGAAGAATCTTTAACAGTAAAGTTTAGATGAAATGATGCCATTATTATGATGAATTAAAATAATTTCGCAAAGAATTAAAAAAACCTGACTAAATATATATTAATTAGTGTAAGTTAAATATGTTTTAAATATATTTCCAGTTAAATCCGATCCTTTTTTTTTATTATCTATGGCCGTTCTCTGAAAACTAAAACAACCACAAACTCTCAGAGGAATGTAAAAGTAATGAATATTGTGTTAGAAGTTTATAGAAAAATTTAATTTTATTAAGTGTTTGAAAGTAATGTATTAGGATTTAAGAAGCTATCAAAACAAACGAATAAAAAGATTTTTAATGTAAAATAGTTGTTTGAAAAGGGGGTATTTATAGTTGCAAAGGTTTTGTACTTAAAAATTTCTCATTTGGAAAATAATTGAAAAAAATTGGAGTCCTTTAGCTTTAATTACTGTCATTTTACTAATTACACCTCCGACACTTAGATTAAGTTTTAGATTTTAAATCTGTTTTACAGAAAAAAAATTCTGAATCTAGAAAAGAACTTAAAAAGCTTTTGTTGCAATTTATTTTTTGTTTTTATGTAAAATAACTGGACTACGTCTCTCTTATATTTTAAGGTATTTTCTTTTTTTGAAGAAAATGAAATTAATATTTATGTGGTTTTTTTTTTTTTTTTTTTTTTTTTTTTTTCAATCAAGTTACGTTTGTTTCATTCTTAGTTGCAAAAGTGGCATGCTTATGACACTAACAACTCACCTTTAAAATAAAATCTAATTCGCGCATTCTATTAGACTATCACAATACTCATTCTATCTTTTCGTGCTCAAAGCAGTAGCCTGTTACGTCGTCATAAATAAATTTCATTTGTATGAAACTCATGCACTAAGTATTTTTGTGTTGCTACGAACTCTGTTGCATCTCGAGCAATATATTGCATGTTATATTTTCATCGTGGGAACCAACGTAAACAAATTACATGGAGACAATTAGCAGTGATTTCTAGGAATCAGTTAGAGCTTTTTACTTTCAATTACACATATGTATACATAGGGTAATAAAAGTAGAGCATTTGGGGGGGGGGGGGGATATTGATTTTTTTTTTTTGTGCATTTCTCCACATTTTGGAACATCCTGATTTCAAAAAAGTGATATAAAAAAATGTCTGTCTGTGTGTATGTATGTCTGTGGTCAGCATAACTCCCAAACAAATTGACCTACGATGCTCAAATTTGGTACTAGGAAAAAGTGGTGGCCATGGGACCTACCATTATGGATTTAGTCAAACTCGCTGACATAGAAAAAATCATGTTTTTCAATGATTGCTACAAAACGGCTCAAATGATTTTGATAGAAAACGCTGTGGTAATGCCTCTTAAGGTGTTCTTAACATCCCCACCTCCGAAATTCCTATAAAAATTCAATGGCTTAAAAAGTTGAAAATCGAATGCTTTCAACATAGAGTTCTCTTTCCTTAAGCATAATTCATCAACGATAGTTTTTTCTTCTCCCATCAGTTTCTTTTATCGCAAAAAATATCGCACATCGCCAAATTAGCCATTTTCTTCAAAATGAATGATGAAAATGTAAAAACGGTAAATGACACAATGTGTATAATTTTGGACTATTTTGGTAGATAGATTTGCTATTTTCATTCTTAGTATATTATGCTTAAAAAAAAAAATAACTAACGATTTTTTTTTATGGTAATAAGAATTCACCATGGGCACTTTAAAATTGTGGTATATATTAATTTTCCCTCCCTTTAATGAATGGAGAGGTGGTTGTATTTTTTAAAACATCCTCATTTCTCTATTACAAACAAATGCTCAGAATTTGAGGATTATTTGTATAATAATTATTTATTAATTTATAAAAATCATTTTGAAATGAAGAATATTTAAAAAGAATAATTTTAAGTTAAAATTGTCATTTTACAATTTTAGGTGTTCTAACGCAAACACCTTTTTATAATATCTGCCACTTTTGCGCCCGCGTTCATTTGTTTCTACACTGATTGAGAAACAGCTGCATAATATTTGGAAATGAAGGAATAATCAAAAGAAGAAAAGAAAAAAAAAAATACCTGTGTTTTTAAAGGATGCATTCGTCTTATTCAAAGAAACTCACAAATCAATGGGTTTTTTTTTTCTCTGCATTTTGCAAAATTTGGCCAAAAAATGGCTGACATACCTGCTGATCAATATAATGATTTGTGAAAAATTTCTTTCTCGAACTAAACAGTTTGCATATTTATTGCGATTCAAAATTTTTTTAGAATGAAACATTATGCCATAATAATATCAACTCTGTTTTCAAGGAAAATGTTTTAGTTTCAAAAATATAGAATAGATAAAATACAAAAAAGAAAAAACCATTATAGTTATATGATAAAACAAACCCATCTTTAGATACTATTAAAGTACTATTGGCTAGCAATAAATGTGAATAACAATGCGATGATCAAAGTGCCTTATGGACAATTCATATAAATATTCATCCTCGGTATTACTTGAATCTTTGTTAGTATGCGTGTCTACTTATCATTATGGATTATTCTCATAAGAACTCGCTGAATGTTGATGAATTGTTACTGTAGATACGGAGATTCTATTTACTGTCTTACAAGTTGTGTATTTTATAGTTAAATCATTACTTTTCATTGTTGTTTGGTAGGCTGCATTGGTTTTTCATAAAAGAAATATGTCAGACTGTGCTTAGCTAAAGCATTTTAAGGACGAAGTCAGGCTTCTTCAAATGGTTATAATGGTCTTCAAGCGGTATATCTAATATTAATTTTAAGTTATGAAAACCAATTTTTTCTTATTAAATATTTTACTTCAATAATAATTAAGTATGATAATTTAAGCTATACATACACACTCCAAATATCGTAAAACAGTCCAAAAAGGGATTTTAGTTTTTTTGCTATAAAATAATTTCGAGTAGGAATATTTATAAAATAATGGTATTTTTTTTTTAAAGCTATGAGTTATTTTATTAGTTCAAAGTACTATTTTATTCTGAAAATCATTAATAATTGTGTTTTTAGCAAATGAAAATTTATTTAAACAGTGATAACTAAAGTTTGATTAAATTTTTCTGAAAAATTATTTTAGAGTTAAAATATTCATTAATTATCAGATGTTTTAACCCTCAATTAATATTGATTAAGAAAAAAAGTACATTTTGCCAGATTTTTAAAAACTAAAGTTTTTAGAAATTTTTTAATTTTTTCTGCTTACCAAGTTAAAAAAAATTCTATTAAAAAAACTATATATCCCAAAAACTTTGATTGCGGGGAGATTACTCCGAGTGGTTAAACTATCTGCTATAACCTTGCCAATGGCGGGAAAACCTTGATTTCAAAAAAGTTAGAATCTGATCGTTCTTTGCCTTTCAAATGTGAAGATTTTAAAAATGTAACTGTGAAATGGCCTGAAGAGTTCTAACCAAAAAACGATTCTTTTTAATCGATCAAAGAACTTGCCGAAAAATAAGTATAGGAAATGTTGATGTTGTAGAAACAAAAGGAATAGTAAAAAAAAATTAAGAGCAGAGAATCGGAATCTAAGAGAAGTAAAGTTAAGGAATTGTTTGGGTCCGTTAGTGAGGCAAGGATATTAAAAAGGATGAATTGCAAGCTTCTTCAGCAGAAATATATGATACAGAAGATTTGGAACTGCCATCCACTTCCTCGAATGCAAGAAACAACATCCAACTACCTACATCAGCAGGTATTTGTGGCAAATATCATACTATATCTAATAGATCAGCTTCTGCAGTAGCATCTGCGGTTTTGCAAGATTTTTTTACTATCCCTAAAACTGGCAAGTCTTTAATCTTAAATAAAAAATAAATATCGTAGAGCTCGCCAACATAATCGCAAAGCATTTTGTGAAAATTTTGAAACACAAAACATGTTGTAACAGAACTTTTCTTCGGCCTAAGACGGGATAAGACTCTTTATCAGAAGAAACTTGGTGACAAATAACATAGGAAAAGCAAAAACGAAGGACATTAAGTTTCAATAGTTAAACCAAAATCCGTATATATAGGTCATACCATAACACTTTTTTATTCGGGTAAGAATATAGCATTATCTATAGCTGAACTATTATTATCAAGAAACATAGATATTGATAATTTGAAATCTGTGGGTTGTGATGATACTAATATCAATACATGTTATAAAAATTGTGCTATAAAATTTTTAGAAAACCATCTAAATCGTTCCCTCCAATGGTTTATATGTCTATTGCATAACAACGAGATACCACTTCGTCATTTATTCCGATACTTAGATGGAGCTAATACGCTTGGACCACTAGAGTTCAGTTGGCCTATTGGGAAACAACTAAAAGATACGAGGAACCTTCAGGGAGGTTTGAGTGTTTTGATCGGACTGGTTTTAGCTAGATGGGATAGTGTCCTAGAATAAAGGATGTTAGTGCCCTGGTTATCCAAGGGATGTCCCCAGACCGTCCGAAACTTGGTCGCGAGAGGTCCGAAAATGATCAGACTGGGATCATAGTCCCTGACACATCCAGATTTCCTCCGCAGGGACATCCTTGGGACTTTCTGGTGATCGTCAACCACCGGACATTTTACTACCCCAAGGACGTCCTGTTGATATCTTAAGATCTAATTTGAGCACCGAGGACCATTTTATGCTGTTGGGGTCAGTACAACACAGTCACTGTCCCTTTATGATCCCCCAGTGAAACAAAATCCTTTCAATACAAACGAAACCTTTTCTATATTAGCAAATTAATACTGTAAAATATGTCTAATGGTCTAGTTGAATGTTTCCACGCATCACTTTTACATTAAAATTTCAAAATTTTCGGTGCATTGGAAATAGTAATCTTTACTTTATACTCATATAAATAAACTCATATAATTTAACTTGCCCATATAAATCAACACTCAAAACTTCAAGAAAATTAGCTCACCCGTTATGGCTGCATATACTGATCCCCGGCATTTCTATCACCGAGGGAACTGAAACTTGAATGTCAACCACAGTGAGATATGTCCAATAGAGCAACAGTAACTCTAGTGTCTGGAGCAGAAATCCAGTCGTACATATCATAACAACACTTGTCTTAAGCAGCCTCTTCAACACCGCGATTTTATTATTAGTCACCATTCTCTAATCTAAAAAAGAATTATTTCATACAAATTAGTATCTAATGTACACAGTGTTGCTACATAGACTAGCGTTTTAACGTGATGACTGACAACCACGAAATAACACATGATTGGCATTCTGCTGGAACTGTCAACTTGTTGAGCATTCTTATTGGATAGACTTTTGATCAAAAGAGCCTCAATTTTTAACTCCAAAAATAATGTGCTGTTTACTTACTTAACTAAACAAATTTTGACTGCCAACCACGAGATAACTAGTACAGTGCGTTTCATAATTATAAGGACAGTCATAGTTTCCCAGCAATAACGATAAAAGAAATTAAAATGAGCAGTATGCAAACAATATGATAACTTATTGTTACTATACACTTTCAGAACACTTCTATTTTCTAAACAATTATATATTTTTACATTTTTTATTGGTTTAAAATAATAAGAACACCTGATATGTTTTGCCATTACTATGTCACAAACGCATAATTGTAGATCGATATTCAAAAATTTTAACTGCTGGTATAATTGTAGTTAACTACGACTGTCCTTATGTTTATAATCTTCATTGGTGCCACTAACCTACGTGACACGAGTGAATTGTACCACGAACACACAAACACCTACAATGTTTGGGAGGAGAGAGAGATGCCTCTCATTTATCGAACGAATTGGTACCAGGAATGCACAAACTATTTGTCTACTAGTTTGTATACAAACTCGTATGCGTTTATTTTCCTAGAAGTGTCTTCAAAGCAGGCGCGCATCCCGGGAAGGGGCGGGGGGAGTAAGAGTCAGGACTCTCAGTAGGATCCCTAACATTCCGGTGTTTTATTATGGCCGAATAATAAACACTTAGCAATCATGTAAATAATATCAAAAGAATATGTTTTTTATGTAACGTAATTCAAGGAGAGTTTGCCTACCGTATCCCACTGTTGATATTAGCTTCAAGAAACTTTGAAATAAATAACGGATTTGTAAATTTCCTTGCACCCAAAAACTATTATGCATTATTTTCGGCTTACTTAGGTTTAATATAAAGTGACATTTAAAAGAAATGTAAAAATATGGATGTTTCCATTTTTTAAATATATCTGTAGTGTTTCTGTGCTATATGCCCCTGTTTTTAAAGAGCCATAAAAGTACGGTAAAATTAGCCTGATATTGATGCCTGTCCATTTATTGTTAAATTGTAATCTAAAATATATCCTCCTGAGACCCCGTGTACATTTAAATGCACATCGGATATTGGGATCATAATTTTTCTTTGCATGAAATAGCCGAATTTAGTCCTACAGCTGATGATAGTTCCACCGATTGTGACGAAGTAGAGCCTGTCAAGAAACGGCAAAAAACAGTTCCTCTGCCAGTAGAGGCGTCACTAAAAGTTGGTGCGAAACACATGCCAGCAATGGACACCAACACTTTTTCCTCCCATTGTCAAATGTCTGGATGTTCAGCGCGAACATTTTTTTTTTTTTTTTTTTTTTTTTTTTTTTTTTTGCACTAAGTGTAAAGTATTTTTACGTATCAAGTCCTCGCGAAATTGTTTTGCAGAATTTCATGATTAAATTTCGCCTCTGAACAATTAAATTTCAGAACTTTTACAATTTTAAGGAGATAGTCATTTTTTCCCTAAGTGGGTACAGTCCTGCACAAAAGTTTAGACGCAGCCCAAAATTGGTGTTTTATAAAATAGTATTAAAACAGAAGATTTAAACTTTATATCACTTAATAATATGCACGTATTACATTCAAAACAGAAATTTGAAAACGAAAAACAAATCTGTAGCGAATTAGTGGCAAAAATAATAAAAACGACAAAAATCCGTTACACATAAGTTTAGGCACAAATTAAAATTTTTTAATGTTTATAAGTAAGCGAAAAGTTTTAGCAATCAATTAAGCTTTCAAGTTGTTTGATCAAATAAAAAACATGGTTTTTCATTAAAAGCACAAGCTTTTGCAAGGTTTCAGGCTTGATTCTATACTACGCCTTTTCAATGGCTTCTTTATGTTCAAAAATGGTGGAATACTACTTTCCAAAAGTATGCAACTTTTTTAAGAATTCCCTGTACATTTTAGATAGGATTACAGTCAAGACTATTAGCAAGCCAATCGATAACCATGATAGTTTTGACTTTAAACCACTTTTTTGTTGACCTGGATGTGTAGATGGAAGCATTGTCTTGTTGAAATTTCCAGTTAGGTCCACTTAAAAGCTCACCAAATGGTAGTAAGTTACTTTCTAGAGTTGCCTGGCAGGTCTCAAAAATTTGTTTTTCTTTTAAAAACGCTAAGGAAGTTTGGCCGTTGAATCCAAATCCTCCCCAAACCATGACTGAACCTCCACCTTGACGTTGGCTAAACTGAGTTACAGGATCTTTATGAAGATCATGCCACTACTAGAAAAAAAATTCTGGACCATCTAGACTCCATTTTTTGTTGTTGTTGTTGTTGTTGTCACTAAAGACCACCAGTAGCCATTCGTCACTATATGACATGTGCTACTGAGCCCAATTCAGTCTTGCTTCTTTGTGATGAGACTGCAAACGCCGCTTGCGTTTAAGTTTAGATTTTTTTTTTACAAATCCGCATTCCACAATTCTTCTACGTACAGTTTCCCGTGAAACTTGAATGGCAATTATATTTTTGATCTGATTTGCAGAGTAATGTTGATTTGAAGCTAGTTTTATTATTTGTCTATTATCCCGTTTGCTGGTCGTTTGAAGCCTTTTAGAGCGTAATTTTGGTTGATATGTGCTAAAACTCTATAAATATCTCTTTTGGAACGATTTAATGCAATTGAAATAAAATAAATGGATTTATCTTTGGCCTTTAACTTCCAAATTCTAAAAATCTCTACATAAGAAAATTGCGTAAATTTCGGCATCATTCTAACCAATGAAAATTACTTTAAACCTTTTATAGCAACTTAAAGACACTACCTTTTGATGATGCGATCACTTCCTCTCAAGAATTTACATAAATCTTAGGTTTGTGCCTAAACTTTTGAGGCAGGGAAAGTTTGCTAAGTTTCAACTCATTGATGTTAGACAATTTTATTTCATTTTTCCTTGAAGTTTTTTACCCTACACTTTTTCCGTATGAGTTTAAGAATATATATTTAAAAAAAATAAAAAAATAGTAAAGATTAAATAAATACTAATGTTTTTTTGTGAATTGCCTCTGTGTCTAAACTTTTGTGCAGGACTGTATTTAAAGTGCATGGATTAGTTCTGAACTTTAAAAGTACATTACATACACCCAAAAGAATAATATACATAAACATTAGCTTTGAATCAAGTTTCAAACAGTTGTGGGTCTCAGGAGGATATGCATAACACGGGATTTTGATAAAAGTTGTCCCATGTTTTTTTTTTTTTTTTTTTTTTTAAACTGGACAAAAACCATTTTAATATGTAGTCATATATAAATGCCAGAAGGAGAAACACAGAAAAATATTGATGATATGTAATAAATACAGGATGAGAAAATTCTACATGTAAGTTTTTTAAGCAGAGAAATACCGGAGCAAACTTAAACCTTGAACCCTCCTCCCCCCCCCCCCCACAGAAATTATCTGTGCGCGACTGCTTCAAAGAGTTGTTTGTTCGCTAACCACCCAACTTTGGCCATTAAATCTCACAAAATAATGGGCTAGTTAAAAATCAGTCAAAATATACCTTCATATCTATACCCGGACCAGATGAAATATATATCACACCGAATATGGGAACTTGCCAGTCTCAGAATTCTGATTTGGTTATCTGAGCTGTGGTTGGTTTAATTGTTAATGACACCTTTTCTCGATTTCCTCAAGTCTGTTTTCGCTTAAAAAATCAGTTAATGGTTTGTTTCTCAGTCAGTTGCTGAAAATATAAATAATTTAAACCTACAAAGAGAAGCCTTCACTTATATTGGAAGGTTATAGAGTATCTCAACAAACTGAAACTCAGTATAACTGAAGATGTGTTAGAGAAAGAGAAATGAAATACAAAGGTGGTGCTGAAACTACTTTAGATTATAAGATTTTTGAACACAAAGAATTGTTAATTAATAAATTTTGCATTAAAATAAGCTCGAAAGAAAAATACAATCATTTAAAAGCTTGTGGCGGCAAACCGAATCATTTTTTAAAAGTCACTATAAATTACAAAATGTGAATATTTTCGAAACAAAATTTCATCTGTTGGATATTCTTATTTTTTCAATATTTCCATAAAACTTATGATATCCATTTTATATAAAATTTAAATAAAATGGATAGGTGAGGTGGTGAACTTAAAATTAAAGAAAATGGGGGGTGGTAAGCAGAGGCTTACTGGCCATAGTGTTGACCGTTGCAATCACCGGGGCGGTCAGTGTTCGTATAAAATGGCCGGGTACGGTGTAGGGATAGATTTTTTTTTTGATTTTTTTTTTTTTTTTTTTTAATATTAACAGCATTCAAAGATATCAGCACTTCAAAATCTTTTTGTTACCAAAGTGGTGTATAGGGTGGATAAAAAAACTTTTTTCGAAATTCGTTTCGGTACTATGTTTTAGTGGCCATTTGGAGTCTAAAACAAGACCCAAAAATATGAAGTTCATGAAAAAATACCTTAGGGTTCCTCAAAGCCCACCAAAATTGGAATTTTTCATAAAATCAAAAATTTTAGAAAAAAAATTTAACATATAAAAACATAAATATCATCCTGCGTAATAATTTCTATAAGAAATGAATAACAAAATGAAAACATGTAAAAAATTAATTATGTGAAGCAATTATTTAGGAATCCAAAAATTTTTCGAAAATAGTCATTTTTCATAAAAAAATGCTTAAAATAGGAGATTTTATATAAAAAACAATAAAAATATAAAATAATTAATGTCACGATGCTTAATTATTACTTTAAAAGGCTAAAAACAATACAGTAAACTTTTAATTATTCGAGAGTACTCTAAAATCCTTGAAACTTGGATTTTATCATAAAAATATAATGAAATATAATTTTTTTAAAAATATTTTCCAATAAAGAACAGTAGTTAAGAAATACCAATTTTATTTTTAGTAAAATATTCAATTCCCATTAAAACCAAAGAATCAATTTTACATTTGAATTCAACATAAATGTTAAAGATCTTAGTACTGACCAGAAATACTTATGAGAAATTACTCAAACAATTTCTGAAGGCAAATGTACAGAAGTTTTAGAAAACAAATATCCTGGAGAAATTGGCCATTCTCGATGGTTATCTTTTTTAAGCCGCGTGTTACGACTGCAGGGTATCCGATGTTACTCTTCGATAACGTGCACATCTCAAGTAGGCAACACTATGCTCCCACGCTCTGTGTACGTGATACTCACAACAGAGTTTTACCCTGCATAGCAACTAACCATTAGACTGCGCAGCGATCATCTTAAGAGAACACGTGTGTGCCGTTCCTCCTTCTAAATTCTTTCTTTGTAAATACTGCACCCTAGTCATCATTAAATATCTTAATTCAAAGGGAGTCATATCAACCTTATCACCTAAGCATCCTTCCTCAACAGCTACCATGTATTGGTTTACCCGGACATTCAAAAACAAGCAATTAATTGAAACTTAAATTCCAACGACCACACCTTCTCTCTGCATCGCTTTCAATCACGCAACGGAAACTCTAAATCCACTCTAAAAAAGGTCCATGGAATGCAATCTCCTTTTCGTCACTCCATTGACGCGAAAAGCTTTCACAATGCCCTTATCCCCTCGAACGACTAGTCTCTCCCAACTGGCTTCTGATGATTCTTTCGCTCTTCTTCACAATGCCACACTCGGAAGGGCCGAACATCGTGTTCGTCGGAGGAGTATTCAACTACAATCTTCAGTCCCATATCTCCCTCCACTGGTGGCCACTGACCAACACCACATCTACTTGATCACCAATGTGCTTCATGTTCAGTGTTTGGCGAGTCAAGTTCGAGGTGTCGAACGACTCGTATGGTTCTCATCTTGTGTTTCTCCTTCCTCCACCCCAAAAAGTGCTGTGACCTCATCCATCGATGACCGAGATCTCAAAGCATCAACGCATCATCGCAGCTCCACCAGTTCTGTCACGGGCGTCCCTGCCTCTGACATTACGTTTCACGAGTAAATGTTTTGTGTTCACTCACTTTTGCATCTCCGGGAAAGACCTACAACTACTTGTTACGAGCTCACTAGCTCCACATGCTCTGCAGGTGCACGCCCTCGGCGGGATCACAGTTCCCTCGCATTTCCACTGGGCCATGCCGAGATCACTGATCCTCCGCGTCAGGATAATCTTCACTGACCACTCTCACCTCTCCTTCATCGGAACCCTCTTCGACTGGGAAGCAACTCTAGCCTGCGTCGTCACGCAGCACTACGAGTCATCATCACACCATAATGAGTCAACCACCAAGCATCCGGACCACCAACCCTGCAACCACTGCGCCCTAACGTTCCAGCCCCACTGGGTTTTCCGGCGCCCTCGCTTCCCAGTCAGCCGCCGCTCGACTGCAGGACGTCCAGTTCGCTCGTTCGCTTCGGCATTCACAGTCACCTTCCAGTTCCTCCAATCTGTGGCACCCCTTATCCATATACCTCTCCCACAAGGGATGGTGTCATCTCAACTATCTTCTCCCAACAACACCCATCATCTGCTACTCTCTCAACACCGTGATTGACCACCATCTACATCCCCTTCACTTCCACGCAGAACCCCCCTTCACCCTATCAGCTACCATACTCGTCGCTTATCCGACTACATCCGAGCATCCCATCTTTGTGTCCTTTCTTTGTGACCAGCCGGACACTCTGAAAGCGGATCCGACTTTCTGATTTTTTTTTAATCGAGTCTTTAACGCTGGGGATGGGGTATGCAGGGAATCCGATCTTACTCTTCGATCATGTGCACATCTCAAGCAGGCAACACTATGCTCCCACGCCCTGTGCACGTGATATTTACATCAGAGTTTAACCTACATAGCAACTAACCATCAGACTGCGCCCCGATCATCTTAAAGAGAACACGTGTGTGTCGTTCCTCCTTCTAAATTCTTTCTTTGTAAATACTGCACCCTAGTCATCATTAAATTTCTTAATTCAAATGGAGTCAGATCAACCTTATCACTTACGCAACCTTTCCTAACAGCTACCTTGGATGACTTTAAATTGAAACTTGCCAACTCAAACTGTATAAATGGCATGGAATTTTTTTTAACGCATTTCTGGAAATTCCTGGCTTTCATTTTATTAGGTCAATATAATCATTTGACAGAAAATTTATTTTCGGAAATTTGAATTTTCGTACTCCTGTTCGTGTAACTTACTTCAAAACATTTCCTAGTCTTCATTATGTGACGTATCACAACTAGTCTAACTTTTCCCTACCAACAAACAACTTTGAAGCGATCAAATTTTCTGGATGAGCGAAATACGCATTTTCTTGAATAACTTTATGTTTCAGCTCATCTGTCAGATAATCTGAACGTCTTGTGAATTGCTGCAAATTTTGTGGGCTATGGTTAACTTTAATAATAAACCGTGATGGCGCGTATACTCGCATAACAAATGTGAACAATAATATTAATTGAAATGATGGCTGGAAAGTTGCATTGTAAAGTCGTAAAAATAGGCTTGCAAAAGTGAGCCATCAAGAATGAGCATTTTTCGAGGATATTTGTTTTCTAAAGCTCCTGAACATTTGTATTCATAAATTGCTTGACAAATTTGATAAAAGAATTTTTTGTCAGTAGTAAGGTCTTTAACATTGATGTTCTATTCAAATGTAAATTATTTCTTTAAAAATTAGCAACTGGTAATTTTTCACATTTCTGCTGATCTTTTTCAATCACTGAATCCCTGTGGAGGCCATGATGTTTTATCATCTAGTTTTTCTGTTAGATAACGAAGAGATAGTTCATTAAAACGTAACTGACAAAAATTTCAGCTTATAGGTGATTCGTTATTTTCTTCTAAGAGCCGAATCACTTCATTACTTTTCTTCAGTGTTTGTTGCTTTCCCATTACATTCAATACTGATTAAATTTGAGGTTATCGAAGTTTTTTCTTCTAGAAAACTGAACATTTCTTCAGAAATACACTTGGCACATTTGCTTCTTAATTCAAGATGCCCTAAATCTATGGAGTGTGGTTCTTGTACTAATGTTAAATGATCGTTTCATTTCAATAGTTTGCATATTTTTAAGGGTTTCGTCTTGTCTTCCATAAAAAAAGAGAGGTGGAACTGTCGGATACCGATTTCTATTTCAACTTAAGATCGATATTCCTGAAACTCAAAACTCAGTTAATAATATTCCAAGTGATAGCACTCTTTGATACTTGACATCACACATTTATTTACATTATTTACCTTTAAAACGCTTATTTTAAGAACATTCTATTCTTTAGCTAGTCAAGATATAACAAACGAAAAACGAATCCCAGTTAAGCATTAACTAAGTTACAAGCTTAAGCAAGCAATTAACCAAGTTAAAAGCTTTAGGCAAGCAACTAACCAAGTTACAAGCATTAAAAAAAACCATGCATTTAGACTGAAACGAAAACGCGCATTATATAAATTCAACACTCATCAGTCGCCATATTCTCCTACTTTGATTTGGGTGACTTCAAGGCTCAACAATTAACGATCTTGCTACGAATTAAGTCTTTTTTGTCTTTGATGTCTCTTCCAGTCGAGTTTTCACAGTTCGTGGAAAGGGTTCGCCAGTGCCAATTATTCATGCCTGGGATACTTCAGGGCGGGATACTTGCTTTCTTTGCACATTATCTAGAGCATCCTTGGAAATTTCCAGAGAAATCTCGATCAGAAACAGCCGTTAAATAGGTCTCAGTGTTTCTTCACAGGTTGTTGAAGTTTAACAAGTCTAGTGATTCCTTCCCTAGCAGGAATAATTTCTATTACTCGCCCCAGACGCCAATTGATGCTCTTTTGATAACCACTACCTACTACCTATGAGAACATAGTCTCCCACAGATATCACTGGCCACTTTTGTAATTAAGATCTTTGAATTAATAAGCCCAAATACTCAAACCTGAATCTTTCCCTTAGTTTCTGAACCTCAAATCGATATTTCACGATTTTATTGAGGCTTTTGTGATCTGCTGCATCACAATCTGGAACTCCAATTTCTTTGATGTCTTGAAGGTATAATGATGGTGACAGAGGAACAAAATCTGAATCAGTTTCTGAAATATAAGCAAAAAGTCTTGAGTTCACAATTGACTCACAGTCGCAGAGAACAGTGACCATCTCCTCATATGATAAACAAGCACGACCCATCACTCTTCTCAATACCTTTTTCATAACTCGAATTAACCCCTCCCACCAACCTCCCCACTAGGAGGCAGTGAGGGGATTAAACTTCCACTGAATGCGATTCACAGGTCAATAATGGCTGTCTTCTAGATAGAATTTTTTTTTTAATCGGGTGAGACATCTTTATCAACAAGACTAAACAAGGGGTAAAGCATTGCAACATATTTATCTTTAGTGACTCCCAAAGCCTCTAAAGCTCTAAGTTTAGTTTCCAACTGATCATATAATTTTCGAAGCGAAGTTTTCTGTTTCTTACGTTTTAATAACACAATGGATAACAGATCTCGAACATAAACTGCGATGAGTTACAGAGTAAGTCCTACCTATCATAGCGTAGATGTAACTGTTTCACCGCCTTTTCAAAGTTTTCACCACCAGGTGGAACACTTTTAATTAACTAATCAGACAATGAACCTTTCTCCATTACTTGAGATAAATAAGCATAGTTATCATGATTATCAAGGTTTGAGTCTTTATGATTTTTTTTTAATTGCCCCCCAAAAACACAACCAGTTCTTGATATTTCCATCAAAAGTGGACAAATTAATTTTAAGATAATGCAAGAAATTATTAGGTACTTTTAGCTCCAGAAACTGCAGATGCACCATCAGAATGTTCTTTTTCTCATTAATAAGGCCATTTAATTAATTCTCTAAAAATCTCCACTTTGTCAATATAACCCTCTGATTTATCAATTGCTTTTTCAATATATTCCTCCTTCACTTGAGAAATAAAGTTCTCTAAATTCATATTCATACGCCACCATTAATTTTTGTTTGTTTTCTATAATTTTCAGTTTCATTTTCATTAAAGTCATTGTAAGTAGTCATAAATAGTCTTCTATACTGTTTCCGAGAAGCTTTTAACTTTTCCATCACGAAAATATAATAAGTTAAATTCGCTTAAATCGTAGCAGATGATCCTCTCGCACGGACGCCAGATGTCGGTTACCGATTTCTAAAGATCGATATTCCTGATACTCAAAATTCAGTTAATAATATGCCAAGTTATAGCACAACAATCTTACATACTTGACAGCGCACATTTAATGTACATTATTTACCTACGCGTATTTTACGAACTTTTTATTATTTAGCTACTCGAAACATAACAAACATAACATAAAAAAGTACGAATCACAGTTACAGTTACCAAACTACAAGCATTAAAAAACATGCATTTAGACTAAAACGGAAACGAACACAGCATAAATTCAACACTCATTGGTTTCTACAATAATTTCGTATTGCACGTTTGTACCACCCTGTAGTTTCCCACAGCTTTTAATGCGTTCTCTAAGCACTTTATTTCGATCGTTAACAAGTTCACATTGTTAACAACCAAATGAATGCATGAATGTATCTATATTATTACCATATGAATGCATCATTACCTTGCTATTCACATCATGAAGTGAAATGAATATTTTACTAAAAAAATAAACTGATTTTTGTAACTACTATTCTTTATTTGAAAAACTTTTTTAAGAAATTCGATTTCTTTTATATTTTTATGATGAAATCTAAGTTTCAGTGGTTTAAAGTGTAATTATTAAGTGAACTAATACACCTATTATGGATTTTATTGAATTAAAAGAAGTATTTAGAATATTATAACCTTTCTACAAAGACACAATTTCAAAATAAAACCCGCAAGTAAAATTACGCAACTAATTTTTAAATTATAAAAATAATAAATATACTATCACATTACAAATATGTTTGATAGACGAATATTATTGATTTTGTAAAATATTCCCATTTTCCAAAATGGGCAAATACTAATTTACCATGCAGACCATATATTAAAAGTTCAGCAGTGAAAGCATTGCGAAATGATCTGGAAGAAAAAATTCTTCCAAGGAGAATTAAAACTCTAGCTAAAGGTGGAATTTTTTAACGAGCCAAAAGCTGTAGCCAGCACTTTAAATATACTGAAGTCATATTTTGAGAATATATTGTTTCATTATCACCTAAAATGCCATGTTCTCTTTCATAATTTTGTTTTAAATAATAATAAATAAAAAAATCCAATTTTATTTAAAGGGAATCTGGAACTGAAATTTTTTTTAAATCTTAATTTTTTTTTTATTATTGTAAAAAAATACAAATATGTCTGACTAACATGACATAAAAATGTTGTTTCTATCTTTAGTAGAACTTGAAATATTTAAGTTTTTGTTACATGACAACTGTATCTCAGACATGCTATCTTGAATCTTTGAAACTGTTTTTCTTGGTGATGACTTTTTGTCCCATTTATGAGTTGAAATGGATATAACTGAAAAACTACTAACTATAAATATATGAAACTTTCCACAATTATTTTTCACATATATTTCTTTATTTTGTATTTTGGAATTGTGCATTTTGATTTAACTTTTTTTTAAAAAAGCTCTTGGAACTTAGCATACTATGGGTTTCATGCAGTTTTTGCACAAAATATTTGTTTTTAATTTTTCTTAATATTTATGGAAAAATCACGAAGATAATTTATGATATGAATTATAAGAAGTAATTTAATGCAAAAATGAAGTGATTTTTTAAAAGTTTTTTAAATATATTAAATTTAGGAAATGCCAAAATTTTGAAGCTTTTTTAATATTTAAAAAAATATTTTTTAAATTTGAAAATTTAAAATAGTTTTTTCTGTTTCAAAGCATAAAAGAGTACTGAATAAAAAATTTCAGAAAAATAATTCTAAGAATAAAGATTTTATAATTTTTTGTCCTGGACCTCTTTAAAGCAGAAGTAATGAAATATCATTTGGATGACGTATCCCCGGATTAAACACTGATAGTTAACTGCTTTTTCAGATATTTTGATACCATCTAGAACTTAGTAAACTATATTTTAACACAGCAATACATTTAAAAACTTTTTTTAATATTGTTGCGTGGATGGGTTCGAAAGACTTGAAGCCAAAGCAGATCAAAACTTGCAGAAATTAATTCCGATATAACTCTTCGCAGATTCTTTTATAAGTCCAGAACTTCTCGTTCTAGTAGACTCAGTACAGCTCTTTACACAACAATAGAGCACACACAGCAGTTAAAAACTTGATACACATCTGTTAAAATCGCCGCAAAAGACAATCCAATACAGTTCGCTTTTGGAACTACTCTGAATTCTCACTGAGAGACAACAACTCAGTAACTCCACTCAGCCGGTCTCTTGACCGGCCTTAAATAGGAAAGTTGATCCTTCACGAATCTTCTAGAGATAGAAATTTGGAGAATTTTTCAGATAGCAGTCGAAAAGCCCTATGCAGGCACAAGGGGACCAAAAATGTTGCCAAATGGTCGCCAAGTTTGGTGACCAAAATTAGTCGCCAAAACCGTCGCCAACTAGGCTAGATTGCCATTACCATAATGTTAAATGACCTCCTTGTAAAACTCGTTTTCCAGCATTAAGAGACGCATTGAAGGAAAGCAAAGTAAAGACGAACTCTTGCACTGCCTTATGCCAAATGTACATAAAATTTTCTTTTTACATAATTAATACTACGAAATATTTACAAATATACAGAAATTCGTAATAATATATTTTGTCACATTTTCAGTTAAAGTACTTTTTATTTGTCCGTTATAGGAGTGCCATTGAAATTTTCTGTAATTTGGGTGACGCCAATTGCTGAACGTCTGAAATGATCATAAGATCAAATGATCATCCGCTGTTGACTCGTAAATCATATTTATAGTAAGTACACTTCTGAACTTCTTATCAACAGTTGAGAATATTATTCCCTGGTTCAAATCCATTTCACTTCAAATTGGTATTGAAAGGAAATAAATGAACAAGTTCAAGCAAGACCTGCCAATGAACCGACGCTTCTTTTTCAAAAACTATTAAAATAAGATAAGTGTTTTCATTTTTCTTTCTTATTATCCTCATTTTAACTAAACCGAAACCAAAGAAAAAACATGTGCGAGTCGTTGAAGACTCACAATAAGCTTTTGTTTACGTTTTATCATTTGGCTGATGTAGAATTTTGAATTAGGAAGTTTATAAAATACTAGACAACTATTTATTTTTAGGTATATTAGGTATATTATTTATTTCATATAATTTATTTATACTATAAGAAGTATTTTCACAGAATTGCCCACTTGGTACTTTGAATTCTACGGTAGAATGAATATTATGTATGACTGACAACGTCAATGGTAACTCATGAAGACTTGTGACCAATCACAAAGTTACAAGATGTGTTTAAAGATGAGCTTTAAATAATCAAAATGAATCGGAAGTTGTCAGTGACTTAAATTAGTCATGTAAAAGCCTAATTTGCGCATACTTTTTTGGGCGTAGTATTTTAAATAGTACTTTTCAAAAATGTGGTATATTTATAGTATGTTTTATTATTAAAAATGTTCACAAGATATTTATTAATATGCTGAATAGATTTTTCCGTTAGATTGTAGTAAAAAAATACCTTGGCTGAAAATCTGGCAACCTTGTTTTTTAGAATTGAGTTCAATCAAATCGATGTTGATTTGAATGCTAATGTTTGCAAAGATCATGTGCTCGATACCTTTAAGAATAGTTAATGCGTATTTTATTGATTTCCAGGATCACGTCGCAAAACTTTCACTGATGGATGGTTTTCCTTTATTATGTATTTTAAGTATCAATCAGTAAGCGTAGCGAGTTCGAAGTGTGATGAGCATTACTGAGCAGGCGACTTGATTGCGAAGCAATCTTCTTGATTTTCGAAATACTCTGCGGAGGTTAGTGAGCCTTAGCGAGACAGGGACGGAGACCTCTAGTGATTTGTTAGAGATATAATTCTTTAGTTGTATGTATTTAGTTTTTAATTTGCGTGTAATTATTTTTCAGCTATATATATATATATCCAATGTCTGTATGTATGTATCCGTAATACGAATATTTAAAAATTTACTGAAACAATTTAGATCAAGTTCGCGTCTATTAATCAGTTGAACTTCAGATGGTTTGAAATCTATATATTTAATAGGCAATACGTTTTTTGGGGTTAGTCCGTCCGCCTAAACTACTCAACCAATTTCAATGATCAAGGTGTCATTTTAAAGGAAATAAGCTGTAGATTTGCCAAAACGTGCCAAAATAATTTATTAACACTTTATTAATTAGTTAAATTTCAATATTTTTCATCATTAAGCTACTACAAAGCCTCAATGATTTTAAATATATGATTGGCAACATCCTTACGTATGTAAACAACAAACCGGCTGCTCGGGGGTTCAACCAACCAACCGTTGCTAATTTTAAAGCTATCCTTATATGTAAACAACAAACCCATTGCTAATTTTAAAGCTCTTTTTAAACTCTTCGTTTCAAAGTTGATTTTTTCTGTTTTTCTGAAGCATTTTTGTATTAGAGTAATTATTATTTTGAAGTATTTCTATTCAGAAAATGCTTCGCGTTGGACGTCGTCCTCTAACGGGGCGACTTATCAGAATAAATAAAAGATATTGGGACTTCAATGTTAGGGCATAGCTAAGGAAGTTTTAAGTCAGAATGTTGGCGGATAGTCTATTTAACTTTCTATTATGAAACTTGCAATTTGGGTGTTTTCTCTATTAGGCCTTACATTAAATTTATAAAAATTTGGTTAAATTTTTTTATGGCTGGCAAACTTATTCGAGCGCAGCAAGATGTTTTAACCACAAATTCGAGCGGCAAAGCCGCTCAATCCGAGCGCAGCGAGGCGTTTGGGGGTTGGCGAGCGTTAGCGAGCAGGGGGCGAAGCCCCCTAGTACACGTTTAATATACTTTAAACCAGCGTTAGCCACTACGCGGCCCGTGGGCCGGATTTGGCCCACGACGGATTTTTCTGCTGCCCACCAACAGCACAGAAGATAAAAAAAATAAATTAAATTTCACGATATGGACTAATTTTTTTACAAAATTGTAATTTGTCCGAAATATAATAGTATGTGTTAACTGTTTAGAATAGAGTTCTCCACTACGTGCCCAAAGAAACTATGAAGCTTTCAGCCAGATGGTTTTTACAAAGAGTACAGGAATAATTTAACTGAATCTCATTTGGGCAATTTATATAGATTAGCTGTAACTAATACTTCGACAAACATCGACTCTATCACAAAATATACTGAACGACTTCGACCACCATCATGCCACAATTGATATGAATTAAAATAAAGCAGTTTGGAAGTACAGTTTAAATAATTTTATTATACGTTAGGTCAAGCTCCATTGTCACTTTGGATCCAAAGATTCACTTCTCTTTTAGACTTTAATTTACTAATAATGAAAATTATTATTTTTTAATTATTTAAAAAAATAATCAAATATCAATTGTAATTTGATTAAGATAATTTTTTTCTTCTTCCAGTTTTCAGAAATGCTATATATTGTTAAATCGCTAATAAAAATGCATGCATTGATGTATCCGGCCCGCGAAAAGCTCCAACGTAAGTAATACGGCCCGCCTCTAAAAGTTAGTGGCGAACGCTGCTTTTAATCTACAAAATACATTAATACACAAAATAGTAATAACTTCCTAAAACCTTTTTTGTCGTATTGCAGTCTATGATTTATGTGCAGACAGTTTCTTTGAAATGAATCAGTATTGGCAACAATTTAAATATAAACAAACGAGCGTTTAAAATTAGAACTTTTAAGATTTTTATGATCCCTTGTAAAAAATGTCCTCATTAGGCAAAAATGAAGTCCTTTCTAGAAGGTTTCAGGCGATTAGAAAGCTCTAAAAGTTCTTCCGAAGAACAATCTTCTGAAAATATCAAGAAAAATACTGCTTAACTAGCTAATTGCTCATATCGAAACATCCGTTCCTTGATGATCAGTTCAGCAAGCAACATTTACAACGAAATACCGACTGAAATAAAATGCCATGCAAGGAAGTCAACGGTTTATCAATCTTAATTTTTGTCAAATTTAAACACTTATAAGCAAATCAATGGGTACCAAGCAGCTCGTGTCTAAGGAACTAGTACTCTGTAGTTTTAATAGTTACTTTTGAACAGTATATTGTTCATACGCAAGATGTAATGAAAAATAAAATAAAAAAACTTTCATTGCGATTTCAAAAGGCGAAAGTTTTTCAAATAATATACTTTCATGAATAAAAAATAAAGTTAAACGGTATGAAACATCTAAGTTAAAGAAATAAAGAGAAAAAATATATACTAAAAAAAACTCCTTACTAATCTTTAAAATGTCATTTATTTTAACATTCAAAATTTCTAAAGTTTCTCAAGTTTGATTAGTTTTTCGTGCATATTTATTCCACAAATCGCCTAAATTCTTATCATACGTGGAAAATAAAATAATCATCTGAAATACGTTTTAGGCACGCACATGTTTTCTGCTTCAGAATATTTTTGTAATTGCTTCGGAATTCAATTCATTCATGGAAAAACTAAGAAATATTTTGCAATAATTTGATTTGAATACGAAAAAAAAAAAAAAAAAAAAAAAAAAAAAAAAAAAAAAAGATGGTTGCTAGCTCATTCGTGGAATTAATTTCCTGAATATTTATTTAGTTGGATATTATTATAATTTCCTAGTTGGGCAATTCTCTGAAAACTGAAATCACTACACCTAAAAAAAAACCTCAAAGGAATGTAAAAGTAATGAATTGTTATTAAAGTTAGATGTCCAAAGTATCACAAAAATGCAATAAAAAAATTTAGTGATACAATTTCATTTAACTTTTTGACATTGAAAGTTCAATAATTTTAATGACTCTAAATTATGCAAAAGATAGTATAACAAATAGTTGTTTTTTAAAAGAAAAAGAAAAAATAATTAGAAGAATAAATAAATAAGTTTTTTAATAATTACGTCAAAGCAAGATTTAAGATAAGTACACAGTTATTTCGACAACAATTATCTGGGCAATTCTCTGAAAACTGAAACCACCACACCTAAAAAAGATCGCGAAGGAATATAAAAGTAACGGATTGCTACTAAAATCAAATGTTCAAATTGATTTAACTTTTTGACATTGAAAGTTCACTCATTACATTGATTCCAAATTATGTGAAACAGAGTATAATACATCGACGTTTTTTAACGGAACAAATTTAAGAAAAACAAACAAAATTATACTTAATGTAGTCATTATAATTAGTAGAAATATAAAAGCATTTGCATTCTAGGTACAAAAAAAAGTCCTGAAATTAAGTTCAAAGTACGTGTCCTTACACATGTCCCGTGCTTTGATGAAAAACATGCAATTTTTTACAATAAAAATATATTTCGAATTTCAATTTTTACAAAACTTAATTTTTTTATTTTAAAATTTAATCACAAACTGGTGTACAACTTCTTAAAAAAATACAAAATTAATTAAAATTGTTATTTTAGAAAACGCATATGTCCCATGCGTCAGTAATTTAACAATTGCGTCAAAGCAATATTTTTAAGTATATAAATTATTTTAAATACAATATTTGTAAAATGTTATATTTACTTTAAAACAGTTCTAAATTAATATCTTACTCCTTAAAAAAGGGAAAGTAAATTAGTCTTACACATAGATTGAATACTTGTGCATGTGTCCCAATCATCACTCCAAATTTTCAAATGCGAGATATCCACGAGAGGTTTTTTCTTCTAGGGAATTTAATTTTTTAATAATTTCCTTAGCAGAATAGGTAAGTTTATGTTCTTTAACTGGCCATTTCCAATTCTTCCTTCCTGCTGTTACCAATAAAGAAATTTCTAAATTTCCCTTGAAACTTGAAATTATTAAGCCAGGATATTTTCTGTTTTCAAATGGCACAAGCACCCATTCAACAAATTTATAATCTTGTATTTTGTCTGTTGTTTCTAGAGTGTTCTGAAGAAAGAATGTTTTTTTTTTTTTTTCCCCCGATGCATCGGCTTTTATTATATGTTAATCCCTACTGCCACTAACTGTAACTGCCTTCTTCCAAATAGTATTATCGCGTGAGATGTCTTTATGCAGAACACCTTTGTCTTAGACTTTTGTGTTTGCGTTTGAGCACATAACATTGTGACATAACTCATTATAACTTAAAATTACTTTCTAAAAGTATTATTTTATTCCAAACTGTTTTTCATAACTTAATAAATTCTTTTAAAAAGATATCTTAAATTTTAAAAGCATTTTTAAGTTGTCGAGAAACGAGTTTGTTTGTACAAATACCAAGAACTACTCCATTCACTAAAAAGATAAAAAATGAATTTTAAAGTGCCTAGGTAAATTTATATTACCGAAAAAAATCATTAAATATTTTTTTCTTAAAAACATAATTAACTAAGTACCACAAAGGGTATACAATAGGTTAATAACAATTACAAACCTATCTAACAAAATGTTCCAAAATTATGCCCACTTTGAGTTGCAAGTAGCATAAAGTATGTATAATTTGTCTAACAAAATATACAAATATTTTAACTGTAAAATATCACTGTTTCCCACTTGCAAAATAATATTTTCCGTGGGTTGGTTTCAAAATGTCCCGTGCTTCCGTTTACGTTTTTGTTTATTAAATCCTCAAAAATAACCTTTTTTGCAAAACTTTTGATAGATATAGTATTATTAACATTTACCTAAATGTCCCTATGAATTTCATAATTTTAGTGCTTATAAATTCAGAGAAAATTTAAACTTTTGTCTTGAACGTAATTTTCTTTTGTTTCTCCACGTCCCGTGCGTCAGCTGCCTATAAATGAATATTTGACCTAGTTAAAACAATTATTTTTCCATATAACTTTGCGAACAACTAAAATTATAGAAAACGAAAACACAACTACTAAATTCATCATTAATTTGTTATTGTATTTTGTTTAAGAGTACAAAAAAGAGAGCCAAATGTCCCGTGCATCAACCAGAGAATTATGCAATATATATATGTATATATATATATATAGATATTATATATATTTTTATATATATATATATATATATATATATATATATATATATATATATATATATATATATATATATATATATATATATATATATATATATATATATATATATATATATATATATATATATATTATTTTGCATTTCAACACGTTTTGGAAAATGCTGAGTTAAAAAAAAAGTGGTATAGAAAAAATGTCTCTGTGTGTCTCTGATCAGAATAATTCCTGAACGAATTCACCTACGGTGTTAAATTGTTTGTATATGGTTTAGTGATAGCCATGGGAGAGATATCAGTCATTAGAGATTTTGTCAAAATTGCGCATGTTCATAAATTCAAAAATGAATGTTTTTCAGCAATTGACCAAAAAACGACCTTTGCGATTATGATTAAAATCGTTGTGGTAATACCTTTAATATTCTAAGCAACTCCTCCACCTTCGAAATTACCGTAAAGTCCATTGGATATGGGAGTAAAAAGTTAAAAACGAATATCTTTAACATCTAGAGTTATCTTCTGTTGAACATCAATGACTGTTCCTCCTCTGCTTCACTTTCCCAAAAGGGATAATTTAAATATTATCACCAAAAATAACGCTAAACTGGCCTTTTTAAAAAAAAAAAATTAATTTTTTTTAATATTATTATTATTATTATTTTTCTTTTTAAAAAAAAATTAATGAATGTATGAAAAAGAAAATGGTAAATTACTCCGATGTATGGTAAATTTAAATGCGTGAGCAATATTGTAGTGCCAATGAAATTTGTGCCATGTTCTAAATCCTTAGTTCTTATTATATTTAGTATCCAACAAGTTATCCTATTGAACTATCTTAAAATGCTATGCTTTTTATTATTTCAAAATAGATGATTTTCGACACATATAACATTTTATTCACTCATAAGCATATTACATATAGCATAAAGAAATTCAATAAAAAGTAACATTAACGAAAAAACCTATTACTTGATAATCTATTCTAAATGAAAATGCTGTTTGTATTACGATTATGACAGGGCTGAACAGGGGCACAACCACAAAATTTCGGAGGGGTTCTTAATCATACAATGAGTTTGCTGCTGAATTTATTAAGATAAAAAAATCAATGACAGCGAAGATTTTTCTCATCCCATATTTGTCTCAATTTGTTCTTATCCCACATTTGACAAAAAAAATTCTCAAACCATCTAGTCAAGCTGGTTTTATTGGGTATTTATGGCGCTTATAAATACAATGGTCATTTATCACTGAAACACTACGTATTACAACATTTCGAAAACGAAAACTTCCACATTTTTTTTTTTTAAATGACAATTTAAATTAAATCAATGAAGACCAAAAATAATGCATAATGATATTTTTTATGCTATGAGATTTACAAATGTGTTATTTATTTTAAAGTTTTTGATAGCTACTTTATTGCAATAGGGTAAACATACTTGATATTAAATTATTTAAGATTATGAAATGTTTCTTATTCATTCATAAGAAAAGATTGAGATGCTATGAATCTTAAGGATAGAAGGTTCTGGCACTAAACACCCTCCCCCTGGTAACGCACCATGTTCTGGGGCGCAACCAAAAAATTTCAGTGAGAAGAATTTTCAAGTATTAAATTTGCTCCTATCTTTGCAGAAAAACAGTGTCTATATTTATAACTTTCGAATCTCATATATGTGGTCTGTTTTATTTTTGCAGTTTCTTGATATGTGACCTACATATGCCAAACTATTTGAAAGATGTTTGGCTAGTTTCCGAATCATACAAATACCCCAAGATGAAACTCCGTATGAAAAATATGGGATTTTCTGGAAAAAGATTTATTTAAAATTTTTATTGTTTAATTTTTTTTGGCAGACTAGCTAAACATCATTTTCATGCAGATTTTTTTAGATATTTATATCACTTGAAACAAAAGAGCCCTACTACAATTTCATAAAAACACTTTAACTACATTTTTAAAACCGAAACATTCATATTAGGTTTACATTTTTTAAACGACAGTCTAATATTGTTCCCTAGTAGATCAAAAATAATATATAACAATTTTTAGATGCAATGAGATTTCATAGTCCGTTGTTTATTTCAAAGTTCTTGGAACTATGAAATACTTTAATGCGATTCATTAATATTATCTGAACAATTATAAATTAAAAACTTCTTTTAAAAATATAAACATTATTAATTATTTCTTATTCATTTCAAAAACTATCGTAATGTTTGGAGACCTTTTGGGGTAGTTTTAAACCTAAAATACCTTCCTCTGTTCACGGACCTGTACCAGGGACCGAATGTGGTAGTAAACACACGATAACAATTATCTTTTCACAAAATTCACTCATAGCGGATTTTAAAATCAATAATTAATGTTCATTACTTTATACTCTGATTATTAATTGCATGAGTATTATCACCATCAACTTTCATTATGGACAAAAAAAGTTTTTTTTTTTTTTTTTTTTTTTTTTTTTTTTTTAACGCAATGCTCATTAACGGTTGTATGAGTAGCGTACAACGAATCGATTCTCATCGCAATCAAAACTCATTTGAGATTGAGCTGGTACCATTAAAC
Source organism: Linyphia triangularis (assembly GCA_963978545.1). Taxonomy (NCBI): domain Eukaryota; kingdom Metazoa; phylum Arthropoda; class Arachnida; order Araneae; family Linyphiidae; genus Linyphia; species Linyphia triangularis. Next base: position 20,750,321 of record OZ021725.1, read on the forward strand.
AAGGCGACTTTGTATCACACTGGGTTGGCCGACCAATAGTGGTTAGCATACTAGCCTCTAGATAGCGAGGTTGCGGATTCGAGTCCCGAGCAAGGCATGGATGTTTGTAAATGTATGTTGGCTTGTCAAATGACGAATGTTTTGGCGCATTATAGCCCTCGTGTTGCTGAGGGCGCCAGATAATCTGAAAACAACCAACCACACGGGGTTCTACCATACAATTTTTAAGAGACCTACCAGTTTTTGCTATCCGACAATCGAGTTAAAAAAAATTCCAGCTGTCAGAAGAGGAAATGATCGTTTTCCAGCAGTTTCTACAATTGCCTAGAAAACATATGATGTAATCATCGCGTTTTTCTACGTGTTTTATTTAATTAATTAGATATGCGCCAGTTTTATTCAGTGTGCTTTATTTTACCTGGCTACCTATCATCAATCGCCCGTCTTTCCGCTACTGTACTGATTTAACTCCTTTTCTAACCCTTAAAACTTCAATTTTGTTTGATTGTTGTGTGCAAATCTGATGATGCCTAATCAACTCACTTTTTGTCATTAAATGAAGTTGAAATATGGCAGATAGATACTTTGTTGATGAAAATGCATTGTATCAAATGGGGGTAGGGGGGAGTGTCTTTAACCTATGGTTCTATTGTCGCTTCAGAGGATTTATTAACCCACTTGCAGTCTTACAATAGAGCTAAAACTGCAGGTAGATTTGCTATCGATGACAATACATTTCATCAAGTTCTGCATGCTGTTACTAAAAGGTAGATTTTATACACTCTTTTAGTCCTCCGAAAAGAAGAACTATTTAACTCACTTGCGTCATCCAATGGGGTTGAGTCAACCAAACGGTATAGTGGTAAGCGTGATAGCTTCTAGACCACGAGGTTGCGGGTTCGAGTCCCGTGTTAGGCATGGGTGTTTGTAAATGTATGTTGGCTTGTCTAATGACGAATGTTTTGGCGCATTATAGCCCACGTGTTGCTGATGGTGTCAGATAATCTGAAAGCAACCAACAACCAAAAGCAATGGGGTTGAAACTTGGCATACAGACTTGGCATCGATGGCAATGCATTCTTCAATTTTTGGGGATGAAAAAAAGGTAAGCCCACAAGACACGGAATCGAAGTTTTTTTTTTTTTTTTTTTTTTTTTTTTAGTGTTTAAATGCTGAGAAAAGTAGATCTGAGCTCAAAATCTCTTAAATAAGTTGCAATTCCACATAAATATTGGCAATGCATATTTATGTGGATTTATATTAAAAACTTTGCTTTTGTTAGTAAATTTTAGTTTTTAAAGTTTGAAACTATGGTCACATTTATTAAACATTTCTAAAAGCCCGTTTTTTTCCAGTTTCAGTACTCATAAAATAATCAAAATCTCATAAAATTATCGAAATAACATAAAATAATCTTCCGATTGACGAATGAAACATACTTTTATGTATTTCCTACAGTTCAGTACATACAGCTTCATAATATATACTATACTTAATTATTAAACTACTTTGGTGTCCAATTTCGATCAGCCTAATGCAATTGACAGCGTTTAATAGCTGAGTGGTTTCAGAGCCTGTAATTTAGTACACAAACATTCTGTCTGCGGGGCCTTTATCGATTGACCATTCTACGTGCAGGCTAAGATTGTAATTAAGTAACGAAACCAGATTAACGCAAATTTTCACTTAGGTAACTTATGATGCTTAATCAGCTTGTGTTACTTAGTATTCGTTTAGAGATTTAGGAAATTTATGTAGTGCTGTTTTCATTATGCAAGGCATTCTTAAATGTAAAATGACAATGCTTAATTGAATTATGTTTACCAATTTCTTTATGCAGAAAGTATAAGTATACATTTAATTTAAAATGTCTTATAACAAGTATCGTTGTTGGATTCTTTATAAAACTGTTGGAGTGAGAAGCTTATACAAATTATATATTCATCTGTCTGATTTTAATATTCCCAGACAAAGCTGCAAATGCTACAGAAGTGCGATAAGTCAAATCTTTCATCAAGATTGTCATAAATTTCTCATCAAGATGATCACAAATTTCTCATTAAGATGATTACAAATATCTCATCAAAATGTCCCATTAAGATGATCACAAATGTCTCATAAAGATTATCACAAATAACAAATTCACCTGGAATCTTCTACCTGAATAAACGGAAAGGGCGACCAGTTGTCAATTTTCAAATCATTGCGCCTTGCTATTATTGTTTTAGACATAAATCATGCACCAATTTGAACATATCGATAAGACGAGTTAGATTAGATAACATTCAACTAAAAGTGCTTTAAAGTTCGATTAAAAGACTGCTTTCATAGTAACTCATAAGGAAATTTACCTTTCTGTCCCAACTACAGATATTGATTCGAAACCAGAGTACGACTTACATGAATGGGGAGGGAGGGGGGGGGGGGGGGCAAAGCACAACATGCATTTGGGGGCTCTTCATGTAAAACCAACGTTGGTAATAGTAAAAGTATGTAGAAAGTCAGTCAAGAGTGTTACGGGCAAATAATTTTCTTATTTTCTTGAATATGCCTCAACTAAAATTAACTCTAAGACAAACAGAAAATCCGAATTTTACTAACCAAATATTATTCAAGATTTAATTGTAAATCCTAACAAATTATTATAACAAATTGATTCATAGCCTCTTTAAAACTGATTGGTTTCAATTTTTTCTTTGGGCTTTTTTTGTCGCTTTGCGATCCAAACACTCTTTTTTACGCTCACTTCCAAAAGTTCAACATGGAGAGGAAAATGTTAATTTCCGTAAGCTAATCTGAATTAAAGAAGCTGAAGTTTTCTGCAAAGGTCGAAGGAAGTATGCAAATATGTTAGGTAGCAGCCAATCACAGTTTCGAGTCGAGAAATATACAAAACTGGCAATCGTATAAGAAGCTGGCATTGTGAAGGGTTACAGAAGTTGCAAGTTAGTGATTATAAAAGACGTTTACGACATTCATATGATTTTTTTTTCAAGCTAGACGTGTTTCTATAACTTTCAGAAGACAAATAGAAGGTTCTGAGCGCTGGCGGGCAGTTGGAAGCATTGAAGCTGGACAGTCTCTCACAGATGTTGTTCTTGTCTTCGATATTCATCATTCCGTAATTTCAAGAATATGGAAACAATTCCAAACCAGCCAAACAGTTGTCCGAAAACCTGTTGCTGGTCGTCCAAAGTCTACGACCCCCGCGGAAGATCTATATATATTGCTGTTGTAGCCAAGCTAGTAGAAAGGCCTCTTTTTCTAATTCCGTCTGGTTTACAGAATGTTATCTTTTTTATCGGATTATTATCTTTAGATCTGTAAATGTATCCCATCCCTCGAATACGGTTGGCTTTAATAAAATGAATATGTCTGGTTGTTTAAATTTTCTATAGATCTCGTGGTTAGGGAGCGACATTTACTGTTTTCATTGACCGCTCCAAAGATTCTTCTTAATATTTTTCTTTCAAAAATCATCAGTTTCTTTTCTTCTGATTTATTGAGGGGCTAGCACTCACTACGATACGAGATCACAGGTCGTAGGAGTGTTTTGTAGATATTGAATTTTGTTTCAAGTCGAAGGAATATGCTTTTTAGTTGACTTTTTAATCCAAAGTAGCACTTGTTTACCATGACTAGCCGGCTATCAATTTCAGTGCTGATGTCATTTTTGGTGGTTATTATAGTCCCAAGATATTTAAATTCATCAACAGCTACAAATTTATAGTCGTTAACTAATAGTGGAGGTTCTTTGGAATACTTTTTACTTAACTCCATGTATTTGGTTTTATCAACATTGACGGTAAGTCCCATTTCCTTAGCTGCCGCTTCAAGGGTGGTAAAGCCCTCTGCCACTGATTGTCTTGATAACACAGTCATATACGTCTCATAATTTTGAGCATCTAGAAGAATACGAGATCGATATATTCTAGTGTAAACCCCTCTCTCCAACTCCACCACACCAACGAAATGACATTGAGATCATGGCAGATTTAATGTGCACCAGACCCCATTTGGTACACACCGATATTTGGCGGACGGAGGACCGAGCCCTCGACCCTCCTGGTCATGAGTCCGACACTCTAACGCAAGGATATCGGAGTCTCACGATGAGATCCGAGAACGAGTTCGACTCAAAATTCGGATTGTAAACAAACCCACATGATTTGGGTAAGTTAAGTTGAGTTGGTGATGAAATGTTGTCAAACTTATAGTTTTACACTGTAAGTGCTGGTGTCTTAAATTAAGACACAAAATGTCTGAAAAATTCATTTCAGACACATTAAGTGACTTAATTGGAGTAGCATTGATCCATTTCAGACATAACACGTGTCTGATTCTTTCTGAAATCACATTTAGACACACTTGGTGTCTTAAATGCAGACAGAAAACACCATATTAAGACATTTTGGGATTCAGACACCTAACATAATAAGACAACTAACGTTTAAGATACCAAACACGATTAAGACATCATGTTTGGTGTCGTCGATCAGGTCGATGGTTTTCATCAGGAATTCATGATGGGGGTATTATTTCCGATTCAATTATACGATTTCAGGCGAAAGAAACACTGTAAATAAACAATGGAATAGATAAACGTAATTGCAATATGCAAAATAATTTATTTGTATTTTAAGAATTTTATTTGTATTTTAAGATTTTTTTATTTGTATTTTAAGATTTTTTTATTTGTATTTTAAGATTTTTTTATTTGTATTTTAAGATTTTTTTATTTGTATTTTAAGAATATATCACCAAAAGCGACTTAAACACTCAAAGGAATGGTCAAAATAAGACATTTGGATTTTAAGACAGGAAGTAATAAGACGTCTGAAATGTACGACTATATAGCGAAATTTCGAAATGTTCTTTAACCAATGAAATAAGAGAAGGGCTTTTCGAAGAGCATTTGGCGCATGCGCTGTGTAAAGAATCTTGTTTCATTTAAACGTAATACTGTTTGTATTTTTCGCGTCTCGTCTCGTACTTGGCGTTCGTGTAGCGTTCGATTACAAACAAAATGGTTGTAAACGATTCTAAAATGGTTGCTTTCCTTCTTTTTAAGTGGCAGAAATAGACAGTCGGTAGTTCCAAAAAACAAATACTTTCCTATTTTATCTTTAATGTTAATATCCTTTAATCTTGTGCTTTTGTTTAACTGTGCTTAAGAATCCTTTTGGAAGCGTTCCTTTATTAAATCAACATGGAGCATTTCTTGAGATGAAGCAGTTGCCTTACAAGAAACTAATGCGAACCCCTTTTTGAACTATTTAGATTGGCTTTATATTTAATAGATCAATGAATTAGTGAAAAATGGGGTACCGTGTTACAGTAAGTGTTATTCAATAATACACTTATTTTCAGTGTTTTTATAATACATTTTAATTGATCTAGTATTTCTAAATGACACCCACAGAATTCTAAGTTTTCTGTTTTTTACATTCAGTTATATTTTTATTGGTTTTGTTGCATATTACAAGTACTAATGGGAATATATTTGGCATGGGATTTGGTATAATCTGAATAACATTTATTCTTGGTTCTCGATGGCAGCAATAAAATTATGAAAATCAACGCTACAAAATAATTTGTGAAACATTTAATATTTGTCAAAATGAAGAATTTTTTTCTACATATGTTGTTCAAACATTTTTAAATAATATTTTAGCAAAAAAGCTCATAATAATAGGCTAATTATTTACTTATAATCACTTATATAAAACTCGGTTAAATAAAATTTTCCGCAGTGAGTTGAATTGTGGTAGCTCATAAAAAATCTTATAATGCAAAAAAACTTTATTTTAGTTTTATTTCTAACAAATGTCTATATACTGCATTAAATATCAGATTTCACAAAATAATAAAAATAAGTTTTTTATGCGTTAGTTTGTTGAACGTATGAAAATTTGCATTTTTTAAAGTAATAATCTAATTAAAAATTGAATTGCATAGATTTTAATAATATTTTTGTTTTATATGTACTTTATGTTATGTAATTGACGTGAAAAATTTCAATTCTACATCTTTAATTGTTTTTTAAACGAAACATAAAATTTTTTGAAAAATCAACGTTTTGAGAAAACTCGAGAAAACTATAGAAATTTTAATAACTTGCATGTTTTTCAAATATAATGTGCTCTACCTCTGTATTTTGAAGCAGCCATCTTTATTCTAATGCCTTTCTTTTTTTTTATATTAAATTTTTTAAAGTTTTTTAAATGCCCTCTCTAGTCTTCTCAGCGATTAACGGGTTGAAATGCGTTATACGCCCCCCCCCCCCCACTTTGGTGACTTTGTAAAATGCCGCCAAGTTGTATTGACACTTCCACTGAATTGAACTTAAAGTTTGCCAAAATGGGTGCCAAGTTGTAATGGAACCATATAGGCACCAGGTTACCATATTTGACGCAAAATCACTAAAAAAACGGAGAGGGGGCTTAAAAACGCATTTTAACCGATTAACAAAGTGTCGCAGTGCCAGGGAAAACTGTTGTAAAAAGGTTCTATCCTCAAAATTACAGGAATTAAGAGCATACCAAAATTTGGGAAACCAACTTTTTCAGAAACACAAAAAAAATTGTGTGGAACTTACATACTTTTCAAATTTAATATGCTCCACCTCTATATTTTGAAGTATCTCCTTACATACTTCTAATGCCTTCTGTTTTACTTGTTTATTTTTATGCATCTTTTGAGGTATTTTTAAATGTCCTGTATTTGCTTTAGCTATTCGACAATAATTGAAGCGTCATAGTGTTATAATCACTGCTGTTGGGTAGTGTTATTATAGGGGAATGTTATAACCAGGTAAAATTCCCAAATGGGGAATAATTAGATTACAACTGCTTCATCCATCATTAACATATATTTATGTTGCCACATAATGTATCCCAAGCATTTTTAGACTTGCCAGTGCAACGCATAGTACTATAAACCAGGTGCATGCTTACATTACGCTTGTTATTTGTCCTTGAAGTTGACATGAAAAAAGCAACTGAAAACTATGATACAATCTTAGAAGCCAAAACTTTTCTATTTGAGATTCAGCCCCAATACAATGTCTACTATACCAATGCATATATTTTACAATAAGTCCCTGTTACTATCTCTTACTTGGATATATTAATAGTTGTTGTTTTACAATCTCATGCTTACATTTACCAGGAAAGTGTAACATAGTCAACAAAAAGTATTGAGCAACATGGTAGTAATACAGTAATTTTTACTTTTTTTTAAATAAAACTTTTTAATATTAAATTTGAATTGGTTTGTGTAAAAATTTGAATTGTTTGTGTAAAAATTTGTCCAACATCTGAAAGGTACCATAAACAACCTATTCAGACACATCAACTGTCTGAAAACATCCCCAATTCAGACACTCCAAATGTCTGAAAACACCCCATTTTAAGACACTTCATGTGTCTTAAAGATTAAGACACCATTTTTCATCTTAAAACAGTGCCACTTGTTTAAGATACTTTTGTGTCTTATTTTAAGACATTTCAATTTGCTGTGTAGATGACTGAACGAAAAGCTCTTTGATGTATAAATATTTATTTGATCTGAAAGAAACAAAATTAGAAAAAATATTTATATTTACTTGGAAATATGGGGCTCTTAAAATTTAGGGGGCCCCAAACACGTGCTTTGTGTGCTTGTGCGGAAATCAGGCCCTGTTCGTAACTTGAATATTTTATGACAAGTATTCTCACTCAAATTCACCAGCTAGGAACTATTTCTTTTATAAGAAAACTACAGCTTGACAGATTTTTTTTTATGTCGCCAACTTTAACAAGAGAAGATTTTACGTACTAATTGTGCCTGCTTGATATTGTTATGAATTTTTCCACTGAAGCAATGATGGCACAGTTTTTACGGTATAAAAATATTTATTCTCTCTTCAGAAAACTCACAAAATTTATTCAAAGGCAACAGTGTAAGCACTCTCAAGCTTCAACACAAACTTCAACAAAAACAACTTTGAATACAGCGATTATACAAGCTAACTCCAATAGGTAAACAAAGCCAACTGCTTTCATCGAAGTCCGAAGTCAATCTGAAAACTTTCCCGATCGCGGTCTTTTTATAGCAGGCACGTGAGAACATTCCCGAAATTTCCAGCCAATCCATCGAAAAAGAAACGTCTCGAAATTTCTCGATTGCTTTAGGTGTTGCCACCTTTTTCTAACCTGTATAATCGCTGTTAATAAATTAAAATAAGATAAAAATAAATTACAATAGAATTTTGAAATAATACGTCACTATTTACACTATATACAGACAATTTGTGCAACATTTCCCCCTTCTTAAAGACTGCACGTCCCGGGCAGTGAAGTCCTTAAGAAGAAAGGCCATTCAATCACTTCTACCATAATATGGGGCTAGTCTATTGTAGTGTACAACTCTAGGTTTACAGGAGGGTGTCCGTTGAATCCTTACCACGACGTCGTTGATCTTCTTAATGATCACATACGGCCCTTCCCAGTTCGTCTGGAGCTTAGGGGAGAATCCTTTCCGAGGTTTAGGATTCCATAACCACACCTTGTCACCTTCCTGGAAGGAACGTTCCGTGGCCTTGGCATCGTAGCGGGCCTTCATGCGCTCCGTCATGATGTTGTTTCTCTCTCTGGCAAACCGATGTACGGCTTCCAAACGTGCCTGCAGATCATCCAGATACTGGACAGGCGAGGAAGGAGTGTCCGGTGGTTGTCCAAAGAGGAGGTTGCAGGGTAGCCTAAGGTCTCTTCCAAACATCTTTAGAGATGAAGAAAATCCGGTGGTCTCGTGAGTTACACTCCCGTATGCCAACAGAAGCGGTGAAAGTTTCTGATTCCCATCTTGCTGGTTACATGATTTTGAGATTGGTTGTTGATAAGCTTTGAACTCCGTTTTAGATGAATGTCGTCTGCTCTCCGGACATGAACTTCCGGAAAGAGCTTTATCGTTCCCACTCCCATTCAACCGAACATCATCTTCAGTAAGATTTTCTGTGATTGCGTCCGAATCATCCGCGGGTGCAGCTGATAGATCCCGGGACCTCCGTTCGATGCTTGTAACATGAGCACAGATGTCGATTCCCAATTCACTAACTTTGTCCATTTCCACATGAACTACTTCCTGGGAGGGTTTCATCAACATCACTTTCTTCGGTTCTCTTTCCGAGGCTGGTGAGGTACTTTTCATAGATGTGGACTCTTCAGCATTCTCTATGACATTGTCTTCATGAGCCATAATCCGATATACGCACAGCTCTTTCATGTCTAGATCGTGCAAAGGAACTTCGCCTCTCCATGTTTGCAGCTTGCTTTTCTCAAAATTCAGCGTAATTCCATTTTCTTCAAAAAGTCTAGTCCGAGAATGCACGGATCTACAATTTCGGCAACATAAACGGTGTGCTTGTAGGTGTTAAATCCAAGGGCAATGTCCACTTCCAATTTCCCATGCACAGAGATATTACCACCGGACACAGTTTGTAGCGAAACAGAGGGCGCTGTGTAGAGGAGTCGGCTGTTCAGGCGACGAGTCACGTCCGTCCTTACGATCGTTACGTTCGCTCCCGAATCGACGATTAGACGACATGGAGTTCCGTTGATCTCCCCCTTCACGAATAAACCCTGGTTTCCTCCTTGTCGCGATGAAACGTGGAAACGACTGGTCGGGGCTTCACCTGCTCTACATTGCAGCTTCTGCCCTGCGAGATGGCATCTTCTTAGATTCGGTTGTTGAGATTCCGTGGTAGTGTTATCCCTTCTCCTTTTCAAATCAAGGTAGTTACGTCGTAGATGCCCTTCCCGTTTGCAGTACCAGCAAATGACTCTGGTCCTTCGATCCCTGGCTCCGGGATAGCTTCTCATCATTCTATCAATTTTGCTCTCCAGTTCTCGAAGCTTACTGGTGGCAAAGTCAGAAGAATCCTCGGCTAATGCACCACGCACATATCGTCGGTCTTTTCCAGAAGCTAGCTGCGCGGCTTCCACTCTCATGGCGTACACGAGGGCCGACTTCAGGTTTTTGTTTTGGGATAACTAGGGATGGAACGGATATCCGGCAAATATCCGATATCCGGCATATCCGGCTGATTTTTCAATATCCGAAACCCCGTCGGATATCCGATTTGAAATACCGGACATCCGATAATTTCATTCGGATATCCGGCTATATATCCGGCCACCAGTTATCAACAAGAAATAATTTTTTGCAAAAAATAATGATCTTTTTCGGACAAAGGGGACACAGCATCCTACACTATTTTTTTTTCTTTCTTTTTTTTTTTCTTGGACATAAATTACAGTCAAGTTAGAAAACGAAAAAGTTCCTTCGTGAGAACTATGCTTACGCATATCCCTAACTTCAGAGATGAGCTAGAAGATGCAGGTGCATTTAGTTTCAATTCACAGAAAGAGGAGCCGTATTATTGGCGCCGAGTTGATAACCATAAACCATTCCTCAAATGTTTTTTCATACACATCCTTCATATGTGTTTTGCAATATGTTCTTTTCATTCCAAGTTTATGATCTGATTAATTCCAGATGTTATATTTGAATGCTTCTCCGTAAAACACGAACCGAAATACTAATAAATAGTACTTTTTTTCCATAACATAAGTTACTTGTTAAGAGTTTTAGTTATTATCACTTCCTCCTTTTTTTCTGACATTTTTGCTAGCGAGTAAAAAGCAATAAATAGCCAATGCGCACACCTCAATGTTTTTTTTTTTTTTTTCATTCTATCGACGATAATACCCTACCCCTTTATGCTGTGAATGGTATGGTCTAATTTCTGATTTTTCATTTTCAGAAGTTGAAAGCTGGTATATTTTTTCTGACGTAAAATGAAGTATTGTAATTTTTAGGTCTTTAACGCAGAGCCACAACGTGGAATTATATTTAGCTCTCTAGAATGTCTTGAATCATAGTTTTCTTCAATTACAATCTAATTTATAATTTTTAATAATGGCTCATTTAAAATCACCCATTTGGAAGTATTTTAAAATTAATGGAAGAGACGAGAGCAAAGCCCTATGTGTTACTTGCTCCACAGAATCGTTTAAAAAATATATTGTGCGCGGCAAAAGCTCAAAATCCTTTTCCACAAAACCCTTATGGAACCATTTAATGAGTGTGCATAAGGAAATTCACCGAAGCTTAAAAGACTCACTAAATGCATCAAATATTGATGAACAAGAAAAAACAATTCATCAAAACAAAAAATGCACGCAGATAACATTGGAATCGACATTATTTGTACCAATATTGTGGAGTTTAGATGATCCTAAAGCAAAAGCCTTAACCACAAATATATGTAAGTACTAATTATGTTTGTTTATATTAAATATATATTTTAAATATGGTATAACATAATGTTGATGAATTTTGGGTTCGAAACTTTTTAAGTTTATATTTAAAGACGGCTTTTCAGCTTTCTTGACTGTGGCATTTGTGTGTCACATAGCAGATGTTCTGGTCAGATGGTCATTCTGACGCCAAACCCCAGTGTTTAGTTCCCAAGCATGCATGGTCCTCCTCAGTTTCTTTTTTTCAGGTATAAACAGCTAAGTCAACCTTGCCCAGTCCGCGAATCAAACCATGGACCTGTGGCATGAGTGCGGTGCGCTAACCACTAATTATAATTTACTTGATACTTTATATCATGACCATTTTTTTCGTATAGCATATCGTATAACTATCGTTTTTAGTATATAGACCGAATATCCGGCCGGATATCCGGTGAAATCCGTTTCGGATATCCGTATCCGGTAGACATGGTACCCCGGATATCCGAAATCCGGTATCCGGCAAAACTCACATCCGTTCCATCCCTAGGGATAACCTTACCGCCTGCTGCACATCGGGATCTTGAATAGCGTCGATGAAATACTGCAGAGAAAGATCGTCTCGTACATCCGAGGGACAGTCTGGGAAAGCGAGGAGCGACAGTTTTTCTATATCCGACGCCAGTCCTTGAAGAGTTTCATTGGCCTTCTGCTGTCTCATTTTCAGTTGCAGTCTGTTGTAATCCTTAAGATGCTGCTCATCAAACCTTAACTCCAACGCACTTGCCAGCGCCACGAATTCTCCCCGCTTCTCTTCAGGTAGTGTTTGTAAAATGTCAGCAGCTTCACCTCGAAGAGATGCTGCGAGATGAAATGCTTTCGAAGTATCGTCCCAACCATTCGCAGAAGCAGTCATTTCAAACTGCGTTTGATAAACGCGCCAAGACGACTTCCCATCAAAAGTTGCCACTTTGATGTTGGAACGTGGCGCAATGAAGGGAGTGGAAACATTATCCCAATTAGGCGTTGCAAAGGTTACAGCTTCGCGAGCTTCCATTTTCCGTAGTCTTTCTTCTACAGAGTCATGAAACTTTGTCTGCTCCTCCTTCTAGGTGGAAACTTTGTCTCCTAAGTTGTTCACTTTTCTGTTAAACTCCTCAAACTTTTCATCAACTTCCTTTCTTACTGCATTGAACACTTCTTCTTTCATGGATTGCAGAATATTTGAGGTAGTTTCTATTATGGTTGATTCCACCATTGAGGCTTGTCCGGCTTTTATTTTGGCGGCGGTGGACTCTTGGCTGGCTTTTATTTCGGCGGCGGTGGTTTCCTGTTGGGCCTTCATTCCAGCAATCATTTCCATCAACTGCTTCATTTGGTCTTCCATCATTCCTCTAGTTGTCGGCATTCAAAATTACAATATCCCACTTCTGACACCACTGTTATGAATTTTTCCACTGAGGCAATGATGGCACAGTTTTTACGGTATAAAAATATTTATTCTCTCTTCAGAAAACTCACAAAATTTATTCAAAGGCAACAGTGTAAGAACTCTCAAGCTTCAACACAAGCTTCAACAAAAACAACTTCGAATACAGCGATTATACAAGCTAACTCCAATAGGTAAACAAAGCCAACTGCTTTCATCGAAGTCCGAAGTCAATCTGAAAACTTTCTCGATCGCCGGTCTTTTTATAGCAGGCACGTGAGAACATTCCCAAAATTTCCAGCCAATCCATCGAAAAAGAAACGTCTCGAAATTTCTCGATTGCTTTAGGTGTTGCCACCTTTTTCTAACCTGTATAATCGCTGTTAATAAATTAAAATAAGATAAAAATAAATTACAATAGACTTTTTAAATAATACGTCACTATTTACACTATATACAGACAATTTGTGCAACAATATCTACACTTCCAAAACGATTGCTTGTATCCAAAGCAACTGATAAGTTGTTATAAAACTTAAATTAATCTCCTAATCCTATGGTGAAATAAATCAGTGAGAGGTTAAAATTTTATATAGCTTAATAGAAACGTGTGTAAAAGAGCTATTTTAGTGACGCTATCTTTCACAATGCATATAGTCCGAGAGGCAACTGCTATTTTTGGACCCCATCGAACATCATTCTGAATTTTTTATAGAAATTGGAGAAAAGTTAGCAGATTACGAATCCACTGGTCTGCCATGGCAAAAGGGCCGAAACTGATCAAAAATCGACTTGGAATGAATTGAACTAAAATCCGATTAATAATATATTTATACTATTTTTTATTAGCTAAGTTGATTAACATAGATATGCAACAAGTTTTGTTTAACAATGAAATATTAACAAAACGATGCTTTATATTTTTATTCCTCCTATTAGAAAAGAATCTAAATAAATATAGCAACAAATAATTTCTGCAATAAGTAAGTTAATGATTCCCCCCCCCCCCCTTTATAACTGAAACTAAATGTTAATTTGGACACACATCTAAAAATCCACTTATTATATATATTACAGGCTGTTCAGCGGTTGTATTAAAATTTTAAGAAATGTTTATTGTACACAAATTCAATCACAAAGCAATCAATGTCAAAAAGAGGTACGGTAGCAAAAAAATTCGAACGATGGCTATGTCTTCGGTTCTAATTATCGTAGAATCTTGCAGTTTGTACCAAAATGTTTTGTTTGCGATTTTCTTTGTAAATTTAACTCTATCCTTATAAATTTCAATACGAACCTTATTTGTTATTCATTCATTCAATTTAGAATACCTCTTTTACCCTAGATTCCAAATTTCAGTTCATTATCTTGAGAAACACGTCACTTATGAGAGAAAATGTTATGGCCGATCTTGAGGGCAAATTTCTTTATAGCGGGCTGAATCGAACGTTTTGCATGCTTGAAGACGTAATCTATCACGCGGTCCCTTAAAGTAAGCATTTTTGCTAAAATATCGAGAACCAAAAGTCAAAATGGAATGAAAAAAATTATGGAGGGAGTTTCAACCATTATAATTCTAATGGAAAAAAAATATATGTTTCTATTTAAAAAAAAAATTAAAACTTGTTTTATTAATTAATAATTAATTATTAAAAAACTGTTTAATACAAAAGTTGCATGTAATTTATGTTTGGCCTTAACTATCTTTTGAAATAAAAATTGTTGAAATATATTAAGCATATAAGAATTTATGGCCAAAAAACAAATTTTCTTTTTAACATTAATTTAGGATTTTTTTTTTTTTTTTTTTTTTTTTTTTTTTTACATCGTTTAAATTACTAACCACTCATTGGAAAATTATGATATTTGGTATTTAGAAGTATTTTTGTATTCTAAATTCATATGTGTCATAATATTATGGGGTTGCTATTGAACTTTTTAAAGTTTGGTTTAGCTTTAATATGTAGAAGACCCTTAATGATAAAAAAAAAAAAAAAAATGATTTACAATATATAAAGACCTTCCACAATTTACAACGGTACTCGACTTTTGTTATTTCATCAATTAGAATAAAAGATATAATAGCTATATATATATATATATATATATATATATATATATATATATATATACATTCTTGGAAGTAAAGGATTTCAAGAATGGTCATGTGCAACTACTTTGATTTTTCTGCACAGATTTTGTGATTTTGTTCTCATTCAGATGGTGTTGTTACTCCTCGCTTATAAAATCTTGATCGGTAAATGAGATAAAATTAATTGAAGTTTAAATAACTCTTTTTTCTTTTAAACAAAAATAAAATACTTTTAAAGTTTACTTATGTTGCCAGATATACTCTTAATGTCAAATTTTAAGGGTTATACGTTTTTTGCTAGTAACTTTTCAATAGCACCGCTTAAGTAGATGCAATTCACATCAATGAGATATCATTCCCAGTAATTCAACTAAGGTGTCAAATATCTCTCAAAATTAGACAATTCCGATGTAGAACGTTGTAATCAGGCCATTGTTGCAGATATTGGCCAATCTTGCACAATGCTGGATGATGTATGTTGAAAGTTTTGAAATGTTAATGCACAGTTTTGAAATTGAAATATCTTACTTAAGAAAAAGTACAGAGGGGGAAAAAAAAATTGTAATATTTTTGACTTATTTATTTTTAAAAAACAGTGCATTTTGGAATGATGCTCGAATTTCGGCAAGATTTGGCCAATCTTCAATTCTCTGTTTCTGGCATTCAGAAAATCCCTGTTTCTGGCATTGGCCAATACTGCTGTGCTACCTGGGATTATGTATCCCGACAAACAAAGCAACACTGATAAACTGGCAATATCATTCAAGTTTTTGAAGTGTACTTATGTTGTCAGGTCCATTATACAATCAAGGTCAAGATATCATTCAAATATACACTCAAAGTATTAAGGATAATCAATCTATAATAATAAAACAAGCTGTGTGTCTGTCTGTCTGTGGCTCTGTGGATCTATAGAAACCTACTTAAAATTGGAGTAGAGCTCTGAAATTTTCAGCATAAGTAGTTTTGGCATTCTAATTGTATACATCATAAACAGAATGTTAAAAATTTAATTAGTTCTTTTGTAATTAATTTTTTTATTAATTAATTAATTAATTAATTAATTAATTAATTAATTAATTAATTAATATGTAACTGTACCAAAACGATATATATATTTTTTATTTTGTTCTTTTTTAATTAATTTTTTTAATTAATTAATAAACATTTTTCAAAACGACTACTACTAGGGCTACAGCTCTAAAATTTTCAACATAAGTAGTTTTGGCCTTCTAATTGAACTTTTTTTAATTAATTAATTTATATATTACAAAACGATTTCAAATAGGGCTACAACTTTGAAATTTTCAACATAAATAATTGTGGCCTTCTAATTGAATTTTTAAAAAACATTTTTTTTTTTTTTTTTTTTTTTTTTTTAATTAACAAACATTTTACAAAACGATTTGTAAGTGGACTACATTTCTGAAATTTTCAACACTAGTAATTTTGGCCTTCTAATTGGACTGACAAAAAGAATGTTAACATTTTAATTTGTTTTTCAATTAATTTTTTCACAAAAAGCGACTTCGAATATACTAGATCTCTGAAAGTTTCAACATAAGTAGATTTAGCCTCTAACTTTGCTTTCCACAAGTACGTATTAAAATAATCTTAAAGGGGTGTTGTATTATTGTATTAACAGGGATTTTTTTTTTTTTCTTGACAAGGGAGAGGCTTCCGATATTAAGTCTTTACGTATCATTTAGATACTTACGCAGCAATGAACCTTTCAGCGAGAAAAGCGAGTCTATGCTTGCATAGAAGTAAACCTTTTAACGAGTGAAATAAGCCTGTGTTTATGTGTCCATGACCTTTTCAGCGAACGAAGCGAGCTCGATTTTACGTAACGATGAACCTTCCTGGGAGCGAAGCGCCAAAAACTGGGTCCTATACACGAATGACAAATTTCCGCAACTCGAGGTATCACAGCTAGCTAAAATATTGCACATGTTAAAATTTCGTAGCTAAGCACGGGTATTTAGCTAGTAAAGAATAAATTTTCAATGGAGCCGCTTGTGTGGCTACAATTCCCATCAGTGACGGACGAAGGATATTAATTTTCATTTATTTATTTATTTATTTATTTATTTATTTATTTATTTATTTATTTATTTATTTATTTATTTATTTATTTATTTATTTATTTATTTATTTATTTATTTATTTATTTATTTATTTATTTATTTATTTATTTATTTATTTATTTATTTATTTATTTATTTATTTATTTTAACTTTATGTTAGCTCTAAAGGATGCAATACCTGCACTTCCATCACGTACTATGCTTAAGTCATACTTTATATTAGTTGGCATTCTATGCATATGATGCTGAATAGAAGAAAATGTTTTTAAAGTATCTGAAATAACCTTAAATACCTGATTCAGACTAAATCATTCTAACATAAATTCATTGGTCCATATCACGTAGCACTTTCCAACAGCACTTCTGTGTAATATAATAATATTCTTTCCTACAGAGCTTGAGTGTCACTTGAAAAATGCTAAAAACACAAAACATCTAATTAGGAATAAATAATACATTCTTTCATTTTTCAAAACATGGTTAATTGTTTTGGTTTTTGGTGCAAAACAACAAGAAGGCCCAACTGCGCAAAATCGTCTTTGAAATAAAATAAAAAAAGTAACTAAACATCAAAGGATTAAAAGAGAAAAAGAATAATAAAAGCCAAATTATAAAATCTAATTAGTTTTTCAAACTTAAAAAGTTGTTTGCGTTTTGATACACCTAAAAAGTCATGCTAACTGCGAGTTAATCATGATATGGGAATTCTGAGGCCCCCCGAGTCCCTCCCTTCCTATAGTGCTGTAAATAACACATTGTTATATTGCATACTTCGCTCCCTCCCCCATCCCCTCCTTTTTTTACAAAGAAGGGGTGAGGGCACATCAGGAAGACCGACCCCTTCAAGAGGAAAGTGTGGGGGATAGGCGGGGCCTTGCTAATTGCCGGCGATGAGGCCTTCGATCCGTTGAAGAAGACCGAGATGAAAGGAAGCGTCTGCGCATGCGCGACGTAGAGATTCCTTTTTCTGAATCGGGGCACATCGGATGGTGGTAAGGGTTGCTGGGATTCTGGATTTTTCGCGCCTTTCTCTGGTATTGGCGAGATTTGCTGGCAACCGGAGAAAAAGTATCGATTGTTTTGGGGGTGGGAGGGGGTCTGATGGCATGTTGGATGTGAGAGTTGTTATTGTGGTGGAAAGTTGGCAGATATATTTCTTCAGGGATAAAGGTTTCAGGTGGAGTATAAAATATGAATAAGTAAAGTTTCAATAAGGAGAGCAGGAACAGACCTGATTGTGTATGTGTTTTTTTATTGTGTGTGTGAGTTGACTTATTTTGAACCTTTTGTTGAATCTTAAAAACAAGAATAAAAATAAGTCAGCTTTTGAAAATTAAGTTTATTTCGATTGCAAAAAAGAAAAAAAAACTTTTAATATTGAGTTGCAATTGCGATTCAAAAAGTAAATAAAAGTATGATATAGTGGAGAAATGCATCTATGTATAAGTGTGGCCGCGGCTAGGAAAAACTTATAAAAGCCTATTTGAATATGGGAACTACAATACATGTTTCAGGTAATATTTTAAAAATTGTACTATCACCAGTTCTTTTTAAAGAAATAGTTTGTTTCGTTAGTAAAATTTCTCACAAATGATAAATTCCCAAATCATCTTCATTCTGAAACATTAACATACAAACTGTGAGTTTTTTATATTTCAAGATCATTTTGATGCATATGCATATATATATATATGCATCTTTTTTTTTAATTTTGCTGGATACGGACGTTACATTTATAGCCATAGAAGTTACAAGTGACTCTTTAAATGATAATATGGTAAGCATAGATCACATACTTTTGCATTTTGCTAAATTTTCAGAAAACCTATAGCGACTTCTTTTGTTCAGTATTGGTTGCGGCAATTTTAAAAGAATATATTTTCTATACATCATCCTTTGGTGGGATCGCAAATAGATCTCGTCCAGATTTCCTTAAAAAATTAATAGTGCACTCTTACCCAACAGAAGATTGATTAACGCCAATGTAATGCTTTATGGTATTTTTTGTTGAACAAAATTTCACAAGAAGAAAAGTATTTTCTGCGTAAGTGTATCCTTTAGGCTATTCTTCTATATTGCTGTCTGAAGAGCATAAATCTTTGCCATGTTCTTCATATAACGAGGGATGCTTTTTATTCTCACCCTATTTTTTTGTTCAGACTCACTTTTCATCTGTCGTATCTTTTCTCTTTGAAGATCTGATATTTTACTAGGTATGTTCTTCTTTTTATTGGAACTTTTGGTAGCAGGTGAAGCTGAACTAACATCTTTCTTCACTTTTTTTCTTGGAGCCATTTCAAATTGTAATGAATAAATTAAATCAATAATTTTAGGTAAGCCTATGCCTAACAGGTAAGGGCCCTGGGTGGGGGAGCAAAGTGCCATGACTTTCTTCAAAATGAAAAGTTGAACACTGAAATTTAACATACTGTAAAAGGTAATTAGGCCTTTACTTTTTACAACGTTAAATTTTTCAACTTGGAGCACGCTATGGTTTCCCTCCCCCTCCCCTTCTCCCGAAGCCGTGCCTGTTTGTAACTAAAGATTCATGAAAGTTTGAATTGAGGTCTACAGTGAATTCTTCTGTAGTCTAAAAATCTTGCTATTGGAATTATGTATGCATTGACAAAGTAGCAAGAAAGTTTATCAACGATTAATATTTAACTGTAATTGTTAAAACCAAAACCAGTAAAACCAATCTATAAAATAGCTTATAAATCTACATATAATTAGCCCATAATATCATGCATACATAACTTTCAGTAACCTCGATGGTAGACTCTAACCTTTGAGGCTAACACAATCTATGAAGGTTACAAATAAGTAGATTACCATGCTTAAAAACAAACCTAAAAGACTGAGGACTGAGCTTTGCTTTTAGAGAAAAAAAATATATTATTTGCTAAGAGTTAACTGCAAAAGTACGATTAACACTATAAGGAATAACTCTACTAAACACATGAAGGTTACAAGAACAAAGAAAAGTCACATGATTTTTGAAGATAGGGGAGCTTTTTCACAAACAAAATAAAACTATACACATCCAAAAACATCACCAGACAAAATGTTTGACTTGAGCTTCACTTCAGCTTTGGTAAAGAAGACTGTGCTGCTTTTTCTAGTACAATTTTAATTAAGTTAAATATAATCTATGGAGGTTATTTCAGCACCCCAGGGACAACTTATGTGCTTAAAACAAAGTGGTAAACTGAATTATATTTCTTTGTGATTAACTAATTATTTATATAATACATTATTGTTTAACCCAGGTTTTTTCATAAATATAAATTATTTATCAGGTTTAGTTCTTCAGTTAACACTAAAAAAAACGAGGTGCGGACATTACATGGAGGTTACATTTCTCATACTTTGGATTTTTTTTTATAAAAAATCAATAAATATGTACCATAACGTCTAAAAATATTAAATGTAAACTTTTTTCTACTTGATACCAATTTCCACATTTCAAGGAATAAATATTAATCCAGTAAAGTCACAGGAATGAAAATGTCCCCTTAAAACCCACTGACGGTCATGGGAATGGGCGAAATTCCCTAGTTGTTTTCCCTTCAATAATTTTAAATTATATTTCTAATTCAAATACATAATTTTTTTAAAATTATTTTTATTTATTTTGTTTTAGATAGGTTATAGACTATTATCCTAATAAAAATATCTAAAATATATCTTATTTTAACTTTTATTTATAAACTTTAAAATGTTGTGTATTGCTAGAAAAACTGGCGATCCTAAGACGTATATATACGTGCATGACCGTCAATGGGTTAATTTCAGAATCACCGAGGGAGACTGCTTCGCAATCTCCAAGATGAAGTGCGTGTCTTTCTACTTGCGTAAGCGAATAAAACAGTTAACGTGTCAAGTAGAAAAAGTGATTCTTCACTTGTTGGAGAAAAGAAGATGAAATAAAAAAACACAATTTTTATCTAACTTAAATTAGTCACATCGGCATCGCTATTTTGAGAATCTGAGTTCCTATTTTTTTTTTTATCGATACAGTACAATATGGCCTATGTTGTATTGTAATTTATTAAAAGAAATTTTGTGTTTTTCGGCAGTTTTCCGCAATTTATATTTAAAAAAATACATCAATCGTGCTAGCTTAAAATCGATTTTTTCGTAATTTAGATGTCTATAACTCCAAAACTACATTAAAATTAAAAATAAGTATCATGTTCGCCTTTTTGTAAGACTTATACATCTATGCCTGTAAAAAATTAGATTTCTACACATTGGTTATAGTATTCTCTGAAGCGGTCAGTGGATGCAAAAAAAAAAAAAATAATAATAATAATAATTCTTTTACTCTGACCTAAAAAAATCTTTGACTTAAAAAAAAAATCAAATTTGAAAGTTTTCCTTACTTAATGTTTCTTATCAGTAATTGTCTCAATCAATTTTTTATAAATTCGTGTTTTTAAATGCAAAACTTCATATTTTTAATTGCAATAGATTTTTAGCTGTGAGACAAAAAACGTGCGCTGGTTAAATATTTTCAAACAGCAATGACATTTTTACTCCTTACACTTTTAAGTATATAGAGAAAAAATACAGTTGAAAAAATTTACCTCAATCTAATTTTAATTAATACATAGAATAAGCATAATAAGAATTTTTTATTCATTAAAATATTCGACGATCGAACAATTTGACACGCCAACTTAAAAGATTCCGTTTCAAAACTTCTTTAAGAGTTTAAAACACTGTTGTACATTTTGTATCTCAGAGACAAATGAGCTTAAAACTAAACTTGGTGTTTTCAAACTGCAGAGCAAATTTTCAAACAGCAGGGACATTTTTAATCCTTACTTTTTTAAGTATAAAGAGAAAAATACAGTTGAGAAAATCTTTCTTAATCTAATTTTAATTAATACATATAATTAACATAACAAATATTTCTTTTCCATTAAAATATTCGACGATCGATCAATTTGACACGCCAACTCAAAAGATTCTATTTCAAAACTTTTTTGTGAGTTTGAAACATTATTGTTCATTTTGTGACTCAAAGACAAACGAGCTTAAAACTAAATTTGGCATTTTTTATTTTACAACAAATTATCTCTCGAATAATCGTTTTCTATGGAACAACATAACTCACACACAGGAAAACAGAGCCGTATTTAAATACTCCGATGATATTTGGATTCAGTTCTTTCAATCTCTTTTGCAAAAATATCCTAGTATGTAACCTAGTATAGTCTCGTTTTGCTCTGCGGTACATATTAATTTAATGAAAGTTTACATTCTGAGCTCAAATAAAAAAACTAATCCAATTTAACCACTCAAAGTCGCCAATACGTGCGAGAAATCTTGCCAACAGGCAACCCCTCCAACTCCTCGTATTCCTTAACTTGACGGCTGCTACCGTGAAACAAAACGAAGATGCGTTCCGAGGCGCACGCTCTTCCGAACATCCCTTGCATCTGTGAACTTCAAAGAGGATGAAGATGAGATGATCTCATCCCAAACAGCATCATCAGGATGAAGGATGGTGAGCTCCTCGTCTCTCTCTCTTTATTTATGTATTTAATTTATTTTTTTGCAAACGCATCGTCGTCTGGTATGCGATTTTATTTATTTCTACCGGCGGATGAGATAGGGCCATTGCAAATGTTTGTCGAAATTTGTTATAAATAGATTCCTTTTGCCCAAAGTTACGGATGGGGAATTTTAAGTGATTGGGAGAGGGAGGAATAGATTGCTATGATTTGTTTTGGAGTAAGTCAAGGTTGTTTGGTTTGGTAAGTGAAGCCAAGTAACAATGCCGGTTAACTATTGAGTTGGTATGCTCTTTACCAGTACCAGTAATGTTAATTGAAAGGATTTCACCTGTCTTCTGCGTGTTATAAACATGAAAAACAGTTTTTTCTGAGGTGCATGTAACAAGTACTTGTTCTACAAATTTGTCAATTTAATTTTCAGTTGAAAGTAGAAAATGAAAAGAAATTGCTGGTAAAGAGAAGCATCACAAGATATAAATCTAGTTTTAATTCTTAATTAGACAAGTTAGTTCACATAACTACCAGTGAATTCGGGCGAAAAGAAAACTACCTATTTATCCACGAAGGATGTTACTTGTAAGGAAGGACACGGAAGGATAAGATTAAGGAGCAATGTCTCCTTTTTTTTCATCATGATTCTGAAAGAATGGAATTAAATCAGAAATTATAGCATTTAAAGTTAAAATATTGTAATTCACTGAAAAAAATATAATTTGTTTACTAGTTGGTGTTTTTAAATCGAAGTAAAGTCTTGATATTTTTAAAAACCTATCATTTCAGTGTTTAGAAAACGAAAATACTGATACTTTTTTTAATTGTTTTGTTTAACTTTTATTAATTTTGAATTCAGCTGAGTATAATAATATGAATGAAAACTAATACCACAACTTAAGTCATTTGTAAAGCAAAAGACTTACAAAAAAAATCAAACAGTTTTTTTGTATAAAGATACAGTTACTTTTTTGTATTATTATATACATTTATATACCACAATATTGAATTACTATCATAAATAAACGGTTTGCTTTATTTGTCAATATATTCAATAACATTTGAGAAATGGAAAAAATAGGTTATTTAAATCTAAAGATAATTTTAAAGCCAACCTCACACCAACAATAGATATAATTAAGAAAAATTCCTTGACGTTGTCAATAAAAATCCTACCGTGAGTTTGTTATCGCATAAACAAGCCGAGTGTTATGTACCATTTCTACAATTCTCTTCTATTTTTTCTAATTCCTTTTGTAAAAAGTTTTCATTTGATACACATAGAATAATTAAAGAAAATCATTACAAGATCAAATAACTTTCAATATTCTAAATATATACATTTTTGCATTTAGATGTAAATGTTCATACAACCACACATGCATGCCTACATGTAGACAAACATACAAGGCAAATTTCAGTATTGTCGTTTTAGTAGTAGAGTTATTCTTAAGTAGAAATTTTTTCACAGTAAAAATAATGTTTAGATACAATATTTTAATTTATAAATGTTTTGCTTTTTTATTTAGGATTTGGAAAATCAAAACCGTTAGTGTTAATTTTTATTACCAATGTAATTGAACTAATTATCCAAACAAGATCACTGAGGATTAGATTTCTATTACATTAAATAGAATTTCATAGCATTTGTATTTAAATCCCTTTCTAATTACTACTCAATTTACAGAATTGAGATATCTCCAACTGTTTTGACATAACTTCAGTCAGATTGTATCTGCTATACCTCCAAGAAGCCCTTTGACCTTTAGCTGTTATTCTGTCATGTCAATGACTAAGCATCTCTGTGTAGTTGTGATCAGAACTAAATGCAATTGAAATGTATGAGTGAGAAAAGTTAAGAAATTAATTTAAATTTTACGATATCCGTTATATCTAGAGTAATGCACAGTTTCCATAATGAAAGATTAATAGGAAATTCGAAAAAAATTATAAAGAATGTCGTGTTTTAACTTGGCCATAGAAACCGTTTGCTACATTTTATTTTTATCTTAAAGTAGTGAATGTTTAAATTGTGGTAAAAATAATGATTTAAGCTAATTAGCATTTAATTTCAAGTTTTTTTTAGGTTGTTTTAGTATTTACTCCTTCATTATTGGAACAAAGATAGTTACATATTATTTTTGCGCCTAACGTAGAATAATTCACTGTAGAAGCATTTAATTTAATTACTTCACTTTCATTGCAAACATTTTTTAGATACGATAGCAAAGCAAAAGTGTTTCTTTTGTATTCAAACTCCTTAACGAATCGTGATAAAAATTATACCTTTCAATAGTTATTCAGATAATGTACGAAGAAATTGAAGTCATTTCTTTGAAAATAAAACTATTTAATTTTCTTAAAACAATTGTATTGTATTTTTAAACGCATTCTGAGCATTTTCACGTTATTTTTTCTAATTTGATTCCAATTATCTGTCACCAATAAGTAAAAATGAATAAATCATGTTGTAAATTCTAATAAACATTATTTTGTAAACGATTTTTAAGAATAAGGAAATGATTATAATCAACTTCGATGATAAAAATTAAATATGTATGATGATAATAATATGACGAATATATTACACGTACAATTAATGGGAATATTAGTCACATTAAATACCAAAACTTAAAAAAATAATTTTTAAATTAGCACATTTATCATGGTTAAATTCTTTCTGATCACCACCTCATACAAATTTCATGAATGACAACGTCAGAGTCGATTGGCTTTGGCATTGTATGATGATGTTCACCGATGTTATTGAATGAACATAAATTCAAATTTATTTTATATGGTTTGTGATTGGTCACAGGGTGTTCATATGTGTTTCCAAATACCCAAAAAAATTTCAAATAATATGCTTAATTTTCATCATGACATGTACAGATTTTATGCATGGCAATATCATAATCACTTGATTTTTGCTTTAAAAATAAAATAAGCCTTTGTGATAATTTGTTCATTTGAAAATATTTTTAAAAATTTATTATGATTAAGAGTGAATACATCAAATGCTTCAAAATATTTCGTGCATAATTTCCATTGCTCCTGAATCCATCAGCAAACGATATTTTTAATTATTTAAAAATCACTTTGGAATTTTATGATATAAGTAAAGCTACAATATATTTATCTGCATTGTGCATGATGAATTTGTTTAGTATTAAATTTTTTATTATATTTTAATTGAAACTTAATTTTCAATTATTACTGTAATTAGGATGCGATTGTCTATGTTCTGAAGTATTTTTTGTCCTCTTTTTTCCTTCTTTCATTTACTTCCTGAAGAATGACATAAAAATATATGTAAAATGTTTATTATAAATAGTGCATTATAAAAAAGTTTCATTTTATGAATGTAATATTTATTTTTATTTCAAATTTGTATTAGTAATTCTGTGAAAATAAAAAGCTTTTTCAAAAACACACAATAACCCAGTGTTAACCATATGGTCAAACGTCCCTTTGTGCGATTGGGTCATGATTCATTAATGATCATTTCATCTTTTTTTCCATTCAAGATCTTACTGAGTTAAGACTGATTATATAAATGATATATCATTTTATAGCTATTTAAATAAATCATTTAGCACCAATTATTATTGTAAATTATTCAAATCTTATAATACTATTAAATTAGATCACATATTAAGTAATTTTCTTAAAAACTAACTCAATATTTTAAAAACAAAACAAGGAGCTTTCGCATTCTGCACAGCTCAATAACAGCTGTGAGTTTTCTCATATTCAAAGAGAGCTTTACATCCTTCGTAGTATAACCAGAGATACGTCAAATATGTATCTAAATAGACCTTGTAGAGGGGGGGGGGGGTTCAGAGGCGGATAAGGCCTCCCCTATGGTCAATACTCTTCCCTCCTTCCAATATTTTGGTCGAATGTTTCCTTATTTAAGTACGATGACGCAAGAAAAAATAATTGCAATTTCTTTCATACTTGGTGTGATAATACTTGGGCAATTCTCTGATGTCATTTTGACTTTTTTTTTCTATTCTTAAACAAATTAGAATTGTAAAATTTTAATGAATTTAGCAGTTATTCTTTTGTTTTATATAATTCTAGTGGGTGGCAAAGTTATATGAAAAAATAATTATTTTATCTAAGTCAAATATACATTTAAAAGCCATTAACTCACGGGACGCGACCGCGTCGGTGGATATATATATATACGTATTTGATAGAGTTAAAATAATTATTTTTCCATATAATTTTGTTACTTACTAGAATTATATAAAACAAAGGCAGAACTGCTGTATTAATTATAATTTCACAATTCTAATTTGTTTACGAGTAGAAAAAAGAGGGGCAAAATGTCCCGTGCGTCATCCAGAGAATTGACCATTTATAATAGTACTTGGTTCTTAAGTTTAATACAGTAAGGGGAGTTGGTACCCTAAAATTTATAAAAAAAATATTTTGAGTTTATTATAGTTTATTAAAATTTAAATTCTTCCCTTTAAAATGATACCTCATTTGTAATACTACCTCATTTAGAAGTATTTTTAATAATTTTTTGAAGATAAAATTATGAACTATTAGCGTAAATAAGCTTTTCTTTAAAATGCATTCATCTCAAAATGACATTTTTCATCACTCATGTACCTTTTTCTCAGAAAATACTTGATATAGAAGCCTAATTCTTTTTTCATCTCATTTAGCAGACACTTGTTATTCTACTGGAGTTGGGTTTTAATTATAATGCATTTACATTTTTTTTAATTGAATTACCGTGCAAGTCGCTTAAATTTATAAAAAATCACAAGTTTTTTTTTTTTTTTTTTGACGAAATAAGCCAGAGCAAAAATGTTTTTAAAATAATAACAAAACCTTACTTCAGTAAATACATATACATAAAATGAATATGTGATAAAAATTTTAGATAGATAGCTTGAGCAGTTACTGAGAAAAAGGTACATGAGTAATGAAAAATGTAGTTTTGAGAAAAACGCATTTTAAAGAAAACAATACTTACACTTAGAGTTCAAAATTTTTTCATCCAAAAATTATTAAAAATACTTCTAAATGAGGTATTATTACAAATGAGGTATCATTTTAAAGGGAAAAAGTCAATTTTAATAAGCAACAATAAACTCAAAATTGATATATTATAAATTTTTGGGTACCAACTTCCCTAACGATATAACCTTGCGATTGGTAATTAGAGTTATCAGTTTTAAAATGCAGAATTAGCTATTGTAAAAAGCGCTCCACTCTGAGAAAAGGAAATTTTTCAAGAAAACGAAAAAGTAAATATTGTGATAACCACTATACAAGAAATTATGATATCTTGTTTAGAACAAAACATGATTTAATAGAATACTTTGGTTCGGTAATATAAAAAGTAGTAATTGAAAAAACTACAAATGTTTTTGGCTCAGACATTTTCCGATCTGAGCCTTCTTCGCAATAGTTGATATACTTTTATTTGCCAACATTTTTAAATAAAAAACAACAACATTGGAAAAATACTAGAATAGTGATTCGATCTTTGGTGTTTGCACATAAAAATAAAAATATGCGCGTTCTCATCTAGTCAAGAATTTGCAAACTATACTTAAAAGTCCCAAAAGAAAAATATGTCAAATATTTATATTTAAGATAATTTATCTTTCTTCCAAATTACCTAGTTAATTACCTAGCAAATGACCTAGCTAATTTTTTTTTTTTTTTTTTTTTTTTTTGCAGTTGTAAAAGAACCTTCTGGTTTTGCACCTTTGGAAGTTTAAAAATTGCATCTTAAATCTTAATTTGTTTATTTATGATAGAGTTACAATATGATGATAATAAATGGTGTAAGTGTACAAATAATTCAAATACAAATATGTGACAGTAATACAGATCCACAATAACTCAAGTAGAGGTCGGGGATATATCGATACGACGATATTTTTATCGATATTTCTCAAAAATATCGATATTAAAAGTATCGATAAAAGTCACCTATATATCGATATTTTCATACATTTTTAGGTTTTTGATGATCGTTTTGTATTTCCAAGTGTTTTTTCGATTTTATTTATTCCCTTTTCAAAAACTTCAAAACTAAAGTGAGAGACAGTTAAAGCAGCACCAATATTCAATATTTTCCATTACCTTAAAAGTTATTGAAAATTATCTAAATTTTTCCTAAATCAACTGCACTAATTAAGCGAAAATATAACTTTTTTTTTTTGTAATAGATCCTTTTCAGTTGAATAAGTAGTCACCTTACAAAAAAGCAATAATGAAAAGTAGAAATTTGCCCCAAAAAACTTTGTTTCTGGCAAAATTAAAAATCAAATAAAAAAAAATCATGTATCGATATATCGATATTTTATCGATATTTTTTTTATGCAACGATATAGTATCGATATTTATTTTGATCGATATTTCTGACCTCTAAACACAAGTCAACAGTACCGCATCTGATGTCGTCAGAGTTCTATTAACTGTGAAGTTAAAAATATTTTTTCCTGAAATGATATCTTTGTAAATCTAATAAACAAAACATAATTTTAAAAAATGAAAAAAATATTTAAAGGTTTTTTTTTTTTTTTTTTTTTTTTTTTTTTTTTTTTTTTTTTTTTTTTTTTTTTTTTTAAATGAAAGCATATGTGCTGCTTACACATATATAAAATATATAAGACAAATATAAAAACTAATAACGGGGTTTTCAATAATTTCTGTTAATAGTAAATTATTGTTATCAAATATGCATTTCTATAGATTGCATATTTTTGAAATTAAAATACATTAGTCACAATGAAATGTCGATCTGAGCTCAAAATCGTTTAAATAAGTTACAATTCCACATAAAAGTTGGCAATGCATTAAAGAATTTATATACACTTAGTCCTTTCTTCTCCACCCCCCGCTCGGGGGTATAACCAACCAACCAACTTTGTTTAAGAGGGTTAATTTGTTGCAATTCCTGAACGAAATATTAATTTTAATTGTTTCTTCGACACGCATATTTAAACAAATGTTGGGTAACCAAGTTGAACAAAAAAATTGAATAAATTTATATATAAACTTACATCTTCCGATGCAAAATTAGTCCATGCACTCATTGGTTTTTAATACGACATAATTAAACAGTAATATTTTGTAGAAGTTAAACCATACATCTTTGTTAAGTTGAAAACCCAAAAAGGCAATCAAACTACAAAATTCAAGGCTTTTATGAATAATAATGGC
The DNA here is from genome assembly GCA_963978545.1 of Linyphia triangularis. Classification (NCBI taxonomy): domain Eukaryota; kingdom Metazoa; phylum Arthropoda; class Arachnida; order Araneae; family Linyphiidae; genus Linyphia; species Linyphia triangularis. Next base: position 20,779,924 of record OZ021725.1, read on the forward strand.
TTAATTAACAGTAGGGTGAGGAGGAAAAACATGGCAGCCCTATTCATTCTATGTTCGATTGTTCGAATCGTTCTCTATCACTAATAAAAAGGAATTTTAGAAGATAAAAGTCTATTCTAAACCGAAATTATATATATTTGAAAGCGATTGTTACCAGTTAAACTTGTATACGTTACAGCCGAAATCAATTCCATGTTAACGTACTTGTACTTTGTGACCCAATTCCATTTTAGTCTATTCTATTCTAGTTCACTCCATTCTAGTTCATTGACTAATCATGACTAGTCACGATAAGCTAGTTAGGTATTGTAAACTCTAGCTTATCTGGGAAGGGTTGGGATAAACTAGCTATGCCTAATAAACTCTACTATAAAAATTCCAGCACGTATTCATTACCATCCTGACCAAAGAAATGACATCTAAGCTTAACTAATTTTTTCTGAAATCAGTGTTGGTACGTTATATGAGTAAGAAATTGAAAATATGAGATCTTTTAGAAAGGACCTCCTAACTTAGAAGTGACATATATGCGAAACAGTGAAAGAATAAAAAGAGACTAGTGGTTCGTTGGATAGACAAGTATGGAATTTTAAATACACCTTATTTTCAAAATTCATTTTGAAAAAATGACCAGATTGGCAATATTTTTTATAATAATTCTTATATGGGTCTTTGAAAAAAAAAAAAAAAAAAACTTTGGCAAAATGGTTATTTTGACGATATACTTTTCGATAATTCTTATATTATCCTTTCTTATAAGTGGAACTGAGAAGAGAAAAAACAATAATTGATGAGCTATATTCAAACAAAGAGAACTCTGTGTTGAAGACATTCGTTTTTCAATTTTTTAGGCCATTAAAGCATTTTTATGAAAATTTCGGAGGTAGGGATATTTAGAACACCTTAAGAAGCATTACCACAGCTATTTTGATCAAAATCGTTAAAGCCGTTCTTTAGCAATCATTGAAAAACACGATTTTTTTTAATGGCAGCTACCTTATGCGCATGCGCGATTTTGACGAAAACCTTAATGGTAGTCCCTTGTGCCATCACCAACCCGCACACCAAATTTGAACATCGTGGATATAAATACACACAGACATAAATTTTTCTAAATCGCTTTTTTGAGTAATAAGAGACAGTTGTTAAAACAAGACAAATTTGAAAACAGTAATAAGAGACATCAATCCACGTCAGTATTATAGTGTAATTGAAAGTTGTGCGGTGTTCCACACCCCTAGTTCAGAATGCAGGGTTTTGCAAGATACATAGTTTCAGATACACAGGTTTTCAGTACTCTACGCTCATCAGTTTTATTTATTGACAAATCCTTCCAAATGAAAATGGGCCTCATCGTTAAACAATATGCAGACGTCATCAATTTTATTGCCATCAATCAATTTGGCGAACTGTTCTATTCAAAATTTTATAACTGTCTATCCAAGATAACACTTGTTTCTTTTTTCTGTCTTTCAGCAGCTACGTCATACATATTAAACTCTACGTAACCTGTTTATCACCTTTTTGTTTAAATTCTAAAATTTAAATTTAAATGAAGACTTTTTCATGATGCTTCCATTATTGCCTTTATTGATTTACGAGCCAATTTAATTTCTGAAGGAAGAACCTTCAGAACAATAACATATAAATGAGATAACTGCTCCTTGGTACTTGCATATGGAGGGAGGAGCGGGGGGGGGTTAAATTTAGGATTTTGGTGTTTACATCAACAACAAACATGAATTTTTTCATGATGAAGACTGCAGGGTGATCATAAAGAAATGTTGCCGATATATGGACCTTTAGCCTCGGTTCCGTTCTACAGATCAAGATAAGATTTCAGGTATAGTTATTCGGAGGTATGAGCTTGGGTTTGAGTGTGATGTTAGTTTTAATGGCACAAAGTCCGGTTTCGGACATGCTGCGCCTGGTATGAGCTTGGTATTCTGTGAATGACAACAAAATGGCACTCACGGTTACGGTTATAGTTATAGAAACTCGAAATTTTCGAAAAACAACACCTACTTTTTCATGTCGCAAAATGCTCACCCCATGCGAAAACCCTAAGCAGCGTTGGAATAGTACGTGTATCACAAAAACCGGACGCGTTATGCAAGCACAAAAAACAGTTCTGCGAACGGCCAACAAAAACACGATCGGGGTCCAAGGTGGAAATTTGCATTTGACAGAGGCTAAAGTTCACATGAGAGTCATCATAGGCAATTTTATCGGTTTTCTACGCTGAATATCTGGCGAGTGACCTCCGTGTTCCCCAATCGTGTTTCTGCTGGCCTTTCACAGAGATGTTTTTTATGCGTGTATAACGCGTCTGTTTTTTTGTGATACACTTACCGTTCCAACGTTCTCTAGGGTTTTAGGGAAAAGTAGTAGTTGTCATTCAAAAATTTCGAGTTTCCGTAACTATAACCGTAACCGTGTGTGCCATTTTGTTTCCATTCACAGAATCTCGAGCTCATACCTCTGAATAGCTATACCTGAAATCTCATCTCGATCTGTAGAACGGAACAGCCACCAGAGGTTCATATATTGGCAAAGTTTCTTTATGACCACTCTGTATATATAGGCGTGAACAGTGAAAGAGATTTGTCACCAAGAAATTTCAAAGTTAAAACATTAGGTTGTTATTGGTAACAACTATTGTTTCCCACGATAAAATTACTTATAGAAGTAGCAAAAACGACTGCTGATGTTCTATGAATCAGTTGATTTTCCCAAAGGAGGGTTGCATTTTAAATTACAGAAACGAAATATTGCTATTTAATTCATTAGTTTTAGGGATAATTTTTGGGGTATTCAACCCAAAGTTAAGGCTTCTTTTCAGAAAAACTCTGTAGTTGCTCCAAGAATAGAAAGATGAATTGCCATTGTCTTTGTTCTAATCTGTACAATCATTCTCATTCTGACCAAAAGAAACGATTTGCCAAAGAGATGAAAGATGAGACAAAATCTAAATACGTAGAGAGATCATCTCTACGATACTCGAATGCATGGCCGCAGATTGTGCAACTTCATCTTTTCAGATGATGTCAGGAAAATGTACTCGCAGATAATAGAGAAGGAATGTAGTTGATAGCAAATATTTGCAACTAGATGAAACTAAGTAATTGATTTCTAGAGAGATAGGGAATTATGGGCTTTCTTTAAATATACCTCAAAATGTTGCTCACAACATGAACAATCATTTAATTTATATACTTTATTATTCACATACGAATCACAACAATCTACATGAAAACTGTATTTTATAGAAAGATATACTCTGCAAAGGTCTGCTCACTAGGTATATCATGTTTCAAGTGAGGGAAATTTGGGGACTTATTGACTGAAATATCCCATTGTTAAAGTCGACAACATATAATTTTAAAATTCCTGTCAATTTAGAGGATGCTTTTATTTTCAATTCAAAGTTCAAAGAGTTCAAAAAAGTGGTCCAGAAAAAATTTCATTGGTCAGCTTTACTTCTTAAAGGATTGTTCAAATTTTGTTTACAGGTTAGTGTTGACCATGGGACTTGTTCTTAAAGATTTTGTCACATTTACGCATGCGCATACGGTAGCAGTCATTGAGAAATTTACGTTTTTCAGCAATTGCGAAACACCGCGAATTCTAACGATTATTTATTAAAATTGCTGGGAAAATGCCTTTTGAGGTGCTCTTAACATCCCCCCTTCGAAATTTCCGTAAAAATGCAATAAAGATGTAAAAAGTTGAAGAATTAATATCTTTAACCCTGAGTACTCTTTCTTTTAGCATCATTCATCAACGACTGTTTTTTCTCGTTTGCCCTTACAAGAAAGAATGATGTAATATTTATCAAAAACTATACAGTCAATTTTGACATTTTTGTGTTTTCTTTTTTTCAATGAAATAATTATCGTCAAGCAAGCCATTTTTTGTAAATCAAAGAAAATATAAAAACGAAAGGTGAAAATTACTCTAAATGATAAATTTAAATGCAGTATTAGATGTAATTGAAAGTTGTGAGATGTTTCACACTCCTAGTTTTTTTATAAAGAAGGGTTGCTATATTGAAGAGATTCACCAAATCTTGCAAAGAGAATTTACAACCTATTGTTCAAATTCTAACAGATTTCTTCCTGTTAACTTTTAAATAAATTCTCATTAAGTTTTATGTAATTCAACTAATATTATCTACACAATCGAACTGATATATGACATAAGTCTTTAGCATTTGAAGTTTATTCATTGGATATTGCAAATTTAATGACTTCCAGTTGCCATTTCCAGTACTTCTGATTGCAGTTTGATATAAGAACTCATCTTGCGAGACCTTTCACATGGCACAGTTTTGTACCATTCGTAATTTTTCGGGAATGTTTATATTGAACAAAAGGTCAGAGTCTTTGTATAGACTTCTTTCTAAGTTATTTTCGAGAAAAAACGGATTAAAAAAACGCATTTTACTATCCGTTAAAATTTTTTATTAGATTCTTTTATTTTAACTCTATCTGCATTTGATAATTACCTATGTATTCTTGAATAATTTGCATTATGTAATATGCATATGGATGAGTGACCAATTGACGATCTTTCTTTAAAGATAGATGTGTCTATTTATAAGGCAACACTATATAACGTTTTTTAAATCACTGAAGGTTTGGTTAATAGTTGCCAATATGCATGTGTTTTATCCAACGATATAGATAAACAACTGGATAGACTGCTCCATTATCAATGCCAAGAGAAAAACGCGCCAGGGATTGCGAAGCCTTGCGAAGCTGGTGGGAAGATTAACCAATCATAGTTCACTTTTATAGTTGGATGGAAATGCGAAAAACCTTTTAAAATACTAGAGTATATATTTTTTTGCACATTATTACTAATTAAGGTCTACTATTGACATTTCTGCAGTGTACAACCCAAAATTTTATTTTCAATCCTCGTCAATCCGTATTTTTTATCCCACCAACGGCATCTGGCAACGGCTTCATTTTCCCAGCGTTAATCAGTCTATCCAGTTGTTTATTTATATAGATGGTTTTATCATAAATGTATCGATTATTGCAAAAAAGGCTTTGTTCCGAAAATTGCAAGGTTAAATTTCTATATCGCAAATACTATTTGTCATTTTGTCAAAGGAAATAACTTTTTTTAGAGAGTTATATTTTATTCTACAGAGGCCCTCTCCAAATCTGCTCTTTTATCACGTTCCTTGTCTTTCACATTTGAGCTCTTTTTGCATACTCGATTCAAATAATGCAGTAACTTTTAAACACATATTTTAAATGCACATTAACGCATTAGTTCAATGAAAATTAATAGCTAATAACAAGTTGACAAACAGATTAATTGCATTTCTAATCCTACTAAAAGCATAATTTTTATTTAGTTGGATAGAGCCTTTGTATAAGCTACAGTCTACATTAAAGTGGCGTAAAAGCTAAAAAATAAGCCTTGAAATGGGAAGTTTCCTAAAAGTTGCTTCTTCAGGCACATATTTTTCTTTACAAATATCGAAGTTAGAAATCAAATTCCTCTCTATAAATAAGCCATTTCTGGATGAACGGTTTGTAATAGTAACTTCTTTTCAATATAAGCATTGATTTTTTCCCCCTTCAAAACTGCGATATTCCACTTCAGTTGGCAACCATAGACTGCTTGCTTTTAAAGACGGAAACGAATTTTCCTCCAAAATGTGACTTAAGTTTCTTTCAAATTATTTCCAATCCTTTTATTTTGTTTTTCAATTTTGGCAATATAACCAAACCAGTAATATTAATTTTCATTGAAATGGTTACAAGAATAATTAGTTTAAGAATGGAAATTTTTTCTCAAAAATACCTTAGAAATACATTGTATTATTTGTTGCCATCACGTACGTTTTGTCATAAATTTTATTTGGATATGTTTGATACGTTTTAATAATTATAAAATATATTTTTTTCAAACCTACATAGGTTAATTGGTTTAAAACAAAAACCCTTTTTTCATTATTTAAGGGATATATTGACAATATACCAAAAGTTTGTGGGAGGTTACAATTTTAAAACTGGAACATAAATACCTTTTGCTTATATTTATTTCAAGACTATGATACCAAAAATATTTATGTCTCAAATTATTTTTTAAAATAAATTTTAATATCTTCCTTAGTTCATCAAACCTTCCTATTCAAGCCGCATCATAAGTTAAACTTATTCATCCCCTAAATTTGTTGGAACATTTGATATAAAAGTTATTTGACAGCATAAAACTAATAATTTTTCATAGAATATAATTTGTAAATTCGAATTTGTTAAATATCCTTATCCTATATTGAAACATGGGTAAGATTACATAAAAGTCTTATTTTTTCTATTCTTATTCAGTTACGATAGAATGACAATATGCAATAATTTTCCTATACATGTGAAAAAATTACTTTTATTGGAATATTATCGTCTGCATAATTCTATCTTAAAAACTGTTTAGTAAAATATTTATCGCCATTTTCGAAATTCCCCTTTCCTTAAAAGATATTAATGTAATCTAGACTAACTTCTCTTCCAGAAAATCTATCTACAACAAATAAGAAAGGATTGCTGAATTCAATTTAACAGACAAGAATTAAAGGTGTTTTAAGTCCCATGTGTTCATAAGATTGCAAATGACACTCTGAATTGTTGACAACAGTATTTAAATGAATTAAAAGCTTATATTTAAATAAGGCACTAGCAAAACAGTTTCCTCTTGGGAAAATGCCGAAGACTTAAGTTATGAAAATAAGAAATAATCTATATTAACTTTTAAATTCCCTAGGCTTAATTAAACCTTTTCGGAATTCGCCATCGCTAAAAGCCTCACTTTCAGTTCTCTTGCGAACGATCTTTTATAAGAATTCAAGTGAGAAATATTTTTTGCTTAACTTATTTTGTTTTTCATTCTAGGAAAAGATTTCCAAGGTTCTAAAATTCGATTCATGGAAAAAAAAAAGAATTCTATTCTTTCGCGTTAATTTCTTCGAATTTCTCTGACATAGTTTTCCGGTAAAATTACATCGTGAGTGTTATAAAAAGGTAATGAATAGCTTTATAATAACTTTTTTTTTCCTTTGCGTCCTTTTCTAATTATTAAAATAAATCGCCTTTTAGGCAATTGCTTTTGGAGAGGGGAAGTAGCTACGTCTAAACAATTCCACCCACCCTAACTGTAATTTAATTAACTTTCAAAGTTTTTTTTTTTTTTTTTGCAAAGAAACCTTGAGTATTTTTTTTTAAGTTAAGGAAAAAATAGATTGTTTCCAAACTGCTGTGTTTATGCGTCTAGTTTTTTATCAATAGAACATGTACAAAACAAATTAATGTTAATTGTTGCTGGTAAATAAGGTATATTTACAATATATTTTTCCTAAAGAGAATCAATAATGCTAAATAATAATAATATCCATGTTTTAAATATATTTTAATATAAATGGTATTTGTGTTTGCTCTTAAGGTTAAATAATATCACAGGTAGCAGTATTGATATACGTCAGAAACAATGATTTTGAAGATTAAACCATTTTCGGCACCATTTTCCACTTCTCCATCATCGCTAGAAAATACAAGATTTTTTTAAACAAACATGTCAAAAGCATCACAAAACGCATTTTTTTCCTTTATCCTTTCTTATAAACAAAATATTTAAATTTAAAACAACGTATTAATATTTCATTAAAACTTTCAGTGTATGTTGTACAGAATTGGGCGGTATTGACCAACATCTGTAACAACAACGGGTTACAGCGTTCCGCATCGCGTTTGGCCAATGTCGAACAATATTGACCAGCGTTGTTGTGCTACTGGGGATATCATCTGAAGAGCCATTCAACAGCCTAATTTCATTCTGATTACATTTTATGCATTATTAGATTGTATGCATGATAACGTACTACTTAAGGGTAAGATTTTGTTACGATTTTTATTAAAAGGCACCGTCTGAGCTTTTGATTTCTATCATACGTAATAAGATATTTGTCTGTTCAAAAACTAAAAGAGAAAAAACTCACACATTTTAAAGAGAAATTAGTTAGTCAAATTTGAATCGAAGTCGTGAAATTGTTGTACAGACTCTAAACGAAAATCTTAATTCTCTTATTAAATATACGTTTTGTTTATTTTTTTATTTTAAGGTTCAGGTTTTAAAAAATCCTTTAATCTAAGGCACGTCACTAGATAAAGATAATACTCTCCACTTGGACAAGAAACAATAAACCTTTTTGTCAGGAAACAATAAATATTTCTATAAAATGAAATTAATATTTGCTTTAAAATCAGAGAAAATCTCAACGATGTAATTTGTTATACTTTGAGTGAGACCACATTTTTCAATAGTACATCGCCAATTGGAAAGGGATCGTGGATTAAAGAGGTTACAGATCGTGACATCAAATTGGTAGAAGTGATACTTCCGAGTCAATTCAAGCTGTAATCGGTGCTGACATCATTGGCAAACTGTTGACTTGTCATCGAGAAGAACTGGCCTCTGGCCTCGTTACTATGGAAACCCAAATGGAATGGACATTGATGGACAAGTTTCATCAAAAGACACTTTTAAAGATAGCTTAGCTAAATCAGTGACATCTTTAAATGTGATAGACAAGATATTTGAGATATTTGGAGTTTAGATTTAATTGAAATCAAGGATCCCATAGAAAAGAAATCTAAAGCACAACAAGATCTTAAAACGAGAGAACATTTTTGGAAGACGTTTCAATTGCCGAAGGTCGCACTTGGGAGTTGGTAGATGGTAAATCACCTCTGCTTGATAAATTGAATCTCGCGTAGAAGAGTCTTGATTACACTTTTCTACAAAGGAAAAAATTAAAGGTTGGTTGGAAACAATTACAAAGAATACAATAAAGTCCTTACATATAATTGAAGAATACAAGAAAATCTCTTTCTCTGATAAGTTAGTTAGAAGATTTGTATTGGAAGACCATAATCAAACGTGTAATCCTATCAGTGACTCCAGACGATGTATTTTTAAGAGAAAAGAAAAAGAGAGCACCGACCTATTTCTGCTTTCATCAAAAACCTTGATTGCTCCTTTTAAAAAGGGGATTATACCACAATTAAAGTTTTAAGATGCCTTGATTGGCGTAAAATAAACCAAATCGGTTGTGGAAGCTCTGATCTAGAAATAAATTAATGGGCGCCTCCAATTAGAAAAGAACTCCAAAAAGGAGTGCACTTACACCCCACTGGTAATTGAAAATCAAAAATAATCTGGAGAAAACTGGTATGATACACTGGAAATGGAAGTATGATATAGGTTTTAAAATATTCAAAGACTACGAAATTTACATGCATAACTATTATTAAAATAATTAAATACATTACTATTTATTAAAATTTTATTAAGGTAGCTAAATAAAAATCAAAGTTAAGTAAAAAAATTGCCCGCCTTGCATCCCCTTTAGTTCCATCGTTGGTGACACCGTTTAACTAACTTCAACTAGTCACAACCGTGTTGCTATTTCAACAAATTTAGATATGATTTTGTAATCAAATCCTGATAATCTGGTCTATGTGGCAGCATAATTTTTTTAAAGAAATCATTCTGTTTTATATATATACTTTTCAGTAAAAAAATATCAACCGTCAAACTAAAAATTGAATTTTTCATAATTTAGATATTTAATAACTTCAAAACTGCATCGAAATTTAAGGAAAGGGTGACAAGAATGTTGTTTGCTGCACATTTTTCTGATTGAGATGTTTTTAATATTTAGAATTAGATGCAAACACCAAGCACATGTTGACAACAGAAACGACGCTATGTTCAAGAATATAAAAATTGGCAATGAATGTAAAGGATTTATATTGAAAACCTTGTTTTTATGAGTTATATTATTAATTCTTACTTTCCTTTTAATATAGAGATACAACAAAATGTGTAATTATAACTGTACTATTTACCAGAAGCGGTGGTCTTCGTCTTTAAATTGGTAAATCATTTACCAATTTTGATTTCGTATGAAGGTTGAGAAATAGATCGTCACAAAAAAAATATCACACAGAAATAATCTAAACAATTTTGAAAATGCTTTTTGTCTGATTCGGTGCATTCTTCACTTTAAGCATAAATTGTTGTGCTCAGAGTATGACTATTGCAAGAGAACTGACAGCTATAGTTGGTTGGTTGTTTTCAGATTATCTGGCGCCGTCAGCAACACTAGGGCTATAATGCGCCGAAACATTCGTCAATAGACAAGCCAACATACATTTACAAACACCCATGTATAACACGGGACTCGAACCCGCAACCTCGCGGTCTAGAAACTAGCATGCTAATCACTATACCGTTTGGTCAGCCTGACAGCTATAGAATTTTAAATGCTGAAATGTTTATCATTTGAAAGATTAATTCAAAAAACATTCTTTCTACTAACGATGACACCTTTCGATTCATTAAAACTGAAAGTTATTTTTATCCACTAAGTGAATGAAATACTAAAAATAAAACAAAATTGGCAAAATTAAAAAAAAAAAAAAAAAACACTTTTTTATTCTTAAATATAGGAAAGAAATATTCTTTTCAGATCTACAAAGAACATTTCATAATTTGTCATAAGATATAAAAAAAGGAGCTTTCATTTTTATTTCAGTTCCAGTAACGTCCGTTTTTGTTTTGTTTAGAAAATTCTTTCAGAAGTATCTCAACATCACAAGCATAAAAATATACTCAAGAATTTTTAATAAAGAAAGACCATTTCATGATTTTTTCACAATTCAATTTCTGTCTTTATTATTTATAGCGGTGAAAGTTGAAACTAATAACTTTTTATTAGAACTCTACTAGCACGTTGTTGACAGGAAATAACAGCTGAAACATTGTCGTTCTATTGCTGTTTTTGGAAATGTAATAAAGAAGTAATTTAAGTAATAACTTTAGCTTTTTTAATAAAAAAAATCAATGCCCTTCCGTTTTCCATCGTACTTTGTGAGAAAATTAATTTATAAACCTTAAGAGGGAATTGTTGCAGCTTTGAAAATAAGATATTGATTTGTTTTTTGTTTTTGAATATGAAATAGATAAAGTTAAAATAAAATGTATGCTCATGTTTATCTAAGTGGAATGGTTTTTAATTAATCTTTAAACTTAAATAGAGTAAAATGTTTAAAAGAAAAATATACGTCGGTTCATACAAACATTTAAAAGACCTATAAATGTTTTATAGAACACATCGTCTGCCAATAAATTGCTTAAAACTCAAATTTTGTTCATCTATCATTGTAGTTTTGTACCAGTGCAGTGAATTACAACTTTTAAAAATCCAACAATAAAGTATGACAGATTATTGCATGCATATCAGTAATCATTTTAGAGAGAAATCGTCAAATAAAATAAAATTTCATTACTCAGCCAAGCTCTATACACGATATAAAATAAATTTAATAAAAAAAAAAAATCATTTCACTGTTAAATTTAGCGACCCGAAAATACTTCAGAAATAAATCGTTCACTACTTTTATTTCGATTTACGGCCAATGTCAGGTTTTGGTTCCGAAAGAGTTGGACATGATAAGTAAAATAGCTTTTGCAAAATTTGAAACTATTGCGATTCTTTTTTCTTTTTTTTTTTCTTTTTTTCTTTTCTTTTTTCTTTCTTTTTTTTTCTCTTTTTTTTTTTTTTTTCTTTTTTTTTCTTTAAAATTACTTTTTGTACTTAGTGTACTTTTTGAGTTAGGCATTTTTTAACGCCTGTGAAATATTTATCTGGTTAATTTGAAACATGGTATCGTATTTTGAGTTTTTTTATACTTGGAATAAAAATCAATTTATTTTTTTAGGTTGCAGCCTACTTCGTAATGTTCAAGAGAAAAATTTGCCTGTCAAAAAAGATAAAACGAAACACTAAATTAGTAGTAGTTGACACTAGTAATTGAACACTGGAGCTTTAACAATAGCGACAGTTAACTTGTTTCCGATTTAAATTTTCATAAAATATTTATCACCTACTGAAGGGCTTAATTCCTCTATTAAATTATATTACAGATAATATACGTATATTACATAACTATGACAACCAGATAACAATGATAATAAGAATTATGCATGACATCACAGGTCAATTACTATCTGACGGCTGACAAGTGATGTTTTTTCTTATTATTCTTATTTTTTTATTTATTTAACAATCAACTCCTCATGTACCACAAAGTATCCCATGAGGCTTACAGACGAAAGCAATTTGGTTACAAAAAGGAAAAATAACAATCAAAACAAAAGCAATCAACACAACAATTCAAAAGAGGGAGGAAAAAAAGAAGAAGAAGAAAAAATATGAATCGAAATAACTATTAATAAAATTATAAAAAACATTAAAGATACTCTTTACCTTAACAAATTCATAAAAGTTAGTGGGAATTTTATGCTTCAATTTTTCACATTCTAAGCAAGTGTGTACATAAAATTGTAAAATAAGGATCTTATATTTAACCCTTTCACGCTCAAGGGAAATATTTTTCCCTGCTACAAAAATCGTTATCGATTGTTCAATTATTATTGAATCGATATTTTTTTTACTGAATGTCAAAATAAAACGTATGTCCAAGGCGGCAAATGTGTTTCTGAACGAATGAAAAAAAAACGTATAGAAAATAGGACTCATAATAAATGTGTTATGTGCAATGTCCACTTGTGCTTCACAAGTAAACGAAATTGTTTCGTAGAATATCATAACTACCTATTTATTTTACTTTTCTGATAATTTTTATTATGTTTTTTGTATTACAAAGCAATAAATAAAATACCGATATAATAAACCTAACTCTTCGTTTATTTACTTTTATGGTCCATAGGGAAAAATATTTCCCATGAAATTATAGGAAACCTATACACCCTGCTATGTTTTTCTGGTGATATTCTCTTACTTTACACCCACAATAGCTAAAATATTGTGTTGTATTGGCATATTTAGTCTTGGACATCTTATGGTCCTGTAAGAGTTAAATGTCAAAGAAAATTTTCAAAGTTCAAACAAGAACGATTTAAAAAAAAAAGTATGACCTCCAAATCAGATTATTGTCTTATATTTTTTGTAACAATTTTTCCACTGACTCTTACTAAATCTTCTAGTTCAAACGTCCCTTTCCAACACCACCTCCCTAACGAGAGGACATTGGGGCCACGATCAATTTGATGTGCATCAGCCCCCATTATCCCACACGCCGATATTTGGCAGCCACCAGGATCGAACTCCCTATCATGAGCTCATTGCATTTGCCACCAGGTAAAGGAGCCCACATTGTCTTATGTTTGTTACTTGTTAGCACAGTCCCGGCTGCCTATTTCTGTCACTATCAAGTGATCTGCCACCAGCGTTGCCAGATGTAGTATTTTACTACGCTGTTTTTTTTTTTTTTTTTTTCACATCTATATTTCGACATAGTGCCTTTCTTAGTACTTTTTAAAGAGCGGGAAGTCTTAGTTTTGAAGTACTATTGATATTTCAAAAGGTAAAAATATTATTACATATACTATGACCAAAATTCCATTGTGAAGAATGGTCTACCTAAGAATTTTAAATCCGAGGTTTAGCAACGCTGTCTGCCACAATCAAGTACATAGTAAATTCTTAAATGTAAATGGATCTTTTTGACGGTATAATGATGTAAAATAATGTGACGGTATATGAATGGTATAATGACTTCACATACAAGAATTATAATAAATATTGAATCAGATATTGGATATGGCTGAAAATTAAAATTTGTTTATAAAAGTATTTTATGATTGATCACAATTTGAAATGGACCTCATACAAGGCGTTATTTTGAAAGGAGTTTCAACAAATGACTCTTTTGGGATATGCTTATGACCAATAACAATTAACCTTTAAAAGCAAATTGGAAATTTTGAATTTCATTAGAAAATCCAAATGAAAATTTCATTTTCACGCGAAAATAAGCAATGAACTGTGACGTGGTCAAGCATCAGGTATTTGCATAGTTTCATCTTCGCAGATGATAAAAGCTCACTCCGAATTAAGCAGGGCATAACATAATTTATTTTTCTTTTAAATTTTATTGGTTTACTTCTATTATTATTTTTCTATCTGTCACACAAATTTTCAAACGTTTGAAAATGCAATATTAGGAACGATAATGCATTTTCGAAAACATAGCATTAGATCTATATGGAGGGAAGAGTCTGAAGTCTGATAATGCAGTGGCAATTCTGGATTGTCACCAGAAATCAATATCAGTTTAATCTCGACAATAATCGTTCGTGCCCGAACAAAAATTCCGGACTATTTCTGGAGATAACGAATGTCTTGCTTTTTATCCAACCAACAGTGGAGAAAGATAAAAGAATATTTTCTTTTCTTATTCCCCCATCTTTTCGCCTTATTTCCTCACTTTTCTTTTTCCGACGTCTAGATTTATCTCGAAAGCGAGTTGATTTAGCCTTGCTGGTCAGGACATTTCGGTCGTGGGGGAAAGTTATTGACAATCCAGGCTTCATTTCCTTTCTGTGATTTCGGAAAGTTTTGTATCCATTGGGAGAAGATACAAACATACGGTTTTATTTGCTTATTATTTGTTTTTAGTGCTTTATCTTGATATTCGACAATGCTTGCGACAGCAAATAATAAGCTTTATGCATGGTGTAAGTTTCTTTATCATAGTTGAGAATTATATATGTATTTAAACTTAGAATTGTGCTACATGAATATTTTGTTTCTGATCAACCTAATGCTCCTATCGATATAGATAAACAACTAGATAGACTGCTTAACTTTGGGGAAATGAAGCCGTTGCCAGATCATTGGATGGACAAAAAAAATACGGATTGTCGAGGATGGACAATAAAATCTTGGGTTGTACACAACAGAACTGTCAATAGAAGACTTTAATTAGTAATAATGTGCAAAAAAAATATCTACTGTAGCAATTTACAAGGATTTTCGCATTCCCACCCAATTACAAAAGTGAACTGTGATTAGTTAATTGTCCACCCATCATCACAAACCACTGGCGGGCTTCCCCTCCCCCCCTTGCATTGCCATTGGAGCAGTTGTTTATCTATATCGATGAATGCTCCAAGACAATAGCACAACAAAACAAAACGACTTTTATATTTCTTGATGATGTATTCGGTCTTTACAAAGAAAAAATAAATTAGGTCTAAAAGTATACTCAGTGATTAAACTATGGGAACATCGCTCAACTTTTAATTTCACCTAATACTGGGCGCTAACTCACTACTCATTTATATTTGGCATGGATTGGTGAAATTTACAGTTTTCACTATCATATTTTCATTAATTTAAAAACTCGCCAATTTGCGTTTTGTTTTTCGATAAATTTTACATTACCTTTTCTTGTAAGTAAAACAAAGTAGAAACAGTCGTTGATGAGAGATGTTCAAGGGAAGAGAACTCTGTGCTAAAGGAATACGTTTTTAAACTGTTTACGCCTTTATCGTAATTCTACGAGAATTTCGGAGAGAGGAATGCTTAGAACACCTTAGAAGGTATTGCCACAGCAATTTTAATAAAAATCATTAATGCCAATTTTTTTTTTTTTTTTTTTTTTTTTTTTTACAATTACGGAAAAACATAATGTTTTCTATGGCAGCTACCTTATGCGCATTTTAACCAAAAAGTTTATGACAGATCTCATGACCACCACTAACCGGTATGCAAAAGTTGAATCTGTTCGGTAGTTATTCTGACCTCAGAAACTTTTTTTCTAAGCCAATTTTCTGAGCTCAAGATGTTTCAAAACGTGGCGATGAAAAAAAATAAAAACTTTTGACTCAATGCTATACTTTCATTAACCTATATTACATATTGGGTAATTGAAAGTAAAAAACAAACACCCAAATAATGTTCAAATGTGTTGAGCTCTTTCTGCTACTTTGAAAAGGACATGCAGTCTTCCAATACATTTTTAATCAATTCAACAACTACATTGGTATGTCCTTTCACTTTACTACACTGTTAAAAATTTTGTTCCACCTTGCACCAAAAATTGGTTCCCATTTAGCTGCCACCAACATTTGGTGCTTAGTTTCACGATTTAATGGTGCAACCTCGGACCGTAAGCACCATTAAATCGCGAAACTAAGCACCAAATGTTGGTGGCAGCTAAATGGGAACCAATTTTTGGTGCAAGGTGGATAATTTTTTTTAACAGTGTAATAATGAAATCTTTCAAAATTATCTTTATCAATACTAGTATAAGTAATAATGGTCTTGTGGAAAATTCCAATCCCACTTCAATCAATATCCGAGGGTTTATTCATTACACTCAAGACAAACTGAGATTATTAATGAGGTTTGAAAATAACCTGCAAGACTGCCCATTAATGGAAGAATTTACTAATGAATGAATTCAAATAAATGATTCCAAAATTTCCAAAAAAAAGTTAATAAATATGCTCCTGTTGTTGGAACTGGAATATTAATTAAAATTATTCTAGTTTGACAAAAGAAGAAACGGGGAAAACTCATATTAATCTAGGAAATAAATAGTACGTTTTAAATCTGTTATAATGTGAAATGAACAGCTTTAAGTTCTTTTCAAAGAAAACTGTGTTTAATTAAATATAAGGAAAGATACGTGTTACATTTACTTTAAGATGTTCTAAATGACTTACAATATTTGTTCTTGATTATGCGCTAGTGGAAGAGGAATCAATTTGTCCTAAGAATTCAATCCATTTGCCCTAAGAAATTTCTAAGTTTATTCTTGAATATGTATCGGATAATTTCTAAATTTGTTCTAAATAGGCCTCATACACGAACACATTAACTGACGTGTAAGTTAAAAAATGGTGCGAGTTCATTCCAAAGATTTGGACTGTTGAGATTCTATCAAACTGTGTGTCCCTTCTGTCAGACAGAAGTGAGCGTTTGAGGAGTTGAGACCAGCTCAGTTTTTCAAACCAATGCTCCTACGCATGCGCCAGTTTATTCTGTTTTGGTTGATATAGGAAAGTATTTTTCATCAACAATCACGTCTGCCTGGTCTAAGGTTTTTTTTTTTTTTTTTTTTTTTTTTTTGTTGAAGCCTATTTAAATATTATGTAAGGTGACGAATATCTATGAAAGATAATGTGTGTGTGTGTTAAATTTGGATTAATGCTTCAACTACATATTTCAGTTAGTTTGTGTTTTTTCCTTTTCTGTGAGTCAACACCAGTACCAGAGCACCACACAGTAACAATTCTTCTTTTGTTAACGTCAAAACAAATACACAGGCCAATATCTGAGACCTACCAGGCAACTCTATAAGAAGTAACTTTCTACCATTTGATGAGATTTTAAGTGTTTAAGTGGACTTACTGGACATTTCAACAACACAACGTCTCCATCCAGGTCAACGGAAAAGCGGTGTAGAGCCAAAACAATCATGGTTCTTGATTGACCTTCTAATAGTCTTGAATGTAATCCTATCGAAAATGGATGGGGAATTCTTACAAAAGTTGTATACCTTTGGAAAGCAGTATTCAAGCATTTTTTAACTTAAAGAAACCATTGAAAAGGCGTGGTATGGAATCAAGCCTGAAACCTTACAAAAGCTTGTGCTTTCAATGAAAAACCGTGTTTTTGATTTGATAAAACAACTTGAAAGCTTAATTGGTTGCTAAAACTTTTCGCTTGCTTATAAATGTACAAGCGATGGCTGCGGTCAAGCTAGTGGAAACGTATCCTTTAATGATTTAAATAAAAACGTTATTAATACGTCAATTGATTCCTGTGTGGCTTGGTTGGTTGGTTGTTTTCAGATTATCTGGCGCCGTCAGCAACACGAGGGCTATAATGCGCCGAAACTTTCGTCATTAGACAAGCCAACATACATTTACAAACACCCATGCCTAACACGGGACTCGAACCCGCAACCTCGCGGTCTAGAAGCTAGCACGCTAACCACTATACCGTTTGGTCGGCCTGTGTGGCTTGGTGGCTCTTCTTACATATATAACTTAATATTATGCACGTATTACATTCAAAAATAGAAATTTGAAAATGAAAAAAAAAAAAAAAAAAACTGTAGCAAATTAGTCACAAAAATAACAGAAACGACACAAATCCGTTGCACATAAGTTTAGGTACAAATTAAAAAATTTTAATTTTTAAAATTAATTTTTTTTAATTTGTGCCTAAATTTATGTGCAACGGATTTGTGTCGTTTCTGTTATTTTTGCGACTAATTTGCTACAGTTTTTTTTTATTTTCAAATTCTTATTTTGAATGTAATACGTGCATATTATTAAGTTATATATGTAAGAAGAGTCACCAAGCCACACAGGAATCAATTGAAGTATTATTGGTTGGTTGTTTTCAGATTATCTAGCAGATTATCCGCAACACGAGGGCTATAATGCTTCGAAACAATCGTCATTAGGCAAGCCAACATACATTTATTTTAACGAGGGTTTGGCGCAGCATAGCACTTGTGTTGCTTTTGTTCCATAAAATCTAAACAACCAACTAACCAACATACATTTACAATCACCCATGCCTAACACGGGACTCCAACCCGCAACCTCGCGGTCTAGAAGCTAGCACGCTAACCACTATACCGTCTGGTCGGCCGATCGACGTATTAATAAGGTTTTTATTTAAATCATTAAAGGAGACGTTTCCACTAGCTTGACCTCAGCCATCGCTTGTACATTTTACTCTGCTAAAAACACAATCCTTCGATTCGTTGTCACCAGTAATTCTTGGTTAGTGATACCATTCAAGAGTTGGAAACTACTACTCACATATAAATATTAAATTTTCTGTCTTATTACTAATTTATAAAACACCAATTTTGTGTTGTGTCTAAACTTTTGTGCTGGACTTTAGAAAATAAGTTTTTGGATGCTTTTGACAAGTAAAACAAGGTTTTTAAAAAATAGTGTATTCTGGAATGATACTTGAGATTCGGCATTGATTAGCCAATCTTCCCAGAACCCCTGTTTCTGACATAGGCCAAAGCCGACCGAACGGTATAGTGGTTAGCGTGCTAGCTTCTAGACCGCGAGGTTGCGGGTTCGAGTCCCGTGTTGGGCATGGGTGTTTGTAAATGTATGTTGGCTTGCCTAATGACGAATGTTTCGGCGCATTATATCTCTCGTGTTGCTGACGGCGCCAGATAATCTGAAAACAACCAACCTGACATAGATCATTACCACTATACTACCTAGGGTTAATAATGTACATAATAGCACTAGATATATCTTCTGAGGTAAATATAATCGATTTCTGACTGAAATATTGATGCAACCGACGCATCAAGCTGTGTGTGGGCGATGCATTCCAAACATCAACCTGACAAACCAAATTACTTGAGTACAACGATCTTGTTCTAGATAAGATCCTACACTTAATTCATTAGATGTCAGAAAAATCATCCTTTGGCGAGAGACTCACTATTGGTTACCATTTACACATTTTGGAATTCAGTATTTTTTAAAGAAGTGGCATTTTACTTCACAAGAAAGATCGTTATACCATAGTAACTGTCATAATGTTAGCTTTTCAAGCCTATAAAAATCGATCAGCATATGAAAAATAAATTTTTATCTATGGTGAAAGATAAGTCTTTACACTGACCTTCAGAGTTAAAAAAAATATTCGGTCAAGGAAATATTCTAATCGTAAGATTTAAAACAATCAGTCGCATTTCATATCTGATTTCTTTTAGCAGTAAATGCTTTTAACATAAAAGTTTGTTTATTTTACCATTCCAATTGGATCCTAAATAACAGTTGTAACAGTAACTTATGATTTTATCCTTTTTAAAATAGTGTTTTTTTTTTTATTATTGAGATTTAAAACTTTATAGGTTGTTATTCTTACATAAAATCTATTTTTTATTCTTTAAAGAACCATAAGAAAAAAAACTGTACATATAATATTAAACAGCAATCACAATCCTTAAAAAAAGGTCGCATCATTTTATAGTTTATTTTTATGCTTAAAAAAATGTTAAAATATCGTTGAAATACCAATGAACTAGCACATTTTATGGATTTACATATTTTTTTTAATCAAAGAAGATTTTAATTCGTATTCTAACCTTGTTTATGTAAAACCCTGACTTAATAGAATAATCATAGGTATCCAATCCTGTAGCAATAATAATAATAATTAGAAATCTTCTATCCAAAAAAAAAAAAAAAAAAAAAAATTGATTTCGAACAAAAGTTGAATATAACGTGACATTTAAAAAAAAAAAAAAAAAAAAAAATTAAATCTTTTAAGCAACTATACAGCAGTTGAATTACGAACTGATAACAGTTTCTGAGGAAGTTGAAAAGTTGCAATATACATGTTTCTTCAATATACATGTTTTTGATTAATAAAATATTTTCTTTCTCTTAATTTAGAGAATAACTTTCAAAGGATTCCTTAGAATTCAATAAAAATTTAATGGCTGAATTCATAACGTTTATTACCATTTAAATAACATTAAAAATTATTATTATTTTTTTTTTTTTACCTAATCCATTAAACACAATTATCGAGAATTACCTTATACGATTAGCATTCACCTTATATTTTATCAAGATGATTTTCTATAAATCTTCCTATAATTTATATTGAAGATATACTTGATGGCCTCGAGCATTAGTTCTTTCGACGTTCAGACTATCTTTCTAGATCTATTCTTTAAGATGTTTCTGATGACTATCTTCACAATCATTCTTGAAGCTGTCTTGGATGACTACCCTACATGTATGCTAGATATATATTATTTTTTAAAGTGAAGTTTTTCGGTACATTTAAGTTTTGTTGGGATATATGCACGAGCTGTCTTTCTACTTTATAATACAGGGTATATTCATTCTAAGAAATGTTTGAGACACGACCTTTATGGACTGAGATGCGATTGCAAGTTAAGGTATTTCATTCAACAACAGAAATGAAGTGGATTATAAATGAACTGATCAGCCGGGGACATAAAAGGTGAGACCGAAAAGTAAGATGACTGATGTCATAATAATTACTGTATTATATATTTGCAGATAAATACATCATTGTTCTTCAAATTAGTTCCCGCCGTCTACAAAACACTTCTGACAACGTTCGTACAAGTTCTTGAAACTTCTGAAAAAGTCCTCTTTTGAGACTGTCTTAAGTTCCTTGTTAACAGCAGCTTGAATGTCTGAGATGCTTGAAAATCGGTTTCAATTCAGTGCCAATTTCAATCGTGAAAAGAGGAAAAAATCTGTTAGCGCTAGATCAGGGGAATAAGGAGGGTGTAACTAGTATTTCTAGCTTCAGCAGATTTTTTCCTTTTATCACGACTGAAATTGGCACTGAAGGGAAACCGATTTTCAAGCATCTCAGACATTCAAGCTGCGAAACTTAAGACAGTCTCAAAGGAGGAACTTGTATGAACATTGTCAGAAGTGTTTTGTAGACGGCGGGAACTACTTTAAAGGACAATGATGTATTTATCTGCAAATATATAATATAGTAATTATTATGACATCAGTCACCTTACTTTTCTGTCTCACCTTGTATTTCCTATCTTTACATGTATTCAGACAAGAGAAAATATTACCGCGAGCTGATAGGCTGGCTGTGGCTGCTTGCCTAGTTTTCAATTTCACCACGCCGCCTTCTTCAAATACTAGCTATTGTATTTTTGTTTACCAAGCACTTAAAAAAAATAATAAAAGTTTCTAAATAACTAACAAATTAATTAATTGAAAAAAATACTACAATTTAGATATATTTTAAGCCTTAAGGAATAATTCAGTACCATTATGAGTTATTATACATAAGTAGCAATGATTTATTTAAATACATGTAATATTATTTCATAGGAATCTGTTACATCTTAATTTCCATAAAATTTTATTTCTAAAATTTAATTTATTTTTTAAAAAAAGGAAAGAAAAAGTATTTCATGTTTAAATAAATTTTCATAAAACGACAATTTTCTTTTAAAAGTAGTTCATGCATAGTAATGAAAAGATTCATTTACTGAAATAAGTTCTTTTGCATACTATTGTTAGCATAATTAGTAGTATACTATTATCTTGTAAAATGTTTTTCCAAAAGCATTCAATTCTCCATTTGTTGATGACAGCACCAGATAAAACTGATAACCTACATATCAGCGGGCGGCATTATTGTCCATTGTCCCAATGCATGTAAAGGTAGGAAATATGCTGCCAAAAGAGGGGGAGGGGGGGGGGTTGAAACTTTCCAAAAATTGACTTTGAAGCAGGTGAGCTCAATAATATAGTCAAAATACGTCTTAACTTACCAAATAATGAGCATTCTTTTTATTTGTTAGCATATCGATCTTTAATTTTCGATAATGAAAGGTGTTGACCAGTGTTAGCCACTACGCGGCCTGCGGTTCCGGATTTGGCCTGAGATAGATTTTTTTTTTGCGGCCCACCGCCACCACACAAAAAAATATCAAATTTCATGACCTCTACAGTTCTAGTCTTTGATTTCAAAAAGATCTCCTTTCCCCATTTCTCTTACTTTATCTTCAGCCGTTTATTGGTCTTGGGTCTCTCATCGTACTAACACGAGGAAAGGCCGCATGCCAAAACCATTAGCTGTGTGTTGGTAATGGCGAAAATATTGGCGAAAATGTAAGCCCTGCTGCTCAGAAGAGAGCAGACTCCATGCGCCAGGCTAATCATAAATTATATTCGCCTAGGGAGCTGACTACTTGGAGCTCAAAATATGCGATTTTCTTTCCGGAAAGAATTATTTAGTTGAATCTTAGAATATTATGTGAATGTGTGAGGGCGTGTTTGAGTGTGAGTGTTACAGTAATTATATTATCAGTTAAAAAATTGTATCATAAAAACAGAATTTTTAATGTAAATTTTTTGTATGTATCAGCTATTTTAGACAAAAGATATTCTCGATCTAACAAGAACGTATCACGTTTTGTTTCAAAATACCTATTAATCCTTGCTGCAATAATGCAACATCCAAGCCTGCGTTGTTTAAAATCGTACCAAAAAAAAAAAAAATGATTTCTTTATTTGAAGCATTTTCATGTCATTGAAGATTTTAATATATTCTCACTACACAATTTATGATAAATACTTTTAAGAACTGCTTTTGAATTTAAATACAATTTACTGAGTTATCACAGTGAAACAGAACCTGTTGTATGATTTCCATTTTTCATCATCTTTTCATAAAACTAGGGGTGCGGAACATAGTACAGCTTTCAATTACATTATATAATATTGGTCATTTCAGTAAAGTTTAACATGGTGTTACTTACCATTTTCTTATTTTCACTCATTTAAATGAAAATGGCCAGTTGGGTAATTTATTTGAAAATAATTTTCACATAAAAAAAAATAAAAAAAAAAATTTAAAAATTAAAAAAAAAAAAAAAAAAAAAAAAAACACGCTAAAATGGCAAAAGTGGTGGTTTTATTCGATAGACATTACACTGTCCTTGCTTATGCGTGAAACGCAAAAAAATCAATCGTTGACGGACGATGCTCAAGGACAGGGTGCTCTGTGTTAAATCATCACTCGTTTTTCAACTTTTAAGCTTTTAACACATTTTTATGAGAGTTTCAGCGGTGGGAATATTTGGAACACCTACAGAGGCATCACCACAGCGATTTTGAACATAATTGTTAGAGCCGGTTTTCAATGTTTTTTTTTTTTTTTTTTTTTTTTTTTTTTTTTTTTTTTCAATGGCATTTTCTTTATACGCATGCGCGATTTTGACGAAAACCTTAATGGTAGATCCTTGGGCCATCACCAACCCGCACTCCAAATTTGACCATCGTAGGTCAATTTGTTTGGGAGTTATACTAACCTCGTACACACAGAAACACATACAGACATTTTTTTCTAGAGCACTTTTTTGAAATCAGGATGTTCCAAAACGTAAAGAAATGAAAAAGAAAGAATTACCGAATACTGTACTTTAATCACTCTATGTATACATATTGGTAATTGAAAGTAAAAATCACCTTATAAAAACAAAGTTTTTAATATAAATCCTTTGTACAACTTGCATGTCTAATTGTAACTTATTTAAGTGATTTTGAGCTGAGGTTGATTTTCCATTGTGTTTAACCACTACGAAGAAAACCATCGATTATCAGTCATAGACATACATAATCATCGGCAACTGTCCGTCAAGTTTTAACTCGATTGATTGATGACAAGTGTGTTTAGTAGCCCTCCGAATATTTTACTTCCCCAAACTTAACAACAGAAGTTTTTCACTCATTAAATATCCTCAAACAGTACATATTTGAACTTGGTTTGGTATCTTGGATATTGCGCAAATGAATTAACCTTACGAAGGCTCCTCCGCCACAAACAAACACACAAAATCGAAATTTATACAAAGGATTTAAAAATTGACATTAAACTGGGAGTTATTTTGAATTGGGCTCCATCAGATAGTGACTGTCGTGATATGCTTGTGACCAATCACGACGCAGCTTTAAGAACAAATTCAAATTGTCATGTTACAATAGCCAATCACAATACAAATTTTATTTTTCGGCGCCTATAGCTGTTGAATGTGACGAAACCATGCGCAAGCTCCATTGAACGAAGACAAGAAAAATTGGAGAACACTGTTTTTTTAAGAATTTTTTCAATGAATGCTCAATAAAGTGCTTTGATATACTTTTTCTTCTTTTTTTTTTAAGTACAGGTTTAAAAAAACAATAATTATTGGCAATGGATATTTGCTAAAATTATATGTATTCAAATAACAATGTAACGAAATTGTAATTATAAATATTTCAATTCCTGCAGCTGAATTTGCGTGAACATGTTTCTAATGAGCCCTTAGGGATGATTCAGCCAAATCCATCCAAACAAATTAATAAAAGGAAAAAAATGGACCCTCTGACTGATACACTACGAACTCATGATACGAATGAATACCAATAGCAATATTCTAATGAGTGCTAAATCTTGGATATTTATTCTCCAATTTATTCCTTCCTTCAGGATAATGAAATTGATTATATAAATTTTTATCTTTGGTTTCTATCGGAATTTATTTGTAAATTTAAAGTAGTTGCTGGTTATTTATAAGACCTAGTTTGCTATTCAAATTGTTTCTTTATGTACCGATAAGAATATTTAATTATAGTGAAATAATTTTATAAAAAAAATTGAAAGCAAAATTTTTTTATGTATGTTATCTCATAAAATTCTTTTTCTTTTTATTTGATCAATAACACAGTTCAACAAAAAACTTCGTTTAGAAAAATTTGTCTGATTTGATAGCTGATTTGTATAATATTTTCAGTACTTTTTCCAAATATGACATCTCTTTTTAGTATCACCTAAGGTTTTTTCACAAAACGATATCATATTTTGGGTGAAACAACACGGATCAAGATATTTTGTCGTTTTTCTTTTATCCTTTACATCTACAACCTAGATCTGTCGCAATTTAAATGACAGATTGATTTAGAAAAAAAGTTTACAAAGTCTTATGTAGTAGCATTTGCTTCTTTTTCTCGAAACTGCTTTTCTTCTGGAAAACATCACGAGTCAACCGCCATAAAAAAAACTACCAGTAATCAACTGCAGTCTATTCTACCTTCCTTGATATCACGAAATCTTTCACCTGGTGCCTAAATTTTCAGGGAAACAATCCAAGAGAATTAAATAAACTTTTAAGCTCATACAGCACCTATATTTTAAAATCCGCTTACATTTCTAGAATAGACATATAGTTTGAATAATTTTAATTCACAAGAAAGCAGATTACCACTAGTTTGAAATCCATTCCTTTCGTTTGTCTCAATGGAAAATTCCCTCATTTTTTAAAAACGAGTGAAATTAATTTATTTATATTTATGAAGAATGTCTTTCTGATTCCAAACATTCAAACAAAAGTTCTTTAAAAAAATTAGTTATTTAAATATTAAGAAAAGAAAATACCCAAAAACCTAATCCTATGGCAGTCCTATCAAAGCAATCCACTATAGCTATGACGTCAAAACATCCTTTTGTTTCTATGGTTATCGTGAGGTTTCTGCTAATTTTTTGGTATGTGTTTGGTAGACAGTTACTATATGTACTGCGGTTGGCACGATTTGCGAGAAACTTGCAAAACTGGTTTCCGCTGCTGTGTTTCAAGCCAAGTTGTTTCAGATATAGTGCCGTCATATTCGTTTTTCTCTCCGAAACTAACAAGCAAACTTTGGTTGCAATTTTTTTTTTTTTTTTTTTAAGCGCACTGAGTAGAAATTTGTGTGTTTATTACCTTTTCGAAACATTTAGAATTAAATAAAAAAATAATAATAAAATGCTGGAATTGCCCATTGTGAGCTAAAAATTTTCCCTCTTCGACAATTTTTTTATACAGATCTTAGAAATAGATCTTACTTCAGCTTTGCTTCAAGTGAATCCAGAAACTTCTGACAACGGTATTTAAAACATTCTCCTTCTTTTGGCAATGCCTCCGTTGAAAATTGTTTCATTAAATAAACGTTAAGTTTTGTTACTACAGTTCTACTGCAAATACATTGTTTTATTGCCACGGTGAGTGGCAACAGTGGAAGATGAAATTGCCTTGAGAGTAAATAAAAAATGACCATGTAAGAATCTGAGGAATTTGGACTAAAGGAAAAGTCTTCTGGTCTTTTGTAACTTAAATATGTATTTTTTTACCTTTCGATCATTCTCACCTATAAGTTCACTCATCCGAGCGTACAGATAAGACTATTTCGTATTCAGACACGACAGCATCAATAAATTGTTTTACAAGGCGTGTTTTTTTTTTTTTTTTTTTTTTTTTTTTTTTTTTTTTTTGAAGTCGTGAAAATTAAACTTTCTTGTAGATTAATCAAACTTGTATTTTGCCTCTAATTTCCAAAGACTTCCTTATATTCTCCATTAATTAATGTTCTTTTTTTTATAAAACTTTTCCATTGACAAAGAAAATATAGGAGTTTTGTATCATCACTCTGTTAGCCAAGCAAAATATAGATACCTCTATAAAATCCCTTCAAACTGCAACCATATATCTCTAACATAAACTAAAAGTAAAAACAGCTTTTTCACAAAGCCCAGAATTTGGTGGTGGGTGGTTGAGGAGGATATACTAGTATGTATGCACCAACACATGAGTTATCGATTTTAACATGTTTACCCTCGCTTCACCCTTGTGATAGACGGTTTACCAGTTTAAAGAAAAATTCCAAATAAATAATAGTTTATTCTATCTTTTTTTAAAGTTATCTAAGGGACTTTTTTTTTTTAAATCTATAAATATGTTATGTTTGCAGTGATAATATTACGGTAAACCATGGTTGCTTGAACCTTAAGGGCTTACTTGGACCCAGAAAGATAAAATTATGTATGTCGTTCTTGATACTTGGTTCATTGAAATGTCCGACGTAGTTTATAATATCTCGCGGATGATTTAAGAGGGTCTGAGACTCAAAATTCTAAAATCTTTATTTTTAGAATTATTTTTCTGAAATTTTTTATACAGTAATGTATAATGCTTTGAAACTTAAAAATCTATTTTAAATTTTCAAATTCAAAAAATATATATCTTTATTTAAAAACTTCAAATTTTTTATATTTTCTAAATTTGAATTATCTTTAAAACTTTTTTTAAAAAATCACTTCATTTTTGCATAAAATTACTTTTTGTAATTCATATCAAAAATAAAATTAATTGTGGGCAGTTTCATAGATTTAAAACAAGTAGTTTTGACTCAAGTAATTTCATTTTTGCATAAAATTATTTTTCATAATTCACATCAAAAATTCACTTCGTGATTTTTCAATAAGGTAATTACAAAAAATTAAAAGAAACATATTTTGTGCAAAAACTGTATAAAATCCATAGTACGCTAAGCTCCAAAAACTTTAAAAAAAAAGTTGAATAAAAAAAAAAATCCTGAAGATAAATTAAAGAAATATGTATGAAAATTAATTGTAGAAAGTTTCATAGATTTAAAACAAGTAGTTTTGAAGTTATATCAGTATAAACTCAAAAAAGGGACAAAAAGTCATCACCGAGAAAAACTTTTTAAAAGTTTCTAGATAGCATGTCTGAGATACAGTTGTCATGTAACAAAAACTTAAATATTTCAAGTTATACTAATGATAGAAACAAAATTTTTATGCTATTTTATTTAAAACCATTTTTATTATGTTTTACTATAGTAATTTTTTTTTTTTAATATAATTTTTAAAATGTTGAGTCCTAGACCACCTTTAAGAACTATGTCGGACATATCCTTAAACCAGTATCAGGAATGACATCCATCGCTTTATCATTCTGGATCCAAGTAACTCTGACATTTCTATTAAATATATAAAATACATATTACTTGTGATTAAATACATACGAAATTTTTTAATAATTTCCCAGTAAATAGCATACAAAAAACCATAACATTCCTTATTATTTTTAAGATAATTTATCATCGTAGACCTGTGTAATCAAACATACTTAATACATAATGAAATAAATAAATCATTACAAATTGGAAAGTTATTTATTTAGAAGATATGAAATCTACAAAATTTTATAAAAATAAAATACATCATTGCCCTTTTTTTTGGCTTATAAATAAATTCGTCAGAAGACTTTTTAACAATGCAGGTTACGTCTTTTACTTGAACTGAAATCAAGTTTTACCTTTAACCTTTAAATCACAATTTTATTTTCATTTAGCTCTTTCGTACAAATAGTTTATTATAGTAAAGAAGAAACATCTTCCAGTAAACAAGATGTTAGCTCTGGGGTATTGTAATCCAATAGAATTTTAAAAGTCAAGCTCTTTCCCTGGCAAAATTTTATTTGTAAAATTTTTCGAAACGGAAATCTAATGTAAAAGTTGTACTATGTTCCAATTTCTTTATGCGAAACAAAGTTAAGCTCTACTTGGTAGAAATGACTATTATCTGATTTATTTCTTTGATAGTATACCGAATTTCACATTACCTACTTAATATTTTACGACTCAAAAACGAGTAAAATGAATGTTTTTCTGCCTCAGTAAGATTTCTTTTTATGAAGAATGGCAGAGCGTAAAATTGGGTGATCAATTATTCAACATTCAGCTTTTGCAATAAAAGAGTTAAACTCAATTTTATTAAATCTCATCAAAACACTTTTGAAAATATGCATTTATGATAGACTTTTCTTTTTCTTTTGATGTTTATTCATTTATTTTTATTTGTTTCCCATGATGGGTTATTTTACTGATATTTAAAAAAAGTTGTAATAAATAAGTCCTAATTTAAATATCTTAAAACATTATTTAAATTAAAATATTTTTGAGTGCTTGTGCTGTATTAATTTGTTATTATTCCTTATAAGGGAATTAGGTTTTTTTTTTTTTTTTTTTTTTTTTTTTAAATTATATGCTTAGAGTTCTTTTTAGATTTCAATTTCTCTAAATAATCATATTTTGTCTTCAATTTCAACTATTATATAAGTTGTTCAGATGGAATTTCAAGATGAGATAGAATTTCAAGATGAAAATGTTAATTTTTTAAATACCTTAGAAGATTAGAAGTAAGCTATGAACAGTTATAATTTGTCTCTTATTATAGAAGTATCAATAGATTAAACTTTCTAATTTTAGTCTCATTAAAGGATTATCCTTTTGCGACATTTTTGTAAATTTAATACGAGGATATTTCAAGGTTTTCCTAATTACTGAAAAGTATTGAATTTTTGCATAAAAGTTCACATTAAAATTATTATTACTTAAAATCCTTCTAATAAAATAAATCTCCCAAAAAACAACTAGACGTTGTAAAAAAAAAAAAAAAAAAAAAAAAAACGTCAAGTAAAATGGTAAAAGTTACGAAAACTAACTGCTGTCGCCAAACAGCCCCGTAATGAGTACTTGTACACAATAGACTAAATTGGAATTATTGGGACGATCCGCAAGTAGCAAATCAGTATGGTCAGCCTATAGCTTTTATAGGAATTATCTCATGGCAACTCAATGGGCGAAAATTAGCACGAACGTATGAAATTAGATTATTTCGAAAAAGATCTAGCCTGCCAAGTATTTACTCACTATTATATATATTTCACTTATAATTTTTATTTCAAATATTAGGTATTTATGAAACACATTTTTATTATTATTATTTATTTAATTTTTCTTTGCTCTAGAAGTCAAATTTCGCACGCTATCTTAACCAACCATCTTTTCATGCACCAAACAAAAACAATAAAACAACTAATGTGAATCGGCAAGATTTCATAAAATCATTTTTCCAAATTCTTTTCAGACGATAGTTCGAAATAAAATGAAATCACTTCGTATCATTCAAACGTTATTTTCGTCAATAAATCCGTCTGTTCCATAGTGTGTCATAGAAAAATGCCAGCGAACAAGAACTAGAAAAAGGCGGGAAAAAATACACTGGAGAGAGTTCGATTTCGATAACGAAGTTAATGCCTAGCGACATACGATCAATGAGCAAAAATGTCGAAGTTTTCTTTCATTTCCCCTTTTTCGTGTCTCGCCCAACGGCGTTTGTCATGACACTTCGATCCCTGAGCTGAACTGTCGAAGCGAGCAGCATTCGATTTCCCTTGTCGAGTGATATTGCAGGCATAAAGTGATAAAGAAAGCTCTCCACGTAGGAAAGCGTATTCATGCCTCTGAAATGTACACTATATCCGCTCTCTATAGAAATGGAAGATGCCTCCGAATCGAAGAAATTCCTATGGATTCCGAAGAGGTACATTGAATAAATATTGAACGATTCGAAAAAATCCTTGTTTGATCTTAGAGTAAATATTTTCAAATGTGCACAATTGACATCATGTTTAATCGACTTAGATTCACTTCGTATTTAAAATGGAAGAAAATTTAATAGTTTTTAAAAGGAATATTATGTATAAATATTAAAAATTATTCTATAGGTACTGCGAAAATTTTAATGAGTGATTTTTCCAAAGAAAGTTTATCTTAAATAACATTAATGTAAGTTTGTGTTTAAAAAAAACTGCTTTATGAACAATTAATGGCAATGTTTATCAACTTTGGTATGTGAGATCTCAAAATTACCAAACTCGATTAACTAGAAAAAAGCTTTCGATTTTATAACTAAAAAATACAAAAATGCTTTTCGTTGCCTCTAGAAATGCAAATATATTGACGGCTGAATGCATTGCTCCGCATAACTGGAACGTGTAAGCCTTTCAACCATCCTAAATGCTTATCTGTTATAAAAATAATAATAGTGGATATATGATTACGAAAGATACTAATTGCATATTGATGTAATATAACTATTAATCTATTAAGGAATAAATGTCAATTTTTATAAATTATTAATATTTTTTTTTTGTCCCAAAACCTAAGCAATCGGCAATCCGTGATCCGTAAGCCGCATACATATTCAAATAATAGTTTCTTTTGGTTCCTACACAATTTAAGCATTTTCTAATCAATGTAATATATTTGAAAAATACTAAATTTATATTTTCCCAACAAAATATTTGTTATAAAAGTTTTTGCTATTGCTATATTTAAAACACACCTAATATTTTCATACGTTATTCCGATATGACATAACTCAACATAGTGGATTGAAAGATTACTTTAATTGTACATGTTAAAAAGTTTCAAATACCTGTCAACAATTTTGAAAACAGCACTAAATATTTTGCTTTGATATTTTTTACTTTATTTGCATATACTTAAATAAAAAGCTTCCTAAAATGTTTGCATTATCTTTTATTTACTTTTTACTTATTGAAAGTTTAACTTAACATGGTCTGTATGTTTTTTTTTTTTTTTTTTTTTTTTTTTTTTTTTTAAGAAAAAATTATTTTATTACGTACTCTACTATGAAGGTGATTTTAAAAATACCGGTAATCTCTGTATCTGAAAGCAATAAAATAATACACTTGAAATTTCTTGAATTAACGGATTAATTCAGGAAATGCAAGTATTTCAAAGATTTTTGTTATTTTAGCTTTTTAAAAAAATGCTACAATTGCGAATTTTTATTGTATACTTTTTTTAAGGATGAATAATAAAATTTGCTGTAAGAGAGTTTACTTTTCAAAAAATTTACGAAATTAAACTATGCGGTCTTCAACTACAAAAGACTGCTGTTTTAGCTTGTCTGAATGAAAAATTTTGAAACAATGCGACGCTTTGATAAAATATTACATTTGTTGACCATATAAACTCTTTCGAGGTAAGTTTGCATTACTTTATGTCTGAACCCGATGAAGAAATGTTGATGATTTTGTTTCACGTCCAAATGTTTCCTCTTTCTTTTGTTTAATTAACTTTTCCTTATGATATGTTGTACAATGTACATGCATATTCATTCCTGGTATAAACTTGAAATTTCAAGGTTACTTTTTTCTTTTGAATTACTCGCTATGTATTTGAATACCGTGCAGTCCTTGAATTTTATTGATGCAGTATCGAGTTGCAGTTTTTGCTTATATCCAGGCCTCTGAGCCGAAAGTTGTTTAATTTTTATAATTATGGCATATTTCTGTACTCCCAACTTCCATATAGCTGAAATTTCGCCTGACGTTTGTAACTGTGATTTTAAAAAATCTGTTGACTCAAATATCTGTATATACAACTGTAAATAATAACGTTTTTTTAAATATTTTCTGTAAGGACTTTTTAATTGAATTCAATTTAAATAGATTGCTGTTACTTACGAATATCTTAACTATTAGTGGGGGGGTTCAAAATATAACGATATGGGGACGTACGTGAATTAACCAACTTGCAGAAAGGTGGAGTTCATCCAACATGATGAGATCGTGACATAGAGAAAAGGGGGGGGGGGTGAATTAATCGCTTGCTAGACGTAACAATTTCACTTTTGTGGGGAAAGTTTATTAATTATTAATTTTTAATTTCAATTTTTTTTTTTAAATCAGCTTTACTTTCAATCATATGAATAGATCATTTAACCAAGAATCACATTAATAGAAATTAACCTACACTTTATTTCTATTTGAGAAAATTTCTCATCTATACAAACTACATAATATGAATCTACAAACTACATCAATATGCATTTTGTAAAACTTTAAAAACGAAGAGGGAAAAGAAGAAACGGTGAGATACAAATAATTAAATTAATTTTGAAGAGAATAAAAGGTGGCAATTACGTGACGTAACTGAAGGGGAAGGGATCTATCAAACCTGATTGAATGTGAAATGGGGAAAAAGGAGAAAAGATATAAAGTCCAAATTTTGTGTCACGTTATTTCTGTACTTCCCCTTAGAAAAAATTTTAGGAGTTCTATATAAGAATTCCCATGCAACCAAAAATTATTTGTATTACATTTTAATTTAAAAAAATATAATTAAAATTTTTATACAGCGTGTCCCTGTATAACCTGGCCGATCTTTATTTTCGACACCGTTGGTCCCAATACACATAGTCCCAGACACATAGTCCCAATTGAAGAAATGTTTTAAATCGTTAAAATATTTTTACTGAATAGTTTATAAGTTAGGAAAGAGGTTGGTATAAAAATTATGGATTGTAAATTTTTATATGGTCCTCAGTTCCCCCAACTTATATTTAGAAAAATGTTGCCCATGAAAAAACATTTCAAACAAAAAAAATTGAAATTTGTACAACCAATATTCATGGAGATATGAAAAATTGAATTTAGTGACTTATATCACTTTACTTCCGTGCTCATTAACATATTTTAAAGGCATGTGCACAGAAGGAAATACAGAGAAAAAGCAATTGCGTTCAAAAAATTATTCTGAAATCAAACGCATGAATTCAATCTATCAATATCTGTAGTAAATTGTGGGTGCTGAACTCGTTTGCAAGAGATGATAGATGTTATACTCCCTGAAACTAACAAAAATCTTTCGACTATGTTCGATCAAAGCAAAAATGAAATCTGTCGAGGCAGAACAAATGCACACTCTTGTGTTGAGCAGGGGTCGCATTCGCCCTAAAATTCCTTAAATTGCATTTCTCCCTTAAATTCCTAAAATTGTACTGAAATTTTTCGTTTATCCCTAAAATTTTAGAAATATCTTAAAATGTTTTCTTTAGTGGTAAAAAAAAAAATTCCAGAAAGGAAAAAAAATTCTCGACCCTTATGTGTACTGCGGGATTTGCAGGTTCCTATGCAAATTTTAGTGGCAGATTAGTGATTGGTAGGTAGAAAACTAATAATTAAGTTCACTTCAGAATAAAAGTAGCTAATACCAATACCAGATGTATTTAGCTATTTCGTCAATCTCGTTGTTAAAATTTACACTGCGGAATAATACGCAGAAATGTTACTTCTGTACTGCCAATGTAATCGAAATGGGCGAGAGGCTGCGAGACAATATGCAATTAAATTATTTCCAAATGGTATACATCCATCTAAAGATACGATTTTAAATATTGTAGAGCGTTTGCGAGAAACGGGCAGCATAGGAAGACGTCCTCGATCCGGATATTCAAAAGTGGTTGTCTCTGACTAAGAAATTTTGGGCTATGTTCTTGCTTTCCCTCAGTCTAGCGTCAGAGACATTAGTGAAGCATGTGGATACTCAAAATCCCATGTGTGGAGAGTCTTAAACCGACACGGTACACATCCTTATAGTCCGTGATTGGTGAAAGAGTTTTTGCCCGGGGATGAAAATACACGGCTTGATTTCTGGAATTTCATCATGAACAAGCTAGAATTGAATTCATCATTTGTGAAAGCCATTCTATTTTCTGATGAGTGTACGTCTTCAAGAACTGGGGTAGTAAATAGGCAAAATACACACTTTTGGCCCCTGCAAAATCCCCATGTAATCCGACCAAACAAGCATCAAGTGCGATGATCCGCTAACTTTTGGTGTGGCATATGGAAGGGAGCGTTAGTAGGGCCTTTCTTTTTTGCTGATACATTAACAGGTAAAAAGTATGCGAACCTGTTACAGGGACTTTTATCTGACTTTCTGAATGACCATGTCCTGTTAGCAGACCTTAAAAAGATGTGGTTTCAACAGGATGGTACACTGTCCCACAAGGCTGCTTCCTGCCTTGTGGGGTGGGTTTTAGGAGGCTATGAAGGTCCGGTAGATTGGCCTGACAGATCTTCAGATCTAAATCGTTTAGATTTCTTTCTTTGTGGATTTTTGAAAAGCAAGGTCTATGAAAAAGAATCGACCAGTCTATTAGATTTGCAGAATCGAATTTTATCCGTTGTCAAGTGTATTACGCCTGTAATGCCGAAAAATTTTGAAGATGAATTTGAATCACGTGTGCGTCTAGGTATTTTAGTCGAAGAAACACTTCGATTATATGTAATTAAGAAAGAGGTTATTTATCCTTTTTATTTTGTTCATTTCTATAACTTTTTATTTTTGTTTGTGTTAACAAAAAGCGCTGCTTTCTGATTATGTTAATATTTAAATTTACTTAATTAAAATTGTTTATAAGTTTGTTTGCTTTTTATTATGTGTTGTACAATTTGTAATTTTTTTTTTTTTTTTTTTTTTTTTCAAAGCAGTTTTTAGTCAAAAATTACAATGTTTTAGGCGATGAACAACAACTTGTTTGTCCTAGTCAAACTTGTCGTGTCAACTTGTCAAGCCTAGTCTAGAAGCTCGTTGTTATTCTTTTAGAAAGATATTTTCTCATTTCAATTTATGTACGGGCCCCCCAAACAGAGTTATAACTTTAAACTCCAATAACACCTTGGCTATTGGTCGAACAAATTTCGATTTTTTTTTTTCTTATGTTTTTTCATGAGCAAAATTTTTCTAAATATGAGTGGGGAGGGGGGGACTGGGGACCGTATAAAAATTTACAATCCATAATTTTTATACCAAAATCTTTATTGACTTAAAAGCAATTCAGTAAAAATATTTCTACGATTTTAAACATTTCTTCAATTGGGACTATGCATCTAGGACCAACGGTGTCAAAAATAAAGGTCAGCCAGGTTATACGGGGACACGCTGTGTATCATTACTGAAATGCATGTCTGTATATGCCATAGCTCTCCTATACATTTCCGATTGCATGAGGTATCTTAATAATTGAGAAGCACTGAAAATATATAATTTAACTAGGCATATGGTAACACTGAAAAAACAACATTGATACGTTTAATAATTAATTACGACGACGGTATAACCAAAAAAAAAAAAAAAAAAAAAAAAAAAGATGTTCTTTCTCAAACACAGCTGGAAATCGGGATAAGGTAAATATTTTAGTAAAGCTTCCAAAAGTCACAAAAAAAAACCAAAAAAAACTATATACTCTCTCACTAAGAAAACTGAACCGTGTCCCTTATGAATGCTTTATGTTTTCCGTACCTGATGCTTAATGCGAGAAGATTTTTATGGTTTCTCTTTCACCATTTCGTTTCAGAGAGATGTCTGAAGAGGATTCTGGAGCATACAGTAACCATGGAGATGAAGCCAACTTTAACACCCGTTATCAAAAATTCACAAATCAAGAGTACGACAGCATGTTGTTTGTAGATGCACGAAATGAATTCCGTTATGCATGGAAGAGTTTCTGAAGTGGAATCAGACCATAGATTAAGGTTTTCTATACTGTGACTTTTTTTCTTGCTCTCCTTCAGATAAAGAAAGAATGATATCTTGTTTCAATTTCTATTTAGATTGAATGTTTGCAATCGATGCGTACTTTAGTAGCAATTGTGCCATTGGTTTTCTTTAAATCCTCGGACTTCTTTTATAAATTAAGTTTTATTGAGATATCCAGTGTTGGTATATGAATAGAATGCAAATAGAAGGCAGAATAGGCTTCAAGTTTCAAAGTATTTTTGTGTACTTAAACACGTTTGAGTATTGTTTAATACCTTCGTAGAAAATTTACAACATGGAAGGTGTTATTATTGCTACATACCTTGATACATTTGATACAAAACTTTTTTAATTTCCGAGAAGTAGGTTGCATATATTGCTTAGTTATTCATAAATAAACGCAGTTTCCAATAAAAAAAAATTAAAGATAAAACATAGATACATAATCAATTGATTTAATGAAACAGAGATTTCAAACGTTGTTTAAGAAAAACTTGAGCTACTTTTTTTAATAATAAAGAAAAAAAAAATATTTCCACATGATGATTCAAAATTTTGTTTGTGAAAATTTTCAGTTTTGTTCAAAGATATTTTAATTCAGCCTATTTCAGTTTCTAAGCTTTATTATCGCAAGTTTAAATTGTGATTATTTGCATTAAATTTTCCTCACCGTGATGTCACACTAACAAAAAAAAAAAAAAAAAAAAAAAAAAAATGAGATATAAAATACCAAGTACAAATTAGACTTTTGTCATTCTCAGCTAATGTAGGATTTTTAAACAATGGAGAACAATACCAACGAAGCCACACGGGACATTTCCGAATCCCAAACCCTCACAACAATATCTGAATCGGGGACCAGTAGCCAGTTCATCCCTAACACACCAACACAGAAACACACATCATCCTCTTCCTCAAAAAGAAAGACCCCTCGATACCTCCGCAACGCTTCCATAAAACTACTCACTCATCCCGTGGACAGGAACATCGCATGGAGCTTCTTCCTGTCAATAATCTTTGCCGCCATATCTGTCCTCACCGGTTTTCCCACCGTCATCATGCTAATGTGGATCCTAGGCATGGCTTTAGGATTGAGGATCCTGTTTGCCAGATGCTGTGCTTACAGAAGGAGGTCCGCCGGAAGTCCTCAAGACGTCGAGGGACAGCAAGAGGAACATTCCTCCACCTGTCTTCGATCTGAGAACTTCGTCAGGCCTCCTGAATCTCTCTGGCTTCATGACTCTAGTTTCAACCTGCATATTTCTCATTGTCTTTTCTACCTCGATGCCGGATTGAACTGTTCGAAGCTTAAAGATGTGATCCGCATGAGAATTCTCAATAAGACCACTGAGTATGGTAAACGAGCTTTCCCTAGGTTCACCCAGAAGGTTGTATCCGTTTGCAGTGGCTACTGCTGGGTGGACGATGAAGATTTTTCACTCGAGAACCACATATATAATGAAAAACGCGACATCAAATCAAATGAGGAACTGCAGGAGCATATCAGCTCACTCATGTGCCAACCTCTTCCCATGTCAAGACCTTTGTGGGAGATCAGACTTATAAAAGACTTTGGTAGATCCAAAGACACAATTCTGCTAATCAGGATTCATCAGGCAGTAAGCGATGCCATCGCGCTGATCGTAATCTTGGGCAACTATCTGTCGGACAACCAGCAACTGTTGCGCTTGAAGTCGAGGTTCGGTTCTGCCACTTACTTCCTGAACTTGTTCCGTGCTTTGTTCGTGGCTCCCTTAACTTTCTTAGGCTGGTTGGTGTTCAGAAGAAGAGATTACAACTTTTTCAACAGAAGACATAAGCCCCAGAACAGAGCGGTGGCGTGGTCGCGCAACATTCGGTTTTCCAAGGTCCTCCGGATCAAACAGGTGATGCGGTGTAGCATGAACGATGTCTTTGTGTCAGCCACTTCAGGGGCTGTCAGAGCTTACTTCACAAAGCATGGGATTCGCAACCCTCCGAATGTGACGGTGAGTGTTTCTTTTGGAATCAAATGTTATGCTCTTTCTAATTACAAAGTATGACGTATGCTGTTTTCGATTACAGAATATGATGTTCTACTGTTTTGTTTATACAGAATATGATATTGTGCTGCTTTTGATTACAGAATGTGATTTTCGTTTGAAATTATATGATTTTGTGCAGATTTTCATTTCAAATTATATCTTTTTGAACTGATTTTCATTCCAGATTATATGAATATGTGTTCAGTTTTGGTGTCCAGAATCTTTTTAATGCTGATTTATTATACAAAATATGATGCTATACACATTTTCACTACAGTACCTGATTTAATGCAAATTTCTACTTCAGTATCTGATTTATTGTTAAATTCTATAACAGAATCTTATTTATTTTTCCTCTCCATTACACATTGTTATAACTTTTAGCTGCAACTCATTCCATGATTCAAGCATCATCCGATCACTGATCATAGGCGCAATAAATATCGCTTAGATGTCTAGATTAAATAAGTTCAAATCATGATAGAGAAATTCGCCAGAATGCCTTTGAACAAAAATTGCAACTTGCCTATCTTTTACAATGATCGATAAAGAACATCCACAATTATGCGTACAATTGCAACTGAAGCATGGTTTCGGTAGTGCAATGTAAGCTAAGATCAGTGTTTAATACGTGATCATGTAATGTATAAGTGTTGTGATAATGTCTTTATCTGTCTGAGTGTGGATAGCATTCAGTGGAAAATGTGCAGCATATGTTTCATTATGAAATATTTGCATTATTTTGTTAATTTATCAGATTACTTCGTTTTCTCTTTTAATTATTTAGGTATATTTAAGTAATATACAACAGATTTATTCCTAAATTGATCCCAATATAGGTATTAGTTATGCATATTTCTTTTCGTTTCCATGTAGCTTGGTGATCATTATTTTTGAGCCTAATTTAAAGTAATCATTTTTGTAACTCTTAGCATTCTCTAATATTTATATTTTAATAAACAATCCTGCAAAACAATAAGCAATCTGCAAAACAATACATTTGAGTCATTGTAAGATATTAAAACTTCCATAAATTTGCAACTCCATTCTGAAATATTCAATAAGAGTTCACACTTATTTGGTCAAATAATTGATTTTTACCGGGAAAATAAGAGTTTTCTTACCTTTAAATTGGATATGAAGAATTTCTGGAAGAATTCCTTGAACAATACCGATCTACTTTAAAAAGAATTTTTATAATTTTGCTCATTCTTTCACAAGCAGGGTTTCGCTCGTGCGAAGGAAAAGTTCGCATTTGATCAGAATAGTTTATTTATTAGCATGTGAAAAAAAAGAAAAAAAAAAGCAGAAAGGGGAATCTATTCAGTATAACATTAAATGCTCAAATTCCTATTTCAGCACGACTCGCTTGGATGACGACTTAATGGATTTTCTTAGCGTCCGTTATTGGAATTCAAATGAGTGAGGCGGAATATTAAATTCCTTGATATGAAATCTTAGAGTACGTGGTTGATTTGTAATGTAAGTTATACATTGTTATGGTTAAGTAAAAGTAAAAGGAATTTAAAGAAGCGATAGATCCTCAGTGTTATTTAAATGTCTTTAGATCTTTCTTATACACATTATTTTAAAATTTAATCTTCACTATAAAATAGCAGAGATTGTTACAGTTAAATACTTTATTAAACGTTTACATTGAAGGACATGTAAATTATGTTTGTTTTTACATCTCCTAACCACTATCTAGAAGGGCTGAAGGCAGGAAGGAGGGACCGACGGTACAATTACCCCCCCCCCCCTTCCCCACACACACACATACACACACACAATTACGTGAAATCTTGTTCCTTCACTTTCCCCTTCTTTTCTTGTGTTATTTGTAATATGTATTTACATTAAAAATCATTCAGGTCATAAATGTAATATTAGTTTGAGTCTCTAGATTCTAAAAAAAATACAACTCCAAAAATCTGCTTTATATTCTTACAAAACCGTAAAATAAATCTTCCACCCCATCCCGCACGAAAAAAATTCCTGGCTACAGATTTGCGTGATTAGATTTAGCAACACGAAAACACGTTAGAATAAATCTCTTTTTGTTTCGATTTGTGACCAGATGCGGGTATTGATTACTAAATAACAACTAAACTACTAAATAAGGAAAAAAATCTACTCTTGAACTAAATTGTAACCTATTTCGTCTTTCTCTTATCTAAACTGGTAAGAGGGGATGTCACTCTATTCGGCGATCATCGATCTAATAGTTCTTTTTTTTTTTTTTTTTTTTTTTTTTTAAGCTAGTTTGTAAAAACTTTTTTAAATGTAATAAAAAAAAATACAAGTGTACTAAAAACAATTATTTTTCCATCAAATTTTTTGAATGGTCTCTCTTTCCTTTTGTTGCACCTGCCCAGAAAAAACACTGATGCTTTACGATTGGATGCTGGCAGTGGTGGATCAGAATAGGCAGCGTTTGGCTAACATTAGCAAAATGTAGGCCCGTTTCTGGATTGCCATCAGTATTCTGTTTATTTGCGGTCATACGTCAACGAACCAGCAGTGAGGTGCCAGCCATAAATCATTAATATGCTTGCCCGCAACAGATTGGCAGATATTCCATTTGCGCATGCGCGAACTACGCTTGTTTATGTACTCCATGTTGAACCGTTGAAGGAGAACGTATCGATGTATCGATACCGAGTGAAATTAAGTTATGAGGGAAGAGAAAAGGATTAATAATATTCTCTTTGTATATGTTTTTGAAGCCTAGTAGCGAAGTTATTAACTGACACGCTACAGGTCCTGGGTTCGGTGACCGGACCGGGCAAGGTTGACTCAGTCTTTCATTCCCTAAGAAAATCGATTTAATGAGAACCAAGTATGCACGGAGCTGTTACGCCACTGAGTTTAGTTTTTGTTTCGGTTTTCAATTGATCTTTACGAAATGTTAGTTTTTAAGAGAAAACACTTTCTCTTCGTTGTTAGTTTTGTTTTTATTTTATCTAATACACTACAGTTAGCAACGCTATATGAATAAGGCTAGCTTCAATTAAACCAGTCCTGGTTGGCTAGTGACAAGCCAATTTTTCTAGAAAGCCGGTTGTAATGT
The DNA here is from genome assembly GCA_963978545.1 of Linyphia triangularis. Taxonomy (NCBI): domain Eukaryota; kingdom Metazoa; phylum Arthropoda; class Arachnida; order Araneae; family Linyphiidae; genus Linyphia; species Linyphia triangularis. The sequence continues at coordinate 20,821,492 of OZ021725.1, forward strand.
AACTCTTTAAATGATGCTGCCAACAGCAGTTAAATAACTGCTGGTCCTAGTGTAGGCCAGACGGTCACTTTTAAGCACTGAAAAGCAAAGGCCATCCGCCTATGGCCCAGTAGTTCAGGTGATGGCCTCAGTCAGTCACCCATTGCTGGCCCAGCTTATTTATTTTTACTAGGTGGTGTAAATATTCATACTTTTTAATCAGTACTTCTGATGATATTGTGGCACAACAAATTAAGCATTAGGTCTTTGGTCCAGGGACAGACTGATATTCCACCTTAAGGGTGTACGTTCTTAATTGGATATCTTAAACTATTGTAAAAAATTTCTTCTATTCTCGTAATTATGAATTGAAAGTATTTTTGATGTTCAACTTTAAATCTTAGATCATTAAATGAATTGACTAGAAAAGTTTGTTGTAGGTATACTTAATAAATGTTAATATATTCTACATTCGTTGCGAACACTAGACCAACTGCAAAAATTTCCAAAGAAAATAAACACTTAAGTAACAAGCTTATAAAATTATATTAAATTCAGTTTTAATTTTCAAAAAAATTACAAATCGTACTCGAAATTAGTTTGCTGAAATAGTATAACTCTCTTTAACAAATAACTTTAATCTTCACCGAAAATACTAAATTTATCTTAATAATTAGAAAGACATTTTTCATGCAATATTTATATCATTTTTCCTTCAATTTTTAATGAGTTCTACTATAAAACGAATTTCATTATTTATTTCATATTTATGCTATGTTCTAAATATTAAGTCTTACAAAAGTTTTGATATTTTTTCCACTATTCACTGAATAACAATTAAAACTCATAAGAATATTTAGTTTTTTATTAAAATCGTGTTTGATTAAGTAGTCTGCTTAGATGTAATGACAAATGTTTCATCGTTCGTTTCTTCTATGTATAATTTCTAATCATATAAAGACAATATTTTTAAAAAATATTTAATCAAGCCCAAAAACGTTAGACAAATCCTTTCAAGATTATTTAAAATATATATATTTATTAGTATTCCGAATACCTATAATTTTCCAATCTTTTCAGAAAATTCATTTAGTTTTAGATATTTTCTTTTGTAACGAAATAATTGCAAGTTATTAGATTTTTATTTTAGACAAAAAATATCACGAAACCAGATTGAAAATATATATATGAAAGTGATATTTTTATATATATATGAAATATATATATATATATATATATATATATATATATATATATATATATATATATATATATATATATATATATATATATATATATATATATATATATATATATATATATATATATATATATATATATATATATATATATATATATATATATATATATATATATATATATATATATATATATATATATATATATATATATATAATTGTTTTGTGAGAAAGATACAATTAATTTCTAAGAATTTTTTTTAAAAGCACTGTATTAAAATAGTCGAACACTGGGACTTTTTACTTATGTGTGGAAAAGTTTTGATTTGATTAGAAAGTGAAAATAAATCTATGCATGACGACATCCTAGAATATATCTCTTTAGATATGTGATCACCACGGCTATGGAAGTTTAAGATTTACTGAAAATACAAATTTATTTTTAGTGGTGCATTTTGATTGATGTCGTGCATAAGCACCATTGTATGATTTAGTTGTTTCAGTTTGTTTAAAATCATGTTTGCATGAATTGTACCATATTCATTCCGACGTCCTTTTAAGAGTGTCCAACAAGAAAAAAAAAAGTAAACGCTTGTGGTTGGAGGAAACTTATAATTATTTTTAAAGCTGTGTTATGATTGGCTACGGGAATTAAAGTTAGTTTGCTAAAAAATACAACCTCACTCCAAAAGCTGAAATGCTTTGTCAGTTTAAAAATATCTTTAGAAGCCTATTAATTCAATTTGCGTTAATTCATTGATTCTGTCTAGAAACCCTTTTTAAATACCAGTTAAAATAATAACATTAAATAATATATTTAAAACCTCAACTACTTTAACAACACTAGCAATACAATCTGGATGCAAATTTATAACACAAAAAGACTGACACATTTTTTGAATATAACTGATGAAAAATAAAACAGATTAATTAACAAACAGCAGGTATTTAATATTCATCATGAAACACATGATTTCCTATTCATAGAGCATTTTTTTTTAAATATTAATTGGGCTTCAACCGTAAACTTCGAAAAATACTTTTTCGAAATATTTTAAGTAAAATAATGTTTAACTTAATTTCTCCGCATATTTGTTTCATATTTCGAACTTTAAAAAGTAAAATAATAAAGTTCCAAAAGAAATGCTTTTAAATTCCTTATTAATAAAGTCTCGACAGTTAATCAAATCTTGGCACCGCTCAAAAAGATACTGAGCTTCGTAATTAGTTAATTAAACAATTATGTTAGAAATAAATTAAGAAAAATGCGAAGCATTCTTTTAAATATTCATCTTTTTCCCATGTATGAGTTAGCTACAAAAGAAATGGAACAAATCATTAGAAAGTGTCCATTAATTTTGCGAAACTGACAATTCTTTCCAATAAAGCAAAAACGCAAATTCGATTTCCTTAAGATTATTATCGTCTGCCCTAATTAGAAAACGAAACGCAAATTGAATTAACAGGCTTCTAAAGATATTTTTAAACTGACAATTTGTATTCGTATGGCAATGTTTAGAAAGACAATCACGTACGGAAATCATTTGGTTGTAAGCATGTCAGCTACAGTTATAATTGAATTTATATTAAACCATTTTACAGTGTCCTGTAGCTGAAATTTACTTTACTTGAGCCCGGGAGACACTGTTTCGTTGGCACTTGCACTTTGACTTTTAAGATAAAATGTGCTCTTTCGAATGCGTAAGATGAAACAATCAAAGGATTGACTTCTTTTTTCCCTCTCTGTGTACCTCACAAACAATTTTATTTGAAATGATTTGAAATGTCAAAATGCCATGGGTGACTTAGATTGTGTTTTTTGTTTTGAAAAATGTAATTTGATTTTTTTCCCTCCATTTAGACTGAGATAAACTTATTATAACCATTGCATTTCGTCGGGCTTGTGAAATGTCTTTTACGCAATAGGATTATCTAATGCAAATAAACTGTTTTTTATTTTGAAAAGAATTTAAGTAATGTTTTAGAATTATTATAATAATAACAGTAAAATTTTAGAAAGGGATTTTGAATATAATTATGGAATAATATCAATGCGATGTTTATGGAAAAGAAACATAATTTAAAAAAAAAAATAATAATTTCGTTTATTTATTCTTACCATGACCACCTCAAACATTTGTATGAGACCTTATCATTGTACAAATTAGTAATAATTTCAACAACATTAAAATAAGTTATAGGAAAAATCGAGTAACTGTGTAACACCTTTTTAATTCATTGAAGAGCTTTCTATTCAAAACTTTTTTAAGTTCCCTTCGTTTTGTTTTCACAACTTTTTCGGAAAGAAAAATTATTTTTTAATTTATGTTCTTTATCACGATAAAGACGCATAAGAAAAGTGCAAAAACGTTCATTGATAATTCTATCAATAAACTACTTATATAATTCTGGAATTACTACTTACTGAAGTTTTTAAAATTAAATTGATGATTTTTTTTTTCTTTTAAAGTCCAGGCTAGAAGTTTGGATACTTTTATTTTTCACTACTGCAATTTCATATTGAGATTTAACCAGCGGTGAAAATGTTATAAAACATTTTTAAAAAATCGAAGGCATAGTTTCTTTGAAAAATATCGTTTGAATAAGCTAGAAACTTTTTTTTCAATTATTCTATATGCATACATGGTAATTAAAACGACTGTATTCTACATTTAGCATTTTTACGCGTTTTAGAACATAACGAGCTCAAAATAGTGGTTCATAAAAAATGTCTATATTGGCCTGTCTATAGTCAGAATAACTTTCAAATGTATTGACGTACGATTCTCAACTTTTGTGTTTTAGTGATGATCATGGGACTTGTCATTAAGGTTTTCGTCAAAATACCGCATGCTCAAAAAATAGCGGCCATTGAAAAATAATATTTTAAAGCAACTGCCATAACCCGACCCTCACGACTTACGTAGAAATTGCTTTGTCAATGCTTTTTCAGATTTTCTAAATATCCCCACCCCGAAATTTCTGTAAACATTCTATAAAGTCATAAAAAGTTGTAAGCAATTATTATCTTTAACTCAGAATTATGTTCTCTAGAGCAATGAAATCCATGTCAGATTTAAATACAGTAATGTGGAAGGTATAATATGATTGAAAGTTGTGCTATGCTCCACACCTTTAGTTTTTCTCATTTTTTAAACTTTCTGCAAGATATATTTTTGCTTAAGCTTTTTGAGTTAAGTACACAAAAATATAACTTTAAATAAAATTTGCAGGATACGTTGTTGTTCGTTGCACACCAGGGTTGGCATGGTTTAGGTTATTTTCTCAATTTTTTTTTTTTTTTAAGAATAATTTGAAATTTTATTTCTATTTACTTACAATTAGATTTTTCAAATAATTTGATGATGTAAATAACTTATTTTTTTAACCAAAAGATTTCCCTTTCAAATACATCTTTTTCAAAAGGAATATATTGAAAATGTAATAGTTATAGAATGATGCAAATGCAATAAAATGATGTAAAAAAGTTTTCTGCTATTATATTGAAGGAAGTTTAAGTAATTCTTACTGCAAAAACAGTTACTGCGATCATGAAAGAATTGTTTCTTTTTTTGGAGCTGTAGAATGTTGTATATCAGACAGGGTTTAAAAAAAGCAGCAAATTTTTTTTTTTTTTTTTTTTTTTTTCTTTTCAAAGTTTTAATTGGAATAAAGAAATAAGAATTTAGTTTTCTCTCTATTTTTTAAGAAAATAATTCGCCAAATGAAATATCTACATTCTTGGTACTATAACATGATTGAATAATGTTTTTGTAAATGAAAAATTATACGAATACTATAAATAGATTAAGCTTTAATCTACTTTTAAATAAATTTGGCAATTAAAAACTATTGAACATTAAGTTTTTATATTAATCTAATACATGTATAAATGTTTTATAATTTTTCCAAATTATTAAACTGAAATTATAGTCTGCATTTTAAATTTATTTCTAAAATAAAAGTTTTGTGTTTTAACAATTTATTTCTAAATCTTAAAAATATCATTTTGAAAAATTTAAAAGCAATATTCCAACATTTAATTTAAGGAACAATTTAATTATTGAACAATTTAAGAGCAATACTCCAGAACAATTTAAGAACAATTAAGAGTAATATTCCATGTATTATGTAGTAAACATTTACCATTGTATTATACTGTATACATTGAATTTAAACAAATAGTATCTCAAAATAAAATATTAAAATTATGATTTGAATGTACAGTAACAATTTTTTATTTATTTAGTGTAAATTATTTTCAGTAGGTACATTAATAGTTATTTGAACATTAATTATTCTAGCTAATGTAAAATTTCATTTATAAATATGTATCCAAGTAATTAAAAAGGATTTTAAAAAGGAGAGAGAGAGAGAGAGAGAGAGAGAGAGAAAGGGTTTAAACCACAAAAAAAAAAAAAAAGAACGTTTTATTTGGAGTTTTTCCAAACCCTGATTTTCTAAAGCCTATTGAGTTTTGAAAATAATAAAAAATAGTAAATCTCAATTACCTATATGTTAACATAAGTAATAAAAATATTGCATTTGGTCAATACTTTTTTTTTTTTATTATTATTTTTTATTTTATTTTTTTATTTTTTAATTTTTGCACGTTTGAGAACATGCTCAAAAGTAAGAAAGTAGTATAGCAAAAATATCCGTGTGCCTTTGGACCGCTTAACTACCGAACGTATTAACCTACAATGTTCAATTTTTGTATACGGGTTAGTGGTGGTCATGGAATCTGTCATTAAAGTTTTCGTCAAAATTGATCAATAGCATAAGGTAGCTGCAATTGAAAAATTTATTGTTTTTCCGCAGTTACCAAAAAAACACTGACGATTTTGATCAAAATAACAGTAGAAATGCCTTTTAAGGTGCTTCAAACAACCACACCTCCAAAATTTCCATAGAAATGTGATAAACGGAAAAAAGCTGAAAAACGAATGTCTGTAACACAGAGCTCTCTTTCCTTGAGCATCATCCATCAACGAATATTTATTCTCTGTTTCATTTACAAGCCAAGATAATGTAATATTTATAAAAAAGCATATCGCCAATTTTGCCATTTTGGCGGGAGGAGTTTGGCCAACGAAATAGTTATAGCCAAAAAAATATCGCCAAACTGGACATTTTTTTTTTTTTTTTTTTTTTTTAAATTAAGGAACACATGAAAATGAAAAAAGTAAGTTAAACCAATTCATGTCAAATTTAAATGCAGTGCCCTGGTATTAAATGTAATTGAAAGTCTTGCGATGCTCTACACGCCTAGTTTTTAAGAAAATAAACATATTTTTGCATTCTTTTTTTTTTTTTTTCTAAAGTCGAAAGAAATCTCTTCTCACATGTAGATATAGTAACAAAAGAAAACTTGCGCTGCTAGTTTATTTTGAAAAAATCATATGAAGCTCAAATGATAAAAAGATTTTTTTTTTCTTCTTTTTTTTTTTTTTTCGAAACTCCGCAGCCTTAAAGTAAAAAAATGTTTACATATAAAATTTTCCAATTCGAACATTTTCACACCCAAAGGTCCAAGATTTATGTTAATATATTTCAGACTTTTAAATTTATTCCATTCTATTCAAACTTGGACGCAGGCCTCGTTGTGTGTGTTTTTTATTAGAATGTTTATTTCGTTTATTTAACTTTACCATGGCCACCTCAAACATACGTGCCACCTTGCCATTGTATAAATTTGTAACAATTTCAGATATTTCTTCTTTTAAATCTGAATCTTCGTAGAAAGCGTCTGATGTGTAAAAAGTTAATTTTACGGTATATTCTTAAAGGAGTTCCAAAGTATGAATTGAATAAAAGGTACATCCCGCTGTTAATAGATAAAAGCAATAGAGCATTCTATAAATTGCAACGATTAAAATAATGATGTAAAACATGAGTAAAAGGGGAATTATTTAATAAGGTGAGTTTTAAGGTAATTAGATAATTCACTTTTTTCTCAAAAAGTAAGAGTTTTTCATCGTAGGTAATCACCTGAAAAATTAAGATGAATAAATATGGTGGCGTGATTTTTTGAGAGACAGACTATATCGATTCTAGTTGGCCTAGAAGATGTACAAACATTTAAGTTTTAATGCTCGTCACTTTACTATTTAGATAAGGTACAACTAACTTAGTATGTCAAGGGTTTAATAAATACAAATCCTATTAGTTGTTCGACGTAATTCTTTTTTAAATGTTAAGTATTTCTTTCATATATCTAAATGTGCGAAAAAGTATGTCAGTTTGTTTTAGTTACATTTCTTTTAAAATAAGAAAATAGAGTATAAATGAGTAATACTGTATAAATGAAGTGGACAATGCCTTACGTAAAACAATCGCTGATTGTTTGAAATGCTCATTTTGCCCTAGAAATAACTGTAAGTTTATGTACCTTCCTCGAACAACATTCTGATTTTTTTTTATTTTTTTTTTGGGGGGGGGGGGGGTATATAGAGAAATTCTAGTAGATTATGACTATGAGGTTTTATATTAATGTATTTATAATTTGTTCAAATGCCTTTTATGCATTGTTTTTCTGAAATTTAGTATTTTAGTAGAAATTTAGTCAAATGCCTTTTATGCATTGTTTTAGAAATTTGTAGTAGTCTGAAATTTTGTGAAATTTAGTACTAAATTTAGTAGTTTAGTTTAGTTTTAGTGAAATTTAGTACTAATTTTTTTCTAAAAAAATTCAATAAAAATAGTAGAAAATTAAGATGACAATTTAATTTAGTTTTAATTTAACCTTAAAAATTGAAAAATTCTTAAGATATTTTAGGTTTAATTAAAAAAAATTAGTCAAAAATTATATATCAAAGACTTGTATTAATGAAGGTTAAGTTTTTGCTAACATTTTATCAAACATATGCGCAGCGCAAAAATTTCAAGATAACTTTAAATAAATTACAGAGTCTATAATTTTGGATACGACTAGCCCCTGTCCCTTCTCCTTCAATCCTTTTTTTTCCTTAATCCAAAAAGAGCTTTCATAACTCTGAAATTTTTTTAGCATTGGCTGTTTTTATTTAAAACTTCAGATATAATGCCTGATACAAATCTAAGCTCCCATTGGAAATTAAATAACAAACGCAATCCTATATTTAAGACAGCAAATATTGAAAACTATAGCAATGGGTGAACAGGAGAACCCATTTTTACTAGTTTATCATCGCTTCCAGGGTTACACCCAAATCATCAAACACTCTACAGTCATTAGATGAATGATTGATGAGGTTCCCAAAAACATGGTAACCTAACTTCGCCACACCCAACGCACAAAAGGGTATTTCCCAAATAATGATGGCTACTGCCATGTTATATCCTCCCTTAGTGTCCAATGCTCAATCATCGGGATCTTGTAGATATATTTACTTGGAAATAAACACTTGTTTGGATACTTTTGAAAGAGGAATCGTAAGCAATGTATTCGATCATTGTGTGGATCGTATTGAGTTGGATCATTATGTGGCATCTATTTTTGTATATTAATAGGCAAGTCGTTTTATTTTGTAAACGACTCAATTAATTTTTATGATTAAGAAGTAATTTGAAAGAGATTGAACTGAAGACTTACCAAAACGTTTTAAAACTGAAAAAAATATAATTTATTAATTAGTTGAATTCCAATATTTTTCAACATTGCGCTATCGAACAATGATTTTCGATAATCTGAGTGGCAACAGTGTGTTGTTTACATTTGTGGTAATTTTATAAACTGCGTTTTTAGATGAGATTAATAACTCTTTTATTTAGTTTCAACTCAGGAATAATGAGATAAAGCAGCCAGTAGGCGAGCAAAAATCTCATATCACCCAATCAATCATTTATTTAAAATCGAAGTATTTCGAATTTTGCTTTTAAAAATAATTCTTATCCATACTTGGATATTGATTGCCATTTGGTTTTACATTCTAATGTAGGTTTTATATTGTTGCCAATATCATCTTTGGCAATTCATTCCTCATCTTCATGGTATTTGGGCATTTTAATTGCATTTTAAAGGTTTGTTAAAGAAATAATTTTGAGCAAAGTAACAGAATACTCCATCGATTTTTGAATTCCTAAAAGAGGAGCTTTGCTAAAAGGTAGTTTGTGAAGTGATACTCCTGCTATTTCAATTACATTTCTTACAACAGTAAAAAAAAAATATTTTTGTTAGGAACTGATGTAGACTATATTTGCGCTTACGATAACAATTTTCACTGATTGGGAATTGAAAAGGTAGTAAATGACATCATGGTACTTGCATATTTTCAACCGACCATACAGAATTTTTTTTTACTATTTTTTTTAACTCAGTACAAGTTCCGAACCGTGTAGAAATGCAATTTCTATTTCTATTTTCTCTATAATTTTTATGTCGATTTTGTTTTTACTGAATACAATATTTTTCTTGCCTTGTATTAACATAGAAGTAATTGAAAGTAAAAATTAAATTTTGGATATTGAATCACTATAAAATAGCATTTTATTGGAACATACCAATATATCCATAATTTATATACTTTTTCCAAATGAACGTAGATGAATGATTATATTAAACAATTTCAGAGAGAAATAATTTTCGTAATGCAATAATTTCGGCTCTTGGATGGAAGCTTGAAAAGGACCCTAATAAATTATGAATCAAGTCCCTTTGCGCCTAATTCATCTCAAGTTTCGTAACATCTTCTCCAGAAATAAGGTACAGGAATTTCGTCTTGGGGTTAGACAGCTCTTTAAAATAAGAACTTGATATTGCGGGAAAACTTTCACCCTATGAATTATTAATCTCCCCATACAGTTGAATTCAATCTATGAATAATGTTCATAATAGAGTCTCTTCCGAACTATCCAGCTAGAACGTTCTTAAAGTTTAAAATCTAATTCACTCAAACCGTTGCCGTTGGGAACTGAAGTAATAAACATCGAAATGGCTTGGAAAATAAATTTTAGAGTTAGGAGTCTATTTTGTCTAGGGAAAGGAAATGCTTCTTGTTTATTTCTGCTTACTTTCTTTTTTTCTTGTAAAATGTGTTCCTTTTCTGTTTAATGAAATCTGTTAAGTTTCCTAAAATAAGATAGTTATCGTTGAAAGGAAGTGAATGTTTTCAATGACTTGGAAGTCTCAAACTAAACTAATTTAAGTGGAATCAAATCTTTATCGCCTGTCCGATTCACAGGCTTAGTACTTAAATTTTAGTGAATCGCAAATACTAAGTTTATAAATTGAACAAATGGTCTGTCTTAAACAAGATAATTTTATTGACGATGAAAGTTGTTTAACAACATTTCATATTTGGTTTAACAAAATTTTCGATCAATGATACTTTTTTAATTTGGTCCGGCAGTTCCATAGAATCCCATATTAAACTCTACAAGTTTAGGAACACTTTCCTCTAAAACCAAATATCAAACATGCATGAAATTTTAACCACGCATTATTTGAATATATAAAAGCATTTTAACACAAGAAAAATTTCAAAAAATTGAAATAAATATATTTATTTTAAAAATGTGCTAAAAAAAGTTCATAAATCCCCAACATGAAATACTTTTATAAAAAAAAAAAAAAAAAAGTCATACTTTCTTTATTTCTTTCATCGAAGTACTTAAATGTATCTTAAATGTTTGCCTTAAAAAATCAGATTTTTATCTTGAAAGGTTTTGGAGGGAAATATTTCTAAAGATGAAATAAATGTATTTTGAGACAAGGAAAAAGTTACAATTTTGATTTTTCTACCTTTTTGAAACTTTAGTGCCCTCCAGTCAAACAGGAAGGTTTGTCTATTCACTCTGCTGCAGCAAATGTATCTCCCAACCTTTTCTTTGTTTAATATTCTCAATGTTCTGTTTTCTTTTTGCAGTTCGATGTGTTTGCTTTGAGCAATTTTCTGTCAACGATCTTCAAGAGTTTGGAAGCAAACATACAACTTTCACTTGACTCGATGCTACGTTGCCGCAAAACTACACATTTCGAAATTTTAATTCAAAATATCTGTAAAATAAAAGTATTCGGCAAAGTACGATCAATTCTCCAAATTAGGAAAAAGAATAAATCTATTAGTCGCCATGTCAAACATACAAAGTCATGAATAAAATGGTTTCCATCTGTTGACGAAATGCTTTATTATATTTTTACTTTCAGTTTCACATGTATTAACATAGAGTATTAAAAATATTGTATTCGATAAAAAAAGATCGATTTTTATAAAATGTCTGTATGTTTGTGGTCAGTATAAGTCTCAAATGGATTGGCTTACGATGTTCAACTTTTGTATACGGATAAGCCATTGGACCTATCATTAAGGTTTTCGTCAATATTACGCATGTGCATACGGCAGCTGCCATTAAAAAAATTAAGTTCCTAAAAATTCATGTTTTATAACTAAACAATTTCCAAAAACAGCTCTAACGGTTTTATTCAAAATTGCAACAGTAATGAATTTTTAACGTGTTCTCCACCAAAATTCCAAATAAAAACACAAAGGTTGAAAAAGATGAAAACCAAAATACTTTAAGGCAGAGTTTCCCTCTCTTGAGCTTTGCCCAATGCCCTCAATGACTACCTCTAGTGTTTCACTCGACCAAATGGATAATGTAATAATTATCAAAAAACATATCGTCATTTTGTCCCCCCTCCTTTTTTTTTTTTTTTTTTTTTTTTTTTGGTTACTGTAATAGTTATCTCAAAACGTATCACCAAACTGGTCATTTTTTTAATTAAATTAATAAGATCATTAAAACGAAAACAGCAAATTACACCAATTTTTTTATCTAGTGACCATTGTTGTAGTACAATTGAAAGTTGTGCGATGTCCCACATCCCTTGTTTATTTGCTTAGTAACAGGGGTTTTCACGAAATTTCTATTAGACCTTTGTACCTTATTACTCTTGAATAAATTTAATTGTAATTTAACTTTCATAACATCCTATCATAATAATATACTATATAATAATGATGTAGTTGGTGCTACTTTACAAATAAGGAAAAATAAACATAATGCTGCAATATTTCTACGAACGAGTTATTTAGTTGTCAGAGTTGTCAGTGTCTGCGGACTACATTTTCATTTAGTTCTCGTTATTCTTTGTTTATTCGTTGAATACATACCAGTAAATCCGTTTTGTTATTGCTTATATTTCTACCAATTTAACATAAATACTTCTTCCTCCCACACAAAAACGAAATTTATTATTATAGGACTGAATTTTTATTCTCAATCTGCGAATAATCTTATTCAATCAAGCCGAAAGCTGCAAAAAAGTAATTGCGTTTGCTGTATTTTTTTTTTTTTTTTTTTTTATTTTTTTTTTTAAACTTCTAATATTATTAAAGTTTATTTTGTAGATATAATATTATATAAAAGATTTCTTATCAGACTTTTCTTTTTTAAAAGAAGCTTGAAAAATATTTATAACAAAAGATAATTGGCATTTTTAGAGGAAATGAAAAGAAATAAATTCTCAAAACGAGAATTTCTTATTTCTATAATTTTGAAAGAATTTCTTAAAGGCATCTTAATACACCAGTTTCTTAGTAGTAATGTGTGTGTGTTGTTGTTTTTTTTCCCCTCTTTTTTTTTTTTCTTCTTTAAAAGAAAAATTATTTCTTAAACAATTGTTATTGCCATCTCCTGAACATTATTTTTATTGCTATAACTACATAAAAAGTGATGACGTAGAAAAAATGACTTTTCTTTGTAACCGTTAACATAATTATATTTGCATGTTTATCAAATAAAAACGATATTTACTTTCTTGGAAATTTTCCATAAACTAAGCAAACGTCAATCCGAAAGCTACCGCTAAAAAAATTATTAGAAAGAACTGCATTATAATTTCAACTTCTTATAAATTAATAGAAGTCTAGAGAATATAAGTTTCTTAGAAAATAAAGAGCCTTCAGTCAAAGATAAGAAACTCTTCTTAACTTTGGCATGTTTTTATTAATCTTCAACCAAACACCTTACGAAGCTTAATTATACTAAATACTTTTTAGTACCCGTCAATATTTGATATGGGTTGAGTAATTAGTTTTTTTGTCTACAACATCAAAGTTTTCAAAAGAACTCCAAACAATGAATTAAAAATATGTTTTGATATAAGTTGTGAAATAAGCGGTTTGTGGTGCCCAAGTTACCGGTAATTTCAAGGACTTTGAGAGTGATTGATTGCTTAATCTGCAGTCAATGTATTCGACTTATAATTGTGATGTAGGCAGTCTTATTGATTGTGATGTAAACTTCTAAAAATATTAGATATACAAGATGCGCTTATATGTTTCCTAAACTCATAACTTTTGATAAAAATTCTTACATTTTAGGAAAGTACAATTAAAGTAAGGATGTGGAACATCGCACAACTTTTAATTACAATGATTTACTGATCACTGTGTTTAAATTTGACATGGAGTGGTGTAATTTACCGTCTTCGCTTTTATATTTTCATTAATATAAAATTTATCATATTGGCCGAAAAATAAACAACACCAAATTCTCAAAATTGGCGATAACTTTAACATTATTCTTTGGCGTAAAAGAAATGAAGGAGAAACAGTCTCTGATGAGGGACTCAACACAGAACTCCGTGGGGCATGGTGGAAGATAACTCTATGTTAAAGACATTCTTATTTTTCAACTTTTTAAGCCTTTATCGAATTTTTAAGTCAATTTTGGAGATAAGAATGTTTAAAATACTTTAAAAGATGTAAATGCAACAAATTTGATCCAAATTGGTAGAACAGTTTTCTGGTAATTGCTTGAAAACAATTTTTTCAATTCCTACCTTATGTGCATAAAAAAAAATCATTTTTTCTCCCCCGTTTTATTGAATGTAATACTTTTGGTCTGGTGAATTTTCGTGTACAACAACTAAGCAGAGATCAACATCCTAATGCAATATGCTAGATATTTACAAATACAATTTTTAAGACCAACAACAAGGTTGGACCTGGAGCCTGTTTCTGCTCCCTTCTGGTGTAGGATTCTAACCATTTTCTGAAATTGTTTTAGCCAAAGTTGAATAGAATTATCTGCAGTTGGATTCTTCTTGTAGGTACTCATCAAGCTACTTTGTGAAGTCGTGACAGAAATTGTTTCGAAGAACAACGATACGAACATTGCGATTAACCCACTTTAAGGGGTGGAAAAGGAGTTAGTTAAACGTTCCAAACAAAAGATATTCGAACATCCCACTGCCAATTGGTCACTGCTCTGAAAATTAGTACAAATGTCAACAAAGATAAATATAGAAAAACCCATTTTAAGGGTTGGAAAGGGGTTAAACGTTTCAAACAAGGGATATTCGAATATCCCACTTACCATTTGGTCACAACTCTGAAAATTGGTACAAATATCAACAATGGCAAACATAGAAAAGTAAGCTATTTCGATCTTGGTTAACCCACTTTAAGGGGTCTAAAAGGGGTTAAACACTCTAAACGAAGGATATTCGAATGTCCCACTTCCCATTTGGTCATAACTCTGAATATTGGTGCAAATGTGAACAAAGACAAACATAGAAAAAGTAATCTATTCCGATCTCGATTAACCCACTTAAAGGGTTCGAAAAGGGGGTAAATGTTCCCAACGAGAGATATTCGGATGTCCCACTTCCAATGTAGTCCCAACTCTGATATTTGGTGAAAATGTTAAGCCGGGTCAAATGTAGAAAAAATAAGTTATTCCAAAATCGATTAATGAATTTTTAAGGGATAAAAAGTCGACGCAACATTCAAACTATATGAGGAATATTTTAATGTTTCACTTCCATTACAGTTACAACTTTGAAAATTAGAACTAAGAGCAAACATAAACACTATAGACTATTGCAATCTCGATTAACTAATTAAAATGGGTCAAAAAGGGAATTAAACGTTTTAAACGAGGGATATTCAAATGTCTCATTTCCAATATATTCACAATTATAAATTTTAGAACAAATGTCAACAATGGAAATCATAGATAAAGCAAAGGTATGCCTATTTTGATAAATCAATTTTTCGGGATCGAAACGTGATCAAACGTGTGAAATTTGGAATACATGAATGTCTTTTGATTGCTAAAATGCCCATGGTAAAATTTCGTAGGCTAGTACACTATAAATTCATGTTTTTAGGTGAATTAATATTGTTCTTATAACAAATTTAAAAACGTTATACTTTTTTAATCAAGAAACATGGCGAAAGTAACACTTATCAGAAGTTGTGCCGTAAATATTTTTTTAAATGTTCAAAACTTTTTTAATCAGAAATCGTGCGAAAGTAATATTTTATCGCACTAGTGCTCAAAATTTAATTATTTTACACTTGATTATAAAAAATATTGTATGTAACGCTGGCAAAATTGAATTGTTATTTTGAATGTCAATAGTAATGATCATATAAAAACTATGAGTTTATTATTTATCTGGAATAGAAGTATAAAAGACAGTTAAATAATGACGAGAACGTTATCTTACATTTCATTCATTGACATAACATTTATTTCTAACACAAAGAATGAATACATAAAAAAATTTGCATTATGAAAAATATTGAATACAATTATTTGCTAAATTACTTTTTCAATCTCGGTAAATTAATACTCAACTATTTTAACTATTCAACCTTTTCAACTCGGAAAATTATGACTCTCTAACGCACTCGTCGAAGAAGCATTTTGCCTCTCTTGAAAAAGTATTATTTTCGTAACTTGTTGCAAAAGTAATTATTTAATAATTTATTTATTTTTTACAATTGTAAATATTCCCATACACAAAAAAACGTAAAGCATACCAATTGAATGTGTAGTCTTACAGCCTATTATTATTTTTAATACTAAAAATTAAATTCATGAATATTCCAATTGAAATTAGCTAAAAAGTGAAAATCGTTAAGTTTAATCTAGTTAATTAAAAAATTTCACTGCCTTTGAAGTTTAAAAGATAGTTAATTTTTTGTTCTCTGAAACTGAAGAATGGTAATCATAAATTTCTCTAATAACTTTAAATGTTATGCTTCGAAAACGTACTCACTCAAAATAAAACTATTAATTTCTTGTTCTATTATAACCTTTATGCTAAAGGTAATATTTTTACTTGAATTAACCGTATTTTAAAAGAAACGTAAAAATAAAGTAAGTGAACATTTCTGTAACTTGCATTTAAAATTAAAGGTTAAGTTGGGATAAATTTGATTAATTGATTTTTTTTTTTTTTTTTTTTTTTTTTTTTTGCATTTTTCCACGTTTTAGAACATGCTGATTTCAAAAAAGTGATCTAGAAAAAATTTCTGTGTATGTGTCTGTGGTCAGCATAACTCCCGAACAAATTGACCTACAATGTTCAAATTTGGTGTGCGGGTTGGTGATGGCACTTGGACCTACCATTAAGGTTTTCGTCAAAATTGCGCATGCGCATTAGGTAGCTGCCATTCAAAATATTATGTTTTTCAGTAATTGCTAAAAAAAGCTCTAACGATTTTGTACAAAATCGCTGTGGTAATGCCTCTTAAGATTCTCTAAACATCCCAACCTCCAAAATTCCTGTAAAAATGCTTTAATGGCATGAAAAGTTGAAAAAAGGTTGTCTCTAACACAGAGTTCTATTTCCTGAAGCATACTTTATCAACGAGCGTTTTTTTCTCCTCTCCCCTTTGTTTCACATGTAAGATAAAGGATAATATAAGAATTTATTATTATTTTTTTTTTTATTAAGAAGGCGAAGACCCATGCAAAAATTATGGAAAAAAATATCGCCAAACTGGCCATTTTTTCTAAATAAATGATAAAAATATAAAAATGAGAAATAACACAAATTGACAACAGTGTAATAGTGTAATTGAAAGTTGCGAGATGTTCCACACCCCTAGATTTTTGTAAAAATTGGCTTCCGAAATTTCGAAATTGTAGGATGGCACCACTTTATTGGAGTCTTGAATTTCTCAATACTTAATTTCTATTTCTGTTTATTGATGGTTTAACCCATAGGTACCCTAAAAAAAAAAAAAAATTGTAATACGTACAAATAAAAAAATTTAAAATGAGCAAATTTTTTATTTTATTCGTTTAAGTATATTTTATGGAATCTATTTACTATTCAAGAATTTCATTTAAAAAAATAATTAACACTAATATCTAAATATCAATATAAAAATCTCTTAACATCTGTACCTTGAAGAAAAACAGTCAAAGCTAGTATATTCAATTTTGAAAAACAAGGTATGGTAATATGTGGTTACCAATTTCGTCTAGACTAGATAAATTTGAAAGATTCCAAATAAATAAGAAAATAACATCTCCGTAACTTTAGTTAGTCTAAAAATAAAAGCGGAGATTTATAACCATGTCAAGAGCTTCACTTTGACGATGTTTCAAGACTTACAAGAAACTCATAAACAAACTGGACAGAAAAGTACTTATTGGAGAATGATTAAGAACAAAAACCACACCCCAAAAGCTAAAAATCATTCTTAAATTTAAAAAGGAACTCCAAAGTAGCTAAATGAATGCATCAGATCTTAAAAAATATATATATAGTTCTAAATTCCACTTTGAAAACAAATGTCAAGGAAGCATATTTTCCCAGCTCGAAAACGCAATTACTTTGTCACCAAACGCCATAAAACTCATTCCTTTTAACAGTAAAAGAACAGTTGATAATGTGCATAAAATTTTATTAACTCAACACTCGAAATAACACTTTTCAGATTGTCCAACCGCATTTCGGAGCGTGGGATGTGCCATTCTTGTTGGTCGTTCTTGCTGTTGTTGGTGGTTGTTAATTTTCCTTCCTGTAACTCTTTTACGATCTCTTGCGAACATTATTTTCCCTCGAATTTAAGCATGTTGTCACATTACTGAGGTACTTAAATGTTTTGAAGATTCTTTCTCGTGATGTTTGAATTTAAGTATGCTTTTAGTTGATGAAAAGACTTTTGAACGAAATTTAATCGTGCTTGTGGAAATAGAAATAGTTTAAAAAGTAGGGGTATGGGAATAAATTTCAATTAAACTATAATTCTGGCTTCAGCAATTAAATTTGCCGTGGAATAGTGTTATTTATCGTTTTCATATTTTCATTCAATTAAAAAGGGCCAGTTTAACGATATTGCTGTTGATAATTCTTATATGAACCAAAAAAAAAGAGGGAAGTGGGGAAAAAAAAAGGGAAAAAACTGCCAAAATGGCGAATTTGCGATATACTTCGATATTTCTTACATTATCCTTTCTTGTAAGTAAAACAGAGGAGAAAAACGGTTGTTGGTCGATGAAGAACAATGTTCAAGACAAGAGAACTCTGTGTTAAAGACATTCATTTTTCATCATCCTACACCTTCATCATATTTTTACAAGAATTTCAGAGGAGTGTTTAGAATACCATAAACAGGATTACCACAGTGACCTTGATCAAAATCGTTGCTGCCGTTTTCAATGAATTGCTTAAAAACATGATTTTTTGCAATGGCAGTTAACTTATGCCCATGCGCAATTTTGACGAAAACCTTAATGAAAGGTCCCATGCCCATCCCTAACCCGTTTGAAAAAAATGCACATAGTAAATTAATCTATTCGGAAGCTATACTGACCACAGACACATATTTTTTCTAGACCACTTTTTTAAACTCAGTGTGTTCCGAAGCATGTAAGAATTGCAAAAAAAGAAAATCAATTTTATTTCCCGAATCCAATACTTTCATTTCACGATGTTAAAACATGACTAATTGAAAGTAAAAATGTGTTTAGAAGTGTGATTCTTTATTAACAATTACTGTCACAATCCAACTAGCATAAGCATATGCAAAACGTTTAAGATCGCTTCTAGACACATTTTTTAAAAGAACATCAGGTCCCTTTCTCAAGCATGTGCAATTTGGCAACATTTAATGACTGAAATCTTCCTTTCTTGAAAATAACGAGGTAGGAGAATAAAAGGCTTTTGTGGTTTTTAAACCTGGACCTTTCAATTATTGTTTGTGAATTCTGAAAAAAAGTACAAATTATGCATTGGATGACTTGAATAAAAAGAAATATTTTAATAAGTTAAATGCTATTTATTATTATCTTTTATATTTTACATGTAGTAAAAAAAAATATTACCCATATAATTTATTTTTTAATAAAAGTACAACGTAATTTAAAATTTATTTAACACTAGCCGAATACGAGTGCTTCGCTACGAAATTTTAACATGTGCAATATTTTAACTAGCTATGAGGCCTCGCGTTGCGGAAATCCGTCCTTGGTGTATAGGTCCCAGTTTTTGGCGCTTCGCTCACAGGAAGGCTCATCACTACGCAAAATCGAGCTCGCTTTGTTCGCTGAAAAGTTCATTAACACATAAGTAGAGGCTTACTTCACTCGTTGAAAGGTTCAATACTATGCAAGAATATGCTCGCTTCTCTCGCTGAAAGGTTCATTGTTGCGTATGTATAAGCTCGCTTCACTCACTAAAATCTAATTGCTACGTAAAGCCTTAATACTAGAAGCCTCTCCTCGGTCGAGACACACAAAAAATATCCCCGTTAATACAATAATGCAACACCCTTTTAAGATTATTTTAACACGTGTTTGTGGAAAGCAAAATTAGAAGGCCAAAACTACTTATGTTGAAACTTTCGGAGCTCTAGGCCTATTAGAAGTCGCTTTTTGTGAAAATATTAATTAAAAAAATTAATCAAAAAAGAAATTAAAATGTTAACATTCTTTTTGTCAATAGTCCAATTAGAATGCCAAAACTACTTGTGTTAAAAATTTCAGAACTCTAGCCCAAGTAGAAATCGTTTTGAAAAATATTTGTTGATTAACTAAAAAAGTTTATTATAAAGGAACTAAATAAAAATTTAAAATTCTGTTTTTCAAAAGTTCAAAAGGCCAAAACCACTTATGTTAAAAATTTCAGAGCTGTAGCCCTATGAGAAATCGTTTTGTAAAATATTTATTAATTAATTAAAAAAAAATTAAAAAGAACTAAATAAAAATTTAAAATTCTGTTTTTCAAAAGACCAATTAGGAGCCCACAACTACTTGTGTTGAAAATTTCAGAGCTGTAGCCTTATTGATATCGTTTTGTTAAATTATTATTAATTAATTAAAAAAAAACTATATAAAAAATTAATATTCTGTTTTTCATTAGTCCAATTAGAAGATATGTAGCCCTATTAAAAGTCGTTTTGTAAAAAAAATTGTTAATTGTTAATTAAGAAAATTAATTAAAAAATAACTAATTAAAATTTTAAAATTCTGTTTTCAATTAGAAGGCTAAAACTACTTATGTTGAAAATTTCAGAGCTGTATCTCTATTTGAAGTCCCTTTGTAAGAAATAAATTAATTAAAAAAAAACTAATTAAAATTTCAACGATTTGTTTGACGTATGTAAAATTAGAGGGCCAAAACTTCCTATGCTGAAAATTTCAGAGCTCTACTCCAATTTTAAATAGGTTTCTATAGATCCACAGACAGACAGTCATACAGCTTGTTTTATTATTATAGATTGTTTATAAATTATAAAAAGTAAACGCTAAATAAATATATCGAACCAACCTCATGGAAATTTGAGCTCATTATAATTTATTTACACAGGTTTGTTAAACATCAATCTTTTCACTTTATTCACAATCATAATTTATTTAACAAAAGTAATCATAATTTATTTAACAAAAGTAATCATAATTTATCTAACAAAAGTAATCATAATTTATTTAACAAAAGTAATCGAAATTTAATGTTGTTATTATATTTTAATAACGAATTTCTTTCATATATTTCTTTGTCCACTAGAAAACATTAATAACAACAATTCACGATTCTGATTAACAATTTAAAACCTTTCAACTAACGACTGCTCATGGTAAAAATTTCAAGCTTGAAAATTGTAAATTATTGAGAGCTAAACCTACTTCTGTATGAAAATATCCATTATAAAGTAAAATAACACTAGACAGAACACAATAGCCCAGCACAAGAGCACTTCAACCTCCATTACTTAAACACTTGAGATAAAAATCCCGATTCACTGCCTTTCCTTCCAACCTTAAAGGAAGTGTCAAATTTAACGGAATCACTTCTATCATCAATCTTCCTTTGACAATGTGATTCGATATCTCTGCCCAAGAAGAGATTATTTTTAAAGTTTTCCCCTTTACTGACCGCTCTCGAAAATACAAAAAAAAAAAAATTGTACTTCACATAAAATCGAACATGTATCTCTTTGGCTGAACAATTCCAGTATTTACTGTTTCCTAGCAACCGAAAGCTTTAGTTTCCTTTTTTTCGTTATTATAATGCATAAGCATTGCCAGTACCAAAATTTTGATTATAGATAATAAGAGTATAAACTTCTTTCTTTTTGAACTTGCCAGAAAAAATAACATAGCAGCCAAATTTAAGAAACTTTTGTTGTGGTATCGACAGTTTGCGAGTTATCTATAACAATCCTACATTTATGAAAAATGTCAATATCCTTCAAATTCCTCTCAAAATTCTTACTTTAATATTAGTAATCAAAACACATATCACGAGATATAAGCGTGATGGATTTATAGATATGACTATTGATGTGAATTTGAACATTACCAAGTATAAGGAGGGACTTTTCAAACAACTGCGCACAAACTCTAAATTTTATACCCCATATACACTCATTAAAAAACAATTATCTCGAAATTTATACGTAAAAGTATAAAGAGGGACTTTTCAAGCAACTGCGCAAAAACTCTAAATTTTATACCCCATATACACTCATTAAAAAACAATTATCTCGAAATTTATACGTTATTTTTCTGAAGGTTCTTCTTGTATGAACTAAATTGACTCATAAGTCAAAAAGGCAATAATGAATGCTTTTTGAGAAATGTCATCATCATGTATTAAAAAAGTTTAACAAAATGGTGATCCATAGATTTTGTAGAGTTCAATATGTAAAAATTCATACAGATCTTATCAACACGACGATTAGGAAACAAAAAAAAAAAAATTCTAACGTTTTTAATTGAACAAAAATATTAGTGATGAAGACATCGGTTGCTATATCAATTTGTTCCTGAGACATGTATGAGAAATTATTGCCATGCTTTCTAATACAAAAGACTAAAAAACAAAATTTACGAAATTCACAAAATAAATTGTACCTGCCTTAGAGTCTTCTATATATTAATGTTCCATTTAATACATAACATTTGGAATTAACATATGAGAATTAACATCGTATTCTTTTTCAGCTTTATCATAGCGTAAAAAAAAAAAAAACATCATACTACAATCTGAGATCTTTTGTTATGTATTAAAATACTCAAATTCTCAAACCGAACCTGTAACTACCTCTATGTGCCACTTATATTAATTAAGTTACAATAAAATGCTATGTATTCCCACATATTTAACAAACTATTTTTTCCCCAGTTGAGTCTACCCGTGGACCTCCGCCCAGAGACGGGCAGTCAGTCCAGCATTCCTCCATTGGGCAGTCGTTTCTCTCAGGTGAGCGTACGACTTCCATGCAGTACGGAGGGTGCTGTACCACGACTATGGGACGTACGTCGTAGGATGGAAGAACTAAAGACATCCCCGGATACAGTAGTCATGTACGGAGCCGTCTACTGTCTGTTGCCAATTCTGCCCGAGGTGGTGGCGCAGTGGCTGCTCAACACCGTACTCAGGAAGGTGAGATTATAACATGATAAAGCTTTTTATGAAACTGTGGCTAGAATAGCTTAGATAGAATTAAAAAACGGTACGTATTTACATAATTTTTTTTTTTAAATCTTATTTTTTTGTCGATATTTTTGATTCAAAAACCAAAACCCCTTTGTAGACGAAATAAAAATTCGACCACAATATTTCTGCACGTTTACAATCCACGTATGAATCCAAGTTCTTGATGCACGTATGGTATCAAAAATAGTAAAGCTTAGTTACACGCTGCAAGTACCAGGAACGCCTGCCGGTAAGTTGATTAGGATGTGTGTCCAGCATTGATCAGAATGTCAGCTTTGCGTTTACACGGTGCCAACAGATGGAACAATCCAGCTATTGACGAACATTATGCACCCTGTTGATCACGTGAGATTGCTGGTGATTTTATAACGATGGAAGTTGACGAGTCAATCAATAGAAAATAATTAATCTACTGCAGCCTTCAGCCAGAGGCGATCACTTGACAAACTAGCTTCTTCTGGAACTGGAATGATGCGTTCACACATTGCTAGCACTGACGTCACATGACAAGCGCTCTCAATTAGCCGACTGGTAACATGTAAATCAGCCTAAGACGCAATATGTTTCAGCATTTAACGAAACTTTTTCTTTGTTTATACCTATGTTTCTATTTATCTCCAAGATCAATAATTGAGTAGAAAGAAAAAAAAAGAAGAAAAAAAAAAAGAAGGAATACAAACACAACACGACGCGCAATCACCAAATGTGAGGGGCAATACTGCAAATTAAAATGAATAACTTAACCGTCATATTCACACAAATTTCAAAAAGTTTCAAGGTGCTATCCTTTACTCTCTTCCTCTCTCCGATGACCACCACTGTCAGTTTATTCTCACAATAAGCTTTCATACTCGTTGAGCCTAACATAAAATATGCTGTCATATCGAAAAATACATCAAAAATTCAGAAAAAAAACCAATGCCGTTGAAGAATTTGGTTCTTCTTAGCTTCAAGCTATCCATATCAAAGTGAATACATGAAGTATAGTTAATAGTTCAAAAAGATATGCAACATCCACGATCGCAAAATCGATGCGTCCCATAAAGTTAAAGAATTAATTTTAGGAAATTTAATCCTTAACCCCTTAATAATTCTTAAAAATGTCTGAGGATCATAAATGAATTTCATATTTACAACTTGCTATTTTTATGGTGGGAAAATCTAAAAATCAGTTACTGATGAACTCTTATCAAATAACGTAATAATGAATACTCTACATAATTATTTGAAATTCCTTAATTATACTGAAACACTTCATTACCTTTAGTTTCGGTTGTTGAATAATTAAAAGCCAAAAATCGATGATATAGACTTAGAACCGGTTCTGATAGCTCTAGCAGTCAGTAAGCGAAGCATGTTTATTTTCCACGGACCATTGCTTTCCGACCGCGAAATCTTGTAATCCTGGATTAGAAATGAATATTTCATGAGGCGAAGTCTTATCTGAACGTAAGTCATGTTTGCTCATGTAATCTCTTAACCCTTCTTTTGGGTAAGGATAGTGACGGACATTGGGTGCCGTAAATGAGAGTGCAAAGCTAAAATAAAAGAGGAGGTAATTGCAAATTAAGACATCGAATCACTATCATCAAAATCACTAAAAAGTTTTTAAAAATCATTTGGTCTCCACTTATCGTCTTCTTAGTGTGTTATTTTTATAAAAACGTCTTACAAATCCTGTATGTACAGTTTTTAATGTATCCCCAAAAGAAAACATCTATTCGAATGATATCTGGTGATGTAGGTGTAAATGCATACGGTTCACCGAATCGACCATGGTTTCGGGTCGACTTAACTTGGCTTATTTCAATTCACTTCTAATTAAGGAAAAAAAATTGTGTCGATTCTTAAAGCTATTAACCGAATTTGGATTCATTTTGTTCACATTATTAATTTCTATCATTATTTTGCTTTTTTAGAATACCATATCAATTTGCGATTTCTTTTCGTTAGAACTCTTTTATCATCGCCAGCCTTATTTAAAGACGCGTTTACAAAAAAAATTGACACACTCATGGGTAGTTTAGCATCGAAATTTTTTTAAGTGAACAACCTACATAATATTACAGGTTTTCATTCCCTATTTGAAATTAGTGACCTTTGATCTTGCACCTTGTATTTTGCCAGATTTTGAGCACAAATGGACTGAAGGGGAAAAAACGGGTGGGTGGAGGGACAATGAGGGAAAAAACAGTTTCAGTCCATATTTGCGGAAATATACCAAAGAGTTAGAACATTAACAATAGTAACCGATGATGGTAGGTCGTTAAGAGAGTTAAGCGATAAGTTTGCGAAATTATTCACGTAATTAATCTGTCAAGGTAATTCTAAATTTTTCTCAATATACAAATTGCGTTTTCATAAACTCACTTCTAAGAGACTTTTTCAAACATTATTTCTCATTAGTTTTAGTGCAGTCAAACCCCGTTAATGCGAAATCGCTTAAATTGAAATCCCGTTTAACGCAAAGTAAAAGCAGTTCTCGTACTTAAAACTTAACGTTAATTTAATCGTTTAACACGAAATTCGGTTAACGCGAACAATTTCAATTGCCTCATCAATTTCGGTTTAACGGGGTTTGACTGTAGTATGAAAATGAGATTTCTGCGCCAAAAGGATAACAGAGGGCATTGTGGGATGATTGGAAGGGACATGGTTCATTAACAGGTGGTTGATGGATGGTGATTTATGGGTGATAATGATGATGACGCTAGTGGATGTTAAGTTAAATGGTTTCACCTGGTTTAGGTTGTTTTTTTTTATAAATAATGACGTCGTGACGTCATTGTAGTGTTAAGAATTGTTGTATTACTCTTAAAGTTCAGTGTTTGCAATTTCACATCGCATGCTATAAAGTTGTAGGGATACTACTTTGAATTAGTTTTTCTGTTGCATAATAAAGCTTAATGTTTGAGACTTGACAGCATTGAGTAATTTTCAATTTTTCTGTTGTATTGTATCAGTCTTTAACCTTGAGTTTTAACCTTGAATAGAAATCGTGGTGCTCTTTAAGGAAAGTTAGGTTTATAAAAAAATACAATGTTTTAGTTATTTATTTTTTAACAAACATTTAGATGTTTATCTGTATAATTATAGATGTTAATTATATATTTGTATAACTAATGATAGGTTTCATGTTGGAGGTTGTATGAATTGGTTGTAATTACATTTTATATTTAGTAATATTTTTATATGTTGTGTATGTTTGTATATGTTTTACTTTTAGACGCATGTGTTTTAATTTTACACGTATATGCTTTATTTTTAAATGCATGCTATTTATTTTTACACGCATTTGTTTTAAATTTTACATGCTCGTCATTGAAATTTACATGAATTTCTACTATTGTTTACAAGTAAGTATTTTATTTTTATACGCATGTGTTTAAATTTTGTATTTTTGTGTTTTATTTTAACACATATGAGTTTTATTTTACATGCTTGTGATTTGTTTATTCACGCATGTGTTTATTTTCTCATGTAATTCGGTGCAGTTTTTACACGTGTGTTTTATTTTTCACACGTGTTTAAATTTTACATGTGTATTATTTGAAATGTATATGTAATTATTTGAAATTTTCATATATTAAAGGCCACGACAAAGAACGATCCCAGTCCAATTTTTTCGAAATCGAGGGTTTTTTCACCATCTGCAAGGTTATATCAGATAGTTTAACCACGCGAAGTCCTCTGGCAAATAAATATTGTTGCACAAATTGTCTGTATATATTGTAAATGGTGACGTATTATTTCAAAATTCTATTGTAATTTATTTTTATCCAATTTTATTTAGTAATTAATAGCGATTATACAAGTTAGAAAAAGGTGGCAACACCTAAAGTAATCGAGAAGTTTCGAGATATTTCTTTTCCGATGAATTGGCTGGAAATTTCGAGAATGTCTCACGCGCTTGTATATAAAAGACTGGAGAACGGGAAAGTTTTCAGATGGACTTCGGACTTCGTTGAAAGCTGATCGCTTTGTTTACCTATTGGAGTGAGCTTGTATAATCTCTGAATTCGAAGTTATTTTTGTTGAAGCTTGTGTTGAAGCTTGAGAGTAATTAAACTGTTGCCTGTGAATAAATTTTGTGAGTTTCCTGAAGAGAGAATAAATATTTGTATACCATGAAAACTGTGCCATCATTGCCTCAGTGGAGAAATTCGTAACAGTGGTGTCAGAAGTGGGATTTCGTAATTTTGAATGCCGACAACTAGAGGAATGATGGAAGACCAAATGAAACAATTAATGGAAACTAGGGGGCTTCGCCCCCTGCTCGCTAACCCTCGCCAACCCCCAAACACCTCGCTGCGCTCGGATTTGTGGTTAAAACATCTTGCTGCGCTCGAATAGGTTTGCCAGCCATAAAAAATGTAACCAAATTTTTATAACTTTAATGTAAGGCCTAATAGAGAAAATACCCAAATTGCAAGTTTCATAATAGAAAGTTAAATATACTATCCGCCAACATTCTGATTTAAAACTTCATTAGTTATGCCCTTACATTGAAGACCCAATATCTTTTATTTATTCTGATAAGTCGCCCCTTTAGAGAACGACGTCCAACGCGAGGCATTTTCTGGATAGAAATACTTCAAAATAATAATTACTCTAATACAAAAATGCTTCAGAAAAACAGAAAAAATCTACTTTGAAACGATGAGTTTAAAAAGAGCTTTAAAATTAGCAACGGGTTTGTTGTTTACATACGTAAGGATAGCTTTAAAATTAGCAACGGTTGGTTGGTTCGTTGAACCCCCGAGAAGCGGGTTTGTTTACTTAAGGATGTTGCCATTCTTATATTCAAAATCATTGAGGCTTTGTAGTAGCTTAATGATGAAAAATATTGAAATTTAACTAATTAATAAAGTGTTAATAAATTATTTTGGCACGTTTTGGCAAATCTACAGCTTATTTCCTTTAAAATGACACCTTGATCATTGAAATTGGTTGAGTAGTTTAGGCGGACGGACTAACCCCAAAAAACGTATTGCCTATTAAATATATAGATGATTGCTGGAATAAAAGCCGGACAAGAATCCACGGCCGCTGAAATGAAAGCCGAAATAAAAGCCGGACAAGAATTAACCGCCGCTGGTCAAGCCCGTCAAGAAACGACAAATGCCGAACTCGCCGCCGCAATTGCCGCCAGTCAAGAAGCGACATCATCAGACATTAAAGCTTTGCAAAATGCAACGTCATCTGACATGAAAGCTTTGGCCGATAAGTGCGAGTCCACGTCCGCGGCCGTAATCAAGATCAGGGAAGAAATGAAAACCGAGCTAGCGTCAATGGTAGAATCTACTATTATGGAGACAACATCATCGGTCCTGCAATCCGTGAAGGAAGACGTTCTCACTGCTATAAGAGATGAAATGGAAGAAAAGGTTTCCACTATCAAAGAAGAGCAGGGAAAATTCATGGATGCTGTAGAAGAAAGGCTACGGAAAATAGAAACTCGCGAAGCTGTGACCATTGCAACGCCTAATTGGGATAACGTTTCCACTCCCTTTATTGCGCCACGTTCCAGCATCAAAGTGGCCACTTTTGATGGGAGGTCGTCTTGGCGCGTTTATCAAACTCAGTTTGAAATGATTGCTTCTGCGAATGGTTGGGACGATACTTCGAAAGCATTCCATCTCGCGGCATCTCTTCGAGGTGAAGCTGCTGACATTTTACAAACACTACCTGAAGAGAAGCGGGGAGAATTCGTGGCGCTGGCAAGTGCGTTGGAATTAAGGTTTGGGGAGCAACATCTAAAGGATTATAACAGACTGCAACTGAAAGTGAGACAGCAGAAGGCCAATGAAACTCTTCAAGAATTGGCATCGGATATAGAAAGACTGTCGCTCCTCGCTTTCCCAGACTGTTCCTCGGACGTACGAGATAACCTGTCTCTTCAGTATTTCGTGGATGCCATCAAAGATCCCGACATACAGCAAGCTACCAGGATGTCAGACAGCAAAGATCTAAAGTCCACCCTCGTCTATGCCATGAGAGTAGAAGCCGCACAGCAAGCTTCAAGAAAAGATCGGCGTTTCGTACGTGGAACATTGGCAGACGATTCCTCTGAACTTTTCACGAAGAAGTTTCAAAAACTGGAAAACAAGATGGAGCGAATTATGAGAAATATTCCTGGTTCGAAGGATCGAAAAACTAGAGTGGTTTGTTGGCACTGCAACCGGGAAGGACATTTCAGACGTGATTGCCCTGAATTGGACAGGAGAAGGGACAGACCCTCGTCCGAGCCTCAGCAGTTAAACTAAAGAGCGGCTATCTCGCGAGGCGGAGGTCGCCGTGTAGAGCAGGTGGTGCCCCACTCAGCCTCTATCACATCTCATCCCTTCAAGGAGGAAACCATGGTTTATTCGTGGAGGGCAAGATCAATGGAACTCCCTGTCGTCTAATAGTTGACTCAGGGGCAAATGTAACCATCTTACGGACGGATGTAGCCCGGCGCCTGGACAGCCAACCTCTTTACACGGCGCCTTCAGTTTCACTACAGACTGTGACTGGTGACAAAATTTCTGTGCATGGGAAATTAAATGTCAACATCTCTTTTGGATTTCACACCTACACTCACACCGTTTACGTCGCTGAAATTATTGACCCATGTATTCTTGAATTGGACTTTTTAAAGAGAAATGGAATTACTTTGAATTTCGAGAAAGGCGAGCTTCAAACGGGGAAAGAAGAAGTTCCATTGTTCTTTTTAGACTCGGAAGAGCCGTGTGCATATCGAATAGTAGCTCTTGAAGACATCACCATCCCCTCCATGACAGATTTGGTTGTAAAAGGTTCAACAGAGCTCCCGAAGGCCTTCCGATTTGGAGTAACGGACTTCCCATCATCGAATAGCGTCCCGAAAGGAGTGGTAGTAGGAGCGACGCTTGTGGATCTCTCTCAAGAGGTGGTGCATGTGAGAATGGCCAACATCGGTGATTTTAAGAGAGTTATCAAGAAAGGAGAAGAAATTGCCCCCTGCGCACCTGTTACAAGCATCGAACGGGGATCGAAGGAGTTTTCGACCGCACCCTCCGCGGATTTAGTGGACCAGCTTCTCGAGGATGCTCGGTTGGAAAGAAGTCAAGAGAAGATTGTCCGAAACCTTATAAAAGAATTTCAGGACGTTTTCTCCATGACATCGAAAGATGTAGGAAGAACAGAGCTTACTCAACATCGAATCGATACTGGGACCCATTTACCTATTAAACAACATCCTCGAAGACTTCCTTTCGCAAAAAAAGAGGAGGTCGGGAAACTGTTACAGGAAATGGAAGATAATAGAGTTATCGAACCCTCCTCAAGTCCATGGGCCTCTCCAATCGTACTCGTTCGAAAGAAGGATGGTTCCACCAGGTTTTGTGTGGATTACCGGAAGCTGAACGAAATTACGAAAAAGGACAGCTACCCTCAGCCAAGAATCGATGACACTTTGGACACTCTATCGGGGAACCAGTGGTTTTCGACTTTGGATTTGAAGAGTGGATACTGGCAAGTGGAGATACATCCCGACGATCGTGAGAAGACTGCCTTCACTACCGGCCAAGGATTATGGCAGTTTCAAGTTATGCCGTTTGGCTTGTGTAATGCACCGGCTACGTTCGAGCGACTAATGGAGACTGTGCTTAGAGGACTTTCCTACGAGACCTGTCTGGTATATTTGGACGATATCATTATCACCGGGCGGAGTTTCGATCAACACTTGCAAAATGTGAAGAACGTGTTCTTGAAGCTTAGGAAAGCCCACTTGAAACTTAGCCCATCAAAATGTAAGCTCTTTAGGCGGAAAGTCAGTTATCTCGGACACATCATCTCATCCGATGGAGTAAGCACAGATCCAACCAAGATCCATGCTGTGCAAATTTGGTCTCGACCGCAAGACGTTCATCAATTGCGAAGCTTCCTAGGACTGTGCACGTATTACCGTAAATTCGTGAAAGGTTTCTTCAAGATCGCCAGACCCTTGCATCGACTAACAGAGAGCAAGCAGAAGTTCCTATGGACTGCCGACTGTGACGACTCCTTCAATCAACTGAAGAAAGCTTTAACATCCGCGCCTGTTTTGGCTTTTCCCGATGTTAACAAGGACTTTATTTTGGATACAGATGCCAGCAATGAGGGAGTGGGCGCCGTTCTTTCCCAGGAAATTGAAGGACAGGAGAAAGTCATCGCTTATTTTAGTAAGAGCCTGTCAAGATCCGAACGGAACTACTGCGTCACAAGAAAGGAGTTACTGGCAATAGTAAAAGCCGTTGAGCACTTTCATCATTACTTGTACGGCCGAAAATTCCTTTTAAGAACTGATCATGCTTCTCTGACTTGGTTGCTGAATTTCAAGAATACAGAGGGACAAATAGCAAG
The DNA here is from genome assembly GCA_963978545.1 of Linyphia triangularis. Lineage (NCBI taxonomy): Eukaryota > Metazoa > Arthropoda > Arachnida > Araneae > Linyphiidae > Linyphia > Linyphia triangularis. The sequence goes on from OZ021725.1 coordinate 20,852,707, forward strand.
GTGGATTCAGCGCCTGCAGGAATACGACATGGATATCCATCACAGAAAAGGAACGTTCCATGGGAATGCAGACGCTCTTTCTAGAAGACCATGTCCGGAGAACTGTCGATTTTGTTCCAATGCCGAGTCTAAGTTTGGGGTAAACACATCGGCCGTTCGGAAAATAACTTCCAAGTCAACTACTTCAGACGTGGATCCTTGGAGTGATCAGAATGTACGCAAAAGTCAGGTCGAAGATCAGGACTTGAAACCTCTCATTGAATTCATGGAAGCAGCTACCGGAAAACCCAGTTGACAGGAAATTGCATGCTATAGCCCAATAATGAAGAGATATTGGGCTATGTGGGACTCTTTGCACTTGAAGAATGGAGTACTCTACCGTCGATGGGAGTCCGATGATGGCAAAAGCTTCCGGTGGCAATTAATCCTTCCAAGTTCTAGAGTTACCAACGTTCTAGAAGAACTTCACAGCAGTTCTACTGGAGGACATTTTGGTGTCACGAAAACTCTTCAGAAAGTCAGGGAGAGATTCTTCTGGGACAAAGCAAAATCCGACGTGGAGAAGTGGTGCAAGTCCTGTGATGCATGCAATTCACGAAAGGGACCGAAGATCCGAACTCGTGGAAAGTTGCAACGTTACAACGTAGGAGCACCATTCGAAAGAATTGCTTTAGACGTCTTAGGCCCCCTACCTCACACAACTAATGGCAACAAATACATCCTAGTTGTCATGGACTACTTTAGCAAGTGGCCAGAAGCATACGCGATTCCGGACCAGGAAGCCACAACCGTAGCAGAAGTCCTCGTACGGAATTGGATCTCCCGATTTGGCGTACCCCTGCTGATACATTCCGATCAGGGGACGAACTTCAACTCTGCCGTCTTCACTGGGCTGTGTGACTTGCTCGACATGGAAAAGACTCGTACAACTCCCCTGCACCCACAATCCGATGGAATGGTTGAACGATTTAATAGAACGATTCTGAATCATCTCTCCTTGTTTGTTTCCAAGAACCAGCAAGATTGGGATCAGAAACTTCCATTGTTCCTTTTGGCCTACAGAAGTGCTACTCACGAGACCACCGGATATACACCATCTCAACTTGTCATAGAGAATGCTGAAGAGTCCACATCTATGGAAAGTACCTCTCCAGCCTCGGAGAGAGAACCGAAGAAAGCGACGTTGATGAAACCCTCCCAGGAAGTGGTTCATGTGGAAATGGACAAAGTTAGTGACGAGGGAATCGACATCCGTACTCCTGTTACAAGCATCGAACGGAGGTCCCGGGATCTATCAGCTGTACCCGCGGATGATTCGGACGCAATCTCAAAATCATATAACCAGCAAGATGGAGATCAGAAACTTTCACCGCTTCTGTTGGCATACGGGAGTGCAACTCACGAGACCACCGGATTTTCTCCATCTCTAACGATGTGTGGAAGAGACCTTAGGCTCCCCAGCAACCTCCTCTTTGGACAACCACATGACACTCCTTCCTCGCCTGTCCAGTATCTAGATGATCTGCAGGCACGTTTGGAAGCCGTACATCGGTTCGCCAGAGAGAGAAACAACATCATGACGGAGCGCGTGAAGATCCGGTACTATGCCAAGGCCATGGACCGTTCATTCCAGGAAGGTGACAAACGTCGGAAAGGACTCTCCCTTAGCTCCAGACGAACTGGGAAGGGCCGTATGGGATCCTTAAGAAGATCAACGACGTCGTGGTGGGTGGTCGTATGGGATCCTTAAGGTTCAACGGACACCTTCCTGTAAACCTAGAGTTGTACACTACAATAGGCTAGCCCCATATTATGCTAGAAGTCATTGAATGGCTTAAGGACTTCACTGCCCGGGACGTGCAGTCTTTAAGAAGGGGGAAATGTTGCACAAATTGTCTGTATATATTGTAAATAGTGACGTATTATTTCAAAATTCTATTGTAATTTATTTTTATCCAATTTTATTTAGTAATTAATAGCGATTATACAAGTTAGAAAAAGGTGGCAACACCTAAAGTAATCGAGAAGTTTCGAGATATTTCTTTTCCGATGAATTGGCTGGAAATTTCGAGAATGTCTCACGCGCTTGTATATAAAAGACTGGAGAACGGGAAAGTTTTCAGATGGACTTCGTTGAAAGCTGATCGCTTTGTTTACCTATTGGAGTGAGCTTGTATAATCTCTGAATTCGAAGTTATTTTTGTTGAAGCTTGTGTTGAAGCTTGAGAGTAATTAAACTGTTGCCTGTGAATAAATTTTGTGAGTTTCCTGAAGAGAGAATAAATATTTGTATACCGTGAAAACTGTGCCATCATTGCCTCAGTGGAGAAATTCGTAACAATATCATGGTACGTGATATTTTGAGCAACCATTTACCTCAACCCTGATACAAGCCCTGAGACTTTAAACTTTAAATCAGCTTTTCTGAAGAATTTAGAGAAATTGAATCTTTCTTTGCCGCATCTTTTCATATGTGTTTAAATATTACGCGTATATGATTGAATATTACACATAAGTGATTGAATTTTGTATGTATATGGTATTCAAGAGGAAAGAATTTCATCGTGCACTCTATCACTGTGACAAAAAATGAGGAATTTATATTTGCTAGTGCAAAAACTCCACCTTCCCTGCTTAATAGTTTAATAGTTAATCGTCTTCTATGGAGGTTTAAATCCTCTTTCATAGTGAGAGCAGACAGATATAATCTTTTTGGCGACAGGTTGGATTTCATAGATTTATATTCTCTGGTTATTTGGTAAAGTAGTTTTGTTATAGTTCTTGAGATCACATGTTTGTCACCAATGCTTAAGAAGGCTAAAGCCTTATTGAGGGAAATGTTGATTTATTTGCATTGTTGAATCAGTTAGGGATGTGATGCATTAAAAAAACTCATAGAATTTTCTATAATAAAAGTTGTTAGGAGGTGGATAGTAAGCTATCTTTGTTCCACTTCTTATCACCTTACACAAAGGATGTCTCCCAATTTCTCTGTACTTTTAATCTTTTTCGTGATGAAATGAGCTTCTATTCATAACATTATTGCTGCGGAAGATTGGTTTGTTCTATGGTAAAAGAGAATATATATTACTTCCACAATTAAGGTATGTATGACTTTTAAATTTAAATAAATATATGTTAAATCCGTTCCATGAATAATTCAAAGTTAAAAAAAAAAAATATTTATAATATTAGCGATAGAGAACTAACTTTTGTGAAAGAGATAAAAGTCATGTATTATTTTAGTAATAATTTGTTTGTGTTTATGTTTAAATCTAAAATTTACTATTCTCAGTAATATTTTATAAATCAGATGTGAAATATATTAGATTATTATGATGATAAACTACTAACAAAAAATAAGAAGAATACGTATTAAGTTATACGTTTGGGAAAAAAATTAAATATTATTTCCGAATGAAACACATTTTTTTTTTTTTTAATACAATTTAGAGAAATTTATAAGATCTTTATATTGAAACATCAGTACTTATGAAATTATCAGTAGAAAAAGTATTTGATAATATTAGTATCAGTCTTCTGCTTAAGGGAAACTTCTTATGCAAATTTTGTTGATATATCAATACATATGAAATATGTCGTTAAACTTGGTCAAACTAGGAATAATCACCAAATTCACTTGTCACTGTTGATCTATTAAGTACACTTTCACCCTGTTTGTAAGAAAGCGATGACTAATGGGATAGTGTACAGTATATGCTTCCACATCTTTTAACCACTTTTGAATTTTTTCTTTAAAACTTTATCACACTTCCAGTACGATATAATGCATTGACACCCCCAAAACCTGCTATTCGTTCCAGAATCTGATATGCTTCTTCCATCAAATTTTAGCCCTACATTGAACCATTTACATGAAATATAAAATATGGCAACTGTTCAACCATCTTCTTCAGTCAAAATATAAATGATTGAAAGACAAATGAATATGCATGATCCTGTAATAACTTCATTCGATTCTCCCATCTTTACAACTGAACTCTTCATTATACATCCACCCTTCTTATACAAGTGGTAGCAAAAGCTATGCCAAACGTAGATTAAAATTAATATCATATTGATTCATTTCTTTTATATAAATAATACTGTACAATAAAATGAATATAAATATAAACATTTATTATACCCGAGAGTATAGGTGTCAGGACATTTTAAAATTATGAGTTCAAATCCACGTTGAAAATTGAAATATATGTTCCAAAAATAAGTAAAGAAAAAATAGTATATTTTCATAAATCTAACTTTCCTTGGAGGGCACAACGATTTCTATTCAAAGTTACAGACTAATACAATATAACGGAAAAAAGAAACTAGCTCGGCGTTGTCAAATCTCAAACATTAAACTTTATTACACAACAGAAAAACCGAAACGAATTCGAAGTAGGATCCCTACAACTCAATAGCTTATGATATCAAAACTCAAACACCAAACTTGAAGAGTAACACAACACATCATAACTCTACAATGACGTCACGATATCATAATTTAAAATAAAACCAAAACTAAACCCAGTGATATCACTCAACTCAACATCCGTTGAGATCATACTCATTGTCACCAATCAACTGACCACACCCAGTTTCATCAATCACATATCAATCAACCACGCCCCCTAACCTATCATCCGTCCTCGCATCTTCATTCATCCTGACACAGAACTCTCATTTTCCTACTGCTGGTCTTTATACAAAACCAACATTATCTCATTTCGCAGGCCACCGTGGTGTTGTCCAACGTGCCCGGTCCAGAAGAAATGCTGTCCATTGCCTCCAAGAGGCTGAAGAAGATCGTTTTCTGGATGTCTCCTCGCCCTGAGATTCCGGTCGTCTTCTCAGTCATATCGTACGCTGGGTCTGTCCAGCTGTCTGTGTCGGCGGACAAGATGGTGGTCGCGCACCCGGAACTGTTGATCAAGGAGTTTGAACAAGAGGTGAGTTGGGCAGCGTCTAATTTCCGCATGAGTTATCTTCGCAAGTATCACTTTCTTAAAGAAACCACTTTTTGTTGGTAACATAATTTTTAATTACTACTATCACGACAGTCAAATACTGAAATAAATATCAATGAAGCAGAAATATACAATCTGTACTTCAAGAACCAACCGTGCGTAAGCAACAATTGGGAAACTTAATATTAGAGTGCGAAAACAGAGTGGCCACAGAGCCTGGAAATCAGGGAAATGCCAGGGAGCTCTTTCATTCTGGTAAAAGTCAGGGAAATGTCAGGAGATTTTTTAAAATCTCACAAGAATCGGGGGAATTTTCTAAAGTATTGAAGGTACATTTCTTCATTCATCCGTATTTCAGCGCCATTTACCCGGAGCATTGTGATGGTATTAGTTAGAAGTCTAATGTTACGGAATCATTTAAACTTTTCATTACCACCAAAACTATTTTTTAAAAATGAGCGCATTATCACGCATGTTCCATTTGACAAAGGTGTGTACACATCTGGAAAAGTTGAGAAAATTTTGTTAAAAAAAGTTCACCGCAAAATTGAGGAATTTTTTAGAAATTTATCTGGGAAATCAGGGAATTATCAGGGAACTTTTTTCCTGAATTTTGTGGCCACTCTGGGAAACGAAATCCAATTTCCATCGGATTCTGTATATAAGATGCTGCTATATTCTTCGCTAAACGTTTTAGTATTCGTTTTGAGTTATTGTGGTTTGATAATAAGAAACGAACTTTTATGACGCACCAATAATTGATAATAATAAAAAAAAATAAAAAAAATTGCCAAATTTTGAATTAAGCTCGATCGGCTCTATCACAAAAATTTCTATATATTCTAGCGTAATGCGATTTGACAATTGACATAATTATAGACTCTTTTTTTCTCTTTTATTTTTTATTACAATTCCATTAAGTGTCGACTTTCTTTTCTGTATGAATTTACATCAACTTCATTTTAGAAGAAACAATATAAGCCATGAAAACAAAGTTTTTAGTATAGGCATTGTCAATTTTTATGTTCATTAAGAAAGCGCCGTTTCTGGTATCATCGTGTGCTTTTTTGTTTGCATTTAATTTGCAATATTAAAAACACCTACATCAGCAAAATAAGCGGCAAACTGCGTTTAAAAATTTATTCATTAAAAATGAGTGTGAATTTATCACATCCAAATATATTATTTATTTATTTATTTATTTATTTATTTATTTATTTATTTATTTATTTATTTATTTATTTATTTATTTATTTATTTATTTATTTATTTATTTATTTATTTATTTATTTATTTATTTATTTATTTATTTATTTATTTATTTATTTATTTATTTATTTATTTATTTATTTATTTATTTATTTATTTATTTATTTATTTATTTATTTATTCATTTGTTTATTTAATTAATTTATTTATTTTTAAAATTCGGTTAATGCTGATTAATTTTTCAATGCAAAACAAAACAGAATACAGTTAAATTTTAAATGTAATTTACCTTCATTACGGATAACCTCGAATCTACACTTAGCAAGAGAAAATACAGTATGTCCATAAAAAAATGTTCCAGTTATAAATTGTAAAAGTATTTCTTTTGTGTAATTTATATACACAAATGTGTAAGAATTTAATAATGTAAGAAAAATAAGGTTATTCAATTTGATTTACGATTTGTTGTAAATAGTCTAAATTAAACTGTTATAATGCACCATTGACTGGGACATTCTTTTATGGACACCCATTATTGTAACACAAAGAAAATTTTAATGGTTCTTTGTAGAACTATAAAAAGGATAGAATACATTAAATCACTTTGAATCCAACAGCAACCTCATGAGCATTAGTTACATGTCATTTCTTCGTTTTATGCTTCGATAAGAATACTTATTTACACAAATAGCAATAAAAGTTAACGATTCCTGAAATAAATAATCGGAAGCAATAAAAAAGTAATCGCACTGAATTCCATGGTGACTAGATGCAATAATCTTAATTAATTAAATCTGAAACGAAACCTGAGATAATTAATTTCGCATAAAAGTTTATTGCTGTTATTTTGGACACTCTCAAATCGTTAATAATCACCATCGTAATGAAAATCCAAAAACAAACAAAAAATCAAGTAGTAAGAAGTCGGTGAACATTCCTTTCTGATCTTCTTGTGATTGTAACGATAAACAGTTATCCGGAAACTTAGTGCAATTCTGGGTAAAGGATCCTGTGTTGAAAATAACATGAAATGAAATTCTATTTTAGGACAGAGAAAAAGGATTTGTAATGGATTTTCCTGAGTTTCGATGCATTAATCACGGTTTAGTCGTTCCTTTCTTTTACTGGTCTCCAGTAGAAGTTCTTAGGAAAGTGTTTTCGCTCGCTGACATCTAACTGGATTAATTCATCACGAAATCTAATTCCGCGGTACAGGATGGTTGCATTCGCTTCTCCTCAAGAAGTTTTTCTTGTTCTTTCTCGCTGTGCTTCCATTTCTCCAGCCTCAATGTCACGAACTCATTGATTTCGGACTCGGTTCATTTCTGACTGTTGATTTGATTGTCTGTCGTAAGAAACTGCTAAAACCTTCTACGAAGTCGAGCTAAACTAATAGCCAACAAGGTGACTATGCATAAGTTTTGGTACAGTACGCAAAAAAAAATCCGAACAAAGGCTATATCTTCGATTCTAATAATTGCAGAATCTTGCGGTTTGCACCAAAATGTTTTGTTTACGATTTTTTATATGTCTGATGCAAAGAAAAATTCTTAGAGGGCTCTCTACTAAGTCAATTTAACTCTATCTTTAAAAAATTCAATACGAACCCTTATTTTTTATGTTTTCATTCGATTTAGAATACTTCGTTTACCCTCTATACCAATTTTCAGTTCATTATGTTGAGAAACATGTCACTTATGAGCGAAAATGCTTTGGACGATCTTGAGGACAAATTTCTTTATTGCGGGGAAGAATCGAACGTTTTGCATGCTTCAAGACGTAATCTATTACCCGGTCCCTTAAGGCGTCTTCTCACTTTAGGCACCTCGAAAATTGGCTATTTTCGCGATTTTTTTTCGAGGATTTTTGCAAACAATTATGGGATAAAATGGATCCTATATAATAAACACATCTTTCAAGTACAAGAAAAAAAAAAATATTTTTTTGAACAATTATTATAATAAAACAGTAGCATCGAAAAACCCGTGTAGAAATGTAATGTTCGTGGCTTGTTGATGAAATTTCGGAAACTATCCGGCCGATTGTCATGAAATTTGAATGACATATTCTTCATAGTTATGGCTATAGCGCATATCATCAGATTTTTGATATTCACGAAAATAACAAAATGGCGCGCGTTTTTCGAAAAAGTAAAAAAAACCGCTTTTTTTTGCAGTTTTTTGTAAAAAAAAAATACTTCAAATCAAAATTTCAAAAATCTGATGATATGCGCTATAGCTATAACTATGAAGAATATGTCATTCAAATTTCATGACAATCGGCCGGATAGTTTCCGAAATTTCATCAACAAGCCACGAACATTACATTTCTACACGGATTTTTCGATGCTACTGTTTTATTATAATAATTGTTCAAAAAAATAAAAAATAAAAAATTTCTTGTACTTGAAAGATGTGTTTATTATATAGGATCCATTTTATCCCATAATTGTTTGCAAAAATCCTTGAAAAAAAATCGCAAAAATAGCCTATTTTCGAGGTGCCTAAAGTGAGAAGACGCCTTAAAGTGAATTTATTACATTTTTACCAAAATATCGAGAACCAAAAGTCAAAATGGAATGAAAAAATTTCGAGTTCGAATACAAACTCAAACTGCAAGCCTAACCTTACATAACTAGCTTAGTATACAGGGTGGTCATAAAGAAACTTTACCGATATATGAACCTCTGGCTGCCATTCCGTTCAACAGATCGAGATGATATTTCAGGTTTAGTTATTCAGAGGTATGAGCTCGAGATTCTGTGAATAGAAACAAAATGACATACACGGTTACGGTTATAGATACAGAAACTCGAAAGTTTCGAATGGCAAAACCTACTTTTCCCTATCGCAAAATGCTCAGCTCATGCGAAAACACTAGAGAGCGTTGGAACGGTAAGTGCAACACAAAAAACGGACACATTATGCAAGCACAAAAAACATGTCTGTGAATGGCTAACAGAAACACGATCGGGGCACAAGGAGGCTGCTCGCCAGATACTCAGCTTAAAAAAAACCCGATAAAATTGCCTGTGAGGACACTCATGTGAACTTTGGTCTCTGCCGTATGCAAATTTCCACCGTGCATCCCGATCGTGTTTTTGGTGGGAGTTTGCAGAGCGGTTTTTTGTGCGAGCATAACGCGTCCGATTTTTGTGATGCCTGTACCTTTCCAACGTTCTTTAGGGTTTTCACAAGCACAGAGCGTTTTGCGAAAAGAAAAATTAGGTTTTGCCATTCGAAAATTTCGGGTTTCTGTAACTATAATCGTAACCGTGAGTGTGATAATTCTAGTTCATCAATTACTTACAGCATCTCTGACTTAATAACCCAGTAGCCAACCTGACGGCTGTGGGGTTTGCGCTCCCGAATGCCAATGGTGCAGGGTTTGAATCCTGGGTTAGGCATGAATGTTCGTTGTGGTTCGGAATCCACGTTAAACTGTAAGTCCCGACCTGATTAACCTTTATTGTGCACAAAAATAGGTAATTGAGCGTACAAACAAACCAAACCAAACTAATAAACCAAGAAAGTTACAAACTGTGGGCAAAAGATTACTCCACTATGGTGAAGGGGCTTAATATATATGGAGGTATGAAATATTTGACTTTATTTCAACCCATTTCGAAGAGTTTGTTAAGTCCTTCCAGAAGATTAAAGTCCAGCAGTCTAATATAACGAAATGAAACTATTTGTATTTCTCTATACTAAATCTTTAGGCACGTAATATGTTTCAGTATCAGAGGATGTGTACATCACATTTCTTCCTTCACGATATTGTTTCTCTCTCTATCTTTCTCTCTCTAGAACTCGTTTAAAAATTCATTAAAGGATACTATCTTAATATATTTAGTACACTTTGTCAAATCATAAAGTGGTCTGGTAATACTGCTTTATTGGCATTCTAAAATAAGGAATACGTATTAAAATGTGTTTGATAAATACGTGCCTTAAAATCATACCTTTGAATAACTACTCCTAAAATCTCAATTCGATCTGTTGAACGGATCGGCATCTAGAGGTCCATATATCGACTAAGTTTCTTTATGACTACCCTGTATTCATGGCATATCGTCGGCAGAGATTAAAAAAGTACTTTTTTTTTTTTTTTTTTTTTTTTTTTACAAATACCTTTGTAGTATATTTGGAAACAGAAAGACCTAACAAAAGCTGCAACTTTATCACTAAAATAAATTTGTAGTAAATAAGAAATAAGCAAAAATAATAAGCTCCTGCGCTGATCTCTTAACTACAACTTCTGGATAGCTTATAAGCGATTACGGCGGTGCAAACAGATGGATCCAATTGAATACTTACCCTCATCTATGCTACGTAATAGATTGCCTATAGTTAGTTACCAATACATTCTAACCAGTTAGTGGGGAAGTTGCTAATATATATCTCTATAGTGATTATTAAACCTTCTTCGGCTTCAAGTCCATGCTCTAGAGATCAGTGCGAGCTCCTGTTTAGTTACAATTTTTACTCTAAGACGACTATATATTTCTATCAATTTATTTTTACCTTAACAATACTAAACATCATCCTTTTCAATTAAAATAATACATCCCATAAAAACAGAGTTTTTAACAAATCCTTTATATGAATTGTCAATTTTTATATTCATTTACACATCGCCGATATTAAAAACCTTTCTATCAGCAAAATGTGCGGCAAACTACGTTTCAAAATTTATTTATTAAAAATCAACATGAACGGCATCCAAATATCATGTATTTATTTATTTATTTATTTATTTATTTATTTATTTATTTATTTATTTATTTATTTATTTATTTATTTATTAAAACAAATTGACAACAGAAAAGATTTTCAACAATAATCGGTTCAATCCCATTTTAATGCGATTGAATGACGGAAAGTTAGTTTACTAGTATTCCGTAAAAGCGACCTTTTAGTGACAGTAACTGCCCCAAAATTTGATGAAATGCATTGTTATCGACATCGCACCTATCTGCCAAGTTTCAGCTCGATTGGATGACGGCAAGGGGGCTAATTAAGTCTCCGCGAGTTCTGCTCTCATCGACATACAAACAAACATACAAAAGCGAAGTTAATACAAAAGATTTAAAAACACTACCAAGATATATTTTTAAAAAATTTCCACTTGTAATGAAATATCTATCTTCCAAAAAACAATTAGACGTTGTAAAAAAAAAAGCCCGCCAAGTAAAACAATCAGTCAGAAAAATTTGTGAAATCTAATGTTTGCCACCAAGCGACCGCGTTTAGTTTCTTCGGGATACTTGTACACAATGAACTAAATTAGGATTATTAAGGGGAATCCCAATAAGCAATCAGAACTTGGCAAGCTAGAGTTATTTCGAATTAATTTCATTTCATTTGCTTCAGTTACTTTGCACCCATTGCACTGAATTGAGATTAATTTTATAAAACCTCTAACCTGCCAAGTACTGATTGCCTATGGGGATTTGGGGATTCCCCCTAATAATCCCAATTTAGTTCATTGTGTACAAGTATCCCAAAGAAACTAAAAGCGGCCGCTTGGCGGCAAACATTAGATTTCACAACTTTTTCTGACTGGTTGTTTTACTTGGCGGGCTTTTTTTACAACGTCTAGTTGTTTTTTGGAAAATATCAATTTTTTTTGTTGCGTTTGTTATGTTCTAAATGAGTTAGATAGGATCAATGAATATTTTTAGCGTGAATAATCATATCGTCGCTCTAAGAAAAGAAATAAAATGGTGAAAGCGACTATACCATTATCGATTCACCATTATTAGAATCACATACAAAATTATTAGATTACAACAAACACCATTATTAGGTTCACATACTACTCTTTGTATTGAGAGTACAATTAATATCATGATTAAATATTGTAGAGAGATTTAGGTTTGCGATCCAAATCCTTTCCATTTCATTTAAAAATGAATCTTCTGTACCACAACAAGAAAAACAATTTCATAATCAAAAATATGTATATATTATAACTTGTGCAAAAAAAACATGCAATTATTTACTAAAAAATAAGTAATTGTACAAAGTAAAACACACAAACAAATTACTTGTTTTTATGCGAAATTGAGAATTACCGGCTTTTACATCCGAATAAATATATAAAAAAATGCGTCTCAAAGCAACTTTCACTTTAAGTTTGAAATATAAGACTTATTATTATTTTAAGAGAAATCCAGCAAACCTTAGTGGTGGAGTCGTTAAGATATCAGGCTAGTGATCAGAAGGTGAGTGCTTCAAATGCGACCAGACACCTGGGAAACCTTATTTTAAACTGAAAGTGGTTTTCTTAGTAAAAAGTTGAAACACGTGTTCAGAGCTTTGATAAGCATGCAATTTAATTGAAAAGTAAGTAATTTTTATTTTTTTCTAATTACACCGTTTTGATAGTTCTACTTAAAGTATTAAAGTCCCTTCTTGAAAGTGAACGAAAGGTGAATATCCAAAATCCATTGTCCTGTTTTAATCAATGATTATCCGAGCTAAAATTCCCAACTTTCGGGATCATTTCTGAGTGGTACAGACTCTCTTACGCATTAATTCATACAAAAGACACTTCCTCTGATCAATCTGAGAGGAATAAAAAAATAATGGTATGAATATATTAAAGCGTTTAAACTGCAGGCCTGGCTAAAATTCCCAAGTATCGGGATTATTTCTGGGAGGTATAGACCCTCTTACCCATCAAATCATACAAAAGGCACTTCCTCTAATCAAGCTGAAAAGAATTTAAAAAAAAAAAAAAATGATGCAAAATCATCAAATAGTTTTGGCTGTAGCCGTGGCTAAAGTTTTGGTCTTAACCAGAAGAAGAAGACGATTCAGAAGGAGAAAAAGGAGAAGCAGAAGAAGAAAAAGAACAAAATTCCGATGACTTCAGTGATTTTCAAAGGATTTGTTTACCATGTTTCCTTGTTCATTGTTAACAATTATGTTGTTATTTTTCCTCTACTCACCCGGGGCAACATGAGGGGGAAAAAATCAGGGTTCTAGCTATAACAGAAGCTGAGCTGTGAGGGGTCGAAAACGGACCTAAGCTCTGTCAACATAATATGCACTTGCATGTTTGCCGCTTTGAAATCGGACTAGGCGACGGAACACTGCCGCGTTCCTAGATTTCCCTATATTTCAGTACAACTTCATGCAGTTACTCCAGTGATAAATTCGCTTTTTTGTCCTTACGGAAAAATGGCCTGGTTTTACTTTTCGACTTTTTCTACTTTCTACTTCACCTCCTTGTTTGCCATATCTTTCTTCTTCTTTTCTTCGGTCTTAGTTTCCGTCCCTATTCCTTCCGATTTATTTGCCAACTCCCTTCCCAATTTCCTTTTCTGCCACCTCCATCTTCCTTTCTTTATTTTTGTCCCCGAAATCTGCCTGGCAGCACAAATTTTCACCGTTTCCGTCGCAAGTTGTGTACATATAGATTCTAAGGGCATTCTTTCCCTTTACAATGGTATTGTGGGAGAAAGATTTTAAGTTCTTTCTTTGTTTAGGAATGGAAGCCTGCGTTTAAATCTACCATTGTAATAACATTGTTAAGTCAGAGAGACTTGCGCTACAAGGTGAGAATTGCGGATAACTAGAATACGACATTTTTATAGAAAAAAAAAGTTATTTTCAACCTATAAGTTCCCAACTAAACTTTTGGATGGAAATTGTAATCTCGAATACGATACTACTGTAGTAAGCACAAAGGTCGTATCTAAATTTTTTGGGTACAAACTGATTTAAAGTTACCAGATGGCTCTCTGAAATTTGTTCTACATTATGAAAATGTTTGATGGTCACATCTGCCCGGTAAATATTAAAAATTAATAAGTTACTCAACAAGTTAACATCAATTGCATGAAGTTGTTCAGGTTTTAACCATTTTGAGATTAGTTGCAGGTACGACTTCTGTGCTTTAGTATATATGTTTTATATAATATATATTGCATCCACTATGTTTTAATTTAGATGGTTAATAATCGCAGGATTTGTTATAATATAACCAGTTAATTTTTTTTGGTGTTTACAAATCGTGGAAAATTTCTCTAAACAGTCCGGTTATTCAGGCAGGGCTTACAACGATCTTGAATTTTTCTGTAATCATGTTTGAATATTCATTCAACAATACCATTTGGCACGATGCGACCTAGAAATTTATAAAAATGCTATAGCATACACGTATTTAACACCAACCATCACGAGTCACCATCCAAATATTAGGTCTTATAACATGTGTCGTAGACGAGTTCTTTGGGAAAAAATCCGTTAACGATTTTGTTTCTATGCAAAACTAAATCTAATATTAAATTGAATTATTATTTTTATTTGTTGAATAGGCGCATCAAAACCAGCCTCCTCTAAAATGGCTGATAATTATTTAGTTATGTTTGGAAGATAAACTGATCCCCCCAAAAAACACTTTTGAAAAGTAGAAGAACCACCAACCTCAAAAACACAAAAAACTTTCTTACAATAAAAAAATCATAAACATGATGAAAATTTTCAGCCACAAACACAGTGATATAAAAAAATGGCCAACCTCTGACTAGAACTCTCGGTTGTGACTCGCTTACGAATGTATGCTTACTTAATTTATTTTTAACATTTAAGTTCCGCTCCCATAAAAATTTACGCTGCTTGAGGTTGGCGCCCGTCATAGGAATATTAACAATGCTTGCGTTTAAACTAATTTATGGATGTTTGCACGAATATTCGAATTTATGATTTCATTTGGATGGGTAGGAAATACAAAGTAGTGTAAATATTCATGCTCGTGTAACTTTCAAAATAGTATAGAGAAACTGCTCAAACGCTTGCATTTGAATCGTTATTAAGAATTTTTTAAGTAGGAAACTAAAGTGTTTCTGGTAAGCTTTTGTTTGGTTGATACATACATTAGTAATTAAGACGGGCGCCAACCTCAAGCAGCGTAAGTTTTTATGGGAGCGGAACTTAAATGTTAAAATTAAATTAAGTAAGCATACATTCGTAAGCGAGTCACAACCGAGAGTTCTAATCAGAGGTTGGCCATTTTTTTATATCACTGTGTTTGTGGCTGAAAATTTTCATCATGTTTATGATTTTTTTATTGTAAGAAAGTTTTTTGTGTTTTTGAGGTTGGTGGTTCTTCTACTTTTCAAAAGTGTTTTTTGGGGGGATATCATAACTTTTTTTTATACACTGACGACTTCTCTTTTTTGAATTTGTCCGTTTCATCGTTTTTCTATTTATCCCCTATGGTAAACCTGGTACCAGGGATATTCATAATTCTTCAAACTGAGTTCGACGATACCTTACATGCAATAATTATCTTTAAAATTGATAAACCGAAAGTGGTACCAATAGCATACCTGGTACTTTAAACATTCATAATTCATCAAAACAAAAGTCCAACATGCCATATTTATCTTGGAAATTGATAAACCGAAAGTGGTACTACCTATGCTATACCTGGTACCTTAAACATTCATAATTTTTCAATACAAGCCTAACGACACCCAACATGCCATATTTATCTTCAAAATTGATAAACCAGAAGTAGTACCACTTATGGTACACCTGGTACCATGAATATTCATAATTCTTCAAGTTGAGTTCAATGATATCTTGCATGCCAAAATCTACTTGAAAATTGACAAATTGGTTGAATGCGGACGGCAGTAACCATCAAAATCTACCACGAACGAGTACTAGAAACTTGTGTATGACAACTGAACTCCCAAAACTTAAAGAAATACGTTGCCATTGACAAAGATCCTGTCTGCCAAGTTTCAGCTCGATTAGTTAGTTTGTACGCACAACGACCTATTTTAGTGCATAATAACGACTAATCAGTCCGGGACCCACAGCTTAAAGTGGATTCCGAATCACAACGAACATCCACACCTAACACATGAATCAAATCCGGCACCTTTAACTTACAAGGCCAGAGCGTGCATCCCATTGAAAGTTTATACTAATAAATTGTTACAAATAAATATTACAAGTTTTTTACAGTCTAATAAATATTGCAGTATGAATTATTTTGGTTCACATAATAACCCATTGATATTTGACAAAATTTAAAATATTTTCTTAACAACAATTTTAAAATTCATTATGAAATTACAATTTTGATGATATATGATTCTACAATTTCATTTTACAACGGAAAGTAAAAATCAACACATCTTTAAAAACGAATGACATTTTTGCAAATTCCATTAGCCAATCGCAATGCGTGGTTCATTTAGTCCTCTGTAAGGAGTTGACTGTGACGTCAGCTCTCATAACCTCCACATTTATACTTTATATTTAGCCCATAGTATCTTGCAACAAAATGTGATTGTTTTCATTTTTCAATGGAGATTTCCCGAAATTAAAATGTTTTTGAAAGTTAGCTCTCTCTAAATTGTCATACAGTTCAAATAACACATGCAACTTAAAGAACAAATATTTCTCTTTAATTATGTCTCTTCAAAAATTAAATTATTTAAATTTTAAAGATGTTATAAGCCATATAATTATAGTCCAATTCGTTCTCCTATACTTTAACATTACGTTAAAACTCACTTAAGCCTAACATGTCGGAAAAACTAACTTCCAAATGATAGCAGACCTGTTTGGCAACTTTTGGCATATATATCTGAACCTCAATTACAAGCTGATCGCCTTTATCTGTCGCCAAATTATGAAATGAAAAAAAGTGGTTTTAAATTGATTAAAAATAGAAAGAACTATTTAATGAAGTTCAAACCAGCGTAGGATTTTAAGTTGAAACATTCCGCATCCTATAATTCAATCCGTTTGAAGATCTATAGATTAGTTAGGGCTGTACGTTTGTCTAAATTTTTACATCAAAATCGGGCTAGAACTCGTTTTTTTATTTCGCTTTGGAAATTTCAATATTTTTTTTCTTCGTTGTCTTTTGTCCTAGGTACTCAATTTTTTTTTCTTTGAAAGATATCACCGAGACGAATCTATGGTATTTTTTGTATAATTATGTGAAGTTTCGTAAGCGCGCTAGAAAATAGTCAATTTCGGCTTTTTCGCTGGAAGTTGTGCAGAGAATAGATACTTACTGTCGTTTCTGCCTTTTTTAAGGTTGGCGGCGAAACGACCGTTTCGTCTGATTAGAGAATCTTTTAGGGTGCTGATATTTGATTTGATGAAAAAAACCAACAGTCTGACTTAATGGAGAATTCCCGCATTTTTTAAAAAAGAGTGAAATTAGTACATATTTATGAAGAATTTCTTTCTGATTCCCAATATTTAATTAAAAGTTATTTAAAAAAATTAATTATTTATATATTAAGAAACGAAAATGCCCCAAAACTGAGCCAAAACCAGTCCGATCAAAACAGTCAACAAAATTCGTGACTTAAAGAAACCCTATCGTTTCTATGCTTATCGTGAGGTTTCTGCCAAATAGTTATCGTTAAAAAAGTTGGCGTTGGTAGACCATTGCAACATTCGGTACAGATTGGCGTGATTTGCGATAAACTTACAAATCTGGTTTCCGCTGCAGCATTTCAAGCCAAGATGTTTGCGAAGCCGTGACATCACATTCAATGCCAACGAAATGAGTCGTTTTCTCGCCAACCTCTAACAAGGTAGATTTGATCGCAAATTAAAAAAAAAAAAAAATGCGTATTGAGCAGAAATGTTTATGTTTATGGCCTTTTCGAAACATTTAGGATTGAATAAAAAAAAAATGCGAGAACTGTCCGTTCTAAAAAAACGTTACATTTTCTATTAACTAACGATAAATATAATATGCCTTGATCTGCCCTGCCTGATAAATATGGACTGTCCATATTTAAAAAAATAATGTTTAAAGAAACAACATAATCCTGATTGGAGTTTTGTAAGGCGGTATCAGATTGAACTAATCTTACTCTAAGAGCAGATCTAGTGGGAGAGGGGGAATGAGGACAATCGTCACTAAACAGTTTCAGAGGTTGTTAAGAAAGAGTGGGAGGAAATAATGTACAATGATGAGAATTTTTTTTTAACAAATCCTTACTTTGAATAACATTAAATTTGTTTAGACAAAGTGAGAATCAAGAGAAGTATACATAATATTCGCCTTAAAATCAATATATTTAAACTTGAGTGCAATATGCCAGAAAAGAATTAACTAGAAAGTTAGACCACATTTGCCTTAAATCCAATTCAGAAAACAGGTAGATGATGGAGTTAAAAAAATCTATTGATTGCTGATGTTTAAAATTGCAACTATCTCATTTCTCCAAATTTTAACAAAAAATTTCTTGTTATATTTGCAAATGTGTTACAATTCTATTGACTAACAATAAATATAATCTACTCTGACCTGTCCTGCCTGATAAATATATACTGTCCAAGTCCGTAGTTAAACAGTTTTCCATAGTTTTCAGCAATGCCTAATGCTAAAAAATAAGTTGCAGCAAAATTTTTTACAATTCCTTAATTACGGCTCATGTTCAGTTCTTGGACAAGCGTTGTCATTTTCCCATAAGTTCCGCGATACCGACAAGAGCAAGGGTACTACTAATTACTGTAAATATTGCACGTGTACTATGAGAAAGTTAAACTTTTTGATGAATACACAAGTATCACACATTCCTGATAATCCTTAGGGTTCCTCATCGGGAACCCTAAATTCATTCCTGGTTTTCTCGGCCTTCAGCCTATGTGGTTACTTGTTACTTTGAGTCATGTGTAGTAATTCAAAGTGTCTTATGCAGCTGAAGCGGCTTTCGCATCTGCTGGCAAGAAGACGCATCCCGGGGGAGCACAGACGACGGAGCCACTTCACAGACGAGCGACGACAGGCCGAAATCATCAACCCACCCGACGGAGAAGTAAGTCACTCCAGAAAGTTCTGGCTATTTGCATTTTCTTGAAAGCAATAATTATTACAGTGTTGCTTTGGAGAACTTCAATATTGGGATTAATCACTCCTTGGATTTTTAGCTGATCACTAGCGAAAATTTCTCTCATGCCTTGTTATTTATGCAAGTAATGTAATGTTTTTTTGATTTTGAAATTTATATTTTGACATTTACATTTAGAATGTTCGTCTATTAAATGTTGCCCTTGTAGCAATTACTCAACCGCCGATGGTCGGCTTTTCATCGCTCTCGATGGCACGGTAAGTGGTCGATCATGTGTCTCTCATACCAAAGTCATTAACCCTCTGCAACTCAGCCCAAATGTCCACTTGAATGATCATCCATGGATCAGCGATAATCCATTAATAGTCATCAGATTTCGATGAAAATTCATCGATAACCGATAAACTTTGAATCGTAGTCATCACTGCTAATCGATGATTAAAAATTCGATCAATACCAATGTATTCGATGAGAATAATGAAAATAATATGATTAACCGATAAAAAATAGGCTTTTTACCTATCTGATGATTCGATAGATTACTGTTGCTGTGTTGTCAGATTCGAAAACTCATCAGCAAAAGTTGACATCAATATGACTATTCTCGAATTTAATTTTTGAATTTATTGTCATCATAAGCAGATGGTGAAAATGAATTCAGTCATATTGAATCGCGGTCAGATATTCGCGGTCAGATAACCGATGAATTTCGAATCGTAGTCATCATTGGTAATCGATGATTAAAAATTCGACGAAAATACGATCAATACCAATATATTCGATGAGAATAATGAAAATATTATAATTAACGGATGGAAATAAGACTTTTTACCTATCTGATGATTCTATAGTTCTTTGTTTTCAGATTCGAAAACTCATCAGCAAAAGCTGACATTAATATGACTATTCTCGCATTTAATTTTTGAATTTATTGTCATCATAAGCAGATGGTGAAAATGAGTTCAGTTACCGATATTGAATTGAAGTCTGATATTAGTAACCGATGAGTTCGGATCATTAACTACTAGGTTATATGCCATTTTATAATGATTTTAGAAATGAAACATTTTTTTTAAAAAATGTAGGTATGCGATTGTATGTATTTCGAATATTAAAAAAAAAAAAAAAACGCCTAAGAGTTAATGATTTGGAGATTCAACTTTATTTAGAAAGAATTTTGTTTGAATAAAAAATGGTCTTGAAAGTTTAATTGGGCATCACTCTAGCGTTGCAAATGTCCGCCAATTTTATTACTGAAGGTTGAAATGTCTATCATTTGAGCACTCCTGAAGGGCTATTGTAGAAGTTGTCAAGTTTACTAAAGTATAGTATAATGGAAAATATAGTTCTGTTTTACAATAAATATACACAACATGTGTCTGAAAATCCACTATCCAAGTTGCGTCTAATAACTATGCATAACTGTGTATTAGGGTGATCCTTATATGGGGCCAAAAAATTAAATTTCTTCCGATTTTAACTCTCACCCCTCACTTTTTTCCCTTTAAATTATTTTGACAGTGTGCCAAATTTCATTCTAATAAATTAATATTAACCCATGTCGCAACGAGCTTGAAGTTGTTAAAAAGATGACAAAAATTTTAATTTTTTGAAAAATTTACCTTTCTTCGGATTCGATTGCACGCACCCGACATTTTTTCCTTTTGACCAATTTTGAAAATGCATTAAGTTTTATTATAATAAGTTAATATTAACCCCTGACATTTTGATTTTGAAAATGATAAAAATGGACACAGAATTGGTAAATATGAACAAAAATAATCCAGAATGTTTATTCCCTTAAATTAAAAAGAAAGATGCAAAATATTGATTCAATTTAACAAATAAAGGAAATATAAAGTTCATACAAAAATTGGGTGTTTTTAAAGATATTTTTGTGTATTTGTGTATATTAGGGAACTGTTTGCATCGACAGTCCACACGTCACAAAAAGCACATTTTTTTTAATTAAAAGAGTCCTTTGGACTTTTTTTTTATTAACTTTAGTCCTATTTCTAGTGCGATTTACTTCACTACGATTTTTTTTAACTTATGTTTTACTTATTTATAAAAAAATGTTTGCTTTCCAAAAAGTGAGCGATACATTTAAAAATTCCATTTAAGTTTAGACAAATTAAATTAAGTTCTTAAGTAGTTTCATACTTTTTAATGATACAAACGACAATTTTCTAATCTAAAATGATAAATATATTAAAGATTAATCATATTATGTAGATTTTTATTATTTATAAAAATCTATTTTAGTATTTTATTATAACAAGATTAAAACTTACAAGTATGTGTCTCACTTTCAAATAATTTTCTTTATTACAGTTAAATATCCTATTTTCAAAGCAATCGTAATGTGCGTCACAAATAATGTACTTTAAATTATTACAGATATAAAATAATGATCATCTCTAAGTTCAATTGAGTTGGCTATGTTTTAGAAAAAACCCTCTACTGTACACCAATCTAGAATAAGGAGATTTTATTCAGAGATAACTCTCAGAAACAATTAATGCATATGAAAACTCACTCCCTAGATTTTCTTTTATTTACCTATAACCTATCTGATATTTGAAAGTGAACTACGTTATGTTAGAACGTGGGGGAAAATACCATATAGCATGTTTTCCCTGTGTTTGTGGCTTAATTTGGTTTTATTTTCAGTTAACATTTATCCCTAAAAATATTATGCAGAATCCAATGAATTCCCAAAAATCCTTTTTAGAGTTATTTAGCTTTGTTCTTGTTTTTTATAAAAAATAATAAGAGTTTCTTCAAAGTCTTTGTTGTTGGAAGCCTCATGTATGTAAACATGTTTTCGCATCCTGAAAGTTCTTCTTATGAATATAGTTATATTTTATCCAAAGTGTTTTAATGCTTGATGTCTGGACTGCTTGTGACTTGAGCTAGTTCATTTTTAAGTACCCACAACTTATGTAATGACTCTACAACGGAAATACAACATTTATTTTCCACCTAAATGTTCCATGTGATCAGAAATCAGTCAGTAATAAACACTATGGGAGCACAAAAATATTCAGCACTCTCTTGTAACTAATTTAAATACGACTTTCACCGATAGTCAGCTTCACCTCTAGTTTGATGTAAATCAAAACTGATGTGGCGACTTCAAATAACAGATAAAGCTTCTGTGCACTGGAGTACTCTTTTGCACAGCGGCAAAGCATCTGCTTCGTAATCCAATGGTCTCGGGATCGAGGCCCGCTCCCACAGCGAAAGCTGCATTACGCTTTATTGGTGACAGCCAGACTAAAATGAATCATGCTGCCATCTATCGGCACCTTCTGAAAGGAGAAACTTCATCGCAACAAGCGATCAGAAACGCAACTAGCGTACAGCACTCGCACAACGATGCAACTAGCATCCCAAACCTCCAACTCCAATCAGAACTACAGTATCGCTCCTTCGTCGCTGGGAGGAGGCTGTGTGGCGTCATCAAATAACAGATAAAGCTTCTGTGCACTGGAGTACTCTTTTGCACACCGGCAAAGCATCTGCCTCGTGATCCAATGGTCTCGGGATAGAGGTCCGCGCCCACAGCCAAAGCTGCATACGCTTTACTGACAAACGCTGTTGATTAATATTTAATTTGTTGCTTGTTACCTGGTGATGAACTTTACTATGATAAATTAATTAAATATATAGTATTACTTCTTAAACTACGCACCATATTTTAAACAAAGAATAAAAACAACTTCAAATTGAAATCTAAACTGAATAAAAAATGGGAAGTCGAGATATACTAGATTTCTGCCAGTCTCCTTCATCCCGCAGAAGGGTACTAAAATTCCATCTCTTTAATACCCCTTTCTGACTGAAGTTATGCAATAATTTTTTAGTATTTGACAGCGGACTTTGTTTATATAACGTACAAGTGAAAGCGACACAGCGCAATACAGTAAAATGCGGCTTCTGGATGCAAACTTCAAGCTCGTTGCTGCATGGGTAAATCACTTTTAACTTTTTAAAAAATTGTCATAATAAACTTTTTACAGTTAAAGGGGAGAAAATTGGGTGGTAATAATAAAGAAATTTGAAAGTTTAAAAATAAAGGTCACCCTGCGCAATATACAAAACATGATGCGAACTTCAAGCTAGTTGCGGCACGGGTTAATCACTTTTAATTTTAAATAATATTGGTCATAATAATGTTTTTATAGCCAAAGGGAAAAAAATTGAGGGGGTGAGAAAAAAAGAAATTTGAAAGTCGAAAAATAAAGACCACCCTAGTGTATATTCCAGCAGTCATGTCAAATTTCCTTCACAGCTATTGAGATGATCCACATTCTTTTGGCCGCCCCATAGCTGGTAGCAATGGCTCTGTAAAAAATAGCAAAAGGCACTGTTTTCATATAATGCTTTTCTCCAAATAAAATATGATAACAATAACTTCAATTAAAATTCAGTTAAATATTTTACTCTATACTATTTTTATCAATGACAAAGGAAAACATTCTGCAGAGGAAATAGCTTATTTGCATGGATAATCCCTATTTTCAGAAAAATTTTAAATAGAAAAAAAAATAATGTTAATCATATCAGTGACTTAAGGAGAAATAGACATTGTGTTTTAAGATTTCATTTCCATAAATCAAAAAAGGCCTGCTATTTATTTTTAATAAAATATAAAGATTTGAAGAGAATAAATAACAGCCACCATTCCTCTACATTACCTAACCCAGAAAATCTATTTTATTACTTTAGGAAATAAAATTCAATGAAGAATAAATTATAGATGAATAAAAATGAGAAGAAAAAATAAATTATCCCAGTAAAAATTCATTTTCCACTTCAGTTTCTCCCTGTTTGCTTTCCAAATATCACGGTTTCCAATAAATCTCGGAGATAATTTTTTGATAAATTCGTCAACATTTTTATTCGACTTTAACAAAGACATATTTTATTAAGTTGACTCTTGTGGTTTTTTTTGTTTTGTTTTTTTGTAAGTACAGTGACTTCTAAAAGTCTTCGTACTCTAACAATTTTCAATCAAACACTACATTATCCATCTCAAATAATATTTCAAAAATGGATATTTAAAATAATCTCTTCTAATTGGACTTTTGAAAAACAGAATTTTAAATTTTAGTTTAGTTCGTTATTAATTAATTTTTTTAATTAATTAATTTATATATTACAAAATGATTTCAAATAGGGATACAACTTTGAAATTTTCAACATAAATAATTGTGGCCTTCTAATTGAATTTTTAAAAATTTTTTTTTTTTTTTTTTTTTTTTTTTTTTTAATTAACAAACATTTTACAAAACGATTTGTAAGTGGACTACATTTCTGGAATTTTCAACACTAGTAATTTTGGCCTTCTAATTGGACTGGCAAAAAGAATGTTAAAATTTTAATATGTTTTTTAATTAATTTTTTCACAAAAAGTGACTTCGAATAGGTCTAGAGCTCTGAAAGTTTCAACATAAGTATTTTTAGCCTCTAATTTTGCTTTCCACAAACACGTGTTGAAATA
This sequence comes from Linyphia triangularis, assembly GCA_963978545.1. NCBI lineage: Eukaryota > Metazoa > Arthropoda > Arachnida > Araneae > Linyphiidae > Linyphia > Linyphia triangularis. The sequence continues at coordinate 20,877,242 of OZ021725.1, forward strand.
ATCTTAAAGGGGTGTTATATTATTGTATTAACGGGGATTTGATTTTTTTTTTCTTGACAAGGAAAGGGCTTCCAATATTAAGGCTTTACGTAGAAAATTAGATGTTTGTGAGTGAAGCAAGCTTATGCTTAAGCAGCAATGAACCTTTCAGCGAGCGAAGCGAGCCTATGCTTGCATAGCAATGAACCTTTTAACGAGTGAAATAAGCCTGTGTTTATGGGTCCTTGAACTTTTCAGCGAACGAAGTGAGCTCGATTTTGCATAGCGATGAACCTTCCTGTGAACGAAGGTCCAAAAACTGTGTCCTATACACGAATGGCAGATTTCCGCAACGCGAGGCCTCACAGCTGGCTAAAATATTGCACATGTTAAAATTTCATAGCGAAACACGGGTATTTAGCTAGTAATTAAATAAAGCTTTAATTGTATTTTTCTATTGTTGTAAAAGTTTTGTGCTTATGTATATTGAAAATCATGAAAGTTTTAGTTTATTTGCACTAAAAGTCTTTTAAAAATATCCTTTGTTGATAAAATACTTAAAAGCGATCGAACTGAAGTCATTATTACAATTTAAATGGGAAAAGATCCCATTTTAAAATCTTACCTTTAACCTTCTGCCCGATTATCTTTCATTGCTTTATTTTAATTATTCCGTCGTGGCCCATTCCAGAAAAGAAAATGGCAACAAAGCAAATTGCCGTTTTAATTTTAATTGGTAGGACTGTCATTAAAAATGATTTTGGGTTTCTTCCAGCAATAGATTCTGATAAATAATTAAGCCTCTAAAATAATACTTTGAGGTGTTCCGTCTTTATTACTGAAAATATTATTCTTTTCTTTTAACGTAAAGCAGCAAAAAATATTAATTACTGCAATTAATAAGTAGCATGAAAGATGATTCCTTAAACTGTATAGGCAACTTTTTTTTTTTTAATTACTGTTATAAAAGTATCCTTTTCTTTTAATATAAGTTTTAATAATCTTAAAAATTAGAAAATGAAAAAATGAGTTTAACTAACTCAACGCTTAAGTTAGTGTAGTAATTGGGAAGAAATCCCATGGTATTCTTTTTCCACGAAAGATAACATTTTCGAGAGATTTATTAATGGAGCTAATACAATTATTTTCACTGGTTATTTTCTCTTTGTTATATATTTTGGATGAACTTTTTTTTAATGTACAGTTAAACTGGTAAAAAGTACGCATTGTAATATTTCCTTCTTATGCTATTTATATTTTAATTAATAGAGAATAAAAAGCAATTTAAAAAAAAAAAATTACAATAATGCTTCAAATAGGCATAATAGAAATACGGACAGATAAAAATCGGAGTTCAGTTGAATTTCGAGTGCTGCTTTTAATTGATCTGAGCGCTTGTTTACTTTCGTTGTGCCGGAATTATCGCTCCATCTAAAGTTGTGCGCAAAGAAATGTTTGTTGAAGTTTGATAGAAAGTTTGCTTTGTTTGGAGAAATTTTGTAATTCTTTGAAACAAAGAATACATTATAGTTTTTATTTTGCAAAAACTGCGTCATCATTTCTTCTAATAAAATTCTTAACAATAGGTTACACTAAATAATTACACTAACTTATAATGTTATGTTGCTGTTATAAAATACTCTGGTTTGTGTGCTGTTTATAAAATATTCCAATTTATATATGATGCAACCTACAAAATAAATTAATATTTGTAAAAGGCTACTTAAAAAAATACAATATATATATGATGATGTTTATAAAATACACTAATTTTTATGCAACACTATTCATAAAACACAACTTAATACATAATAAAAGAAAGTGAAAACTCTCATTTATATTCCAAGGAATACTATATTCCAAAGAATACTATATTCCAAGGAATACTATATTCCAAGGAATACTATATGAGTATAAATATATCTCATGTGTAGCAAACAGAATTGCAAAATATGTGTTAATGTATATCATTCTCTACAATGAATTTTTATTTCATGAAAATATAGAAATTCTTTTTGTAAATTATTTCGGCCGACATAAAAAGTTTATGTAGAATTTTTTTTTTCTCTAATCACACATCCAGAACTGGTACGTTTTAACCAAAAGCAGAATTCCTTTACGGAAAATAAAAATAACCTGCCTAGCGACTATCAAGCTTGCAGATAAAATCGTCTGTATTCGCAAAATAATAATTTCTCGGCCACCATAAAAAGTAAAACCAGTCATGAAAAGAGAAAATCGATCAGTAATTCGAAGAAAGGAAAAAATTTATGAGTTCCATCGCCTAAAGCACAGCAATTTCAACCGTACCGCAACTTTTAAAAAAGGAAAATTAAATTACCCTTTAAAAAGAAAACTTTTTTTTTTAAAGGAACAATTTTGAAGCAAAATTATATTTTAATCATCCACTTTAACTTAAACACTACACTAAGTTAAGGAGAAGTTCATACAAAATCCCTGTCTGTCTGTCTGTAAGTGTGGTCAATATGACAAATGAAAGGTTTCGTTGAAATAAGTTAAAATTCAATCAGAAGTTACGTCTTAAAATTCAACTCATAAAACTAATATTACTAAAGTAAGGGTGCCATAATTTTACTTTGAGTAAGATTAACATAATATTCGGTTTGAAAAGTTCTTAATAGATCGATCAGAAGAGGGCTTTCATTGTTACTCAGTGTAGTGAAAGTTCACATCCTATATGGAAATAGAGAAATCGAATAAGAACTTGAATACTCTGTGGCAAATTTTCTTGCCAAATTAATAGCGAAATTCGCCAACTTGGAGGCATTTTGATCTTGAAAACTCGAAAATGAGTGGGTTTTTATTGCCATTTGGCACCAACCTTAAGAAAGCCAAATCGTTCGTGCTTGGTATCGTTCGTATGTAGAAGCGTGTCAGTGACTGTCAAAATCCAGCTTATTACTTTCAATTACCCATATGTATACGTAGGGTAATGAAAGTATAGCACTCGGTCAAAAAAAAAAAAATTGTAATTGTCTGTTTGTGTGTACGTGTCAGCCTAACTCCCTAAGAAATTGACCTTTCGAAGTTAAAATTTGGTGTGCGGGTTGATGCCCAAGGACCTGCCATAAAACACCTTCATAGAATGGGAATCTTGAAAGAAGAACATTTATGTAGGAAATGCAATATGGTGGAGGAAACCGCCCACCGTATACTTTTTGAATGTAAAGCTCTTCTTCACATTAGGCACTCAAGCTTAGGTCTTGGAACAGAACTTGATATGGGCGCCCCCAGGAATATTTGCAAGGGGGTGCAAGACTAGATTTTCATCAAAATCATGGACGCCCGCAGAATTATTTGCAGGGGGGTGCAAAACTAGATTTTTTATCAAAATAATTACTTTTTTAGAAATTTTAATTAATAGTTATGCATTTTAAATTATACTCTTTGAGAATAATTTTAAAAAATCATGATATATATTTATGAAAGCGCAACCCTGTTAAAAAAAAGGGGGGGGGAGGGGGAATAGTAAAAATGTTTTTAAAAAAATATGTTTAACGATTTTTAATCATCCAACCAGATCTCACGGCATTCAAGAGACAGTGTTTAGAACAGAGGAACACGAAGATGCAAAAACGCAGAAGAGTAACATTATATTTCTTCAAAAGTTTTGGAAAAAAAAAAAAAAGGGGAAAAAATGAAATAATTGGATATGTTTAATTGAATTCTAAAAATAGATTTAAAGATAGTATATCTGAGGACTTAAAAAGCAAAATATTTTTCCTAGAATTTGGAGAACCTACACAGGAAATGATTATACAATAAAAGAAATTAATACTTCTACTCACCCTCCAATAATCCAAGATAATAGGCTCCAGTAGCTATAAAAAACGGCATAGAAATAAAACGAAAGACTAAAATAATAGAAAAACAAATGCTTATTGTAACATTATAAAACCGAAACGGCATAAGTCATAGATTATACATAGTCTATGGCATAGGTGCTTTTCTTTTTATCTTGGAATTTACACCTTTTCTCACCTGTATTTTTTTTATTTTCAAGATCTAGGGGGTGCAAGTGCACCTCCTTGCACCCTCCTGGGGGTGCCCATGGAACTTGATACAATCCACGAGGAACCTGCCAAAAGCCTTTTGACCCTTCTTAAGGAATCTGGCTTTCTTTAACAGGGGGTCGTAAAATAAAGGGGTTTGTGCAATATTCCCTAGTAAAATCAGCACCTAGGCTCAGTTGACCTCCCCCATTCACTATGACTATGACCTGCCATTAAGGTTTTCGTCAAAATAACGAATGCGCATAAGGTAGCTGCCATTGAAAAAAAAACATGTTTTTCAGTAATTGATAAAAAACGGCTCTACCGATTTTGTTCAAAATTGCTGGTGTAATACCTGTGAAGGTGTTCTAAACATTCCCACCTCCGTGTTTGTTTGTTTTTTGTTTTGTTTTTCATGTAAAAAATTATTTTCAAAATATTGCCAAACTGGCAATTTTTATGTAAATGAGTGAAAATAAGAAAATGGTAAGTAACACCATGTTAAATTTTACTGCAATGACCAATATTATATAGTGAAATTGAAAGTCGTGCGATGTTCCACACCCCTAGTTTTTCGTGGTCTTCAATTGTTGACATTCTCGCTGAAAATGTTTTGATAATGCAACTATTATATATTGTCTTAAGAGTTTACTTTTTCTAATGAAGAAAGTGAACGAGTTGCTTATAGAAGTTTAGTTTCTACAAAATCAGTGGCTTAAAACCATTTCAAAAATAATGAATATTCAATGTGAGAATTTCTCGAAAAGAAAAAAAATCGGTCTTCTACGAATAGCCACATGCTGAGTGTTCCATATCTGAACGCTGAACGTGTGAACACTCGACCACCCACTTGCCTTTGTCAAATAACAATTTTGTGACAAAACCGTCTGATTAACCATCAATCAGCTTCATTACAAAATTTATACTATTATTATTTTTGCTATTATATTATAGAAAATTTTCTTTTTTCGAATGCAAGTCATTTTAATAAACTAAAAATATTTTCCTGGACCCCATATTCTACATTACTGCTTCTTTACAAAATGTTCTACCTGTAAGTTTTATAATAATGGAGCAACAATAACTAGCTAGACCTTGAAATTTGGTGAGCAGGTAGGAAAATTATCACTTTATTACATAAATTAAGAACTCGAAAATAGCGTCGAATATATTTTATTTTATATTTGAATTCCTTACGTCAATGCATATGCAGTGGCTTCACCTGGTTTTGTCTTTTGCTATTTTAATTTTCAATTATGTCAAACATTTATGATAGACATTAAATGAAAACTATTTAAGTCATTTATCAAGTGATCTTTTTTGTTCCTACTCACCAAATTTCAAGTTTTTATAGGAAGTATTTTCCAAATGCACTGTGCCTAGAAGATTGTAACATAGCTAGTATGTGTAATGATCCTGACTAGGACTTCCTATTGATTACGATTATCTTTTGCCTGTGCAGCTCCAGCAGAAGCTGTATTCCGTTCAAGACGAGATCCACCACGTGACCGTGCAGCTGAACGCATTGCTGAGCGACAGGGACATGTCGATCCAGCCTTGCAAACCATCCGAGGCTAAGCTTCTGCAGAAATTGGAGGAGCTCAAGGAAGAATTCTCGGAATTGATGAGGGAGTTAAGGCGAAGGAAATCACTGGCTGACGGAATAGTACTTGATAACCAGGTAATGAAAATTATATTAAGAATTATTGTACCTTGCGTAGTATAACTACAAACTCTTTTTTAGCCCAACTTCTTGCGTTTAGCTGTAATTTCAGTTGAACCATAAACATTTTTCAATTACAAGACTTTCAATAAAGCATAAAATCCCTCATTCATAGCAATTCAATTTGTTCCGTTAAGGTTGAACCACGAAGTCGGTTAGTTACATCTACCATTGAGCAATGGTATTCACCTTAATTGAACAATTTTAATTATTGCTAGAGCCATTTCACTTTCCACGGAATCTTTCAACTGGAACAACTCCACGTTGTGTATTTTTATGCGACAAACTATGAAATACTTTGATAATGAAATTTTCCTCTTGAAATCAAAGTCATGAAATCTCATAATTGTAGCATTTTCGGATAATCAGAACTATTGAATCGGTCACCGTAGTAAGGAGCTCCATTCGTTATCCGATAAATGAGCTTCTTATAGAATCATTCAATTGCATTACAGATGAGACGTCCACTAGTCTGTCCAATTCAGTGATTTTTTTTTTTAAAGATAAAATGAAAATCAGTGGGGGGTGGGGGAGGGGATAAATTGTTAATTCACTCAAAGTGACTTTTAGAAAACACAGATTTAAAAGTTTTTGAACGAATAAAAGCACGTTAAAATGTTGAGTTGTGTCTTGTCTGCGAATTATCTCTCAAACTTTACCTTTGGTGGCCTTATATTGCTACGTACTGTTAATGTACAAACAGAGGGAACTCTTAGCTCTATTTTCACAAAAAGTGGAATTCAACCGAACTTTTTCTTTGGTATTCAATTGAGTTTAAAATGACACAAGACTTTTAATGGTTAATTAGGGCTTGTTTAAGATAAAGTTATATCACAAACTTTTTAAGCTCAGTTCTCTAGAAGCGCAAAGTCTGAACAGCAATATTGGAAATTGTTGGAAACAAGGGCTCTGGAAAATTGCTCAATTCTGGTCGAAAAACGACTTAAAAATATCAAAGCATATTTTTTGCCATCCATCCTTTCTTATTATTAAAATACTACAATTTTAAAACTGCGCATCGACATTTCAAAACTTCCGGTATATTTCATCTGGCATTTGGCGAGATTGGCCAAAATCAGTATCCAAAATCAGTAAACATTTCAAACCGAGATTGGCTGAATCTGAGCGACATTGTTTATTTTTGTGAGTGCTTGAACTATAGAATTAATATTTATTCCATTCCATACACATTCAACAACAACAAATCTGTTTATCTATATTCTTGCAGGATGAAGATATGGATGGCGAACTACGACGTCCACGTCGTCTCACACTTAGCTCCAGCGGCCGTCGTGCCAGCATCCACACGATGCTGGCTTCCACCACTCGGCCGTTGGCTACTCCCACCATATCCCATCACTCTTTCGTGGTGTCCACGCCAAACCTTCAAACGTCCGACTCACCAACTCAACAACTCAAAACAGGATTCCTGCAAGTCGCACAGGTAAATTACACTATCAAGTTCTTACTATATGAAAGTTTATCTTAAGCTATTTTTTTTTTTTTTTTTAATTAACGATGAATTCCTTAAGTGTAGATCCTAATTTCATGCACTTAATGAAACTCGCAGGACCTTTGAATTTTCATTTTCAAAGGTTATTTCATTCACATCAAATTAATTGTCGTATGATTCCTAAATTAGTTGGAAGATGTAATCAATTATGCCATCATATGAAAACAGCAGCCAGTGGTTTTTAAATAATAGTCTAGAAGATTAATTAGTGCAATTGTACTCGTCAACCTCTAATATATATATATATATATATATATATATATATATATATATATATATATATATATATATATATATATATATATATTATTAATTTTTAAATTATATTCTTCCTTTGCAGGAGCGCTCCGGGCGAAGAAAATCCGACTTCAACTAAATTCTTCTATCAACAAAGGAACCTGAATGGAAAAAAAGATGCCGAAGAAGCTTCCTCATTGCTTCTCTTCGAGCTTTTGAAAATACAGATGAAAATAATTTTTTCTTAAATCGAAAGGATATTATTTGTTCCTATAGTAGAATTTCTAAAAGATATTTGATGCTGCAACAATATCTTCACTTCACTACCTTCTATATAAAGAAAATTCCCAAACATTTCTCTTCTATGGGTCCAACTGCAGTATGAAATTGCAGTAGTAATTGAAAATAAAGTAACGATTTTTTAAAAACGTCTTATGAAAAGATATTGAGCTCGTTTACAGCTTGGTAGTATATAGCGAAAAGTAACAGTGGAAAATCCGAAGAAAAAACAACAACATTTTTTAAAGTATAGATTTTGATAGGTTTTTCTGTAACTATTAATGAAATTTGCTAAGGGAACTTAAATATTATATATTTAGACGAATGCTTTAAAAAGTTGAAAATGCAGCCAAACAACAAAATACATAGAACACAAACAGTAAAAACTATCTCTCATTGGTAGCCTTTCGAAGAAAATGATTGGAGTTTATGCCAAGCAACAGTTTTGAAACTGTTTATATTTGTGTTAAGCTAAGTCCCATTAATGCTTTCATACAATATATGTGAAGGTGGAAAATTGACTTTTCAACCCAAGGCCTTTTGGAGCGGATAAACTTAGTTGTTAAAACATCACTTTTAAGGTACTGTTTAACCAGTGTATATGTTTATTAATTCGTAAAAACACTTTTAGCACGGCAACTGAACTTCATAAATAAGAAATGGGAAAAGGAATATTGGAATACAAAGAATTCAGCAGTTTCCAGCTTTAACTGCTACTCAATCGCAGACATTAAAGTAGTTCCATAGTAGGATCATCTAGTTGTCATCGAAAGAAAAACATATGAGTGTATCCCTTCTTAAGAAAAGCCATATATTTATAACAGAACAACCTAAAAAAACAATTGAAAGTAGACACTTTTGTACCATTCTTTAACATGAGTGTTTGTTTCAATGGAACTCATTAGAATTTTCAAGTAAACCTCATTTAATTTATTTATAGTTTTAACCCTTTCAATGCCAGTGATTTCAACTAACATAATTTAAATTTTCAATAATATTTACCATAATTTTGTTTAACTACAAACATGTTTTCAAAACTATACTGAGAAACAAGTGTCTCTTCCTACTACGAGAGAGGGTATTTTATAGTGTAAAATAATCACTTATACAAGCCTGAATCCAAATAGCCTCTGTTCTTAAAGGGTAAAAAATGATATGTAATAAATAGGGAAACCTGATGTACCTTGGTCATGCATCATTTACTGATTTCTCTCTGATTTTTTTCTTAACTCTAATTTGTGAATGTACCACCACTAATCGTGATTCTAAATTTAGGGAGAAAAAAAAAATGAGCACCTCCCCAGTTGCACGGTCAGTAAGATAAGTAAGTTGAGTCTAGGTTTTAATCGAATCGCGGATAAGGTATGGATGTATGGCATGTATGAAAGTGTGAACCACTCTAAAAATGGATGTAAGTAGCATGTATTTCAAAAGTAGAGGAGACAGGTATAGAATAAATAGTTCTCTCGTGTATTATGTCCGAAAAGAGATCTGAATGAATGCCAAGAATGCTCTGCCAACGTTATTGGACCACGGTGCAACATGTTCCTCTATTCATACTGCTAATTTGCGACACAGTACACTAAATGCGTTATGGAATATTATAAAGCACATAACTCCTTCTTAACTGAATATGTGGCTTCAAAGTTCAAATAATTTGTTCTCAATTACCCCGACCAGAAGATTTTGTGACGGGTCAGAAAATCAAGTATAATTTTCAATTTGTGGCATTCGAAAGACTGTTTAGGCAAGTATTGATTTATTTTAATAGATATCTACCAAATTCACATTCGACAACTTGAGAAGTCGAAACTTAATAAACACCTGCTTCTCAACCTTTCTTCAGTAAATTCTGCTTATGAATCGTATATATTTGTTGTTTCTTTTCACTTACTCCGTATTGTAGAAACATATTCATTTAATGTGTAAATATTTTCATTAGATTGATTACTTCTACATCTGTATTTGTTCATCTTCATATTATATATTGAATTTACGAATGGGAAGTTATGTGTTTCTCGAATTAATCAAAATAACTTCCATTCGATACACATGCTAATCATTGTAAAAACAGCATTATTCAACCCAACAGTTTTCCAATACCACTTTGTAACTTCATTTCTTTCGCGAGCATTAAAACTTATTGTACACTTAACAAGCGACATCAAATTTTACACATTAGTAACTTGATAATTTCAAAAAGTGAGTGTCCTGTTTCATCAATTCTTGCATTCTAAACATAAAGCCTGGAGATATATTACGGGCATACGTTAAACATACATATGGACATACATTAAACGAAAAGTACTTAAATCTGTTATACCTGATGAATACACACTTAATTCCCTTGCGTGGGAATAAATAAAACATGTATTGGGATTAGCAATTGGAATATGAAAATTTGAATTAGTTTTTAAAGATGTGATGTGATGAGTCACAATTCACAATCACGTCACAAGAACTGCCATTCGATGGAACACCTCTCTTACTAATTCTGCACGTAAGGTCCATATAAACCACTTTATGAACAGAATACGAGCTGAGCAAAGACGGTCTGATTTTCAGGAGAATTCGTCGGGAGGTTTATTTGGAGCGCACACTACCATCTAGATTAACCTGTTCTGCAAATTACCCATGAAATAATTAAGACTTTGGAGTAAAATCACTACAAATAATTAGAAATGACGAGATGAATATATATATTAAAAAAAACTAAATTTCGAGCATTTTATCGCTATATCGGCTATTGCTTTAAGCCGTCCGTTTAGTATTACTTATACATCCGTTTTAAAATATCTATCCAATCCAGCAGAGAGTGAGTGGAATATCAGTTTCAAATTATATTTTAAAAAGTATGCGAAAACCTTTCCAAATAAAAAAAGTAATAAAAATCAAATCCAACGAATTGACAAACACAATTTGTGTTAACGCACATATGCATCATCTCTCGATTTCATATTCGTTAATGAAATTCCTCGTTTGCGAAAACATACACCTGACATTCAAGCAAGCAACTTTATATACATTGGTAAATTTATATTGAATACACAAAAAATATCCAAATCAAACACAAGATAAAAAGTGTAATCCCCCATTTTTAATTGAGTCAGAATTGACTAAGAAGAATTTTATACTCACCATTCTCACAAAAAAAAAAAAAAAAAAAAAGAACATTCCATGTATATAAATACACTAAGTAGAACTCAACTCCATTTTGTGTATGGTGGTGAAACCGGATTTACACCCTACCAGTCGGGGTTCCAGTTTAGATCACTAGTCTGTGACGTCACCAGGCTACTGGTTCCAGTAAACCAAACGTTTTCAATTTACTGGCGCTGTCGACTCCCATCAACCAATCACGTGCGCTCTCCCGTGATCACCGGCAGACGGCGCAGCGGTCGCTTAGCTGACTTCACAAAATTGGTGATCTAAACTGGAACAATGACTAATAGCGTGTAAATCCTGCTTAACTTCAGTTTGTTTAGTTATATGTAGTGAAATACTGTAATATTTCTTAGTGTGTTATGTAATCATCTTATATGTACACATCATTTGACTTTCTTTTTCGACTCTTCTTGTTTTAATGTATTGTGCTTTCTGTATTAAATTTGACACTATATCAATGTATCGAAAGCCCAAATTGTGGGACCAGTTCATTTACTTTGTTAATCTTCTCTACAAAACAATAATGAACTTTGCCACATTTATAACGTCTGAAAAAAGCGTATGTATGTATATATATATATATATTAGATTATTCATTCGAAATAAAAAATTGTTAAATTCAACAATAAATAAACTGGTGCATGTTTTTAATTCAATGAAAACTCAATAATAACATAAGGATAGTGTTTTTTTTTTTATGAAACATTTGAAAAGTGCACAGAAAAAATAATTTTAGTCGACTTCGGAAAAAAAGTAAATGAAAAACTTTAAAACCGTTTGCCTCCTCTTATAAGCCCGGATCGACTCGCACCAGCATCGGGGCCTTCACGTAGTTTCTACAGTGACGTCTCAGTACATAGCCTCCAATATGAGTTGAGGATTATTAAAGTAAGATAGTTAGCAAGCACTAGAGACATCATGTAATAATTCCAATCATGTAATAATCACAAGCAAAAGAAAAATGCGTGAAAACTGACAAAACTAGGGGTGTAGAACACTGCACAACTTTCAATTACATTATAATATTGGTCATTGCATTAGAATTTATGGTGTTATTCGTATTTTCACTGGTTTAGATAAAAAATGGCTAATTTGGCGATATTTTTTTAAATAATTTGTCCATCAACCAAAAAAAAAGGCAAGATGGCGATGTTATTTGATAGACATTACATTGCCCTTTCTAGAGAGTGAAACAGAAAAAATTAATCGTTGATGGGCAATGCTCAAGGGCAGAGAGCTCTGTATTAAAGGCACTCGTTTTTCAACTTTTTACTCTTTTCCCAAATTTCTACTACAATTTCGAAGATGGGGACGATAATTCTTAGATGTGACTTTAAAAAAACACGCCAAAACAGCGACTTTAGCAACATACTTTTCGACAATTCTTATATTTTCCATTCTTATAACTAAAACAGGGGAGAAGAAAAACACGGTCGTTAATGAGCGATACTCAAGGGAAGGGAACTCTGTGCTGAAGACATTGGTTTTTCAACTTTTTACATCTTTATAGCATTTTTAGAGGAATTTTGTAGGTGGAGTGATTAGAACACCTCAAGAGGCACTAGCACAGCGATTTTGATCAAAATCGTTAGGGCCGTTTTTTAGAAATTACTGAAAAACATGATTTTTTCAATTACAGCTACCTTATGCACATGCGCGATTTTGACGAAAACCTTAATGGTAGGTCCCACGACCACCACCAACCCACACACCAAATTTTAACATCGTTGGTCTATTTGTTCGGGAGTTATGCTGATCACGTACACAGACAATTTTTTGTTGGCGAAATTAGAAAGGCGAATTTCAAATTTCTGGCAATATCGCTACTATTACACCAGCGTAAACCTCGTCAAAAATGACACAGTACATTGAATATCGACAATAACGCTCACCTTCACTAACATCATCGGCGTGAAGCTAGTTAAATTCAAATTACATTGGCGCAAATCTTGGTAACATCGGAGGTTACGACAGCATAAAACTTAACGAAAATGATCATTAGAATAACGTAAATATCAGCATAAGCATCCAATATACAGGTGGCAAATATCAACACTAGCAGCTATTACATCAGAGTAACTTTCAACAAAGTAATCATAACACATCAACATAAATCTCGAAAATATCGCCTGACATTGCGGAGCAAATATTGCAATAGCAGATATTACTTCAGCATAATGCTCAGCAAAAGTGGCTCTCATACACCAGCGTAAATAATGGCAATAGGGGCTGTAACATTATAGGAACCACCCCAGCAAAAAGTGGTCATAACATCAAAGGTTTAGAGAAGTCAATGTATGTAGGTTCGTTGGTTGCTAACTTGTAAACAAGAACACGATTAATTTGAAAAGATTATTAAAAAAAGTTTAATGCAGACAAATGGGAGATTTTTTTAAAAATTTTTTTTTTTAATTTTTGATTTCCAAGTTTGTAAAGTAAAATTTAAATCAATAATTTGAAAAATGTTACTTTGAACATTTTTAGAACAAATTTATAATATTATCAGCAGGATTAGATTAAAGAAAAGACTGCAAATAAAGCCATTATTAGTTTTGAATGTTAAGTTATGACCTGTTGAGTTGTGTAACTTACTTCAATGTTGAAGAATTTGAAATCATTTTGACTGAAAAGTATTAAACTGTTTGACGTAAAACTATATCCAAAAAAAAAAAAAAATTAAGAAAACAAAAATCTCTAAGTATAGCAATATCAAATTAGGTTATTTATTTTTCTAATACAAATGGTGTTTTTATTATACAAATGTCACACTAGTAGACATAGGTATGTACATCTACACAAACTGCAAGATAAATACATTGTGAAAGCCAACACCACTTGGTTATTGTACAAACGTCACCAACTACTATATACAAAGAAATGCCCAGATCCCATGAGTGTCACCGAATAACACTAGCATACAAGATATTCATACAATGAGGTAATACATAGAAATATATAACTTAATAACATTTTAAATATTTTTTTTAAATTTATATACAAATGAAAGACATTACCAAACTAGATATATAGGAAATGTGTAACTTTCAAAACACATTTTTGTCCCATTAGATTACAAAGAAAGGGAAATTTCTTACCAAAATTACTCAGTTAACTAAATGCTAGCTTAGATTCATAACATGAAAAACTTAGTAAGAGCAAAAGCTCACATATTTAACAAACTTTTAGCATAATGCTTCAAAAATCATGCAATCAAATAACTTGGAAAAGTTATTTGAAAATAATATTTCAAATTGTTATACGTAATTAATGTTAAGAAATTATTTTAAAGTATTATCAATATACTTGTAATCAAGATTATAAAGTTTGCTATAATAAATTAGTAAAAGCAGAATTATGATTCTTATTTCTAAATTGTAGCTATATTTTCAAATTTTATTCAATTTATTATGTTTGCAAAGAAATCTTAATATTTTAAAAGCAATACAATAATTGAAACAAGTATTAAAGCAAATGTTTACGGATTGAAAATAGAAAGAAATGTCCTTCAAAGACAGACGATAGTTTTGATAGTTAAATGAAACATTCAAGAAAATTAGAACACAAAAAGAATAAACAAAATAATGTATTATGTCAATACAAGATAAACTTTACTAATTATGTACTAACAAAAAGAAAAATTCCAACCAAGTGCTATGTTTGAAATATATATTTTGATATCTTTGAAGCCTATGAATTCAGCAAAAATATCAATAACTACAGAAAATAATAGTAGCAATACTGATTTCTAGATCAGTTAATAGAAACCATATGGCTGCGTAAGTTTTAAATAAATTAAACATGCAACTAATATAAAAAATTTCACTGAGATTATGGGCAATGAGGAACTTGCACAAGTGAGGAAAATGAATATTTTTTGTATTTTCTAGATCCAACGAATATATTTGAGCAGTGCAATTATTTTTTATCTTTATGCTTTCAATTAATCAAAAATCGAGTTTGAAATTAGCTGAAATCACAGCAAAAGTCACGTGACCAAAAACGCATGAAAAAATCGTGACGTGGTTACGCAGAGATGCAGTCGCAAAACAAAGGGGAAACCACAATCATTCTTCATCTAAAACAGCTTTTAGACTGGTTCATTATCTGCGCGTTGACGTTCCACCAAAAGTGGCTTTTTCCCGCCAAATTGCAAAGTGAAAAACTAAATATTTTTTTAACTATCTATCCGAGCTCCAATTTTTGAAAGAATGGTATTGTGTTCCATGATTTTTTCTCTACTTTTATTTAAAAATAAAACCAAAAAACTTGAAAGTTCCTCATTGAGTGAAAATCTTTTTAAAATTCTAGATTCTAATTTAAAATAGGCTATGTTATAATTACTGTTGAGATAGTATAAACTAACTTACATAGTATAACAAACATACTTGCTGGAAAAAAAAAAAAAAAAGCAGACATTCATTTTTATAAATCACAGATTTGTAAGAAATTGCTCAGTGTTATAAAACTTATAAGTAAATGCATTGAGCTGTTTTTTTTATATATATAGAATAAAAATGTCACAGCTAACTAGCAGGGAAAATTAGACATAAACAAAGAAAAAATAAACTTTTTATGAAAAATTAAGATTTTTTTCCTCGTATTCATATGTATATAATAAAATCCTTAAACATAAATTTAACTGTGTCTCAATAAACAATTATAGCAAAGCCCTACCTCATCCTGCTTTACATTATTGTGAATTAAATTAGTGTGAAGTTAAGTAGTTAATTGATCAAGCCAAAAAACAATCTTTCACAAACTTGAAATTCAACTTTAAAAATTAATAACTTCCCTTACAGCACTCAAGCATAAACTCAGATTAAGTAGGTAAAATTTATGAAATCTTGTAACAAAAATGATACAAGCCATATCCAGACAAAAGGTTCATGCATATACTTTCTTAAAAACATGCCAGAAATTAAGATTTTATTATCATAAATGATAGTATATCGATGTTACTTAGAGCAAAATTATGGGAAAAGTCAAATTCTTGATATATAATACACGGTATTCTAATAGTTCATATAACAAGCTTAAAAAATACTGAATCTAGAATGCAAAAATTTAACACTATATCTAGCAAAGAAAAAGATACAAGATTTTTTTTTTTTTTTTATATTTACAAAATAATTTATATCAGCCTCACAAAAAATACTTCATGTGTCAGCTTTTTAGGGATATAAATTCTGAGGAAAAAGTTTATAGGCTTATTTTTTTAGTGCATATATCAATACTAAAAGCAAAAAATATAATCCAGAAGGTATAATGCAAAGAAAAGAAATTACCCTGTTGACTTTTCTGAGATATTTCTATTATAAGATATTACACCCCACTGTTTTATATTAAAAGTTTTTAAAAAATACAAAAAAAAAACCCATTTATTTCTAAATAACTATCCAGAATGTATTTGATGGAAACAGAAAAGCCCATCCTTTAGTTAAGCATAGTGTGTCGATCATAGATGTTTCTTCGCTGTTCTTGCACTTGCCTTTTCCACCTGTCTTGCTGTTCCCCAACACGGTTTAGTACATTCGTACTGGCCACCCTGGGCCGGATGGGTTGGGGAGGTTCGGACTGAAACAAGAAATTAATGTAGTTAGAACAAGAAAAAAAAATATTGGCTTTAGAGTTTACCAGATTCAGTGGAAACATAAAATTTTAAGCCTACTAAAAGCATAGCTATTGAAACTGCAGTACTTGTCTGCAAAATTTATTAAAATTGTCTGCTTATTTAGGATAATATTGAGAATTCATTTTTGTAATAAGAGGAATGCATTTTATTAGATAGCGCAGAAATTTTCAAATACATATCAGCATGGATTCAGGTCAACCAATAATTAAGAGATGCACTTCATTTATTTAGAGGAAGTATGTGAATAAAATATAGGGCTATTCAAAATGAAGGAGCAGATTTTAAATATTTATTTACAATGAATGGCAATAGATAGCGCTACATACTAAACAAATGAGCAAAGGAAAGTTAAAAGTTATCTTATGCATTCAATGTAAACGCCATTTGCTACGTGACAAACACTGAATCAAAGTCTCCAGTGTCTCAGAAGTCAAAGGCGCTAAGCTCATGCACGATAGATTGTAGATTTGGTCCTGGCTTCGCCAAATACTGGTGTGTACGATAATGGAGGCTAGTGCACATTGAATAGGTTGTGAACTCAATTTTCTCACATAGGTGTGGTGGAGTTGGAGAGAGAGGTGAGCACAATTAAGTTTTGATCTAATCTCACCATAGTTTGAGAGCCGTATTTGACTGTAATAATCAACTTCATAGTCGGAAAAATAGACAGTCGAAACCATGTAAGCTAAACTAAATGCTGAATCGGTACTCAATTTCTTGTCACACACACACACATGCTCCTTCATTTTTAATAATCCTGTATATATCAAATAAGCATACTAAAATGAAACAAGAAGTACTAAATATTTAAATAAGTCAAACGCTTACAGCCCTGCAGTCAGACTGAGTACTAAAATTAGAGCAAGACTGAACCAACCATCTTTTCTTTTACAGATTTCCAAAACATAGGTTTTAATTATGAGCTGATATTTAATATCAATCAAGTCAACTGGTATGACATCATAATCATGCACTAGCTACTACCACATTAATCCTAAATGTGCACACAAATGACAATCACATATAGCCCACACTTCATGTTGAATTAGGAAAGAGATAGCTCATTATTAATAATTTGATAAGTAGACAAGAGTGTAAGGCTATGTGCTTTTGTTTACCATTTTAAAAACTTTGAATTCCGAGTGTTTTGAAAATGTTACAAACTTGATAACTGCAATCTTGCTGCAATAATATCTAAAATAGAAACACTTACACTCTACTACTATCATCGAAAACAATCACTAACCTGTAAAGAATTTGAAATGGAATTCAAAGGAATTATTTTTGTATTTTGCTCTTCTTTGCAAAAAGCAATTTGTGGTTATAACACTAACCCCAAAACATATTCATCATATGTGGCAACAAAAAACATTTTCCTGCTAAAGCAAAGCATTTACAAGAACATTTTATTTTTCAATATTGGTACAGAGAACTGCTAAAGAGAAATTTTTAGTAGATAGAAAAAAGATATTAGAAAATGTGAACGATACATACCAAGTTCACTTCTTCATTAGTGTGCTTTTGATATGCAGTTCTCCGCTTATTTAGCAATGGATCCAGGCACATCAAGAACAACATATACACAGTCAGTAAAGAAATAACCCAGATGATGATTATGACAACCACCTAAATAAAGAGAATATATTATTTTAGACATAACATTTTATCCCAAAAACACTTTATCACTTATTCATTATAGGTATATCTATACTTCAGTACTTTGGTATAAAAAGACCATGATTAAAATGAAAATATTGAAGTTTTTTACATAAACTATTGCTTCAAAATTAAGGGTGAATAAACATATAACATTACATTAAAATAATGAAACCAATATTTTTAAATTGACCCTGCTAGCCTAAGTAATTAATATAACGTAATGTCATTCTTAAATGAAATTAGAGGAAGTAATTCAAAATTTTTGCTCCTAGTGAATCAATCTAAAAAATAACTAAAATTGAAAGAGAGTATTTTTAAAAATAATAAAGGTGTAAAGAGTAAAATGTTAATGTAAAAAAACTTCACTTTACAGTCACTTTTTGTATATGTTGCGTACAATAAGACTCGTACAACTCAACTCGTTTCTGTTCATGTTTCATATTACGTGTTCTATATTTAAGTTTAGCTTACATTTGTACTTTGTCATTGCCTTGTTGGTTTTATCAATTGAGTGGATTTTAAAATAAAGCGCTTGTTCCTGTTTGACATGACTTCTCCTTCTTAAACAGATTAAAAGAACTTGAAAAGCCAGTATTAAGTAGTTGTGGTTCAATTTTTGTAATACTTAATGCTGATGTAAGTAAAGATATTATTGATAATTATCAGTTTTGATCATCGTAATTTTTAATTGCTTAAAAGTTGAGATAAAAATTCACGTTAGTAAAAGTAGTAAGAAGATATAACCAAAACAAATCTTACAAATATTGTGGTAGTATTGCGTCTTTCATAACGACATTCACATCTTGGGCAGAATTCTTTTTCTTTAGCTCTGAGAAATTCATCAGCCTGTGGCATGACAACACCTTCACATTTGCTAAAATAATATTTGCATTCATGAAATTTCATATATTTAAATGAATTCATTTAAGAGTGACAAAATCCAGCAGTTTGCTCACAAACATAACACATATATATACATATATATATTTTTTAAACATTGTTATCGGCTTAGGGCCGATGTGCAGTTTACCTTGAGCCTTAAATTCAAGCCCATTACCAGATTTATTTATTTTATTCGAGTTTTATAAAACATTGATACATCAATACAACTAAACAACATCAGCATACTCTATTTATACAAGCAGGCAGGACAGACGCGTGCCTACAAAATGCCTTTCTGGAGCATTCCCAAACATTAAGTAGGGACAGACACCAGATCACACTTTTGACCAATTGAAAACAATACCCTTGGGCTATAGCATAGTGAGTCACCTAATATGCTATAGCTATCTTGAAAATTGACCAACTGGAAATGGTACCATACATGGTGCATTCGGTACCACCAACAGACGAAATTCTTCAAGACGAGTCCAACGACATGCAACATGCCATACCCATCTTGAAAAATGACAAACTGGAAATGGTACCACTGACAGTACGAATTGGAAATGGTACCACTGACGGTATGAATTCAAAGACATCCAACATGCCATAGCTATCATGAAAATTTACAAACGAGGAATTGGTACCACAGACAGTACACTCGCTACCACCAAAGATCATAATAATTCAAGTGAAGTCTAAGGACACCAACATGCCATAGATATCTTGAAAAATGACAAACAGGAAATGGTATCACCAACAGTACACTCAGTACTAGCAACATGCTTAACTCCTCAAGACAAATTCAAGGACATCCAACATGCTATCTTGAAAAATGACAAACCGGAAATGGTACCACCGACGGTACACTCGGTACCCCCAGCGATCATAATACTTCAAGACGAGTCCAACATGCCAGGTATCTTGAAAAATGACAAAACGGAAATAGTACTACCGACGGTACACTCGGTACCACCAGCACCACTTACTTCTAAACGAGTCCAACTTCACGCAATATGCTATAGTTATCTTGAAAAATGACAAACCGGAAAGAGTACCACCAACGATCATAGTATTTCAAAACAAGTACAACAACACCCAACATGCCATAGGTATCTTGAAAAATGACTAACCGGAAATGGTACCACTGACAGTACACTCGATACCACCAACATCCTCAACTCTTCTACGATATCCAACATGCCATAGCTATCTTGATTATTAACAGATCTGCAGAGCCTTGCACAATGAAAAATTTCCACAATACGACCACCGTAGTGCTGTTTGGTCCTTGCACCATGAAAAAGCAGTCAGCATGGAACTTGCACAATGAAAAGTTTTAATGGTATGACCAGCGTAGTGTTACGAGTAAACTTTTCCCTCCAACTTCCTCCATTAGGAACTGCCAGCGGCTGACGTTGAAGTCTCTGTTGCCATACCTTTGAAAAGTATGGACGGAACACACTTTTGACCAAACGAAAATAATAATGCCTTTTTTTTCCATCATTAAATGATATTTAAGCATATTTCCTCCATAAATAAGTTTTTAAAAATGCTAAGTTCCATGCATATAAATAGGCCTAAACTTGGTGACTATGAATGATTTCCATACATATAAATAGGCCTAAACTTGGTGACTATGAATGATTATGGTAGTATAGCTGCTTTGAATGTTTAAACTTTTTTTTTTAAATCCAACCATAATAGTGGATAGAAATGTGGCTAGTAATAGTCTTATTTGATTTTAATCTCAGAGTAGAGTAGTTTATAATGTTATGAAAAATTAACAAAAAATTGAAGTTGCGTTACATAAATGGTAGCAAAGAAACTTTTTTATATCTCATAACCAATTTAATATGCATTTTCAAAATTTTAGTTGTGGCTTAAACCAAGAAAGAATCTAAGAAATACAAGTTAGAGAGGTAAAAACAAAACAAAGAATGCAAGAGAAAAAGACGTGAGGATATTAAAAACAACCTAGAGTTATATGAAGAAGTAAAGAGAAAAGAACTCAAACAGTACCATGTTAAAAAAGATACAGGTAAAATAAAATCTATTAATGAAATTGCACCAGCCCGAGAGCAAAGAGCTAAGCAAAAAAGTTGGAAAGCTTGTTCAAAGAAATACTGTGCAGCCAGAAAGGAAGATGAAAAGTTAGTGAAATATTAAGTCTGGATAACTCTTCTAGTCCTGGAATATCTGTAGATCTAAATGAACCTATAAAACATCGAAACAATTCACCATTATCACAGTGTGCAAGTTCTGAAAAATCTACAGAAACTTACTCTTCCAGAAAATCTAGAAAAGAAAGTGGTCGGAAAAAAGTAAAAAAAGGTAAGGAAGAAAATAAAAAACTGGAAAAACTAAAAGTGTACAAAACAAAATATAACAAGTAAAAAAGTAGATAATATAGGGAAAAGGGGGAGGGGGGGGGGGGGGAAGATGAAACACCAAATACTGAAGTCAAGAAATCGACAAAAGGTTTGAAGGTATCTTCTCCTACAAAGAGATTAGTTTTTCGTGAAGCATTAATTTGCAAACTGACTGATAATTTTCAAAAAACATGCAGTAAGAAAGAATCTAGGAAATCTTTTTTCTGTTGCGTAGCTGGAAAAATTATAAGTTCCTCAATGAAGTTAAAAAAATATTCAAATACCTCAAAAGAAGAAATGTTAAAGAAAAAACTACGATTCAAGCCCATTTGGGGCAGATTAAACAAGATATTCAGAATTTTTTTGGAAGACTATTCTTGCAGCACTTTATGTCTTGGAAAGAAAGATACAATAACCAGAAAAGGAGTGAAGAAACATAAAAGGTACTTGAACAATAGTTTGCAAAACATTCACAAGGCTTTCTCTAGCTAGTGTATGCAATATTCCATACATTACTCTACAGTTTGTAAACTTTGACCATTTTGATGTGTTTAGAAGAAAATAGGCAACCAAACTCGTGTCTATTGGCTTTATGAAACTTATGTTAATAAAATTAAAACAGATAAAGATTATTTCAGAGAGTATCCCAGCTGAGCTGTACAAAAGTTTGTTCTGTGATAAAAACAATATTGAAGAATGTTTAGAGAGAAATTATAAGGAATGCAAAAACAGAAAAATACATTTATTGGATTATTCAAAAGATGACACAGTGTCATATGAGAAATGAATTTTTTTTTAAAGTAGACGTTATAGTCAAAGGTACTCCGAAAATGGTTAGTAAATAGTCTGAAGATCAGATTAACCCCTTGCCTGTGGAACATATTTGAAAACACATTTGCGTTACCCGAACTGAGTTCAGGTGTCGCAGGCAAGAGGTTACCTGTTCTGCTGCTGAACTGGTTCATGCCATACAATCACAAATACTAAAGTTCATGATTCATATTAGTAACATTTTACACCAATGTAGAGAATTGTTGAATATAAAAGACCGATTGAAACCCAAGGAAGTGTTAATCAT
This sequence comes from Linyphia triangularis, assembly GCA_963978545.1. NCBI lineage: Eukaryota > Metazoa > Arthropoda > Arachnida > Araneae > Linyphiidae > Linyphia > Linyphia triangularis. The sequence goes on from OZ021725.1 coordinate 20,899,774, forward strand.
ATGGATTTCTCTAAAAATTACAAATGTAAATACTTAAGTAAAATTCAAGCATTTCATTTCGGTGGCTCATGCCAACAAGTGAGCATCCATACTGTCGTAATTTACTATAGAAATTATACATACATGTTTAACAACTTAGATTTAACACAAATTTTATAATGTCAAGTAAACTTCTTTAAGAGAATGTTTTTCTTTTCAATGTTAAAAGTGTATGCTGCCTAATGAAAGATATATTCTGTGTATAAACAGTACTGTAACATTCGTTCATTAAACCTTGGTATATGATTGTATCTCGGTATTTTGGTTCCACTCAAAGTGATGTTGAAAAATACTACGTTTTATATTTCTTTCATAAAATTCAACAACATTCCGCTCACTGTCAACTCTGTGGGCAATGAAAACATTAATAATTTTTTTCTTCAAAAATAATTGTCAACGATTTTGGCTATCAGCTAAAATATATTAAGAACCATGTAGAAATTATTTAAAAAAAATAAAATACATCATTTAAAAAAGAAAAATTAAAAAAAAAACATGACATTAAAAAGTACCCAATTTTAGAGAATGACCCTTATACAGAAATCTAAAATTAAAAAAAAAATTACAACTAAAATTGTAAAAATTTTTGATTAACACTTAATTAGTTTTACATGAGAATTTACAATTAAGATAGTACATAGAAAGCGGTGCAGTAACTAAAATAACAAGAAAGTGAGAGACATATTAGAAAATTCAATGGCAAAATATATATATATATCAGGCAAAGAATAAAATAATTGCTGGAAAAATATATACAGCCGTTGTCCAAACGTTTATTAAAAATTATACAGTGTTCATTTGATTGCATCCTAAACTATTTTACATATTTTTTATTTTTTCAAAAATATACTTTAAAGAAAATTTAACTTTTTTTTCTGCAGCATGTAATGATAGAATTAGAAATTTACTTAGAAGGAGAAAGTACAGTACACAGAGGTTCAATTGCAAAAATTCAAATCAGAAATACTCACCATTGAGATGGTACAACATTTGCAATGTAAAGTTTCCGCTCGGTTCTATTTCCTTTAACAACTTCAGGACTTGGACAAATACATTTACACCGAACATCTTCATATTGAGCCTATAAATAAATTTCACCAGTTAATGCGATAAAAAATTAAATCAAAGGAATTGTTTCCAATTATAAAGCCAAGCATTTATGCAAAACTACGATAGCAAATAATTCCGTTTAATCTAATTTTTTTTTAATACCCTGCTTATATTAATTGTACATTTCAGTTACTGTACCACTTTCTATTTTACAGTAATCTAGAAGCATGGAAATATTCTATAAATTAAAAATGCACTGCCTTATTTGAAATAGAAAACAAATATATTCAAAATAACAAGTAAGCTGTCTTAGCTTATTGTAATGACCTTTTAATCACAAAATCTTATTGCAAAATTAGTGCAAATTTTTCAAGGAATAATTTAGTTGATTCATGTTAAACTGATAAATCAGTGTGAAGTGTTGTTTGCTGTTGAATCAGGTACAGATACATTTTTAAGACCAGGCAATTTTTAAAGATTTTCTTTGGCTCCAATGAAAAAATTTCTTTCAAAAGTTAAGAAAATGAAATGGTTACCACAATGAACTGTTTCGACATTTACAAATAGAACGCATATCTGGAATAATTGCATTGCATTTTAATAGCATAAGAAGTAATAATAAAAACTACTGATTATAGTAAAATTTTCAAAGGAAAGAAATACCTTTTGAGTGTAAGGATTATATGGATATTGGGAATGCAATGGAATGTTGAAAAATAGTAAGAACAGTGATGCAATTTAATAAAAAAAGTAATTCAACATAGATATAAATTTAATAAGAAAGTAATTCAACATAGATACAAATTTAACTGAAAATTAATAAAGTAAGGATGAATGATGTTTCACTATCTTTTCTGTTTGGGAGGACTTTCCTGATAACGGTCCCACCTTTGTGTCTCGATTGGGGAAAAAACTTCAATCGAATAACCTGGTAATCAATCAAGACCGTCTGTCTCAATCACAGTTGTGTCTATTAATTAGTTAAAGCAGAAACGAGTGGTAAACTCACACATGAAATCGATCTCTTAATATTCTTGCATGCTACAAGCACGACTACCTCACCATGATTTCAACCTATTATATTTAAAACCGTTGAGACAGCAAAATAAAATGAAGAAATTAGCTTGATGAGTGTTTTTAGTCATGTTTAGGGAGTGTATGCTTAATATGTAACTTCGACTTAAAGAGTTTTGAAACTAAATAAGAATCAGTCATTAAAATTAATAAAATTATTTCCCAAATACTTTTCTTATTGTGTAATATCTTACCCCAAACGTTAGTTTAAAGATTCCACAAGTATTTTTTACGACTGCGAAGAAAGTGGTGTATAATAAGAACTCAATTTTGCGAGTCACTGTGTTTCTCCAAAATAATATCGGAAATTTACTTTATGAAATGAATTTACAAAATGAAATTACTTACATTTGATATACAAATTACAGAAAAAATAACACAAAATCCAAAACAGTACACACTAAAAGCCATATTTCTTAACAATAATTCGCTCCAATTTTCAACATCAGTGGAAGCAAAACAAAAACATTGACTGACTGGGTGAAAGAAATTAGATGTTTGCACTTTCATCAATGAAGGCTGTGTATTGAAACGTCATAGCCAATTTCGTTCTGACCAAAGTACATATTTCGGATGATGATTGGCTACTGGAATGTGAAAATTAAATTTGTTTTTAAACGTTTCTTATGATTGGTCACAAGAACTTGACAAGTGTTGCCATTCGATAGAAGTATACTCCTTATTACACTTTGCATAAGGTTATACTCGAGGGGCATGTGACATCATACGACCGGGAATTCGTTACGCCGCCAACCAAAATCACGCCGAAATCAGCTCTTTTCACCACGATTTCACCGAAATTCGATCATTAAGAGCCATTAATAAATAAAAACTGCAATTTTAACTAAGTAAAAATATATTTCAGAATGTCTAAAATCCATTTAGAACGTCTGTTTAGTGATTTACTCAATTGAAACTTGATTATTTACAGTTTTATTGCAATACAGTCACAAATTCCCATTGAATCCTGTGCTTTACAAGCCAGCTTTCTACCAACCAAAATGTCTAGGAACCGGTTTTTTCCACTTCCGGAGTTGCTTTGTTGGTAAACATGGGCATCGGCCTATTTCAAAGCCGACTTCTAAAATAAAGACTACGTTCAAATTAAAAAATGTTCCATAGCAACAGAGGCAGCAGATGTGTTTCCACAAATCACCACAGATGTCACTAGCTGATGGCCTTTTGCGGGAAAATGAATTTTCTGCCAACCGAAATATCTAGGAGCTGGTTATGTCGTTAGCTTTGGTTAATTAATTTAATTTTTTTTTAAATTATCATATCATTAAAATTAGATTATTTGCTAAAAAAAGTATTAAAAATATAAATACAAGTTTGACCAAAAAGAATGTGAGAGGCCATGTGACGTCTCATGCTAAATTTTATAAATTTCGCATATCAAAAAGAACTGTACTGAAGAAAAGAGAAAAAAAAAGCAAATAAAAAAAAGCCGGCAAACAAAAGTGGAAACACCATCAAAAGCATGGAATAAAAAGAAAAAATAATTTTATTTAATCTATTGAATAACTCTCAATCACCTTTTTTGTTCATTTGTATTATTCTATGCCATCATATTTGAATTAGTATATTCCCTAAAATGGCTGTAAATGCAAATATACCTGCTGTTGTAGAAAATCACTTGGATGTTATTCACTGTACTGCTGGTAAAGTATTCCATCAAGAATTTCTTCTATGGGACAGATGTAGTATAATTCCATAGTATAGGATATTTGGCAATTTTTTTCATTTGACGTTTAGAATTTTCTCCAAAATTTAAACTCAGTAACTGAAATAAAATTAAAATAGATAGTAATTTAATTAAAATAGAACTTAAAATTAAAACCTTTACCTGAAACAGCATTTATGTGAAGAAAAAAATGCCTGATAAAGTCGTGCCAAAGAAATGTCTTCTACTACATCTGTACCTCTTTTATTAGTGTTGTATGAGAACTCTAGATACAGCCACATCTGTCATGACTATTCAGAAGTTACAGCCTACTATCCATATGTATGATTTCTTAATGTGTTGTGTTTCAGATGGAAAAGTCATACTGACTTCATCGAATCTCACTGGTCGCTATTGGAATGGATCTTTATGGTGTTTTGGAACTGTCGATGAGGCCCCTAATGTTGAAAAGTGCTTGACTGGAACTGAAGTTTCTTCTGGTATATGTGACCTTGCAGAGTTAGACAATGATGCTTTTGCACTTGGTTTAGATTCAGGTATGACTACTGTACATTTGAAACCTTTTAACTGACTTACAATCAAATTTATTGTATTAAATGCATTTTTATAAGAGATTATGTGAATTGCTTCTCAATCTTTGTGTGTCAAACATCGCATACTTTGGTACTCTTCTGTTAGACGAGTGAGTACCAGTTTGGCACCAAGCCTAAATGACTCGTGTTTGTTTAGGGTTACTATAACATCCCTATAACTGTTTGTAATAGGAAGTATAAAAGGTTGTTAGTTTGAATGTGTCATCGCTCATATTTGGCGGTTTATATCATATACCTTTGTCTAACAAAAGAGTACTCTAACTTTCAATTACCTTTAGCCGGGGTAAATTTGAGCGTAACATGTATACATAGGGTAATGAAAGTATAGTATTCAGTAAAAAAAATTATTTCTTTTTGCTTTTCGTCACATTTTAGAACATCCTGATTTCAAAAAAGTGATCTAGAAAATTAGTGTCTGTGTGTCAGCATAACTTCCGAACAAATTGACCTACGATGTTCAAATTTGATGTGCGGGTTGGTGATGGCACAGTGACCTACCATTAAGGTTTTCGTCAAAATCGTGCATGCGTATAAAGTAGCTGCCATTGAAAAAATCATGTTTTTCGGTAATTGCTAAAAACCGACTCTAACGATTTTGTTCAAAATCGCTGTGGTAATGCCTCTTAAGGTGTTCTAAACATCGCCACTTCTGAAATTCCTGTAAAAATGCTCTAATGGCGTTAAAAGTTCAAAAACGAATGCCTGTAACACGGAATTCTCTTTTCTTGAGCATACCTCATCAACAATCATTTTTTCTTCTCTCCTCAGTTTCACATACAAGAAAGGATAATATAAGAATTATCCAAAAATATAACGCCAAAATCATCATTTTGGCAGTTTTTTTTAAAGACTCCATTAAAATATTATCGCAAAAAAGATCAGCAATCTAACAATTTTTGCTAAATGAATAATAAGAATATAAAAACAGTAATTGACTCAAATCCACGTCAGTGTTATAGTGTAATTAAAAGTTGTATAATGTTCGGCACCCCCTAGTTTTTCTGTAGATTGTGTATAGTCGACTCCCCAACTCTGTCTCGCACTCTCCTGTTTCTTCTTAAGACACTTGTTCTCAGGAGTTTCCAACGTAACTCAAAAACTTGAATTCTTTGAAAATATATGGGAATGGAAAAATCTTAGTAAAACACATGCAAAATCTGATTCTAAGGAAGGAAATATACATTAAATAGCTTCAGGAACTTAATCTGGACGCTGTTCTTTCTTGACAAATAGCTAGCACCTGTATGATGTCAACTTGACCTAATCCAGATTCAATAGCTGCGGTGCTCTTTTGTTCTACGAATTAAAACTAGTGTTCGCACATGATGTTCTTGGGAAAGTTTTGAAAGGGGCAAATCATAGTGGGAAGTAAATTTGGAGATAAATTCATGGTGTCAATTTCTTTTCTTTCTTAAAAAAAAAAAAATGAAAAGCGCCCAGTTTTTAGACGTCTGGATTTCAAGCTTTTGACGCTCATAACATTCTCTTTAAAACGAGTTCTGTTGTTAAATGTCTGCAAAATTTTATGTTTAAATAAATAATTTAAAGTAGTGTTTAGTAAACATTGGCCTAATTTATTGATTTCATAAGCAGACACTTTAATTATAAAATTAAGCTGTTACATCCACATGTCGGTACTTCTACCTAACTGACTTTTCCTTTTATTCCCATTGATTTATTTAAATTGTTTCTTTGTATAATATTCTCATGAAGTGAGTCCTGATTCATTTCTGTTATTTTTCTTTTTGAAAAAGTCTGTCCAGGATGATTAATAATTGATTTCGCTTTTTAGGTGGCATTGAAGTGTATAAATTAGATGCTGAACTGGCAAATTTCGCATGGACTTTTGGAGCCAATGAACATGATGATTTTGTTACATCTCTCAGTTTGAATTCAGATAAATCAAACCTAGTTAGTTCTGGTGCTGATAAATGGTAATATTTTTTTTTCTCATTGTGAATTCACTTCTCTGTTTATTTTTATTAAAATTTTAGCTTGCTGTCCAAAATGTTTTTTTTTTTTTTTTTATCAATATTGGTTGAAAAAAAGATTAGCATAAGATATTCAAATGTGTGTTATAATTTTGCCAAATATGAATTGTCTTCATGCATAAATGACCCACTCATGAAAATTAGATATTTTACTTGAGGGTCGAAATTCCTTTTTTACAGAATGCAAACCAATCTAATTTTGGTTAAGATTTTGATATTATAATTTCACAATCATCTAAAACTGAAACATGCTTGTCTTTAACAGGTATGACTTTGTTTTCTTAATAGGCCTGATAAATGTATTACAGAGTGGTCACAGAATCTGGAAATCAGGGATCTTTCTGATTCTGGAAAAAATCGGGGAATTTTTTTAAATTTCACGAAAATTAGGAGAATGTTCTTTGTTCCTCATCCCTGTTTATCTGTATTTTGGTGTCATTTACCTGAAGAATTGTGGTGTTAATCATTAGAAGTTTAATGTTACAGAATAATTTAAACTTTTCACTACCGACAAAACTATTTTTAAAAAAATGACTTATTATCCAGGCTGTCCAGCAGCCTTGGAAAGTCGGGAAATGTGCTTGAATTTTTTGCACATCGGGAAAGTCGGGAATTATGCTTGAAATTTTGGAATTTCCGGTCTGCGTCGGGAAATCATCTCTTTTTTATCGGAAAAATCTTTATGGATATTTAAAAAAAAAAAATAATAAGGAAAATGTTTTCTGAGAGATGCGATTCTTCCGCCGATCGACGGATTTCTCTCTCTCTTTCTGTAATGCCATAGCTTCTATCGGCATCATTTATGTTCATACGTGATGATCATTTTGCTGAAGAACGTTACAGCAGAGTTCATCCTAGGCATTTTTCGAGGGGCGGCGCGCCCTGCCTGCCCTTTTTCTCTAAAAATAGCGCCCTTCTTGCACTTTTTTTATAAAAATAGCGCCCTTCCTGCCCTTTTCCAGAAAAAATTTCATCCTGAAAGAATTCGAAAAACTTTCGTTTTTCCTTCCCAACAGTAAGCAATATGTGGATCACCCCTACTGAAATCGGCTGTCGCGCATGCGCATTCATGTTCAAAAGCGCAACGTATATATCAGGGACCTGAAACCATTGCATTGAGTAGATGTCTATAGTCTATATAACGTGCTTCATTAGTAGGTGGATTGTAGGGCGCCGTCTTACAATTTCCCTAGTGCACATTAGTAAACTCCGATGGCCATTTCGTACGTGTTTTGATTAAGTGTATTTCGCTGGATTTTCACCATGCCTCCTTCAAAATAGTGAAGAAAAGAATTTGAAAGACTTTAAAGCTTACTTACTAACTTAGTTAAAGGTTTATAACTATCAAATGTTTACACTAAGAATTTAAAAAGAATACTTCCGTTTGGACACGCGTAATCGCGATGTCCTCCTGTTATATTTAGGGTGTGTTTATGGTAATTTGCCTGTTACCAATTAATTTCTAGACATCCGTTTCATATTTAAAATTAAACATAACAGGAATGCAACCAAAATCCCAGATTATTTCTGATTTTTAAAAAAATAAAACTTCTATTATAGCTTACATAATAGCGGCATGCACGGCAAAAAAATCGCCGTTTTGACGCTAAATTTGATCCGATTTTGAAAATAAAAAAATGCAACCATTTCAGGACATAGTCCAAGTTCTTTAGTCGGAATACTCCTTGTGATATCCCACAATGAATAATGTTAAATTTGGAGAAACTCTATTCTCTATCTGACAATAGCAAAACTAAGCAATGAAGTTTAAGGTTGATTCATTCAAACTTTATAAAAATTTGAAAGAGTGAAAAGTTCTTATCTTAACACATTTTCATTATACTAAAACACTCTTATCTTAATTTTACTGTATTATAAATTGATAATTTTATAAAAATTACTATTTGATGAAATTTTTACTTTGTATATTGCACTTTAATTTTGATAATTTTCTCAGTAGCATTCCAGCAGAATTAGGACTGAAGCATTTTATCAGTATTTTGATATCTTTTAAGTTTCTGAGTGAGTTTTTGATTCACGGATTTTTGCATTACAATTTTTTTTCCTTCAGAATATTGAAAATTATTTATCGTGGTAGAAAAGTATAACAATATTGAAATTGTGGCAGAAAACGCATATTTCTGCAATTTGCCATGAAAGTGCCCTCGTAAACAGGAAGTGCCCTTTTTTTGGAAAATAGCACCCTGCCCTTTTTCATTTCTAGGATGAACTCTGGTTACAGTCATGTAATGGCCGCTATTCTCGTGATTATGTTAGGCACTATGGCCGAGAATTAGGTTGTTGCTTGATAATTTTCGTCGGATGCTATTACTGCGCCGATATAACAATCACTGACGCTATTGCAGACATTTGCACCTGACAGACATAGTAAAGTTCAGACATAAAAGCGGATTTTCGTTTTTTACTGAAATTTCTACCATTTCTGAGATAGATACAAATTTGCATTACAATTTTATTGGGTTTTCTCGGAAGTTTGACAGCCAAGGAACCTGCTTACTTTAAAGTTCCTTCTACTAAATTTTATTACAATTGGTGCTCCGACCACAATTAATGAAGGATTGACCCAACTTAACCAATACCTATAATTGATATTGACTTAACTCGATGTTCCGGCAAATCGCCCATCATTTGGGGTTGGGTGGAGCTCCAATATCTGAAACAAAGCATGCATCTATTTACACAAAAGCGAATAAACCTTTTCCCCCAATAATTCAATTCCGCCATATTGCTTCAGACTGTTTGAAAGTAGTTCCTGCATGTAGATGCAAAATATGAAAATGTTAAATTAGTAGAAATTCTATTGAATGCTCAGAAAGAATAATAATAGCATCCAAAAAAGGAGTCAATGGAACTAATTTACTTCTGTTTGGTAAGTCTGCACCTTTTTTTACACAGTCGATCTCTTCCTTGAAATGTAAGTTTTGGAGACGGCTAAGGACAGAGATTTTCGCGCTCTTTATTTCAAACGGAAGTAGACGTTGAAATTTTAAAAATCTTTCCTGCGTCTTGAAAAACTTTCAATCTTTAGGTCAACCTTTGCAAGTTTGCACTTATTTATAAACCGCTTGCAATATGTCACGACTCGTATTATATTGGTGAATGAAAAAAACTTTTCAAATAGTATATTTTAAAACGTGCCGTTTTCCAAACTAATGTGAAAGTTAAAGAGGATATTCTTTCTTTTCTCATTTAGAACCTCGAGGGATTGATTGTCTACCAAATTACTTTTGGTCGGAAAATTCCTCTGCTTTGTTCAGAAACTTAAGGCCTTTTGGCCATAAATCGTGTTGGGGAAATGTATTTGGTTGCAATCCTCGGGACGCCATATCAACAATATTTTGCTTTATGTATTGACCAAGATTTGTATACGTTTTCTGCTATCGCTGACATTTACATTGGAGTAATGATAATTTTCAACTTGGTTTAAGCCGTTTCAATGCCGACCAAACGGTATAGTGGTTAGCGTGCTAGCTTCTAGACCGCGAGGTTGCGGGTTCGTGTCCTGTGTAAGGCATGGGTGTTTGTAAATGTATGTTGGCTTGTCAAATGACGAATGTTTCGGCGCATTATAGCCCTCGTGTTGCTGACAGCGCCAGATAATCTGAAAACAACCAACCAACTAAGCCGTTTCAATAGTAGCTATTGCCGAGATTTGGAATGCCGTTTTGATGTCATTCGCTTTCCCTGATGTAATAGCCGCTATTTTCCGTGATTAGTGTCTGTATGAAGATCAGTTTCGCTGTTTGGTTTGAATCGATGCAGAATTTCTAGAATTTCGATTTAATTTTGTGTAAGAAAGTAGTCCCATTTTTACTGTTTATCTTTTTTTTTAAATTGTAATTTTAACTGTTATTGTTTGTTAAATTGTTTATTTTAGCTTGAAAAACAATTTTACATTTTAGCTATAATGGATAATAGTTCAAAAGTTAAAGCAATTTTTTATATAATAGTTTAAAATTAATTAACTTGTGTAACTGTGAAAATTTGATTTTTTTTTGCTTTGACCGTGTCGGTTACATGCAGAACCTCCCTCCCTTAATTCTTAACAACAGAAATGTGTTTGTGACAAGTAGTCGTGCTTAAAGTAAATTATTAAACTTCACGCCTAGGTTCATTCCTTTTTCTTTTTATCTGCTAAGGTTTAGACCTTCATATTTATGTATCACTTGTTAAACAATTTTATGTCTTTTTTCTCGCCTTAAAAAAAAAAAAAAGACTTACAAAAATCTTCTTTTCCTATTTTCAAAGTACATAATCTAATTATTACATGATGATTAGATATTTTTTAATTTCATAATTTTTTGTAATTTGTAAAATTAGTTCAACATACTACTTGGTGGGACTATACTTTGGAAAATGTGGTGGTAATTGGTTGCGAGAGGGGTCCTTGAAATTTTTTGGGATGAGTCTTGAAATTCTTGAAATATGCTTGAATTTTTATCAGAAATTTTGCTGGACACCCTGTTATCTCTTTAGCATACATGTTCTGTTTGATCACACATCAGGAAAAATAAGGGAAATTTAAACAAAAGTTTGCCGTAAAATCAGAGAATTTTTTTTCCTAAATTTTATGGCCACCCTGTATTATGTTTTTTTTCAATTTATTTAAACAAATAAAACAACGTAGAATTTTTGTTAAATTAAAATGTATAATTGTCAATGTAGGATTTTCTTTTTTCTCATACAAAATATCTTGTCAATAATATCTCATACAAAATCTAAAAAATCCAAAAATATATATCCCTCGTAGCAGAAAAGTCGAGATGTAAGATCGACATCGCAGATTTTTCAGCAGCCTGCAGATTATTTTATAAAACTGACAAAAAAATTCATTTTTCGAAATGTTTTATTTTATTAAGAGCAATGCATAATTTACTTTTATTTCTTTAAAATTATATTATTATACCTGTATATTATTTACTAAAACAGTCTTAATAATTTGAAAATGTTTAATTTTACTGAAAACTGTATGATTATTTTCTTAAAATATGAAATAAAAGAAATTAAGGTGCAATAATATCAAATATTTAAATTATTTTGTTAAATTTCTATGCTTAATGTAAACAGGATTTTCGACAAACTGACACATTAGGTCTTGTATATTTTATGCAAACTTAAAATATATATATGCTGCAGATTATTTTATAATATTCATATTTGTGTCGCAGACCGGCAGAAAAGTTTCTGCTGCTGGGTATATATCACATTTTTCTTTGTATTTACTTAATTCCTTCATGCTATTTACAAGTTTTTATTTTTTGTATGATTTATTGTATGTTTTTAGCATAAAAATATGGGATACAAAAACGTGGAGCACAACTGCAACCTACACCCCTGGTAATTTTAATTATTTTGTTATATATGTTAATTTATGTGTTTATAAAATGCTTTTATCTCTTTCTAGTTTTGTTTTAAATATTTTTAACATCACATTAATTTTTACTCTCATTGTGGCATTGAATAATTTTATGAACTGTTAATCAAATGAATCATTAAATTACTAAAACAAGTATTTCATTTACTTTTAAATGTTTTTAAGGTTATATTATTTCCTTCTTTAAAAATTGACTATTATTTAGAGTACTTTTAGTTAAAAAGATGCATAATTTTAATGGTTTTTTTTATAGTTCATGATGGAATCATTTGGCAAGTTACTTGTTCAACGGTTGACCCAAATTTATTTGTAACATGTGGACAGGTTAGGGCAGTTTTCATTTAGTTAAAACTTGTTGTTTATCCTTAACGTTTTCATTCGTAAACAATATTCATGTCTAATTTTAAAAATGTGTGCTAATTTTGAAATTTTTTATTAATAATTGAGTATGTGTTTGTTTCAGTATGTGATGTTTAGTTGCTTTGGCACACAAAAATATTGTTATATACAGTAATGATGTTACATTTAAAGAGTTTTTGTTCAAAATTAATGAAATTCATTTATTAGTGGAGTTTTGTAAAGATTAGCAATACTACGTGGCAAACATCCAAGTTTTCTTCTATTGAATCCTAAAAAACTTTTATTGTATTTACACGATTTGAACATGTATTGTTTGCCAATAAAAAAAAAATTGCATTTTTTTTCCCCTTCAAGTGTTTGAACCATGATATACTTTTCACTGTGATTCAATTTTATATTCTAATAAATTGACAAGAATTAGTGTTATATATTTATATCATTAAGTACAACAAGTTATGGATGTTAAATTGGTCTTTCAAATTATTATGCAATATATTTATTTAAAAAGGTCATCTTTTTTTTTAGGATGGAAAAGTTTTACTGTTTGATCTCCGTCTCCCTAAACCTGCTTCTCTTTTAGGTAAGTAATAGTAAGTAATTAGACCATCTTTAGCCACCTTCCAAACCTAAATCCAATACTTAGGTTAAGTAACAGAGTTAGTTCTGTTTAGAAGAAATTTGAATTCTTTTAACTGACACCACAAAAATCTTTTATGTTTTAAAAAAAGATGCCTTTGAATCTATATACACTGCGATGCAAAAGTTTAGACAATGACGTCATTCAGCTTTAAAATTGTGAAAGTAGAATTACAAAAGTTTTACTGTTTGATCTCCGTCTCCCTAATCCTGCTTCTCTTTTAGGTAGATATTTGAATAACTATATTTAAAAAACTATTTTAAAATATACTATAATGAAAACAAAGTTGTTTGATTTCCTATAATAATAATTTTTTAGAAACAAATATTGCTATAATAATAAAATATTGGCACAATCACAAGTTTCTGTGAATTTTTGTTTGCATATGCAAATTTAAAAGAGATGACGTCACAAACTTTGAGTATTTAAGTTCTGCAAATAACAACACTTCATAATCGACATGCCATGGACTAAAGATATTCTAACAGTTGAGGTTATGCAAATTTGGCAGTTGAAAGCTGAAAGTAAGCTCGTTTCGTAAATTTCTTATTTATTAACCGATATAATTTATTAATCAACATATATTTGTTAATTGATATAAGACTTCTATTTATCGAGTTTTATCTAATGGATGCAAATACAAGTAAAAACTCGGATCTGACAGGCCGTGTGTGCTGAATAAATCCGGTAATTGTCAGATCCAAAGACTGTAGAGTGCCCATCAAATTACTGTTCAAGAATTTCAAAAGTTATTAAGACTTCAAGTATCAAAGTATATGATTTGTAGACGAATTTTGAGAAAAGGAGGAATGGTTTATTACAAAATGAAAAGATACCAGCTCTGAGGCCACACCATAAGTCACAGAGAATGTTGTGGTCTAGAAATCATATGTCATATGGACCAAAATGGCAATCAGAGGTATTTAGAGATGAAAAAAATGAAATCTGTTTTGTCTAGATGGCTGGACATCGTACTGGCATGATTTGCGAAAAGAACCTCGTCATTTTTTTAGTCACAGACAAGATGGGGGCTCGGTGATGGTTTGGACTGCCTTTTACTACAATGGACAAGTGTCTTTGTACTCTACCAGTGGTTTCCAAATGTCACAGCATTACACTAAGACATTGGAGGCTAACCTGTTTTAATTTGCTGAGCTTCAAGGAGGACCTTCATGGAAATTTCAGCAAGACAGTGCTTTGATCCACACTATAGACAATAAATACAATTACCTGATTTAATTCTCAGAATTTAAAAGTTCTCAACTGGCCAGCGTATCGCCCAGATCATAACACAGGAGAGAATCTTTGGGACATCATGTGTCGCAAAGTTTACAGTAATTTTAGACTATAATCTTCTATGAATGAACCCAAGAGATCCATAGAGGATATATGGCGACAAATCAAGTTGAAAAACCATGTAAAATTTAGTTTCTTCGATGGAAACTCATACTTATGAACTAATCAACATGAATGGATCTCCAATCAAGTTTTAAATCATGTTTATTTTAATTTCCTTTTTGTCTAAACTTTTGTGACAATGTTAATTTGTTTTGTTAGCAATCAATAACTTGCAATATGCACAATTAACTTTTATAGTTATAAATATTGTAAAGTATGCATTGCTTATTACACTGAAGCTGTATAACGAAAATTGATTAAATTTATTTTGAAATTTATGTGAATTTGTTCATTGTCTTAAACTTTTGCATCACAGTGTATCTGTATGTTTTCATACAAAAGGTTTTCCTTCTGTGATATACTTTTCATAACTTCTTTTATAAAAACAATTTTAAGTTTTTCACAAAAACTCACGAAAACATACTACTAAAATTCTTAGAAACTTTTTAATTGATAATGCCATATTTCAACTTTTTGAAAGTTATCTGTATTTAGTATTTTAACTGAGTGCCCTATTTTTAGACTTAAAATATCACCTAGAAGAAACAAACTGGATGTTATTTGTTTTAATGTAATGTATCATTTTAGTGTATAAAATTAATATTGAGTCTGAAATTTTAAATTTTGTTATTTTGTTTCTTCAGACAATGACCCTTTGAAAGGTGAACCTTCTGCAGTAAGTTGGAAACCTGGAGATTCCAATACTTTTGCAGTTGGCGATGATAGTGGTGTAATAGCATTGAAAGATACAAGAAATACTGGTTCTTTGTGCTCATGGAATGCGCATAAAAGAGGTATTCACAGAATATCATTTTCTAAAAGGTAATATATTTTATGATAATAAAAATTATACGATAGTATCCAACGATAGTACAAAGTGTTTCTTTAAGACATAATTTTTCAAAGTTTAAAAAGTAAAAAAAAGTAAAGTATGTATATATATTTACTAGTTGAAATGCGGCTTTTGTCGAGAATCCATCCTTTTACTGTGTGAAAACTATAACACTGATTGTTGTATCGTTATTTGGAAATGGAAGGTGTAGTTGGACTTAAGTTTTCTTTTTTTTTTTTTCTTCTTTTTTTTTTATAAATATTAATCATCTTGATCGAAGTCCATGCCCTTTGTTGCTCAAAATATATAAAGTCTTCAATCCAGTTCTTGCTATACGGTCTTCAATTTGCTGTTTAACACTTGGCACTGCATTTGTTTAACTGGTCTTCAAAGTTTCAATATAAGAATCAGATTTGGGAAACATCATTGTTGATGTAGAAACTTTAAAGTCAAAGATAGCAGATACTGTGTCTAGTGTTACAGACTAAATGCTGAACGTTTATAAAGTGAATTGGGTTACTGACTTTACTTTCTATTGTTTGAGCTAAAAAAGGTGGGTGCATATTGAAATTGGTTCACAATAAAACTTATTTTCTGCACCTATAATAGTTTTCATGCAATAAAATTTTCAATACGGTAAAACTGTCTGCTTACAATATACATTTGAGAAAAGAGTAATCTGAATTTTTTTAATTTTAGTCAAACCATGATTGCATCGTGTGCAGACTGTACTGATATTACTGTGATGAATATTGAAGGAGAAACCCCAGTCCAAATGTAAGTAAATTGTTTGAATATTATTTAGCAAAAATGCTGATTTAGGTTAGTGTTATAGGCGCAAAGACCATTATTTTTTTTTTTAAAAATTAGTGTATATGCCGAAAATGGGCTGAATCCAAACTGAATTTACAATTTAAAACTGGTTATTCCAGTTGGAAGTAAAAGGAATTTAAGTACTCTATTTTCTTTGCACTAAATAATCAACACCTTGAAAATGTGGATTTGTTATCAATGTTTGTTAATTTAGGTTTCTATAAAAATATTTAGTTCATAAATATAAGCTGGCAGGCTGCGAAAAAAGATGCTGTGAGCTGCGTAGTGGTTAACAGTGTATTAGATAATTTTTTTTTTTTTAAATTTCACTGTGACTTATCTTTTCTCATTGTTTCTTTATTACCTTTTAGATATAAATCTGATACCCATGATGATTTTGTTCGAGGTCTATCATGGACTAAAGAAAATGAACTGGTTTCTTGTGGATGGGATAAGAAAGTTCTAAAACACATTGTAAAATGAATATAGTGCACTGAAATCTTTAGTAAAAGTATTTTTATAGAGCTTCTTTTTAATAAAACTTAACTATGCCTCGTCCTTTGTGAATAATTATTATGCTTCATTTTCATTGAATTATAAAAACCATTTCATCTATTTCTTGGCCTATCTATAGGTCAAATATGGCTCATCATATCAAAGCCATTAGACTTTTTATAATAATTTGTTGTTTGTTAAATCAATATTTGACAGTAATTTCTTACAAAAAAGCTGATCTATAAATTAACATACAAGTTTATGTGGCTTTTTCTCTTGATAATAAGTCCAAACCCTGCTTATTATGAAATGGTACTAACATAAATCTGTTGAAAACAATATTTTTTTAGAGAAGAAACTTATCAAGTGCCATCACATGTATCATTAAATTTTTAATGGAATAGTAATTTTTACTGTCTTATATGCCTTCAGTATAATTTAGATTAATTCTTTAACATCTTTTAACCTGTCAATGACATCACAACTTTTATATCTTGTTAGTAGCCACATTTGAATTTGAAAGGAAAATCGGATGTAATATGGTAATCCCAAAAACTAAATTACCATTCCCAGGTTAAAATAAACTATTTTGAATAATTCCTTTCATAATATCTTGCATACTAAAAATTAAAATTCGCTAATATTTAAACATTTGTAAACTGAACGAGCAAAATGTAGGCTACATTGCAATATTTTGTTTTAATTGAATTTCTATCAATGCATAATTCTCCCTTAGATCCAAATTTCCCAACAAATTAAGCTTTGCTTGAGTGTCATTTCAAAATGCTGACTAAATTTTTTCTTTATCAGTCACTACTTAAGCTTTTACCTTCATTTTGATGTATTATACTGGTTACGTGAATCAAAAAGACTTTTAATAAACAAATTCCAGGCAAAAATATTTTTAAATCACTTTGGGTGCATCTTATGGGTGCAAGTTTATGTTAAAGGAACAATTAAAAAGTTATCAGTATTGCTTTAGTTTACACCACATAAGTTATACGAAGGCTGAGAGTTCCGAATTGTATATTAAAACCTGGTCACATTTTTATTAACTCGAAAGCAAAAGAATTCTACCAACCACCATCAGGGGTCCCAGACCTGCGCCTAATACAAAAATCTGCTCCAAATGCTTTATTTTAGTCATGTTTGTGCCAAAACGCGATTTTTTTTATTTATTTTTTTTGTGCGCTTTGAAATTCGTTATTGTTCGCCGCTGTAATATTGCTATTGTTGAGAAGTATTCCGGTATATTCAGCGCTAACGCTGATATTTACGTTTGTGTGGTATTCATTTTCTCCGAGTGCTACGATGATTTGCGACGCTTGTCAAGTTTTATTTTGTTATGACGGTCATTTTCGTCGAGTCTTTCATCAATATAATAGCTCTGTAGTATTGAGAATTGCTCCAGTTAATTCGACGCTATTGCTGATATTTTCATTGGTATCATGGTAATTATTGCCGAGTGCTACGATATTGTAATATCCGAAATTTGCCCCGATATTACTGAAAAAATGTCGATTTGCGACGCTGATGCAGACATTATTGCAAATTATTGTGATGGTCATTTTCGTCGAGTCTTTCACCTATATATTAGAGCTGTTGTTGAGAATTGCTCCGGTTTATTCGGCGCTATTGCTGATATTTTCGTTAGTATGATGGTCATTTTCGAAGAGTGCTGCGCTTTTGTTAACATCCGATATTACCGAATCTTGCACAAACATTACCGAGAAAATGTCAATATTACCGACATTTGTGCCGATATGTACGTTTTTGCAGTGGTCATTTCTGCTGAGTCTTCAACTTACGTAATATCTTCTGTCTAGATTTTCGACGGTATTGTAAGCCCTATCGCTAATATTTACGCAAGTATGGTTGTCATTTTCGATGAAGTTTACATTGATGCAGCTACTGCTGAGATTTGCTACGCTGTTTGATGACTTGAAAAAAAATACAATATTACTGGGATTTTGCCCCGATATTATCGAGATTGCGATGGTATGGTGGGCGCTATCCTGATATTTACGTTGGTGTTACATTCGTTTTCGCCAAGGTCTATGGTAATGTAATAGTAGATATTGCCGAGATTTGCGACTCTCTTTGGTGACTTTAAAAAAAAAAAAAGACATTACTGGGATTTTGATCCGAGATTGCGATGGTATGGTAGGTGCTATCATTTACGTTGGTGTTATATTCGTTTTCGCCAAGGTCGGTAATGTAATAGCAGCTATTGCCGAGATTTGCGACGCCGATTTGAGGACATTCGTCTCGGGTATTTCTGCTTCAATTTTTTTTCACACCTACTGCAAAATTTATTTTTCTGCTACAATTTTTTTTTTTTTTTTGCTGCAAAATTTGCTTTTTCGTGCTACACTGGGTATTTTTAGTGCTACTAACCTTGTTTTTGTTTTTACCTGCTCCGAAAGGCCGACCAAACGGTATAGTGGTTAGCGTGCTTGTCTAATGACGAAAGTTTCGGCGCATTATAGCCCTCGTATAGCTGACGGGGCCAGATAAGCTGAATACAACCAGCCTGCTCCGAAAGTCATTTTTTCTGCTCCAAAACTTAATTTTACCTGCTCCAAATCTTTCTGAGTGAGTGGGAGCCCTGCACCATGACTATTAGACCTTATTGCTTAAATTGTCTTCTGTTTATTGAAAATAATAAAGTAAATTTTGCATACTACTTTTACAGTGCAAAAGGAAACATTCAAAACATTAAAATTATTTGAAAGTATTTAATACATTTAATGTTGATGCATCATTGCCCATACTTCCATACACCATCATAACTCTATCCTGAATTATTGACATTCTTCCAAAATATGTGTGTACAAATCAGTGCGAGTGGTGCGGAAGTTTTTGTTTGCTGATTGACAATTGTTAACCGCCAATTAAAAAGGTTTTTTAGCATCTATGATTAGATCTAGGACAGCGTTAGTCACTGTCTTTTAGCGGTATGACTATGTTGGAGCTTTTTTGCGGGCGGAAAGTTTATACCAAAACATGTAAATATTATATTTTTAATTACTATAGATTCAACAATGTAAAGCAGTCATGAAAACTTTAAAAATATTGAAATTTTTTTTATCTTGATAAAATTACAAATGATGTTTGATAATTTTCTTTATTACGTAAATCAAAGTCTCAATAATGTAAACCATAAAAACAAAGTTTTTAATATAAATCTTGTACATACATTGCCCATTTTTTTATTCTCATTAACATAACACTGATTTTGTTGTCAGCATATGCTTGGTGTTTGTATCAATTTTAAATATTAAAAACATATCTATTGGCAAACGTTTCAAAATCTATTGAAAATGAATGTGAATTGATGCATTCACCTCCAAATATCTTTTATTTATTCTAAGTAAAACAATTTTGGCAACAGGAAAAGTTTCAACAATGATCGGTTCAAATTCTTTCACTTACAACATTACTACGCAACGTTGAATTGACGTTACCAACTCCATAATTAATTTATGCTTTCACATCCAATTACCTTTTATTTATTCTGATTAAAATAATTTTGGCAAAAGGAAAGTATTTCAACAATGATCTGTTGAATGTGATTAGCATGCCAAAACGATAATAAAAACGTGTGTAAAAGCAACCTTTTAGTGACAGCCTCCAAACTTGATACAATGCAATGACATGGAATCTGTCTGCCAAGTTTCAGCCCGATTGGATGATGGCAAGTAGGTTAATTTGACAGATTTGCCCCGGTAGCCACACAGAAACAAAATCGAAGTCAATATAAAGGATTTAAAAATTAAATTTTTTGTTACAACTTGACTTGACATAACATTCAATAAAGATATTTAACACGTTAACGCTGGTGTGCATCACCGGTGCGTCACACTTGTATTTCACAAAATAGGTTTATATTTTCTCTCAATGTTATAAACAGACATTCAATAGTAAAAACATAAATAATTATGTTAAGTTTATAATATTAAGTTTTTTGTGCATTTTTTTAAAACATGTTAGACACAGTGCTGGTTGGTCCTTACAACGAGCACAATATGTTACTTTTGCTAACGTGTTTTGGGCAGTACTTCATTTTCACTTAGCGTTTCTTCTCTGTGTTAACTGACTGAACTCAAAAGATAAACAAATTTCTACCAAAATTTTAATACTGTACAAAGCTGAGAAATTCCATTTTTTTGCTTTGCGCTATGAAAGTTTCTAATAGAAAAATGTTCACAGAATTGCATGCGATGGTCAGAACTCGCGTTAGACCTATACTTTTTGAGAAAAATCAAGAACAGTATCCCAAAATTAGGGCTAAAACTGGTCCCATCAGCTTTACTTAACACTTGCAGGTGTACACAAATTGATATTGTCTAACTATTATATATCAATGTGTTAGTTAAAGTCCACAGAATTTGTTGCATCCAACAGGAATCGTCTAGCTTTTGTAGTTTTTTTTATAAATTGAGGTCAAAGGTGAAAAACTGTGATTTGCTTAAAAATCGATTTTCTCAAAAACTGAGGATGATGGATGAGAACTGATTTCAGATTCCTTTTTAGCTTGTCAAGATCTATAAGAATCGCCTAGTGAGTATTAGCGCATAAAAATCGTGTTGAACAGAGTTATCCGACACTGCGCTGCGCTGCCCCACAAAGAGAACAGTGAATTTCAGCGCCGCCTCACAGAGAAAACCTTGAATATCGGCGCTGGCGTCAACATGCTAAACTTTACCTTCAGATTTTCCCGTTTTAGTCGATATTAATTAAGAGACGATGACTGCAGAAATCGTTTAGCTTCTTTAATGATAGAGTCAATGTCTGTCTTGCTACTTGTTGCAGGCAATTTTAATAAATCGTCTAAACAAGCATCAGTTAAGTTATTAATGTATTCTTGCTGAAGGTTTCTTTGCCCAGTTTATTCTGATTATCTTTATTAAGTAGAGAACGCTGTTTTAAATAATAACTTTAACTTTAGACGAATAAAAATTATGTAAAAAAAAGCCCATACATTGGAATTTGACTTTTATTCTGTGCTGCCAGTTTGCCGCATAAAACGTCTGGATTATGTAAAAGATGAATTCCAAAAGGTACATGAGGGTAGTTGTTAAACATGTCATCAACATAATAAGCACATTGTTGAAATACATAGGAAACTCGAATTCAAACAAATTTTTATTCATTATAAATACATCTTAAATTACAGAAGTAACAACCATTTTGTATCCTTATTTCACAAAAATTTTAATGACTAAAATTAAAAGACACCTGATCTTTGAATTGAACTACACATTAGTCTACATTTTAAGTCAGGTAATTTCTTTAATTTGTATAATTTACCTCATTAAAATTTTTTAAACTTAACCAGACAACAAACATGTACTTTATCTGATGCTAGGAAAATACATTTCTGTACAATTAATTTCACAATTGTATGCGCTTTAAATGTCTTTCTTTTTAACCAAGTTCCTCATGATAAATTATGCCTCTGAAGCTCATTTTGTAATATTTGAAACAATGGCTGATTAGTTTAACTATCATATTTTGAATGGTTTGCACACAAAAAATTAACGTAAAAAAAGATGTAGCCTTATTTTATATGATTACAAAATGAAATCAGCACTAAGTTATTTTAGTAAGTATGCCATCCATAACAATAAAAACAAAAACCTTTTTATGTCCGTTTAGGGTAACCTTTAAAATTCACACTGTTACCACCGATCAATTTAGTACCAAATATTTTTAATGGTTTCAACATCGAAAACTAATGCTACGCATTTTGACGGAGCAATAAAATTTGAAACCAAAAAATATGTTTCAAATAATTTTCATTAACATAAAGTAATTGCATTGCCTTTAGCTGAATTTGAGTAAAAATTTCTGTAATATATACTAATAAAATGTATTATAATTCATGCTGTAGGTGGATCACATACAATTATTTTAAAGGATAAAAAATTATCCTGCATTAATAGAGCATACTAAGCAATCTGTAAAATGAATTGAGACATCTGTTAATTAGAGGCATTGATATATTTAATTTCTTTGGCATCAGTTTAAAAGTACTTCTAAGACTTAACAGATACGAAAATCTGCTTATGTGCTGCTTACTAAATCTTGTGAGATATCTAAGCTGCTGAGTATTTAGTTGTTGGAAGTATTAATTGATTTTTATCATTCTTTTCTTACAAATATAACTATTATTTCTTAATTGTCAAACAAAATGCAATATAAGTTTTGCATGTTTACAACATAAATGATAAAAAATTATTTGAAAGTTACACGCACAAAACAACCACAGTTTACATATATCAATGGTTTTGGTACAAATATGTTAAGTACTCAAAGTTGGAATGTTAACATGAAATTTTTATTTGCTTGATTTAAAAAATATTAAAATTTGAATTGTATGTTTTACACTTAATCTTACAGGATTTTTTATTGTACTATTGAAAGAATACTTAAATATACATTAATATTTTAGTATCCGATCTAGGACCGGTATCCTTGCTGAGAAAATATTACTAAAATATATAAAATATGGTTTGATAAACTAATTTAAAATATTTGTTAATATAAAACACAGGATTATTTTTATATTCAACATAAATATTTTATCATAAGCTGTTGAAGTCTATAGGAAGCCAGAATAAAGTTTTATTTTGATTTGTAATATCTCAATATTAAATACTGATTATGTTTGTTAAAGTGATTACAGTAGGAGAAAATACAAAAGCTGTCATTCACACATTTAAGGATAAAAAGGCAATCATATAATAGTCTTAAATATCAACAATGAGAGTGATTCAGGATGTAAAGTCTTAGTAAAATCATCAGAAAATTGTAAAATACCACTTGTATCTTTCTTCACACATTTTGGCACTAATGCCGAAGCAATATTTTTAAATTAAAAAAATGCTTTGCATGCAAAACATTTAACAGAAAATGTGCAAGTGAGAAAAAACCTTTTGTTCAAATGACTAGTGTGAAATAACAGGCAAATTAAGAAAAATGTTTTAAAATTTTGAAAACAAAACTTAGCATGCTGTTTATAACTTATTTTTACTTTTTTTAACTTTACTTAAACACCACAATTAACATGCTCAATATTAATCCTTATATTGTCAATTGCATTACAAACATCAACATAATTGTTAATAAATTTATGATTTGATTAAGTAAAAAGCACCAGGCCTATGAAATTCACTAAGTTATAACATAGAAGAACAAGATTCGTCAAAAGGGTTAAAGTTCACAAACGGGAAGCTATGCTTGCAATTAAAATTTCATTTTGATCATTAGTTGTTTTCCAAACTTAAATTATTATTCGGAGAAGAAGTGAACTTCACACTAAATAGAGCATTAATATAGATTTTTAATATTTAGCTAATTTGAGAACAAAATAGTTACCGATGCCCTTTTAACAAATCACAATTCAATGGAAGCTATGTATTATGCATAACAAGTTAAGAAAAGTCAAAAGAAGCTGAAATTCATAAATTACAAACACATATATAAAAAATTTTGATTAACAAACCGAAACAAATTTCTACTAGTATAAAAATTTAAAACGAGTATGTAAAACATTGAAGTATTTTTAAATCAGTCTTATTGTAAATAGGATTTATGGACAAGTAAGACTTTAACAGTAACTTATTGCTGTATTAGTTGTACATAATTTGATGGGAAAAGTCCTATTTGGCCTCTGCATTCACCACGCCACCAGCCTTCATCGATCTAAGGGATACAAAGCAAGAGTTTGCCAATAAGTAAAGGTTCCACTTTAGTAAAGGCCCAGTTATGAAACCTAATGGTTAATGCCAAGCAGCTCCATTTCTTTTCTTTGGGGTACTTTGAAAATTTTGCACTAAATTAGAGAGAACTCATACAGGCAATCAGTACTTGGCAGGATGAAATGAGATTATTTCTTGGAAGAACTCTAGACTGCCAAGTCCTAACTGAATATAGGAGATTTTCCCAATAATCCCAATTTAGTTCAAAGCAAACCAAAGAAATAAAATTCTGCTTGGTTACAACCATCAGATTTCATAACTTTTCTGGCTGACCATTTTAATTGATGCTTTTTTTTTGTTTTGTTTTTTTCCCAACAACATACAGATATTTTTTTGGGAGATTAATGTTAACGTTGATCAATTTATAAAAAAGCTTGACAAAACTGGTCATTTTTTTTTTTTTTTTAATTTTTTTTTAAGAATTCCATTAGAGTTTACAGCAATACTGTAGCTAAATTAACAATTTGCAGGAATTTTTCATTTGAACTATTTGCTCAATTCTGTAACAATTTTCCAATGCTCTTAGCTTTTCTAGTACAACAACTAGTTTAAAATATTTTTTAAACATTTTAATATTTCTATATAAATCATTAGAAACATTAAAAAATCATATTAAACATTCTACAATAAAAAAAAAAGCTGTAAAATTTATAAAATTTGCTTGATGTTTGTATGCATAACAACGTTACAAATTACTTGCTGATATCTGTGACGTAGGTATAAAATAGACAATCCCATCAATACCTTTAAAATTTATCACACATGAATTTTCAAATTGGAGTAGTCAATCAGAAGGTTGGTTACCTCGTCGTCAGGCGTGGTTTGTGTTAATAGCCTTCGAGAAGCAAAACTTAGTTAGTCCTTTTAAGGGGACTTGATATCTCTTGTTTCATAAAGAATTACAAAAATATATTTTTTTTTTTTTTTTAAGCATGTTTATAATCTTTGAAACCTTTTCCTTATACTGGAAAATCATTTAGTTGATCTGATTACTGCAGTTGCGGAAAAATTATATTTTTATGGAGAATTTAGCATAACTGCAATAGCTCCTTCCATGTTTCGAACACATTTTTCTCAGTTGAGGGGTTTTGGAATTCCCACCTTATTTGAAATGCTAAAACTTCAGCAAATATGAATGAAATGACTTGATTTTTTTATTCTAATGATTTATTTGACAAAAATTGGCATAGATTTTTGAATAAAATATAATTTTTTTTTTTTTTTAAATTTAAATGTTGAAAATATCTTTCTTTTACCTATAAGCACAGTAATTATCGTTTTTCTAGAAAACTATTTTACTTATTCAAAATCTGATGCCTAAAAAATTAAAGTATAATACCGGATTCATTTAAAAAAAAATAAAAAATCAGGAAAAGATATTGAAAAATAAAAAAGATAGAATTTTAAAATTAATGAATTTTTTTTAAAATTTCAAAAATTTAGAGTACTCTATGTGAACTTTTTTTAATAAAATTTAGTTTTTACTTAATAATACTTCCAAACATGAAAAATTATAATTTTAGAGGCTTAAATAAAAAAAAAGTTTGAATAGTACCAAATCTTCTTAGTTCTTATTAGTAAAAAACAGTCTTTGACAACAGTTGATTTGAAATTCTTTAGTAAAACTAATGTAGATTGTTTGATGTCATTCTAATGTTAAGTCAATGACAAAAAATAAAACAATCGATTTGAAACAAATCTTAAATTCATCTCCTTTGGAATCCCTACAGTTTGGACTTTTAGTAATCCAAATTATTATACATGACAAGTTTGGTATGGATGAGCTGATTGATAAAGAAGCCTTTATGGAACAAGTTCACTTACATACATGATTTTATTTTTATAGATATATAAGTTAACGCTACTTAGTGCAGAACTCAATAAAGATTCACATATTAACACCCAATGATTTTAACTTGAGACTTCATTTTACACAACACATTTTCAATTTTTTCCAGAGTAAGATACAATGAAATGGTAAAGACAAAAACAACTACTTACCATTTCAATATTAACGATAATGTCATCCGGGTCGAATGATATTTCATCACTGTCCGCTAAAATTACAAATAAAATCATATTTAGAAAGAAATAATCTAGAACTAATACATCAAGCAGTCTACAAAATATTCATTAAAAAGTTATAAATGTATCAAACATAAACATGGCAGCTTTAGAAATCATAAATCAACTGATTTTTAACATCCCAAAATACTCTCTATCTGAACTACCAGATAGCCAACGATTTCATTTATACATTTCAATCAAGTATCCCGGTAAAAACAAAGAATTTTAAAACCCAATAATGAAAACAAATTTCTTCCAATGTGCAATCAGATGTGCAGAGCCTTATCTACCTGGAAGGACTTTCAAGGGTGCTGAAATAGGGCAAATATTGAAAATTAAAGAAAAAACAGATAAAGATTCAAGTGAATTTTGTGTTTGATAAAAATAGTGACATAAAGTAAAGTTATAGGGTATCTGGTCAGTTAAAAGTCTGGGGAAGTCTATTTCAGATAGACATAACATATACTCTCAAACCCAATAAATCTCATATCCATTCCATTCCTACTTTCAAGAGACTTAAACAGCTCTTCCCAAGAGTTTTACCATTTTCGTGTTTCAATGCAGAGAAATATAAATACAATTGTAAGTACAGTCGAACCCCGTTAATGCGAAATCGCTTAACATCAAATACCTTTTAACGTGAAGTAAAAGCAGTTCTCCATAATTAAAATTTATTCATTTAACATGAAATTCGGATAGCGCAAGCAGTTTCGATGGACCCATCGACTTCACCTTAACGGGGTTTGATCGTATTTCCAAAGTGCTTTAGATAGGGTTTAGTCTGCATGTTGCCTAGCTTAAAAATATTTTTTACGTATTAACGAAGCAAAATCTTGTATATTATTTCTAAACATTTTTTTTTTATGATATTCCTCTTTCTCCTTTTATAATAACAAAAAAAAAATGATATACAATGAAACCTCTTCAAGGGCCATCCCTTTTAACAGCCAATTTTCCATGGCACCAATTTTTCAGTCCATAGACCTGATGTTATAATTTCTCCTACATGGTTCGTACACTTGAAGAAGAAAACAATTCAAGGACTTTTCCAGCAGTTTTCAAGGATGCATTATCAACACAAATACATTTAAAAAAATCATTTTTTTTTATTGTCAAATTGGACATGTTCAAATTGATAAATAGAATATATATATAGTAACACAATCTGAAAACTTAAATACTTTACTTAAATCCCTCCCCCTCCCCAAAAAACAATTTAAATCCAGCATTCAAAATATATTACATATTTTTCAATAAATGAACTTTTAATTTACATTCTACAATTATGTAATTTTTCATTATTAATATTTTAGCATTGTCAAGCTATGAAATAACAACTTTCCATAGACATCGCACACGTAAACTTGCAATTATGAATTATATTCTGGCTTTTCTAACTAGCCGGAATTGAAAATGCATTTCCCTGCCATTTTTAAAAAGTGCACAAAAAATTAAATAACACACACAACAAAGAAATGAAAAAAAAAATCATGCGATTCGATCGGATGAACCTGGGATAAACTAGAAGTATATGTTCCCCTGCGCTGTTTTCCTGGTTGCTGATTGGCTTACCAAAATTCCAACGATTTTATTCATTTGGTGGAAAGAAATTTATTCAGAGGCCATATTTTTAGAAATAAATTACAATTCAAGAACTTTTAACACATTTTTAAAAAATTCAAGTGTTTGAAAGGGTTTTTTTTTTAAAGCACTTTTCAAGGTTTTTTAAAAATATAAGAACTATGCTCCTAGCAACGGCCGCCCAACCCCCTTTAAAAAAGCACAGGGTGGTTCGCTAAACCCACTACAATTTTCTGGAAATTCCATTCTTTTCATCTTTCTGAT
The DNA here is from genome assembly GCA_963978545.1 of Linyphia triangularis. NCBI lineage: Eukaryota > Metazoa > Arthropoda > Arachnida > Araneae > Linyphiidae > Linyphia > Linyphia triangularis. Next base: position 20,927,813 of record OZ021725.1, read on the forward strand.
GTTGGGCCTTTTATTAAGGGAGAGGGGTGCATTTTAAATTGGCACCTTTTTGAAAATTAGAAATGTAAAGATAACCCAATCTGGCTTCCTATTAGCTGTTTGTGGATTCTGATATTTTTGGAGCAGAAATGTCATTCACGCTTGTTCAGAATCAGTTGCAACAGAGTCGAAACATGTTTTCTTAAATCGTGAGCGCAATACGCCTTTATGTTGCTCTTGCGCTTGAAAAATCTAAACAATCTAAATTTCGAGCAGAGCATAGAAGTTTTATATCATTATGATAATGATAAGTCGGCAAGAATGTAAGTTGAATCTTGCATATCTTGGCAAATCAATTAAGTAATTAAAGATAAAGGGCATATTTTTGAAGGAATACAAAGACTTCAAATTTTGTGGTGTCAAGTGGATGAGGCATAAACGAGGCAAAAGCATGTAGACATAAATGAGACTGTTTTGGAATGGCTAAAGTTGCTGAAGCGAATAAAAATACCTCTCAGTAAACCTATGATTCAACACTAATCAAAATAACTTACAGATGATCTTACAATTGAAAATTTATCCACCAGCAATTGGAAACTGGACATATTTTGCATATGAAACAACATCACTTTTCAGTCACTGTGCGGCGAAGCAGCGAATATCGACCCTAATCAAATTCATATGAAGATAGGCAGGAGCGCCTTCCACTGTTTTTGGCCGGATATAATGACAAGGACATATTCAACATGGACAAAACTAGCTCTTTTTTTTTTTGCACCTTGACAAGTAAGAGCATAATTAAAAAATCCAAAGAAGCCAGAGGTAGAAAAATTCTGAAAGAGTGGCCCACCATTAGTTTTAGTGTGAACACAGCTAGCAAAAAAGAGAAGCCCTTGGTCATTGAGATTGCACAGACCCATGTGTTTTAAAGGAAACCATTTTAACAGTCTTATGATCATTGTGCCTATTTTTCTTAAATAAGAAAAAAAATTTAAGTAAAGTCCTGTCAACCATTGGCAACTTTTTTGTTTAAGTTCTAACTACCTGGTCATCTTGGAGGTCCGTCACGGCTTGAATCAGCGCTTTGGTGCTTTCCTGTAGAATGCTTTAACTGTGCTTCAGATATGTTTTTTGATCGACTATTGTGACGGAATAAGGTAATCCGTTAGGCAAACTTTTTGTTTTGCCAACGTTTGACTCAAAGATATGCAAGTATCGAAAAATGTGTCAGGCATGTTCCTATTACGTATCATATCAATAATCTTATAATTGTAACAACCCTTCAGAGCGGCCAACTTTTCACGGAATGAAGGAGTGGCTTCTCAGAGAGGTTTCACTGAACCAACTTAAAGACTCAGACCTCTGCTCCCGACAAAGAGTTTATTTTCAAATGCACATTTTGTTATTTCTTTCGGAAACAAAGTTACATTACGTCAGAAATAATTAAAAAATTTGGGAATTTGTGATACTATACAATAGATGGCATCACTAGAGGAAAAGAAAAAGTTGCAATTTAAGCGAATTGAAGAAACCTAAAGAATCTTGCATCTCTCAGTAGTAAAATACACCAACAAACTACCAAAAAAGTAATTCCTCTAAGAATATGCACAAGCTGATTTTTAATACATATAAACGCAAAAATATTAATTTCAATAAACATCCAATCCAACCGACAATTAACTTAACATCTTGTGGATGAGAGGCATATAAGTAAAAAATTAGTAAACTGCAGAAAAGGATGACTCACCAGCTTGATAATCATACAACGCCACAGCAGACATTCCAGAACATTCAGGCACTTCATATAACTCCTCTTCCACTTGTTCTAAAGTTTCATACGCTAGACATGGACAAAATAGTTACACTTATTAATTAAATTCAAAGAGGGAAATTTGGTATTTTAAGAAGGAATTCAACTCTAGTTAATGCTTAAATGAACAACAAAAATATCCACCAATTAAAAATTACAATGCTTCTTTCTTTCAATATTATATCAATTTGTTAGTTATAATTTTTACTGATTTCAAAATTACACATTTTTTAGAGATAGTGACAATTTAAAGTTAAACTCGATAGGTTTATCTTTGAGTGAACTTTACATGAATTGTGGATAAATATGGAAATTAACATTTGAATGATTTTGCCTATTAACAACTCTCCAAATGGAAGGTAACCGGAAGGTTATCGGCCCACCCCCTTTAGGGGGTATACGACTGGAGAAACATGATAACGGCAGTAGCGTAAACGACAGCATTGCCCGCCCACTTTGAGAGTAGCGAAAAGCCAACATCCCGAAGGGATCCCAGCAATCCGCCCCGCTCTGCCCCCCCAGTGACAGCCACTACAAAGCGACCCTCAGATAGGGGCATGATTCGTTTTTATGTCCGCAGGAGTGCGGGGAGTAAGCAGAGCTCCCAACTTTGCTAGGGAGACTGACCACCGCTCCCCCATCTCTTGCGAGGCTCAGGCGCCCCGGGATCGCCACACCCGTACTCACCGAAGCGAGCCCCTGGGGGGCCAAATGGAAGGTAAAAAAAGAATACTAACTTTAAAAATTCGCTGGTGTTTACATAATCAAGAATTTGTAAATTTAAAAGATTAAATTATTTAAACATTCACAATGTTGACTAACTTTTCAATTAACACAGTATAGCAAAACTAACAAGCATTTAAAATACAGAAAGTTTTTTTTATAGCTTCACAAAAACTGCTATTAATTGTGATTGTTAGTAAGTAACAGTTACCTACTCTGCATATAGTTTGTTTTCTGGAAAAGAAATTTACTACTATGCACTATTCTTTCAAAAGTAGAATATAACACATACTAATAAAAATAATACTTTTAAAAAGTGGTTTTAATTCAAAGGCCTGTTTAGAAAGAAAATTGGCACCTCATAACAGAAATCAAAGTATTTTCAATAATTTTAAGTACAGCACTGTGAAAAAGCATACAATGAAGGTAAAATTCAATTCAGACAGCAAGTCATTGTGAAACAATAAGGATAATTGTACAACTAAAGCGTTTGTCGATTTAGCATGCTAAATCTGAGTAGAAGTTAGCTTTTAGAATTTCAAATGTAATAGGAGAAATTTTTAATAATTTAAACTTAAAACTTCTTTTAAAACAAAAAGTAATATCACATAGTTCATTTTGTGAGCTTAAACAACATAATATATTTACCCCAAAACAAAAATTAGTTATCTTAACCAATCTGTACCTATTAGGTAAACTATTATGAGTGAATATATCGTAACCAACATTTAATATGATTAGGATTGTAAATTTAAAAAAAAAAAAAAAAAAAAAAAAACGAAATGGAATATCGAACAACAATAAAGAAAATAGTTGTTTGATAAAAGAAAGAGGTACTTCTAATAGTTTACCTCTGAAGAACAGAAATGTTAAAAGTAAAATTAATAACATTAGTTAAAGTAAATCCTTTGTGAAACTTAATAAATTTGGTTAACATTATTTAAGTTAGAAAGCATGAATTAACATGAGATTGAGATGATAGTTGTTCAAAACACAACTGAAAAGGAATTGATTAATGTTGAAAATAAATGCATACCAGGTTCATCATAGGTCTGGGGAGGTTTAAATTGCTCTGACTTTTTAGCTTCTACAACTACATTAATGGGAAAACAAAAGTAAAATTAATAATAACTTTTTTGAATAGCAAATAAAATAAAGCAGTTTAATGTTGAAAATAAAGGCATACCAGGCTCAGCAGAGGTCTTGGGAGGGTTAAACAAATCTGAATTTTTATCTTCTACAGGATGGAAAAAAAAAAGGATTTAGAATAAATATTGCAAATTAGCAAGAAAAGGTATAAAAGCAGCTAATTCTTTTTAAAGAAAATGCATACCAGGTTCAGAAAAGCTCTGAGAAGGCTTATATAATTCTGATTTTCTATCTTTAGCTAAGAATTAATAGAAAAATTAAAGTGATTGAAAATATGTTTAATTAGCAAAAAATAAAGCTTCGTAATGTTTAAAATCATAAAAGCATACCAGGCTCAGCATAGGACTGGGGAGGCTTAAATAATTCCGATTCAATATCTTGTACTACATTAAAAAAAATAAGTATTAGCTGTAGAAATATTTTGACTAAAGCAGGTGAAACAGATTAATGTTTAAAGTAAATAAATACCAGGTTCTGCATAAGATTGGGGAGGTTTAAATAATTCTGATTCTATATCTTCTACAGCATCAAGGAATGATAGTTCTTCAGTTCTTCTGACGTGGATTTTTTCCTGGACAGCGTGAGTATTCTAAGATAATAAAAGATAGGCACTATAAACATACAACAGAAAAATAAAATACTAAACAATCAGCTTCTTTAATTGTTGATATAGAATTTAAAGTTTTGAAGAATAAATATTTTGACAATGAGATTGGGGAAATGTTACACTAAGTTCATAAGTCTGAACAAATTTGACGATCATTCCTATTTTATAGAGTGGGTAAAAAAAACCACTTACATCAAACTGTGGAGGCGGTTGAGGAGGTGTGTATTGGAATGATTGTTCTGGAGATGAATTCTTAGCCGTTGTAGCAGCTTGGAGGAGGGGTGTTGGCACACCCACTGAGGAGGTGCGGACTGTAGGAGCAGCTGCCGGCTCCCTTTCGTCTTCCTCATCTTCAACTTCGTTAAAATCTTGACGAAGGCTCAGTTTTCTCTGGCGTTCCTAAAAAAATTATTTCTCTTATAGACAAAAAAAACTTATATGCAAAGCAGACCAAAATATTTCAATGAGCAAGCAAGTACTTTCTGGAACATTGTGATTTATTGGAATACAATGAGGCTATTCTTATTATTTAATTTATTTGCCCAGTGAACAATTATGGTGTTTGCGCTTAGCAGTTAAAATTTTAATACTCATTTTTATTTTACTCAATGAGTGATTTCAGAAACTGATCCAAATAGATATGAGACAGTTCCCAAGAAGTTGAACTTCACATTTAAGTGATAAAAACCAGCAAAAAACAAACTCTCAGAGGTCAGGCAACTTTAAACAGTTGCACTACATTAACAAACAAAATCTAATTTAACTCGGTTTATAATTTTTGAAGCTACATTCAAAGTACTAAAATCAGTGTTTCCACTGAACTGTACTATGTCTAATTCTAAGCAAGGAAAGATATGCATTTAATTAAGTTCAATGCTGCATGCTTGTACAAAACATGAATATAAATTGTATTTGAGTACTTTAATTGCAAGAGTTCATAAGAGTTGCCTACATCAGCATTCACATACTTGCAATTACAGCTGACTGATCGAGAAATACTGATCGCGTGAGTCAACTATAAAAGCCTTTTCATGTTTTTATCAAATCACTACCAGTAAAGAAGGTTTTCAATGATATGATTATAAGTATTTATTCAGATGAACACGATGGAAACTTTTGTACTGCATTATTATGATTGGTTAAAACTGCTAAGGCAGCAGTAGATGTTTTTAAACAATAATGACATTTTTTAGAATACTTTGGAATTGTATAATTCAAGTTTGACTAACAATCATCTTTTGTTGTAAGTATATATTTAATACTATAATTTCAACTACAAAAACACATTTTTAAATTATGATTTAAAAGAGAAAACCTTTTTTAACCCTCTGTAAAATTACTCCAGTTGGTTTGATAGTGCTAAAGTTTGCATAAATATATAAATTAATATTGAACATGCACTGGTGTGATACCAAACTAATGCTATTCATTAAATATTATGAGGTGATGATAGATGAAAAATAACTAGTAGGTTCTGAATACAAATGATTTTAACATTGTTATTTGAAAGAAATGTAACATATAAAGATTTGTAATCTAGTTTTTGTAATTAGAGGAATTTACAATTGCACAATTAAACATAAGCTACACTGAGGTACACAGAAATGAACTGGTTTTCTAAGGTGAACATCTATTAACTCTACCCTCTAAATTTCAGTATGTTAAAACTAGGTATTTCATTTTTCACATGAAAAAGATTCATTCACATGCCAACAGCATTCAAGTAATATAATAATTATAAAATACATCACTCCCATGCTAAATTTATTAACAGAGAAAATTAAACAAGGTTTTTTTCCCCTAATTCATTTAAGTTATTATAACTCATTCAAAAAATTTAAATTAAATATTCTTCAACCAATTTTTGACAGGAAATTTTTTAAATAATGGCAGTCAAATTTTAAGGCATATCAGTATTCAAAAAATTGAAAACTCATGTGATACAGGCATTTATATACATGGAAGCATCAGCTTATTTTACAATAAAAAGACTTGTGCTTTACGAAAATAAAATGTTTAATTTAATTCCCACTGGTTTTAATAATGACAAACTTGAGGAAAATAGCATATTTTATCTATAAACAAGCTGCATAAATATTAAGCAGTTAAGTTCAAGACATAATAGTAAGTTAAACTTAATGTGATTATAGTTACTAGTTTAGAGACTTAAAAAAAGTGATGATTTTTCTGTGTGGGCATGTCACAGACATGCAGAGCTCTCACTCATCGTTAAGAGTTAATTTAAAACTTAAAAGGAGTGGAAGGAGAGGACATGAGCGTTATATATAACAATCCTTGTCTAAGGGTATTATATATAATTTTGCATCATGACTAAATTAAAGACTTTAATAAATAGCCTTAATTTACTTCTTCATCTTTTTTGGCAACCTCTTTTTCTTTCTGCTCTCTAGCAATACGCCTTGCACGTTCTTCTTCGGCACGTTTTCTAGCTTCCTCTTCTTCCGCTTTGGCCATGTTTTCAAAACGAGCCCTAAGGCTACTTGCTTTGGCAGAACCAACTGAAAATTAAATGAACATGAACACTTTATCCAGTTTAATATTATAATACAGTTGTGGCTAAAACTCTTTTCCCATGTCTATTGCAAAATTCAAGGAGGAGTCATGTATTTTTTCCAAAACAGACCTTTTCATTTTTTTTATGTTCAAATATAGACCAATGTTTTACAAACAAAAACGACTCATATCTAGTTGTAATTACCAGAGTGGCATTCTAATATACATCACGGGTGGACTTCAAGAATTATAGTGAACAAAATTATAGAACTGTATTTTTTTATATTTGTAGCAAAACAATTTTGTAAAATGTAAATGAAACCATAATAATTTTCTTTTCAACTATAAATGTTTTTTAATAATATAATAATTTTATAACTAAAATCATTTAAATTTTTGGATAAATTTCAGAAAAAGATACATCTCGTAAAACTGTAGCATTCTCCCAACACATTTTCATTCAACGAAACCACTTTATTTATAATACAACAGTTAAAATTTACAAAAAATATCTTAATCCAAATTACATTAAAAAAAAATTTAGTTTCTGTGATTCAACTAAAATTTCAAAAATCCTATACAAACATTTTTTTAGAATTTTTCAATTTATTTAAGCCTTTTTTACCCTAAAAAATCATTTTTATTTGGTTTTTAAATGCCATATTGTGCAAGTAACACATATAACATATGAAATAAACTTGGAAGAATTGGGAAAGATTACAAGAAAGTTAGATTTGAAATTAATTTGAAAGCTTTAAACTTTTTGTTAAAGTCTTAGAAGTTTATTATCCTTATTTCCTTCAGATCTAGAAATGCATCAAAACAATCAACTCCAATGGACGATTCCTGCATTTTTTAAAAATGAGTGGAATTATTTTATATTTATGAAGAATTTCTTTCTGATTCTTAATATGCCTACAAAAGTTCTTTAAAAAATTAGTTATTTAAATATTAAGAAAAGAAAATGCCTTGACAAATAGTCCGACTGCAGCCCGATCAAAACTATTCGGTACAGTTGTGACGTCACTACATCCTTCCGTTTCTATGGTTATCATGAGGTTTCTGCCAAATAGTTGGTGTGTGTTTGGCATCAGAATTTGGTAGACAATTGCCATATCCCACACTGATGACACGATATGTGAGAAACTTGCAAAACTGGTTTCTGCTGCTGCGTTTCAAGCCAAGTTGTTTCAGATGTAGAAATGTCACATTTGATGCAAGCCAAATGTATTGTTTTCCCGCCGCAATCTGACAAGCGATTTTAGGTTGCAAATTTAAAAAAATAAAAACAGCAGTGAGCAGAAATTTTTGTGTTTATGGCCTTTTCGAAACATTTAGAATTGAATGAAAAAAAATGGGGAACAGTTCATTATAAAACTTTCAAAAGGAGTTTAAAATGTTATATATTGATAAAAAATAATAATTTATCTTTTGGTTAATATGTGGAGCAAATGAAATAACTGCAAAACGTTGAGAGGTTAAAGGTAGAAACAAGTGGTATGTTGAATACAGAGGTATGGAATTTTAAATAAAACGAATTGCAAACTTAGTTACACTATTGAAATAAGGCAACAAATTATTGTAAAATCTAAATACAGGGTGGCCACAAAATTCAGGGAAAAAAGTTCCATTATAGATTTCTACAAAATTCAATGATTTTATGTCAAATTGTTTTCAAATTTTATCAATTTTTCCAGATCAAATAGAACATTTATGCCAAAGAGATAATATGGCAATTTTTTAAAAATAGTAGTTTTAGCAGTAACGAAAAACTTAAATTGTTCTGTAATAGGAAACTTGTAACGATTACCACAATTCTCAGGAGAAAATGGTGCCAAAATCCGGATGAACGGGGAAATGTACCTTAAAAACAATAGAAAAATGCCCCGATTTTTATGAAATTTTAAAAACCTCCCAACATTTGACTGATTTTTTCCAGATTCAGAAAGCTCCCTGACATTTCTCTGATTTCCAGGTTCTGTGGGCACAATGGAATATAACAGGATGAGTTCAATGTTTCCCTAATGAAAAAGAGCCATGTGATCTCTTCACTGGATAAAGGGTTGATACTTAATCTACAGGGTGGCCAGGAAATAACTTTCCCTGTTTGGCAGCATCTGCAGCTAAAACTAATGAACGAAATGAAACAATATTTTATATGCAGGTTAATGAAGGCATGGGGAGATGAATTCCACCAAAAAAAATTTTAGTTCCAAAAGTTGCCGATAGGGGGATATATGGCGCTATCTGAACCGAAACACGTGAATAACTACAATGAAAGCATGGAAATTTGATTTTTTAGAATGTCAATACTATACAGTTATGAATAAATTATTGGAACACATAAAATAAGATTTTAGTCATTAACATTTGGGTCCCCTGGACGCCGAGTAACATTTTCAATATGCTGACCTTCCCGGTGTACAACATATTGCATCCGGTGAATAACGTTCTCTACAGCTGCGTGCAAACTGTCTGTTTGGATGTTCGCAACGGCCCGTCTTATGCTCTGCTTCAAGACATGCAAGTTTGGAATACCACCAGCATACACAATGGATTTAAGGTACCCCCATAGCCAAAAGTCACATGGGGTGATGTCCGGGGAACGGGGCGGCCATTCCGTCTGAAAATATTGACTAATGACTCTGTCATTACCAAAATTCTGGCGTAAAAGGTGCTGCACTGAACGATGAATATGTGGCCGAGCTCCATCTTGCATAAAAATGATTGAGTTTAAGCATTGTCTTTGTTGCAATTACGGAATAACGAAAGTTTGGATTATTTCCCTATATTTTTCGCCGTTGATGGAGCAGGTAATAGGTCCTGCCTGAGTTATGTTCTCAAAAAAGTATGGTCCTATTATAAAATTAGCCGTGAAACCGCACCACACGGTTACCTTTGGGGAATGCCATGGCATTTCTAGCATCACTGTGGGTCGCTCACATGCCCAAATACGGCAGTTCTGAGTATTAACAGATCCATTCAGATGAAAATGAGCCTCATCTCCCCACAATAATTTCCAAGGCCAATCATTGTTGATCTCCATTCGGGCAAGAAACATTAAAGCAAAAGTTAGGCGGTTATCGTAATCTGTTATTTTTAATTCTTGCCCACAACTGATCTTATACGGATAGAAATGCAGCATTTTACGCAAGATTTTCCATACAGTAGAATAAGACATATCGGTTTGACGAGCAATTGCACGAGCACTTCGACCACTGCTGGTTCCTGTGTTGTCGAACACCGCTGTAGCGACATCTGTTACTGCATCTTCCGATACTGCTTTTCGTTTTCTGCCAGCTCTAAGTCCAAGCGATCCAGTTTCCTCGAATTTTTTAATCATCGCTCTTACTGCTGCAGCAGACATTGGACCTTTACGCAGGTTATGAAGTCTTCGAAATTCCCGCAGAGCCACCACAGCATTACACTGTCTAGTGTAGTACAGTTTCACTAGCAAAGCACGTTGAGGTAAGGTAGGTCGCATATCACCAACAGTCAATGAAAGAATCGCTGTTTGGACGTTCGCTCTTTTCTTTTTAAAGGGAATGTGTTGAGCTGCTGTCATGTACGCATTAGAATTTTGCATAGTTGCTATCTCGATATGTAAATTACCTCAAACGTAAGTACAAGTAGCGCCAAAATCACACCTAGCGGCAACTTTTAAAACTATTTTTTTTTTTTTTTTTTTTTTTTTTGGAATTTATTTCCCCATGCTTTCAATAGTCTGTACATAAAATATGGTTTCATTTCATTCATTAGTTTTAGCTGCAGATGCCGCCAAACAGGGAAAGTTATTTCCAGGCCACCCTGTACAATAGAAAAATTCAGGAGTTTCTAAGGAGTTTTTTAGGAGTTAATTACAGTAAATTCAGGAGTTGACTGGAAAAAAATTACATGGTTTATAATATAGTTTTCCCTCTATGCGCCTGGTTGTCGAGAATTATGGTGCATTTCGGGACTATCCAAAGGTTTTTCTTTGCAGCCTGTAGTGACGAAACGCATGCGCAGTAGACTGAAGTACAGAAAAAAATTTGGATTTCAGAGACGTTTTTCGAGAAAAAAAAAACACTACTTTTTAAGGCTTTACTAATTTTCTTACCATTCGATGATTATTTTTAAGGAGATAAAAAAAATGTATAGTAGTAGAGTAGAAACTCAATTTTCAGGAGTTATATAGGCTCTTATAAAACAAGGAAATTTCAGGAGGTGTACGAACCCTGTAGATAGTGCAACCCAAATTGTCACTTCTGAAGAATGTACTGGTTTTGAAAGACACAGATTTTCAGTACCCCATAATCATCAGTTTTATTTATTAAGAAATCTGTCCAAATGAAAATGGGCCTCACTAGTTAACGATATGCAGTTTGTCATCAGATTTACTCTCATCGATCAATTTTAAAAACATGCATATTTAAATTCTATACCCGTTTATCCAGCATACCACTGGTCTTTTCCTTCTGTTTTTCACAGTTTTGTAGTTATGTCATTTCAAAGTTAAGGGTCCCTTTTTGAAAGACCCTGTATATTAATCGTAAATTAATAAATACTTGAATTTCATACCATACAGTAAATTAGCATCAAAATTGATTTCATGGTGTAAATTTGGTGGTTAAGTTGGAGACACAGAAAACTTAGCAATGGTGCTGCTGAATAATAAAACACTTCCCAATGTTTTAAACATTTAAATAATTTATTTTCACAAACCTGAGCCTTAAGCCCAAGGTATTGTTTTCAATTGGTCAAAAGTGCAGTCCAGTGTCCGTGCCCACAGTGAGCACGAACACCGAATTACACTTTTTTTTCTAGCATTTTCAAGTAAACAAGTTAAAAAATACTAAGCACTTTTAATACTAAGGACTACACTTTGACCAATTGAAAACAATACCCTTGGGCTTAAGGCTTAAGGTAGTGAAAATAAATTATTTAAATGACTGTGGGAACCCTAGCACATAATGTTTGGGCCTGCGCAAGAAAGGCATTATGTGGGCATGTGCTTGCTCCGCCTACTTGAACAAAAAGATAGGTATTCTGATATTGCTCAGTTGTATTGATATATCAATGTTTTATAAAACTCAAATAAAAAAAAACTTTGTAATGGGCTTGGATTTAAGGTCAGGGTAAACTGTGTATCGGCCCTAAGCCAATTATTTATTTTTTTCAATTTGATTTGTGAAAAAAAAAACTTTTATACCTACGAGGGACTAGAAAATCTGTACATACCCAGTTTAGCATAAAAAAATTTAATCAATCTGTCAACGATTTTCAAAGCTTTTGCTAAAATACTTTCATATAACAACTTAAAAATACTAATCAAATAAGATTAAATTATTATTTTTTTTAAATTTAATGAAAATAATTTTGTTATCAAATTTATTTCAAACCAAATTACAAAAAGTACAACATATATATATTTCAACATATTAGTCCAGGCTTATGAACAATACTACAATCCAGATTGCATTTTTTTTTTTACAAGACATATATCGAGAATAAATATTTTTGTTCTGTAACAGATACCTGAAAATTCCAACATACAAGGTCCATTATGATAATTGTTAATATATTTGATTCCATCAGAAATACCAATGATAAGGTTTCATTTAAGTTTTCCCTACCAGTTTTTCTAAGGTTTCTTATTGAACACACCTTCTAGTTTCTCTACAGTAAAAAGCAAAATAAACTATGATATTACCTGATTCAGTTCTCTCTTTTTGATAGCTCGATTGTGGTTTTTGCACCTCTGAAAACGAGTGAGCTGACTAAAAGAAGAAAAAGCAATGGCAGCACATTAACATCTTGTAGAGCCGTTTCTACAATTTAGTATTATTAATGAATCAAACTAGTATTCTAAAGCATTTTAAATTGCAGTGAGATTAAAAATTATGTTTTACGTTAGCATTGTTCGTACACTAAAGGAAGAAAAAAAATACAAGGACTTTTCAAGGATGCAGTATCAACACAAATATACATTAAAAAGAAAATTCTATTATTTTTTTCGGCAAATGGTGCATATTCAAATCTAACCGAGTAAATACAAAAAACGTTTCTTAGGTCTTAATAGATAAAAACTTTTAAGATTACAATAGAAGAAAAAAATCTTCCAAGTATATCAGAAGCAGTACAGTAACCCCTGGTGGTTATATCGCACATTCGGAAATATTGTGCTTTTGCTTTATTGCCCATTTTTTTTCTGATTTCACATTTTACCCAAAATATTGCGCGTTTTGCTTCTTCTGACAAGAACGATACACCAAGGGGCTACTATACTTTGTCCCTTAAGGTGTATGTATACCCTACAATTCCCGAAAATCGATAAGAATATTAATTTTTTTGTTATTATATCATAATATTCTCTGATACTTTAGCTTTCAAACAATACTAAACGTTTGAAAATATCCTTAATAGTTTTTAAGTTACAATCAATTATAGGAAAGTATTTCCCCTGTTAGATACCACGTTTTTAAAACTTTAAACGTGTTTTCTGACGAACTGTATTTTGATTATGTTACGCTTAATTCAAGCAACAATAATTCAACAACAAACAGAGTGGCCACAAAATTTAGGAAAAAAATTTCCCTGATAATTCCCCGACAGATTTCTAAAAAAATTCCCTGATTTTAGGGCAAACTTTTTTTCAAATTTCCCCAATTTTCTTAGGTTTTCCAGATGTCTAGACATCCTGATCAAATAGAACATGTATGTTAAAGAGATAATATGCAATTTTTTAAAAAAAATAGTTTTCCTGGTAATGAAAAGTTTAAATTATTCCATAATATTAAACTTCTAATGGCTTACCTCTACAAATCTTCAAGTGAATAGTACCAAAATACGGATGAACGTGACTTAAACAATACAAAATTTCCCCGATTTTCATGAAATTTTAAAAAGTTCCCTGACATTTCCCTGATTTTTTCCAGAATCAGAAAACTCCTTGACATTTCCCTGATTTCCAGGTTTTCCCGGTTCTATGGCCACTCTGACAAAATGTTCAATTATAATTTTTTTATATCATAGAAATCTACATAATATGCTAGACGTTTTGAAACGCAATTATATAATATTGGTTAAAAAACTGATTTTTTAGGGAATTTTAAATCTTAGAATTCTTTGAAAATATAGATTTTTTTCATGTTTTCACACAAAATAAATTGTAAAACAAAAACTCTACTATATAACAAACTTAATTGAGTTTTAAAACATTAAAAATAATATTTTGAATGGCTTCCAAATAGAATTGTGTTTTTAAGTGAATTAGAATTTGATATATCATTGTTTGAAAAAGGTACTAATTATCTAATTAAAGCTTAATTAACAAATTAACAATTGTTGAAATTTGAATTTTTTTTATGAAATTATTTTAATCATATACTTTATAACTAATGTAAAAAAGAATTGGATTTTAAACTCAGAATTAAAAAAAAAAAATTCTAGAGTATACATACACCTTAAAAACAGAAGTAAAGTAGGTAGCACTCGTTTGGTTATCTATTACTCCAATTTCGGAAATGAATATCCATTTATTTATTTTTTCATCATATTGAAATGTTTTTCAAATAACAGTACAAAATTCTTAGTGATTAAACTGTCTTCTAATACACTCTGAAGAAAGATAAGGCTGGATTCCAAATACAGCATTTTTTTTTTTTAACACATGAAAATTTAGATCAAATCACGCTATCAGCGAACATGTGACGAAATAATTTATCAGTGTTTTCATTCGATTTACAAAAGCCATGATTTATTATGATTTTGGTCCAAAGTATTTCAACATCTAAAACTTTGTTTTAAACTACAACGTAACTCTACCGTGCTCTTGTGAGATGATATCGATGACAACTTGATTGTTGCAGACAATATCTGCTTTTGTGGTATTTTTCACAGTAGAAATAGTTCTAATTCTCATCGAACTTCTAATAGAACCTAATCCACATGATTTTTGCTCTTCACATGGCTTTTTAGAGCACTTTCTTTCCCATTGATACTGTGATGCAATTTTTGGCAACACAAAGTACATTGTGAAAAATGCAGATCCAACACTTAGGAATCATGAATTATGTTCCAGTTTTTCTAATCAGCTTGAATTGAAAATGCATTTTCCAACCATTTTTAAATAGTGCACGAAAACAAACCAGAGATCACATGATTCGATCTGAGTAAACCAATTTTCAGACATGTTGCGCCGCACTGAGAAGAAGGAAAGCGAGAAGAATGACGCCATTTCGTTTGTTCTGGTTGTTTCCTGGTCGCTGAATGGCTTAACTATGTTCGAAGGATTTTGCTCATTTTGTTAACTAAAATTTTTCAAGTCTTGGATTTATGCATGGTGAGACATATTATGACTTCATAATTCCTCCACCCTCACACACGCTACGGCCAAAAAACGGGGATTCCCCGTTTTGAAGGAGAAAGGATGCAGAAAAAATGGGGGGTAGTGCTATCTAAAACAGTATGTATCTAATTGATTTTTTTATCATTTAACAAAATTTTTAATTCCATCGCCTAGAGGACATTTCAAAGATTCGAACCATATTTTTTTCAATTGAAAAAGTAAATATTTCGAGTAGTTATTGCGAGAGAAGAGTAGGGGGGAAAATTTGTCCCATTGGATTACCATTACGGCCAAATTTTAAAATTTAATAATATATTTTTATAAAATAAAATTCCAGCACTTTTAACACATTTTTTAAAAATTCAATATTTTCAAGCACTTTTTAAGGTTTTTTAAAAATGTACGAGCCATGACTTGATATTGTACAGGAATATAAAAATACCTTCCTAAATTTAAAAATTGCATTAAATGTTAATAATAATAGTAAATTTCTGTATATCTGTTTACTTATTCGTTAAATTTTTATAGTGATAGGTAATGTGAATACCAAAGGGGGAAATAGTAAATCATAAAAAAAAACTATTTTGAATTACATTTTTTTTTCTCATACCATTTCCCCCTTCACATATATTCCAGTCAAGTTTCAAGGTCATTCTGATGATAGTTAGTTGAGGCCAGTGAATTATTTTATACTTAAATTAAGAATTGCAATAAATTAAAGTCTCAATATATTATCTTAACGTAAACATTTTCTAAAAATGCAAACAATATGTCAGCCATTAACAGTCACAGAAAAGTCAATTCACATTAATATCTAACTGTAAATAGTGTACTAACTCTGTCTTGTCTATCTTTTTCAATTCCAAACTTTCCTCCAAATCCCTTTTTCATATCAGTTTGGGAAGGATGCGCCTCAACTTTAGTCACTTCTTCCCAACCAAGTGCTGATTTATCTTTCCTATCTTGTTGAACTCCATATTTTCCACCAAAACCTTTAGCGTAATCTATTTGGAACATTTCACAAAAACCTTTATTAAGTAATATGATTTGGATTAAAAACATATCTGATAAGAACATAATTTTAGGCATGCCTAAATTTTTTATTTTTTTATAATATTTATTTTGGAATATTTTATATGAAACTTCATATGGTAAGCAATGAAATTTAAATATATAAATCAGTTTACAAAAAAGTGAGATAAACAGAATAGTTAATATAAATAACAAGTTAATATTATTAGGTTATGTGACAGACGAAATATTAATTATTAATTATAAATACAAATAGTTTCTTTATATATATGGGGGAAAATACTTTTCACTCTAAATTGAAAAACTATTAGAATTTTCTTAAAAAAATTTATGATAAATAATCTAGTGTTGATAAAAGGCTTTACATAAAACTTGATTAGTGGTATAGCTTGAAAACAAATGAAAAAATCTTGGTAGTTTTGGAAGTGAAATAAGCTTGTTTGAATATGGTCAAATGACAGCATAATACTTTAAAGAAAGCAAATGAATTAAAGTAATTTAAATTGGTTCAACTTAACTTCAAACATTACATTTATAACTTGAGGATTTTAATAGAGGATAACTTGTTTTGTTGTATAATATGAGAAGAAATTACTGAACTACTTTTGAATCATTCTTATAACAATTGTAACTTTCTGTTATTTTTTTTTTCAAACTGCTATTCCCAAAAATTGTCACGAGAATACACAGAAAATATTATTTTTAGAGAATAATGCAAAATATTTTTAACTAACTTAAATCAGCTACACCAGCGGTTCCCCAACCCATGGACCGCGGCCCACAAGTGAACAGCGAGTAGCGTGGTACTGGGCCGTGGATGCTGGTCTAGAGTCTAAGCCAAAATAAATATTGTAGAAGCTTGGCAGTTTAGAGATGGGAACAATCAAGTCACTCGATTGTTAACAACAATCAAATTATTCGATTGTATTTTTTGTATGGTTTAACGAGTGAATTCAACAGCATGGCTAAAACTATCCAGATTTAATCCAGTTATTGACTCCCTCGAAGGGGACAAATAATGTCAAAAATCCTATTGATTTTTTTTTAACTTTGGCCACTTGTTTTTTAGTTTTCTTATAGTTGTGACCGCAATGAAGTTCATTTCTTCCTAAAAATTATTTTTAAATCCTTCTTGTACACCGCATTTTAATAATTACCGATTCCCGCACTCGCACACTCTATAAAGTAGTGGACCTCAAAGTTTTTTTTCACAAAATAGGTGGGCCGCAGGACGAAAAAGGTTGGGAACGGCTGAGCTAGATAATACTGCCAGTTTTAAATATTATTTAATAATTTTCTTCTTAAAGTTATAGAATGCTTAATTATCATATTCTATTTAGATAGGCAAATTGAAAAACTGGATTCTCGTCTTTGAATATTGAGGTAGCTTTGATATAATATAATTACATTGAGCAAAACATATCAATACATTAGTTATGACAAGTAGAAAGTTACCCATTACCAAACTCCAGAAAAAGTCATGCTTTTCAAAGATAACCCGCATTCAAAACAAGCAGACAAAGTAGTTAGTAATATGGCTTTGATGCTGTTAAAATCAATTTTGTGAATATTCGCATAAAATAGATATAAATACCAATATCCACAAAGAAAACAACCTGCAATTATTAGTTCCCAATATAAAAAAAAGTTTCCCAAAGTTATTATGATTTTGAAAGATAATAATTTTAAACAACAATGGTTTTAAATGTTCTCATGGTACTCCTTGAACTATGAAACACTTTAAAAAAAAACGACAAGCAAAGTTGTCTTTATTTTTATTTTTGCACTAAAAGCATGCTCATATATTATACTGGTATGAGAAACTACAAATTATTGATTTTTGTTGGATTATAATTACTTTACTATGTTTAATCATCAAGCATACTCAAGAGTTCTATAGCAACTAAAAGAATGGCATTAGTTAAGCATGTCTTCAAAATTAGCCATGCATGTGTTATTCCATGTTAATCACTAAGGCAAAAGCCAAGCAAAAAGTTAACTACATGATGCTTTTAGTAGACAGGTCAGCAGTCAGTAAACAATAAGACTGACCAATCTGGGATTCGTGCTTATGCAGCTTTTCTTGATGTTGCCACCCCATAGCACACTTGTCTTGGCGGTCCGTTTGGACACCAAATTTTCCACCGAATCCTACGGAATAATCTGTGAAGCAATTGAAAATAATTAACAGTCTGGAAAAAAAAACATTAATAGCATCCATGTAAGCTGTTGGTGTTGTTACAATGTTTGCAAGACGAAAAATCTAGATTTGCAATAATTTACAAGTAGACTGAATATTAGAAGTAAATTTTAAAAAACTTCAAAGTAAAAACCCAAATGTGGCAATGCTGACATGGCACTGTTCAGTGGTTGCCTTTTGTGTCTTTGTGTGAAGTACAGCTTTTTTTTTGCTTGGGAGTTGTACCATGTATATTATACATCAACTGTCTGTACAAGGTGTAAATAATAATTTACACAATTGGAAATAATATCTATCTCTTATTAAATACTTATGGGTAATCTGAAAATTTATGAATAGTTGAAAGGTATTTGCAATTGAAAGTTAAAATTAATTGTTAAAACTTTCAAGTATTTAATATCCTTAGTTGTTTCTTATAGTTTTAAAAAAAATCATTACTCATTCATAAACATTCCCACCAACAAATTATCCATTTAAATTCACTCAAATAAAACATACAATTTAAATCCTTTCACCATAAATTTAGCCTTGCAATTGATATATTTATATGAAATGCAAATTTGTTAGGCAATCTCAATTCACAGAAAAGGAATTAGAAAACATCCAGTAAAAAAATTAATATATTCAATGAGAGAAAAGGACAGATGCAGTAAACATATTCAACTATTAATAATCCTACTTTATATCGAAATATGCTACCTTTTTGTGAAGAATGTTTCTCAGTTTTCTCTTGGTAATCCCAACCGACAGCCGATTTATCTTGTTGCTTATCCACACCGAACTTGCCGCCAAATCCTTTTGCGTAATCTTTCTGGGATTCATGTTTTTCAGTTTTCTCATTGTAATCCCAGCCCACTGCATTACGATCCACACGATCTTTCTGCACACCAAATTTTCCACCAAAGCCAGATGCATAATCTTCACAATCAAAATTAAATCGATAATAAATAAACATGAACATACAACACTTATGGAATTGAAGCTGAATAATAATTTTAGTATGCAATTGACACATAATTTGAACTAATTCTTAATAATTGGAGTTTAATGTCACCTTTTTGTGAAGCATGCTTGTCGACTTTCTCGTGATGATCCCATCCCACAGCAGACTAAAAGTAAACAGATAATTATAATTTTTTAAAAATTTGATGAAATGTTAGTAAAAGTTAATCACGACTAAAATCATAATGCAAGTTTTTAGCTTAAAAATATGATGTAGGTACAATTTTTTCATTTGATCAGTAACTAATACCCATCGCAGTAATAATAACTTTTTAATCTGTTTATACCTCATCTATTTTTAATGACCTTTGATTACTTTTAATTCAAAATAAATTTAACATAAAATGCACTCACAAAAATGCATTTTGTGTATTCTGCATCTGTATTCAAAATGATAACGATGTATGCACTTTTTTATCTAAGCACTCACAAAACTTATAATTAAAGTAAAAAGTATGAAGTTAAGAGCAGGAATCGCATAGTAGAGAAATTCTTAGATAAAAATTGGTGAGTTGAGATATTCATTTCCAACTTTACCTAAATTATTATTTATCATTCATAAAGGGAAATTAGAAAAAGGACATTTAAATATTGCATAATTTATTATAATTAAGCACTTAACAAAATTAAGGTTATTACATAGAAAGATAATAAAAAAGTGTAAGATATATATAAATAAGGAAGATATAAATATAATTTAAAACACATAGAAAATAAAAAACAAACATTATTTTTTGTCATATGCAATTATATAAATATAACACACTTTGTCCTGTCGATCAGCTTGAACTCCATACTTTCCACCAAACCCTTTAACAGCATCTACTTGAGAGGTATGTTTTTCAACTTGAGCAACATAGTCATGGCCAACAGCTGACTGAAGGAAATAGGAATGCATGTAAAATTAATTTCTTGAAATTGGAAAAAAAAGTTGTTAATTTTAAATTAACAGCAAATTGCACAGTAATAAAAAAAAAAGGTAATTTTTTAAATTAGCATAAAAAAAAGCTAATTAAATGAATAAAAAGATAACTTTGTACAAAACTCTTAAATTTAAAAAAAAAATACATAAAAGAAAGTTTATTTAAATTTAAATTAACTGAGCAAAAATCCTACTTTATCCATACGATCTGCTTGAACTCCAAATTTCCCCCCATAACCATGAGATGATTTAGGGCCGTCTTCTAAAACTTTTTTCTTGAATTCAGCATCTTCTTTGGCGACGTTAGATCGAAGTTCCTGTATGCTTTTAAAAAGAAAAAAAAATATCAGGATAGCAATAAAAATATACAAGACATAATAATCTACAATTTTTACAGACTTATCATAAACCATAAATGTAAAGGCCTATTCAATATCAATAATTTAAATGTTCAACCATGGATTCTTATTGGAATCGCTTACATACATGACCAAGAGAGTGCTTCTTAATAGTAACTCTATAGTAAATTAATATCTTGGCTCTAAATTATGGTATTAGGTAGGCACTTGAATGCTGGATAAGGACCACCAGAATTATTGCCAAGTATACCAACTTAGTGATGTCGTCATACATAAAATCCTTCGCTTGTGTATATTTCAGGCTTTTAGAAACTATTCTTTTCAATTTGAGGTAAAAAAATTCTGCTCATAAAAAATAGTAGAATATGATTTTGTTTTAGTACAAATCATGATAATTGCATAATTTGTTATGCAAAATTATTTAAACTCAAAGATGACCACTCATTGTACAAAAAGGTGTACAAAAGGGTGAGCGTTTAAATATAAGTAGTATAATTTTTTGTTAAAGCCATATCACTTGATGACAATATTTTGTTTGACTATTCAAGATAGCGTTAACACCAAACTGAAAAGCAACCATAGACAATACCATATTGTAAACACTTTTAAGCATGGATGGTGATAGGTAAGTTGGAAGTCCTATAGGAAAAATGCTGCAATAACTAAAGAATAGAAATTATGCAATTTTAATAGTTTTCTTGATTAACAGTTTATTTTCAATTTCATAAAATAAATAATTAGATTACTCAATAACCTTAAATTGTCACTTAGCCCATTAAAATATGTATAAAGGGAGCGAGTATTTCACACAACACAAAAGAAATTTCAATACTATCATGTTAGCCTTCGAACCAAAAACAGAATTACTTATCTTTTATCAATACTGTTTGGACCAGTGATTTAGGATTCACAACTTCTGAATCTCCACATTAAAAAAACTTCTAGTTGGTTGTTACAAGAAGCTCAATGTGCAAGCATTCTATTTGCATTAAGTGTAGAAAGTTATGCAAGAATAAACTCAAGATCCACACTAAAGATTCATTGGTATTTCAATTCAAGACTTGGATTTAAAAAAAAAAAAAAAAAAAATGAATGAAAAACACTGAGTTTTCTTTAAAAATTAACAACAAAAAAATTGTCGGTTAAACTATTTGTTAGAATTGTATTAGAAAAATACATGTGTCTTCTAAATAATACAGTAGAAGACTGGGAAATAAATAACAGAACAAAAAAAGCATTATAACAAGAAATGAAGAAATGCAACACGCCTCTGTTTTTATTTATACAACAAGTTTCCCCGACACATTTTGGCAAAGATCGCCTTATAATCTGAGAGGCGACGGCAAGTTTAGGCACTCCAACGAACATCATTCTGAATCTTTTTTATCGAATATGGAGAAAAGTGAGTAGATTACAAATCCACTGGTCTACCGAGGCAAAAGTGGTCGAAACTAGTCAAAAATCGACCTTGAATAAGTTGAACTAAATCCGTTTGCCAAATAAGGAACATTCTTTTTTTATTTGGTAACCCAACTCTCTTTAGTTTTCAATTAAAAAGATTGTAGATGATTCAGATACCTGGCGATGGCATACTTGCATCTTTTAAAAAAGAGCCAAGTTGGCACTAAATATGTCACTAATGACGTAACTAATAGAGCTAATTTGGCTTACTTTTAAAATATACGTTTTCCAAGCCAGAGATCAGAAATCATCTATGCCCTTCCTCATTGGAAATCAAAGTGTAGTGGGTTACCAGACGAAAAAGTGCTTTCACTTTTTGGCAAATAATGACATATTTGGCAAACGGATTTAGTTCAACTCAATCAAAGTTGAATATAAACCAGTTTCGTCCATTTTTGCCACGGCAGACCAGTGGATTCATAATCTAGTAACTTTTCTCCACATTCTATTATAAATTCAGAATGTTCGATGGGGTAACTAAACTTTCAATCGCCTCTCAGTCTATTAGCATCAAACAGTATGGCTTTAATGAAAGATATATTCAAAAGTACTGTAATACTAGTTTGAAAGACTTAATTTCATACTTGATTGCAGCAGATGTCCTTCCAGAACCCTCAACGGTTTTGGATCCCCATCGCTGCTCTTCTTCAGTTACATCATTCTAAAATGTAAGAATAGAAAGTATATACAAAAAAGCCATAGCGTATAACTTTTCACACACTGAATGAATTTTAGAGTTTATGCCTAAGAACATAGAATTACTACATTTAATACAATTTTTAAGTAGAACATTTAAAAAGAGAACTTTTTATTAATTTAAAAAATATAATGCGATATTTTAAAGCAAAGGTAAAAGAGATTTTGCATAACAAGTGAATGCATATTGTTTATCTAAATGAAGGCTAAATCACCATTGAATCAAATTCATTCGTCTTATTAGTCGTCATTTATAGCAATTTATGAAAAATACAGAAAATGAAGAAATATATTTCTGTGAATGTTGATAAAAAATTAAGAAATATATACAGTCCGTTGACAAAAGCAAAATTTAAAACCCTTTTTCTGCATACTTAGTGACTATCCAGTATCATAAAGCATTGAAGCATAAATTTTATGCACAAAAAGAAAGTTATAATCTGTGGATAATACATGTTAACCAGATATTTCTCGGCATTTCTAGTCTAGAATATTTAATAAATAGTGAAAGGCATAACAGAAAACATTGGCTTGCTATGTTATTCCATAGAATAATCATTCAATTATGTTCACATTTTGAAAAATTTTAAATTATTGTTTTGCATTATGCAACATGAGAATCAAGAAAAACTTAGAATTATTAATTTTAAGCATAAACATATTTTAGAAAAACAATTAAAATAGCTTTAAGTATGAAAGATTTCCCTAAATAATAAGTCTAATGTTAGATCTAAATTAATGACACTGTATGCCATAAAAGTAGGTATACACAGGTTTTTTAAACACAAAAATTACAAATTTGTACAGTATGATAAGTTTCCTTGGTGAATGATTTATGAAATAAACACTTTACATATATAAATCAAACTCTGGGTGCATGTTGACTTTACAGTGGCATCGGAACCAGTATGGCAGCTGCCCTACCAACTTTTTCAAAAATTATACAAGTTAAATTTTTTTAGAAATAGTATGGTGTTTGTGTGTGTGTGCCAATAAGTATACATTTTTAATTGAAGTGATAAGTTTCTGATTGAAGTGTGAACTTTTCCTCAGTTTTGTCATAAAATAAAAATCGATGTATGAACTTGGGCCTGGTCGCGGAAAACATCGCTTCAGCGGTAAACACTAGTTTCACTTTTGAAAGGAGCAAAAAAAACTATATTATCTCCTTTCACCATCAATGCGAATGGCCACACTTGTACAAATCTTTTCCTTTTTCATGTGTTTAGATAGAAGGAGTGGTGAGAAAACTAAACTATACCAGATTAAAATGCTGAAAGCTATCCTAAGGGCTACAGGAGACGTCAGGGAACTTTACTGGTTAGGAGAAATATTTGAAAGAGACAGAAAAACAGTGGCAGAGAGCATTGTGCTTTGACTGGTTGACATTACCATTTCAATTTTCATTTGACTCAACTTCATGGGAGCCGCCAGGAGGCGCCACCCCCCCCTGGAGTTTAAAAATTAAATGTAAAGTGAGAAAAAGTGGTATGAATCACTGAAAAACACAGGTTGGAAAGAGGTTTTAAAGAATTGAATAGAACAGAAATTTATTACAAAACTATATTTTAACATTTGATTGGGAAACCCAATTGAAAAATCATATTTGGAACAAAATTTAATCACTTTGCACACCCTAGGAGGCAATCTGCACCCCCCTGAAAATAACCCTGCAGGTGCCCATGCTCGACTTAATAAACAACATAATGATTGATCAATTTGTATTGAGTTCTTCATAATCTTCGAGCAGATCAATTCATAAAACAAGTGAATTATTTGTCAATTGCTTGTTGCCTAAGAAAATGACCAGTTCCAAACAAACAGAAGAACAATCACGACTTAAATCTATTTTGTTTATTAACGTTTGGTTTTGTCGTCAAAAAAATTTAATGAATCATTCACAAGAATTTTTCATAATTATATTTAGGGATGAGAGTGATCAGAGAGCAAAAAGGAATCCAAAAATTCGTTAAAAAAGCTCACAGAAGGAATACACAAAAATTCAACAAAAAAAGTATATAGGAAGGATGATTCAATAATTTTGAAGATACAATCAAATTTCTCATAATATACAATAATTACATTTCAAATATTAAGAGTTTGTGCAGTAATCTGTGAGGAAAAGGGAGCTAAGAGGGGAAATAT
This sequence comes from Linyphia triangularis, assembly GCA_963978545.1. Taxonomy (NCBI): domain Eukaryota; kingdom Metazoa; phylum Arthropoda; class Arachnida; order Araneae; family Linyphiidae; genus Linyphia; species Linyphia triangularis. Next base: position 20,952,741 of record OZ021725.1, read on the forward strand.
TTTGTTTAGACATGAGGAGAAGTATACTTTTTGCAGGAAAAACTGGTTCAGATAAAAAAAAAATGTGGATCCTCAAAACAGGGACAAAGAGGAGGAAAATTTTACATAAAAAACGAAAAAGGAGGAAAACTGTCATCCCTGTATACTCTTCTTCACTTATACGTGATTTAGTTGAGACCTAAGATTTTTTAACTCGTAACCATTAAGTTCACTACAAATTTTACTTTTATACGCCTCATTTTCAGTTTCTTTCGTTTGATACTTCATTTTCCCGGGAATTTAATAACTTTCTCCAATCTAATTCTTAATAATTTAATCAAAAGCCAGGGGATACAAGTGCATCTCCTTTGATCCTCACTGCAGAGGCAAAATACTAGCCAAGAAAGCAAGAATTTTTCGAATAGAGTTTTGGCAACGCTCTGCAGTTTCCCTCTTTTCCAAGTAGACACAGCAGCGATCATAATAGTCTTGTCTCAAGCTACCTTCTGAGAGTTTATTTAACTATTCTTAATGCCAATTTCCGGAGCCTGAGAGGAAACAAATTTACTACTCAAGTTACACTATCCATAGTTATACTCAGGTTACACTAGAAATAGTTCTAGTTACATAACAAACAATTATACCCTAGCTACACTTTAGTTACATGCAAATAACTCTAGTTACACAACACATGGCAAAGTTATTGAAATCTTAAGAACAGTAAACTAATTACCAAGAACATCTCTATAAAAAGTTTACCATACCTACCTTTTACATAAAGTTAATAACGTATAATTTACTGATATCTAAAACTTAATGATCAAATATTTACTCCAGTCTAAAACTGATTTATAACTAAAACTCAGATCAAGGAAGGTATACTCACTATAAAATCAGGATCAGTTTCCCAATCATCATCACCTCCGCCATTTTTGGTTTCATTTACATTGTAACCTACTGTTGATCGCCACATTTCAAACTAAAAATATAAAATCAGTTTAAACAACAACATTATCATAAAACATATAATTGGTATAATTTTCTGGTGCAAGAGCTCAGTAAGGCCATACTGCTATCATAAAACATAACTCAAGAACATAATAATAGAATAAGTAAGGGTTAGTTTTAGTAACATAAGATACTGATTCACAAACCATCTTCTATTTCTGATTTTCAAGATGAAATTTAACCTTGTCTGACTTGTATAATTTCATTTTTACCAATTTTATTAGGATCTTATTCAATGCCGATTTCTATTTTATTAGCGGCAACTTTAATTTCTAATAAGAAGAATATATTAAAAATCCCAAAATCAACAATGTTCTACCAAATCTAATAAGAAAACATTCAAATAATAATTGAAAAATGCTTTTCCCTGTTTTTACAGCCCCAGTATTAGCAATCTCTTTGTCATGATTTAAGAGAATTATGGTTATTGTAAAATGCAAGTTTGTGACCAGCAAACCAATATTTGGTGATAAAATTGCTATACTGGTCAATTATTGTTTTTCTCATAGTTCTTTTATACTTGTGCTCAATTTAACTATCAAATTTTTTTAATGATGTAAAAGTAGTTTCAGAATATACTTTCTCAGTAGGTAAAGAACCACACTATAATGACCTGGTAATTTTTAGAGACTGCTGCTAAAATAAAACAACTGAATTTTAATATCAAAATCGTCCAAGGGCAAATGTAACAATAAGTTCCTTAGGTTTCAATATAAGTTGATTTGATACAATAATTGAATAAGTAGTTGCAATAAAAAAGGAATCTGGAGATGTACAGATACAGTGATACAACTTAGCGTTAGTATCTTTTTAAATAACCGATATACTGATGTTAAGTTCTTTACATGAACTAGAAAACTTCTTCAGATGCTAGTTAAGTTGTAGTTATTTATATCTGTACTAAACCTCAACATTAATTTAGCTTTATAATACAAATAAAACGTTTTATATACTGCTCTAGATGTAAAGTTCCCAACTGAACTCTTTTTCAACTGAAGACGTAGTTTGTAATTCAAAGTTACCTTTCAATCCTGGAAACAGTAATTACAACTGAACTTAAAAGCAATAAGTAGGAGGAATAAAAAAAAAAAATTCTGTATCCTTTTGAAAGAAAAGTAAGGTAGTAGATTAAGAAAAAGTAATATAGAAATAAATATAAAAAGTGGATTTGTCCGGGTTGTATTTACGTCATTATTTAGCAGTTAGATTTTAGGACTTACTGTGTTTTACGAACTTACTCTTTTCAAGTTCAGTTAAGTGTTTTTTCCTGATGCTCATTAAAAAGAGCAATAATAGCATTCATAACAAAGTAAACATCAAAACTTCCCTCATGTAAAAACACTTATAATCAATCTATCAATCAAAACAGACAACACCCGTCCGTCAAAATCTCATTTACCGTTACAGTTAAAATTTATTTAAACCCACCAAGTTGGCCAACATAATAAAAAAAATTTAAACTTTTCGATCTTTACATTTCTATAAGAAAATAAAAATTCTATTACAATGTTAAATATAGTAAAAGTGTGTCGTAATCTTTAGGGGTAGTATTTATCAACTTGAAAAATTCTTAGCGACATTTAAAATTACAGAACTGAAATGATCACATGATCATGGCATGGTCTCTGACTAAAACTGAAACCTCAATTCAAATTGAAGATCGTTGTTATTTGTTTTCATTTTAAAGTTTAAGCGAAGGAAAGAAAATTATGTTTTGAGATCTTTCATTCGAAGTAATAAATGAAACATTTCCTTATTATGAATGAAGAACGGTTGGAATATTTATAAACGAAAACCGTTTTACCATTGCAGTTTTCCATGAAATAAAGCATGGCATTGCTACCAATCGCATGGAACATCGAGACAGGAACTATGTCCAAAATGAAACCCATTTTTGACTATCCCGCTAGCCGAAATTTAGGCACTGTGTTTGGAACAAGCTTCACACTGAAGTTATATTTAGAAACAAATGGTAAGCGGAATTGGAAAGCTACTACTCAGAAGTCAATCTGCATAGAAGTAGAGAGGTTTTGTGATCTGAGTGCCCTCAGTATCCAAGGCAGTCTCTCTCTGCACGAAATCAACACTCACAAACGCGTAGGGTTGAAGGCCTTCCAACATTCATTTAAAGATGGCGAGAAATCCTTTATTTTTCAGATGAATATGTTTCGTTGTGGACATCCTTACAGCCGCATGTTTTCTGATCTGAGCCTTCATGGACATATCTGTGTTGATAGTTCAAAGAATGATGATGTGCTAACCAGTACAGATCATTCAATTGAAGAATCTGATGCCTTCTGTCCTGTCCCGCAGATCCATAAGTCGTATTCCCTACTGTCCAATGACTTACGGCATATGCTTGATGAACGTTGTTTCTCGGATGTTACTTTAAATTGTGCTGGTGAGAAATTTTCTGTGCATAAAAGTGTTCTTTCCTCAAGATCTCCTATTTTCAAAGCTATGTTTGAAAGTAATATGAAGGAATCGCGTTCTGATGAAATACCGATAAGTGATGTGGAACCATCAGCTCTTCGCGCCTTGCTGAACTATATGTATTGCGGAAAAATTGATGATTTGTCAGATGCCTTAGCTTGCGATCTTTTATATGCTGCAGATAAGTATGATCTTCCGGTACTGAAAGAGAATTGTATTTTGTTTTTAAAAACTGCAATAACCCTTGACAATGTCTGTCTTATATTGAATTCAGCTGTTTTACATGATGAAAGCTTAAAAGCTATTGTTTTTAACTATGTTTTTGAAAATGCATCTACAATTTTAAAAACGGAAGAGTGGAAAGCATTAGAGAAAGCACAGCCGCATATCTCTAGGGATATTTTACTTAACTCGTCTAGTCGTGGATTGAAAAGTCGGAAACAAAACACAGCTGCACTATAGAGTTTTGGGAACATAGTGACAGCTCTAATAAAGTTACTAATAATTAAACTAAAGTGTTAATTTATAATTGTAGTGCCTTTGAAAGGATAGAACTCATTTACTATGTGAATTGTCATTTTTTGATCATAAATGCTGTTGTAAATAATATTTTGTTTTTACACTAAGCTATATACTGTTTTATGTGCTATAGTGTTTGCTATATAATTTTGCTTGTGTTTAATATAAGTGTTTTACCTGATTGTGGTTTTTAAAATTTTCCAGTTCTGTTAGTTTAACTTATGACTAGCTACTAGCAGCACATAACCATGGCATTTAGCTGCCAGTTATTTTATATTAAAACTGAATGATTACTTTTAAATTCAGTATTTTATCTGAATGTCAAATAGATACCTAATTAATAAATTTATTTTAGTGCATTGAGTATTTTAGTCACTTATTTTGAAAAATATCCAATACCTTGTCATCATGGTTTACCGTTCAATTACAACTAGAATGATTCTGTTATGAACCTATAATTAAATTTAAGAAAAAAAAAGTTTGGTTAAACTTTACCAGCTGTGACAGGAACGTTGCATTCTAAACTTAGGAACTAAAATAGGTAAAAATCTTTTCGTATAAAATATTTATTTTGTGGCTTTATAAGATTTTAAGTAGTAAAATTGTTTAGGATTACTAACTAGTCTTTCACCATTTTTTCCTGATAAATATTTGTCTTTTTCTTCAATTCCCCTTTGTCTGTAGTAACATAAGGGTTGTTCTCCTGAAACAGGAAAAATATATGTCACAACATTATACCACTTTAAAAACATGTACAAAAATAATTAATAGCCTTTTAATAACTTTTCCATGTTCCAGGCTAACCTTCTCATCAATAACATATTGAATTTTTTCTTCAAAAGTCATTATCCTGACTTATCACTATGAGCCCTGTATGTTGATATTTAAATGTTAAATAAATTAATAATTCAACTAATTTTCCAACAATAATTAATGTGATGCATTTATTATTATAAAGTGTTTTATACTAGAATGGAAAATAATTTCATTATTTTTTCATAGAAACTTACAAAATGTTAGTCACTGAAAAAAAATATTTTAATGACATATTGCATTGCGCTCAATATTTTACAGATGATAGCCAGTGTTCTATTTTTGTTCGATTTCCTTACTAGTAATCATTCAGTGTTTTACGAAGGTAATCAAAAGCTATACCAAAGTGAAAGACGTTCATACAACTGATGTACCATTAAGCTTCTTGCAAACTGTATGCTGTTCACAGACAACTATACAAGCTGGAGAAATGGAGTGTTATAAGCGCTTTATTCATCGACCGTTATTGTGCAACCATAGGCATAACGAGGGGGGTTTGGGGGTTCACCCCTCTCCCTTTAGGTTGAAGGAAAAATTAAGCAAATATACATTTTCCTCAACCAACACTTTGTTGATTATTACTCAAAATATCCATTAAATATCATTATTGAGATTATTCAGTGATCAGTGTTTTACTAAGATAATCAAAAGCTATACCAAACTGCAAATCTATACATGGATTTTTCACCAGAAGAGCAAACTTTCCATTTGATGATAACTATGCGCTACATCTGTCTGAGGCTGGAGAAATGGACTCTCCGTCACTAGAAACATTAGTCCTGAGTGGACATTGCTAGAAAACCCAAACACTAAACAATTACTGAATGTAAACTAGGGTAGAGGAACATTGCACAACTTTCAATTAAACTAAATACTAGTACTGGTCAGTACATTTAAATTTGACGTGGAATAGTGCTGTTACTATTTTCATTTATTTTAAAATCGGGCCAGTTTAGTGATATTTTTGCCAATAGTTCTTACATGAGATAAAAAAATATTGCCAAGATGGCGAATGTGACAGTATACTTTTCTATAATTCTTGCAATATTCATTCTTGTTAGTGAAACAGAGGAGAGGAGAAAAATAGTCATTGACGAGCGATCCTCAAGGGAAGAGAACGCGATATTGAAGAAATTAATTTTTTTTTTTTTTTTTTAAATCTTTTTTCCCCTTTATAGCATTTTTACGAGAATTTCGGAAATGGGGATGTTTTGAACATCTTAAGAAGCATTATCATAGAAATTTTGATCAAAATCGTTAGAGCCGCTTTTTAGTAATTATCAAATTTCATGATTTTTTTCATGTTATGCGCATGCGCAATATTCACGAAAACGTTAATGACAGGTTCCATGGCCCCTACAAATTTGAACTTCGTAGGTCAAATCATGCGGGAGTTATGCTGACCACGAACACACAGACCAACATTTTTCTATACCACTTTTTTTCAGTCAGGATGAGCCAAAACGTGGAGAAATGCAAAAAAAAAAAAAAAATACTCTCATTTTCCTATGTTAACATAAGGATAATTGAAAGAAATTAAAATGAGAGCAGGTAGCAAAACTCAGTGAGATGCTGTTTTATTTTGCAAAAGATGAAAAATGTGGTGAAATTACTGTTCAAGTTGAGAAAAAATCTCTAGATAGCATCGTAGATGAAGGAGAAAAAATAAGAATTTTATTCTCAGATTTACAGACGTGGACGATGTTGGTACAAAGATGAGATTCTTCCGCTTTTTTATAATTTTTTTCTTGAACTTCCGCTTTTTCATTTTTCCGTGAATTTCCAATTTTTCCTCCACTGCAAATTTTTGCTTTTCTTTTTGAAAATTCCACCAAAGAAAATAAATTTTCTTTTTTCGAAAAATATGCTTGACCCCGCGTCATAATTCTTACGAGTATTGCTGAAAATCGCATAGAATTCTCATCTCATCGCCTGAAAACGTATGAAATTCTCAAATGACCTGTAATCTATTGGAATCCACGTCGGAAGGGGGAATATTTTTCTATTATATAACAAAAATAATCCTTTTCTAAGGAACCTGTGTCCTGATCTAGGTGTTTTACATTTACACGTGCTCTACATTCTTTCCTTTTTCATTCTAGTCAAATGATCGTACGTCATTTGTGCATTGAAATTTTGTAAGATTGTTATATGACGATTTCTTTTGAAGACCGAATATTTTGATAGATTTATTTTATGGCTACTATTTGGAATTGACCACTATTCTCGTGATTTTGGCGGACACTATCGCCGAGAATTACGTTGTTGCGTGATGATCATTTTCTTCGGATGTTACGCCGATATAACAGTCGCTGATGTTAGTGCAAAGATTTGCTCATGTCAGACATGGTTTTCAGCTTTTTGTTTTACTATAATTTCGATAATTCCTGAGATCGATACAGATCTGCACTACAATTTTATAGGACTTCTTGCAAGTATGACTGGCCCGGAACTTGTGTATATTCAAATTTCCTCAAACCTCCGATGTACTGACAACTTTTCCTACAGATTGCTTGCCTCTAATCGGCATTACTTATATTGATGGCCATTTTGGTGATGTATACAGTGATAAAATGGCCGCTACTTCTGGGATTATGGCGATACTGTCGCAGAGAATTACGTTGTAGCGTGGCGATTATTTTCGCTGAGCCTTACGATGCCGTAAGGATTGCTATTGCCGAAATTTGCGCGACTACGGCGAATGCTATCGCCGAGATTTTTGTTGTTGTGATGCTCATTTTCGGTGAGTATCACGCCGATATAATATCCCCTTTTTCCGAAGGTTTGCGCCTCTATAATTATCTCTATCACCGAAATTTACATGGTTGTGATAGTAAATTTTGTAGAGTATTACTTTGATATTATCGCCTCTATTGCGGAAATTTTCACTGATATATTGAGTGCCAGTGGCGGCTCGTGAGTAGTAAAAGTGAGGGGGCCCAAATTAACAATGGTATTCGGGGGGGGGGGGGGGAGTTAGTGCAAATTTCAAAATACATGTGCTTCATGCAATTAAATGCTATTCAAATGCATATAAAACAAAGCTATAAGAGAAGTTAAACAAATTATCCAAATAAATTTTAATAAAATATATGTTTTAATAAAATGAATGATTATAACAAATTCAACTCTGCAGCATTTCGTTTAAGCAAATGGCTTATGAAAATTAATCCCATGTCCCATGGCTTTTGAACTTTATGGCTCATGGATTTCGAAAATTTAAAAATGATGAGAAGAAAAAGGGTGAGATTTTCAAAAAAAAGTATCGATTTTAAATTATTAATTTAAAGATAAAATTAATACATATTGATTCATTAATATTTCAGTTCAACAGAAAATATATTCAATCTATATATATATATATATATTTTTAATTTTGGTTGTTTACTGTTCAGTCAGAGCCCTTTCGTCACTTGTGGAATGTACCAGAAAAAATTCGTTTATTGTTGTTCTTATAAATGGATATTTCAGACAACTGAATAAGTTAAAGACAGCTAATATTCTGTGTTGTGTGGGAATGTCAAACACATTTATATAGATTAAAATACTTAAAATAATGTTTCAATTGCAAAAAAAAAAAAAATCTTGGTTTTTGTTGACCCATAAAATGAAATTTCATTGCTATACTAAAGTAAAAGGATGCTGGCTGAAGGTATAGTGAGTCCTATGTCTGCATCATACTCAGATGCGGATTTAGACGTCAGTCAAGTCAATGAGGTTGCTGGGTTGCTACAATGACCATTGTTGTCTATTATAGCAGCAATTAGGTGGTAAAATAGGATAGGAAGAGGGAGATTAGGACAGCCTAATTTTACTTGCTGTATAATTAATTTACCTAATCACCTCTGAAATCTAATGAATTAAAAAGAAAAAGGATATTTTTATGATAATTGAGATAATGAAATTCATAACCAATTGGGCTCATCAATTTGAAGAGATCTGGGATTATCCGGACAAAATACGTCTCTAAATATATTTTGAAAAATCAGGATTCTGTTTAAAAATGTATTTGTTAAGAAAAGCTTACACTTATATTTGAAATATAAAGGGTAAAATTAAATGATCTTACCGAGATTTTTGTTGAAAAATTAATTCCCTTTTCACCACGTATAATTAGTAGTTTTCTGTCTACTTTCTCTGGCTCTCCCAATTTATTTCACCGTCATTTCCTTGTACACTTGCGCTACAGAAATCCCAACACTTCATTCGACAGTTCAAGCTCGAGCTCGACTACTTTTGCCCAACACACCCCCAAAGTAGACCATTCCTTATAGAATTTCAGTAAATTGATACCATGTAAGAGAAAGAGACCCCTCCCTCCCCCCTTAAAAATGCAGGAAGTGAAGGACCTGGCTACAAGCTTTAATCTATGTTCTTTGCAAGTTCTTCCAGAAAGGGGTTGTTTATCCCTCAAGAATTGCGTACAAACGGATAGACTTCAAGGTCATTATGATGGAGTATTTAAGAAAAGAGATGGAAGGAGTGTATTTTTTATTAAAATGGTTGCGGTTGATTGACATTTTCACGAGTTTGTGGCCAGAGAGCTAATGCTCCTCGCACAATTGTTAATATTGTGAGGTTAATAACTGCTTTCATTTGTCATGCATTTTAAAAATATTTTACAGAAATTCCAAAACAACATTATCAAGTATATATAAGTGGGACCAAGGTCCCAAAAAGTGAGGGCCCCCGGCCCCCCCCCCCCTGGCCCCCTGCACCAGCCGCCACTGTTGAATGCTAACGCTGATGTTTACCTTTGTCAATCTTTAATATAATTGCTAAGTTCTTCACCGGTATGGCGGCCGTTATCGCCGATATTTATGTTAGAGTAATGGTAATTTTCACCTAGTTTTAAGCCTTTTTAAAGCAGTTATTGCCAAAATTTGCAACGCCGTTTTGGTGTTGTTCGCCTAGGCTTTCGCTGATGTGAAGGTAAACGAAACGGGTACACAAACGAAACTACATACTTTTATTTTGAAGTCATTCAAACACAAATAAATAGTTTTAGAAACTAAAATCAATGCAAACTATAATTAGACAGTGTTAGAAAAGAACTTACCTAAAAATGAAATTTTTGGAGCAGTAGGTACTATTTTTGACGGGCAATTTGTACATCCAAATGCGGAGCAAGCAGTCATTGTCTATACAAAATGCGTTTATGTTTTTAATGGTTGTGCCCCACAATTCCTCGCGCGTTTTAGGGGTCATGGATTTGGAGGTTTATGATCAGTCTGCTTTATTCTTTGGTCTATAGTTGTTTATTGATGTTGATATTGTGCAACGTATATTTTGGGTAAGTAGGATTAAAAAATTTAAGAATTGTTTTTGGTGTTCTTTTAAAAGGTGATTTTCTCCCTAAAATTGAAATCACTAGTTGAATTATAAAATACATGAAGGGAATTTCTATAGTATAATTTCTCAATTTTTCATACGGTAAGAATACTTTGGCCATAAAATTAAAAAAATTGAAAAAAAATTCAAAGATATTGGAAACACAAATTTAGAGTTGTCATATATGTGGAATTCCTTTGTACGGGTGAGTTTCCGCATTCCTTTGTACATGAAGGCTCAAACAATTATACATCTACTATTAAATATTCCATTAATTATCTTGTAAATTTAGTTGGTAAATTAAAATATGTGCCATAGATGTAATATGCTTATATCAATCTTTTTTTTATGTAGTCCAACAAGTTGTTGAATCTCCTAATGATTCATGAGTAATATATCTAGTTCTATTGTTTTTGAACAAAAAAGCTGCCTTGATTAGTAAAACATATAATTTCTGACTATAAGTGATTTATTTGTCAATATATATGTTATTCTCTCTGATTACCAGTATAAAGCTTGCAATAACAATGATTAAATTAAAATCATTGAAGTTAGAAGTGTATTTAAAACATTTTCCTAATCTGAAAATGTTATCTAAAAAGTTAACAGTTTACTTTATTTATCAAAAGTAACCCCTAGTAAAATTTGATCAATAATCAAAATATTGTCCCTTAACTATGATTATTGAACATCAATCATACTAAGGTTTATAGAATTTTAGGTTAAAATTCCAAGTCCACTACAGATTCTGTGCCAAGGGGATTTTTGCCAAAAAATTTCAGCCCCACCATTTTTTTTTATAATGAGAATTGAACTGCCTATGATTGTCATAATTTGATGTGGTTTTATGTAAACAATTCTTGGCACAGAATCCGTACCGGACATGGAATTTTAACCGATTTTTTTTTTTATCCTTTCAATTTTTACAAATTCTTGGTTTTTATAGAATGACACATACAAATTTGAATGGTTATGCTTGAAATATATTAACTGAGTATAGTAGAGGGGTTTTTTGTGCACATTGCCTCTCTTTGTTAAGAATGACAAAATAAAATTTTCAAAAAACATAAATCAATTTCAAAATGAGTTAGTATAATGTAAAAAAATATTTAGACTATTTAGATTTTTTTTAAAAGATATCAAATGAATGCAAAATGTACTTTTAGTTTTTATAGAGAGTTAAATTTACACTAATTAGCTTTGTAATTTTTATTAATGCCTTATTGTGTACTTAATGTTTGTTTGACTTTTAATTTTACACTTCACAAAGTTGAAATTGCTTGGATTTGTAAGAGAATTATTTTCTACTTTTTAGAATCGTTTTAAGTCGAATTATTATAATGAAAATTACAGTTATTCTCATTTTGTTTTATTTAAGTTTTCTCATGATTAAGTTAATTTAGCATTTTATTTTGAATGAAGTTTTTTATTATAATATATCGCCTACTATATGGGATTTAAAAAGTTTAATTACTGCTTGTTATAGTATAACTTCCTATATATTGAAAATGGTTTCACAACTACAATTTAAAAGTTTAAATACATGTAATTCAGTTTTATATTTCTTATATATGCACTGCACAGTATCTAACTGTTAAAAACATTTGTATTATTGCTGAACAATTTTTTTTGTGTGATTGCTGAGAACATTTTTTTGTGTAATTGCTGAGAACATTTTTTTGTGTGATTGCTGAGAACATTTTGTATGATTATTATTGAAAACATTTTGTGTTTTTATACTAAAAGTGTATTTTTATTGCAGAATTATGCAAATGTATCCTTTGTGCAGCATGGATTGGAAATAAGCAAATAAACAATAACTGGCATCAAATATTTAAACATACAGTTTTGCAATATTTTTCCTATTTCAAATATTTTCTGCTTTCTATTTGTTGCAAGATAATTCATACTGGACTTTTACTCAAGACATTTTATTCTGTGTAAATTTAATCTGGAACAGTAATTAAATTGGAAAATGTCACATTCCTGCAGCCTGTGTAGCAAATCATTCTGTCATCCTGAAACTCTTGGAGCGCATTTCCTAAGAGTTCATATTACGCCAAAACGATATAGTTGTGATGAATGTGACAAAGCATTTGCCAAAGAGACGTATCTCAGAAGGCATATTCTAACCAATCACCCTGGAAGTATATCACAAGCTTGTGACAAATGCAAAGAAGAACTTACAATGTGCACTCACCAAACGCAAGACACTACCAATACCCAATTCAGGCGACATGTGTGCGAGGAATGTAACGCATCTTTTTATAGAAAGAATTGCCTGAGACAACATCTTCTTATACACACCAAACAAAAACATTACTCATGTGATTTATGCAACAAAACGTTTTATGCATTGAATCACCTCAACCAACATTTGATCACTCACACCCAGGAAAAGTCTAATCAGAGTGATCTTGAAAAGCATGACAGAACTAACACTGAAGTCGAACCGATTGTCTGTAGCAAATGCAACATAGAATTTTTTCAGTTGGACCATCTGACACAACATCTACTCACTCACAAAAGTTCCTCTTACTTGTGGTAATGCTACATCGTGTTCTTTCAAGAAATCACATTAATATGTCATTTTCCTGAAACAGAAAATATACATGTCGCAACATTTATACCACTTTAAAATCAAGTACGAAAATAATTAATAGCCTTTTAATAACTTTTCCAGGACCAGGCTAAACTTCTCATCAATAGAATTTTTCTTATATAAATGTATTTAAAAATACTATATCAATGGTTCAAAAGTCATTATCCTGGCTTGTAACTAGAGCCATAGCTATGCTGTTATAAATGTTGAATAAATTAATAATAAAACTAATTTTCTAACAGCAATTAATCTAATGCATTTTATAATAAAGTGTTTTATACAATGGAAAATAATTTAGAATAATTTCATTATTTTTTCATAATTGGAACAAAACGTTTGTCTCTAAAAAAAGCATAATTTTCCTGGCTTATTGCATCACATTCAATATTTTAAATACAGATGGTAATAGCGTTCTGTTTTTGTGGCAATTCTAAGAACTTATATTTTTTTAGTAAGCTGTGTGAATAATTATTCTGAACTGGCACCATTTTCTTTTTTGTGAAATTATGAAGATCTCTGTTATCAGAGTTATGTTGAATAAGAATCATTTTCCTAGAATCTATAGAAACTAGTTAAGCCAGTAGAAAATTGTTTACATTACATCATTATCGAATACATAAGAAAGTTAACTTTTTGAAAATATATACATTTACTTAATTTTTTTTAAAGAGAATGGCCAGCTTTTAATTATGTAAGTTTCATCATTATACTGGCCATCATTATCCTGGCAAATTAAGAACATAATAATAGAAAACCAGGATAATGATGCTAGTTAGTTATTCAAAATATAATCAAAATAGATACGAGTCTAACAGTACCCTTCTACTATTGTAATTAAATTAATTTTTTTTTTTTGGTTATTTTAATTAGCATTTTTTGCTGCTATTTTAATTAGAATTTTTTTTTAAAAATTGCATTATAGTAATTTAAAAAAAAAATTAAAAAATTGTCATATTATGAGCACCATTGTTTTGGCATATTGATTTCTTAAAATATTTTTTCCTACTCACAATTAACAAATTTTTTTTACAAAAAATATATAACTTACATTTATGCCATCTTTTTTTAAAAATGTTTTAATATTGAAAAGTTGCCTGTTTCAGAAGAATAACCCATTATACTTCTACTATAGATAAACCTTGCTCTTGTGACATCTGCAACAAAAGAATGTAATCAAGGAGCTTCGAATTGGTATCCTTGCTCTTGCTGTGGGGAAAGTCCTCGTGTTTGTAATCTGTGGCAAAGTATTTTCAAGAGCAACTATACTAACAGTGGAGTAAAGCTATTGTGTATGTGTTGTGGACTAAAAGGATTTCACTTAAGCTCTCAAGTTAGAAGTACTGTTTTATGTGAATTTTGTAAAAGTTTTATTAAAAAAGAATATTAATTTGAATAGTTTTATGAAATTTTTAAATTTATGCTTAGTAAAAAGAATCTTAAGTAGCTTTTACATCAGAGTGTCTACCGGTCAGGAAAGTCACGAAAAAGTCGCGAAATCAAAAAACGGTCAAGAAAGTCACGAAAAAGTCAAGAAATCAGAGCAGAGGTCACGAAATTTTCACGCTGATTGCCAAACTGAAAAATTCGATAATTTCCTAAGAAAAATAGACAAAAAATTCGCCAACAAACAATTGCTGAAAAAGGCAATTTTTTTCCAAAATGACGCGAAATTTTTATGGCGTTTATTGCAACCATTCCTTTCTCTAAAACCGTCCTTTATCGGCCCGTCATATAAACGGCAGAACTATTTTTTTTTTTTTTAATTAATAAATACTCAGGATTCCGGAGTTTATTTTTGTTAAATGTGGTCTAACTTTGAATGTTAAATATAGTTAGTGAAGTTTAAATATTCGTAGAACTATAATGTGTGGAGCACTTCTGCGATATGCAAGAGTGAACTTGCTATACGGGATCGACAGGCGAAGTGGGAATGGAGGAGTCTCGTAACTTTTTCTTGTTGTATTTTCGACACGAAAAATTACGATAAAAATCTGCGAATCGGCAAGAACATTTTATTAACTTATTTATAAAATATTAATCAGCAAGAACCATGAAAAAAAAATATGATAGGTGAAAAAATTCCCCTGAAACTTTTGCCGATCGCTAGGCCTAACAGCACTTGTTTGTGTTTTTTTATAACACTACATCGTAATTTTTAATTGAGTTGCCGTTATTATCGCAATAAATTACTGTACTAAAATTACTTATATAATAAATTGTGCATTTTTATTTTTAAAGCCATTTATTTCACGAGGAATAAGAACCTACGATGCAACGTCTCTTCGATTATTTTACCGACTTACCGCACTTTTGAATCTCGAAGCAAGTTAAAAAAATTCATCTCGGAATATTTAATTCTATTAAAGATTATTTATTTAATTTTACTTTTTGCTTTAAAGTATTAACTTCAGTTCAGAAATAAATATTGGAAAGCAACGACACAGCGGAGTCGAACGGACTTAAGGTTTTCTTCAAATCGCGGCATGATTACCGCGCTTTCGCCGAAAGTCAGTTGCTATCCATTTTGTTTAATACTTTTTTAATTTTTAAATCTTTATTCCCTAGCATATAATTTGACCCCCTACTTTTTAGTGAACATTTTGCCCCACATTCTCGACTTTCATGCGAGTATATATATACTGTATATTGTCAGGAAATATAAATGGACAACCTTGTTGGGCCTCAAACCTATTGTTGGTTGTTGATGTACTTTTCGAGAAAACTGGATGGAATCCAATAAAGATGTAGCTAAGTGGTTAATGCCTGTGTTACTGATCAAATATAAAGGATATTGTATATTTTGCAAATCAAAATTTGATGTCAGTCATAGTGAAATGGGGTTGGTGAAATCTCATCAAAAATACATCAAGACTGTGCAATTTTAACAGGCAATCAGTCTTAGTCATCATATGTAATTACATCCAACAATGCAACTAATAGCATCCTATTACCATCCCAAGAAAATGTTTTTGTTGCTGAAGCAAGCAAACAATGTGAAGCAACTGTAAACACTTTGACTTGGTCAGATTTTTCATCTACTCTGAGTTCTTTTTACCATTAATGAACAAATTATGGGCATTAAACCGAGTAATGTGTCACATTTCTGACAGAAGCACATGTAAAGGAAGTGAATTGTTTGCTGTTATGTTCCTATAGGAGGAGGAAGTTCAGTCATTAGATATTTAGATTGCTAAAATGAAAAAAATATGCTGAAATTGGTGTTGCTTAGTGTTATCATTCACAATACTAAATTTTATGATATAATGTTTTATTGTTCTTGCTATTTTTTTTCACGTGGATTTCTCTAATTTTCTAGTGTGATTAAAACAGATTTTTAAGCATTTCAGTAAGTTTTTTTCAGCAAATTAATGCAGAAACCATTGTTATATTGGTAATATATTTCATACATTTCTATCCGAGAGAAGAAGAAAAAGGTTAATTTTGGGGAGGGGGAATTTTTTTTTTATATATAACTGTACGAAAAATCTACTGTATGAACATTCATAGTTGTGGCTGCAATATTGGTCAAGTAGATTGTATTGTATCTCTGATTGCTGTCTTTTTAAAAGTATTAAATTTTTATGGTTTGAAATTGTAATTTTTTTGACAAATTGATTATTTTAACGGTTGCAAAATTTTCTGAAAAGGTCAAGAAATTTTCTTCTGAGGTCAAGAAAAGTCAAGAAATTGTATTTGACAAAGTTGGTAGACACCCTGTACATAGAAAAAGTAATTCTAGACAATATTAAAAATTAATTATAATAAACTTATAGAATAAAAAATACTGTCTTAATTCTAAAAGTGTCTTGTTTAAATTCAAATGTGCATTGACTTAGGGGTCGTTCAAGTATTACGTAAGCACCTGGGGGGAGGGGGGGGTTAGCGATTTGCTTATTTTTGCTGACAAGGGAGGGGGAGGGGGTATGAGTGATGCTTACGTAAGCATTTAATAATCCCTTTATTTCTAAAAAAAATTGAAACTTACAAAAAATTTCACTTTTGTACACCGAGTTCTAGGATAGGCGACTTTCCATTCAAATCGATCTAAGGGATTTAAACTTACGTCACATAAGAGTGACGTACTCTGCCTTCAGCCAATTACAATCAAACATTGATGATGCAAAATACTGCAGTTTCAAAATGAATAAAGGGGATTCCCCTCTTTTGGGAGTTTGGAGACGTGAATCCTACATTAAACCTAACCTATGTGACAGACAATTTTTGTTTTTGTTTCGCTTGGCGACTGGCGAGCGCCTAAGATGGAACAGTAGTTGGTTTAAGGGGGTCCAGTACCGAAATTTCATCAAAAATCCCAAATTTTTTTTCTGATTTTAAAAAATAGTTCATACGTTCCTGAAGAGAATTATGTTTTTATCTTATTCCTCCGGTGATTAGAACGCCACAAAATTACCTGTTATTTAAACATCACTAATGGGCTTAACACATTGAAGCGTCTGCTTAAAGTGCGTTTTTCGAACACTAGTGTTTTTCACAGATGTTGCATATTCAAATCGATATATCTCCAGAACCATTAACAATTGGCTATTCAAATTTTTGGAGCATTTAATTTATATAGTTTTAAATATTTTGTCTTCGCAGAATTTAATTTTTTTTAATTCTGTTTTAAAATATAATATTTAGCGTAAAAGATAACATAAAAAAAAGCACAAATTTCAATATTTTAACTTTGAGAATTTTTTTAATTTTTTTAAATTTATCTATCAAAATTCTGTGAAGACAACATTTTCTTTATATAATTATGTATTACAGAAAGCTTTCAATTTGAATTTTTTTTTTATTTTTTCTTGACTTATATCAAAATACGCAAACATCAATTATTATGGATTTTTCTTGGTTTTTAAATTTTTTTTAAATAACTAAACACAATATTTAAAAAAACATTTTCTCAAAGATATATAAATAGTATCTCATACATAAAATAAATTTTTGACATAAAAATGTACATAAATAAAGTTTTTTCTATTTTCGGTACCGGACCCCCTTAAGGTTTAAGATTCCGAATTGAGTTGTGTTTTGGACAAGTTAGTTGATAGACTTAATTGATTATGAAAATTACATTTATGTGCCATTAAAATTGTGATAAACTTAAGATTTAAAAAAAATTAAAAATATATATTTTTTTCCCTTTTAAGGCGAGTTAAAGTTCATTATTTGCATTGAATCCTAACTTTTTTTTAGATTATTAACGTTACAAAAAAAAAAAAATTCAGGAGCAGGGGGGGGGGGGGTTACCGTATGCTTACGTAATTATAGAGGGGGGGGGGGGTATGCGATTTACTTATTTTTGCTGACAAGGGGGGAGGGGGGGGGGTCAAAAATTACCAAAAACATGCTTACGTAATATTTGAACTACCCCTTATTGACAATACAGATTTATACATAGTTACCTTAGATTTAATGAAATATAATTAAAAAAATTTGACGGGTTGAATTTTTAAAAGGACCATCTTTGAAATTTCGGAATGAAGCATTTAATGAATTAAATCTTGATAAAATAAGTGACTGTAAGTACTTGGGGCCCGCAATTAGAAGAAAAAAAAATAATCTTTATAAAATAGTTTTTAAACATGTTGTGAAAACTTGTGAACATTAAAAAAAAAGGTCAGATCACAAGTAAAAACAGTTACAAAAAACATCCAAGTCAATTTTTTCACCTTTACATCAATTTTTTACCCAGTATAAAAACATGGAGGCAAAAAAAGGTTGCAGCAGGCTTTTTTTTTGTGGAAGTTGGGTAGATCATTTGAATGAAAACTAGGGGTGTGGAACATCGCACAGCTTTCAATTGCACCATAATACTGATGTCAATTTGTATCATTTACCGTTTTTATATTTTCATCATTCGTTTAGAAAAAATGTCTAGTTCGGTGATATTTTTTTACTATAATTCTTGTATGGGTCTTTTAAAAAAAAAACAAAAAAAAAAAAACACTTTGCCAAATAGATGATTTTGGAGACATACTTTTCAATAATTCTTTTATTATTCTTTCTTATAAGTGAAAAACTGAGAAGAGGAACTTGAAACTAAGAAGAGGAGAAAAAATGATAATTGATGAGGTATGCTCAAGGAAAGAGAACTCTGTGTTAAAGGCATTCGTTTTTCAAGTTTTTACGCCATTAAAGCCTTTTTACGGGAATTTCGGAGGTGAGGATGTTTAGAACACCTTAAGAGGCATTATCACAGCGATTTTGAACAAAATCGTTAGAATTGCAAGAATTATTTTACTGGAAATGGGCATGAAGATTGCCCCATCCAGTGATTTGGTTGTCCCCAATCACTAAAACAAATTTTACTATGCTCTGTACTATCGAAATCTCAAATTATACTTTTTTTTAGGCCTTTTGCTTTAAACTTCTTAACAGTGCAGTCTTTGGTAACTATGGAGAATTTGAGGGTTCTGTTCCGGGTCATTTTTTTTCAGTCAAATTTAGAAATTTATAACTTTTGTCTTTAATGTTAGGATCATTGGTAATTCCACCAACTAAGGGAGATTTGAGAAAATTATGATACTTACGTATTATCCCTTCGACAGCTGACGAACTTTTTATTGTCAATAGAAAGCTCAAGGCGCCTGGTGAGGTCTCGATGGTTCGGTTCGGACTAGAATCGATGCCCTAACTTTGTCTCGCCAATGGTCGATTTGATAATACGCAAATGATCAAAATAATTATTATTGTTTAAAATATCACCAAATTCGCTAGATTTTCGTTTCATTTTATTAAATGTAAAGGAAAATATGAAAACACCAAAGGTAAGTTATTCAAAAATAATTTTAAAGCAGTGACCAATATTCGAGTGCTATTGAAACTTGTACGACGTTCCACTCCCCTAATGTTTTTGCCTAGTCGTTCCTTCTCTTTAGCTATTTATCGTTCTGGTCTACTGGTGAAAGAATAATAATAAAAAAAAACTAGGGGTGGGGAACATCGCACAACTTTCAATTACAATATACTACTAATGTGGATTTATGCCATTTTCGTTTTTATATTTCCATCATTCGTTTAGTAAAAATGGCCAGTTTGGCTATATTTTTTGCAAAAAAAACGTTGCCAAAAAGGGAATTTTGGCGATATACTTATCAATAATCCTTATATTATCCTTTCTTGTAAGTCACACTGTGCAGAGATGAAAAAACGATCGTTGATCAGGTACGCTCAAGGAAAGAGAACTCTGTGTTAAAGGCATTCGTTTTTCAACTTTTTACGCCGTTAAAGCATTTTTACGGGAATTCCGCTGGTGGGGATGTTAAGAACACCTTAAGAGGCATTACCACAGCGATTTTGAACAAAATCGTTTGGAGCCGTTTTTTTTGCAATTACTGAAAAATTGATTTTTTTCAATGGCAGCTACCTTATGCGCATGCACGATTTTGACGAAAACCTTGATGGTAGGTCCTTGGGACATTCAACCTGCACACCAAATTTGAACATCGCAGGTCAATTTGTTCAGGAGTTATGCTGACCACGTACGCACACACAGATAGACATTTTTTCTAGATCATTTTTTGAGATCAAGATGTTCCAAAACGTAGAGAAATGCACAAAAAAAAAAAAAAATCGATTTTTTTTTGCACCGAATCCTATACTTTCATTACCCCATGTATTACATTAGGGTGGTTCAAAAATATATGGCGAAAATTTTTTTTTTTTACTTGGAGACCAGGACACCCCCTCATTTTTTTACATCTACCCATACAAATGTTCTAGCAAAATTTCAGAATCCTACTTCAATTAAAAGATGGCGCTTAATGAACTTTCGCATCTTGTGCGTTTTTTTGGTATTTGTAGAGGATTTGGTAATAAGTATAATTGAAAGCAATTTTCTTAAAGAAAGTTTTTATTTATACCATAATTAAAAAACGTTAAATAAGATACTAAAAGTTTATGAAATAGTTAAACAGTAGAGGGCTCCACCCCTGCTCACAAACGCTCGTTAATCCCTCGTGCTACTCCATTATCTTAGATATTCTGATAAAATTGCCCCTATAAATTAGGCAGTATAAAATCCTGAAAAGCATTCAAAATAAGCTATTATTACACCTAAATACGAACTGAATATTTAGTGTGGTGCTATGTAGATCAGTAGTGTTGTTTATTTTATCATTTAACCAAGATTTACAGTACTACTTGGCTACATTTTTTGTAAGCCGAAAATGGTCGATCGGAAATTATCTAAATACCAAAATATCATTTCAAATCATGAATTCTCACTCAATAAAGAGTGGACTAGCGAGTATAAATAGTGTCTAAGTTTCATCGCTATTCAAAGTTTCTAAATGTACAGCTGTACTTAATGAACATTTTCAAACGACACTCAATCTTCTAAGAACAACATCTAATTGAAATCAATCGAATGAATAGTTAATAACATCTAAAAAATATGGATTAGGTATGCAAATTGTAAACAACATAAATCCTGTAAATGTGGCCATTCAGATTATCGAAACCCACTGTCATTGTAGAGACATGTTCGATAACGTAATACTGAAAAATTACCATATCAAGAGTTCTTTTTGTCACAAATTCTCCAAGACTGGCATTATCTTTCAACGTTTTTAATAGCTCTCACGCTTTTATATTTCTGGAATCTTTTGAGTTATTCATATCTGCAATACTTTTTGATTTCTCTTTTTCTGTAATTCTGTGTGAAAATATGACCTAACCAACCAATTCATTTGAAAGATACCATCCATATAAGCTTTTTCAAAACTTTTCCATCGGCAATAGCAATTTTAGAATAAATTATCTTATACTTTTTAACGTTTTTCCAAAAAAGCATTGAACTGTACAAATAGCTGGACCTGCATTTCTTCTCTCTATTAGTTATATCGAAACCCTCTTGCTGGTCTCTGAATAGAAGGATTTAAAAATGTATAGGAGTTTAGCTATCCACTGTGCTTGATGAAATTGATGAAACTGCTCTGAAATTGATTTTCTCTGGTATATTTCCCAACTATTACTGTCAACTCGATTACTTCTTTATAATCATCTCTCCATCTCCATGAAACTTTAAACTTTTTAACGTCTTTTTTCAGTTCTAAATCCTGCAAGTTTAATTGTGCAATTCTTTTTGAAACGGCTTTAAGTCTGTTGAAGAGAGAAACCTCTGTGAAACATGAGGGTCCAAGAGGTTAAGTTAGCACAACTTAAATAACTATGCGAATATTAATTCCATGACATGGTGGCAGTCGGCTAGCCACAATAGTTCACGTTCAATTTTTTCTCCAAATTAATGCATGCCTCTTATACACAACCAATAGTTATACGCGTAGTATCAAAACTTTGTCCAAATTTAATTCTCAACTTGCCATTGTCTAGCATAAAAACAGTTTTTTGAAATATATTTCGCTGTTCTTCCACCACTCACTTTGAAACACTAAGAAGTTTTTAATACCCTCTCGAAACATATAAAGACAAACGGTCAATCTTTCTTAATCTAAAAGATTTTAGCAGAAGTTTGCCATTCCATTGAAAGGCTATAGGACAGTCAGATTTGAATTTACCCATTGCTTGAATAAGCGTATTCTTTTCTAGCTTTTTTTCTTGATTTTTGACACCTCTTTAAAGAGGAAACGTTCGAGGAACATGCCTCAAAGCTGCGACTACTGGAACAATCACAGTGCTTCACGATCAGACAGTGTTTTTGATAATATGGATCTTGCCAGATACAGAAAATAATTGTTGCCAAATCATACTGCATGTATTTAAAACACATACAAACTTCTTTTTTTTTTAATGTAGATATGCGTTTTTATCAGCATAAAACTCGAAAATTATGCAAAATTACAAAAAAGTACAAAAATGAATGGTCATTGAGCGCCACCTTCTTATAGGAGTAGGAAGCTAAAATTTTAGGAGAATAATACTAGGGGTAAATGTAAAAAAAATAGGGGGTGTCTTGGTCTGTAGCTGAAAAAAAAGTTTTTTGAATCACCCTAGTATTACATATGGGTAGTTGAAAGTAAAAATGTTGTCCCGAAGAAACCGATAAAATGTCTTAAATCGTTTCTGTAGTTCAAGTATTATTTTGATTTTAAACTATTCCAAAGCACTTCTATTCAAAACTTTAAATTGGAAAATAACAAAAAAAGTACTTAAGCTTTTCAAATGTCATTAGATTTCGAATGCACTTTTTTGGGTCCTCTTTCAAACAAATCTTGGAATAATAATAATAATAATAAAAAATCGCTTTGTGTTTGCTTTTCTATTTCGTGCACCACCGTGTCAAAGTCGTCAAATTAATTCCAACTTAATATATAAGAACGAAGTAACACAAGGCCGATCTTCATGGTGTCCGTTGCTAGACGACCAACTTCGTTTCTCCCTAACACAAATGTCTGCCCGACATTCTAAAAACGTGGCGGTTTATCAAAGGTAAAGGTTTTAATCAGTTATTTTGTAAACGTGTATTTTGCTTTGGAATAGAGAGTGAAGTAAGTAGAAAAACCCATTAACTGAAATGATTTTTTTATTGAAGGAAATGCTGTATTTTGAGTATTGTTTCAAATGAAGACTGAGAAGTTATGGCTAGGGAGTTCCCTCTCACTTTTAGATAAATTTGAAATTTTTCATTTTTTATTCGAAATGAAAATTGAATTCTTCCTGCGCAAAACGATATAAAATTTGTTATTGTACGCTTTGTAGAAGTGTTTTTAATGTATTTTTAAATATCAGTCACTTGCTGTAAAAGTCATAAAGTGTCCACTGTGAAATCTGATTTTTCGAAAAACTATGTGTTTTACTATGTAAGGAACATTTTCTCAAAACCCACTTACCCAATCATTTTTAAATTTTCCAATTACATTTAAAAATAGTTAGATATACAATTTAATATTAGGTTTTCTTAAAAAAATGCTTCCTTTTAAATTTATAGGTTAAAATGGGCACAAATTATATTAAATTTTGAACCATGTTATAGAACAACAGTTATAATTCTATAAAAGGAAAACGCAAG
This sequence comes from Linyphia triangularis, assembly GCA_963978545.1. Lineage (NCBI taxonomy): Eukaryota > Metazoa > Arthropoda > Arachnida > Araneae > Linyphiidae > Linyphia > Linyphia triangularis. Next base: position 20,976,401 of record OZ021725.1, read on the forward strand.
AACTTTTTGTTTCTTACAGCACTGAAAACTATTCAGGAACACAATCCGCAATTTCTCCATTCAGACCCACCCCGCCACTTAAATTCTCCGCGAGTTATTTACTTAATTGCAACTTATCCTTTTGTAATTGTACATAGCTTTCCAAATGTTAAAATGTGCTTAAGAGAGAGGGCATTTTTTACAAGTTATCGTATATTAAGTTGATTTTTCTTCAATTTTGTACAATATAGACTGATACATTTTTAAAGTTAAATTTGGTGAATTTTTGATGTGATAATTTTTAAAGTATTTATTCATCGCCTGATAAATATAAAAAGTAACTTAAAAACTCTAAAATAAAATATAGAATGTTTGCTTTCATTTGTACGCATCATTTTAGTTTCTATTCAACGATGTAGTGAGGAGCTTATACAAAGTCTCTTTCTTTTGTGTGGCTTAACTTTCTAGTGTATATAGCCAATAGAAATGCTACTGACATGTACAATATTTCTATTTAAAAAACTCCTTTATATTTTACATTGCTACTTTCGTTTACTCATATAATATCATAGGGTAATGAAAGTACATAATCCAGACAAACATTTTTTAAATTTTTTATTCCTACACGTTTTGGAACGTATTGAGTTAAAATGAATGATACAGAAAAAAAAATCTGTGTGTCTGTCTGTGTTCAGAGTAATTTCCAAACGGGTTGACCTACGATGCTCAACTCTTACATTCAAGTTAATAGTGGTGGCCATGGGACTTATTCAAGTTTTCATCAAAATTGCGTTTTCGCCCATGGTAGCTGCTATTGAAAAAATGTAGGTTTTTTAGCAATGGACAGTTCCCGCATTTTTTTATTTTTTTTTATTCAATTCTAAATGTTTCGAAAAGGCCATTAAACACAAAAATTTCTGATCACTGCACACTTTTTTTTTTTTTTTTTTTTTGAATTTGCAACGTAAGTTCGCTGGTTTATTTAGGCGGGGAAAACAACTCATTTGGCTCGAAGCTAGTGTGACGTCACTTGTTCCGAACTTGGCTTGAAACGCAGAAGCGGAAACCAGTTTTGCAAGTTTCACGTGCCAACCGGCACGGGATTCGGTGATTGTCTAAAAAACTCACACCAATTATTTGGCAGAAAACTCACGATAACCACAGAAACGGAAGGAAGTTTTGACATCACAGATATAAAGCAGCGTTTTGATTGGACTGCGATCGTAAGAGGTTTTTGGGCATTTTCTTTTCTTAATATTGAAATAACTAACTTTTTTAAAGAGCTTTTGTTTGAATATTTATGTTCAGAAAGAAATTCTTCATAAATATATACTAATTTCACTCGTTTTTAAAAAATGCGGGAAATGTCCATTGTCAAAGAAAGGGTCTAACGATTTAAAGGTTAAAAGAATAAAACGTTCTCAATAAGGAATATTCCCAAAAAGCGAATTCCAGTATAGCCTCAACTCTGCAATTTGGTACAAATTCAACTAAGACCGGCATAGCAAAAGTAAGCCCTTCTGATCTCTGTTAACTCGTTAATGTTCCGAAAATTTCCCCCAAGCCATCTACTTCATGGGTTGCTTATGAGCAATTTTGCTTGTATAAGTGTATAATACTAATTATTTAAAAGGGGGAAAGAATGATTGCATGTGAAAAACCTTCCCTTTAGCCTAAGTCCGAAGTTCGCTAGTGAAGCTTATCAACATGGCCGACGCCTCTCTGCAGTTGTTAGAATCGCTACTGTGTAGTGTGATAGGGTACATGCCTCCACTGCCTATTTCTGCCTTCATGGTTAAACGTTTCAAGGGTGGAAAATCCAAATTTCCTATTTCTGCGTTAATCCAAGTAACTGAAGTTTGTTGCCCATAACACATGCGTGAATGTCTTTTGATTGCTAAAATGACCATGATAAAATTTCGTAGTGAGGCAAAGGTTCTCCGGTTGTGAAAGTATACTATCTACACAATATATTATTTACTCACTGTGCGTACCTTCAGATTATATTTATGAAAGTGGATCATAATTCAAAGATATTAATGAAAGAGCTATTTTTTCATAGAATTATCATTTATTACTGTGGGAGACTCTTGTTTACTCATGAGTATTTTGTTAAAGCAATAAAATAAAAATAAAACGCCTAATATTCTAATTGACATTTTACTGAAAGAACAATCATGTGCGATAAGTTACTCTTCAACGTTATTTCTTTAATTTTGTTTGTTGTTTTGGCGCATTGCGATTTTTTTTTTATTTAAAACTTCCAAAACTTTTTTTCTTATTAAATAATATAAAAAAATATAATGGTTTAATGAGCAAGCACTCTCATGGATAGCTATTGAAAGCTTGTACTATATATTTACATTGACTTTACACTTCACATGTGTACGAGATGGCACTGCGCATACAGCCAATTTTTAAAATTTTAATGCATCAAATAACATTTGGATTATCGAAAAAGTACTAATTTCCCCTCACTCAACGTTTCTCAATGAATATGAATTATTACATATGCACAGGGGCATGAAATCGGAGCGGGGATTTTAGTTTTGATGCCGGCCCAAATTTTCAATACAGTCGTTAATTAAACTTTAATAATTATTGTTTATTATAAAATAACTCTATTAATTAAATAATTACTTATAATATTTAAAGAGTTTTAATAATGGCTTTTATTGCTTAAATATTTATTTTCTCTGTATACTATTTATTTCTCCCTTGAGTGAATTTGATTTCCATAAACCCTTGTGAATTTGTTGCAAAACCTATAACAACGAAATCTAAATTTCAAAATTAAGAATGTTCATGTGTATAATTAGAATGTTTATAAAAAAAAATAAAAAAAAATGACATCTGAAATTATAATATATATTTAACCTTAAAAGTTATGAAATGAGTAAAAAGTTGTCATACGATAATATAGATATACTATGTTGAATTTGAAAAATACATCCACCGTATCAAATTAAAGTAATGTGTAAAATATTCAAAATAAAGTGATTGAGGTATGAATACATTGAGCTTTTTGAAAAACCATTAGGTAAGACAACTATTTACATTAAAAAAATATATAAAAAAAAACTAAAAAACTAAAAAAAAAAAAATTAAAGTATCGAACCGGTCCATTTTTTACAGACACTGACCGGCCTGGTGATTGCACCGGACAACCCTATGGCCAGTACGCCCCAGCATATGCACAAGATTACTGGGACGCATTCAGACAATTTATTTGAAAAGGCTTTCCAATCAAGCAATTATTACACAATAATACAGAATTTTTTTGGCGGTCCCAAAAATTCAGGCACCCTAGACACGGGCCCAGATGGCTATATGGGAAATCAGTCTCTTATTAGATCTAAGTAGACCAAAAATAATGCACAACGATTTTTTGATGCTATGATATTTACAAATCCGTTATTAATTTCGAAATTCTTGGGTCGATCAAATACTTTTTATTACGATGCATTAGACTTACTCTTCCTGATGATATCTGATTTAAAAATTTTTTTTTTTTTTTTTTTTAACAAAATCTAGTCGGAGATTCCAATTCCATCTATTTGTTTTTAGCCTCAATTTCTTGTTTCTTCATTCACATCTAGATGGCGCAGTATACCTTTCAATGAAAAAATGTGAAGAAGCCGCAATATGAAATGTCTCCTGGGTAACTTGCCTATTCCCTAGTTTTTGAAATTAAAGATTAGAAAGAAAAACTGTAACATTCACAGAAAAAAGGAAGCAATATTTAAAATTATTTTTTTTGGACAAAAATTTAATACATTGCTATCAATTCACATTTCCTTAGGGTTCTCATTTTTGAAAAATCAAAATTTAAATAACAGAGGGGATGGTGGATATAATCGCACAATTTTGAATTACTCATAATAATGGTCACTGCATTTAAATTTGCCATCTTCGTATTCATTGTTAAAATCTCCAGTTAGGAGATATTTTGGGCAATAATTATTGGCACAAAAAAACCCCCAAAAAAACCCCGCCAAATTGACAAAATTGGCTGTATATGTTTTCGATAACTGCTACATTATCCATTCTCTTAAGCAAAACAGAGGATAAACAGTCGTTGTCGGAAAACTCTGTTAAAGATATTCGTTTCCCATCTTTTTACATCTTTATCCCATTTCTATAAAAATTTTTAAGGTATGGATGTTTAGAGCACATTTAAAGACATTACCACAATGATTTTGATTAAAATCGTTAGAGCCGAATTTTGCTAATTGTTGAAAAACATAAATTTTTCAATGGCGCATAAAAACATAACATTTTCAAGCTACATTATGCGCATGATTAATTTTGACGAAATGACAGGTCCAAAATGGCCATCACTTACCCGTATACAAAAGTTAAACATCATTTATCAATTCTTTCGTGAGTAATACCACAGACAAACACCCATACATTTTTTACAGACATTATTTTAACACAACACGTTCCAAAACGTGTAGAAATGTGAAAAAAAAAAGAAGGAAAAAAAAAAAGGGGGAAAAAATACCAGGAAATTTTCTTTTTTTTCCTGACCGAATGCATTTGCAATACTTTCATATTACCCTATGCCCTAAGTTAACATATGGGTAATTGAGAGTAAAAACTAGTAACTAAGTAATGCTGCTCTACGTCGTATTATAATGAAAAAAGTACGAGGGAAAAAATATAGATTAACTTGCCACTTTCACCAGAATTTTTATTTTGCGCGGGAGCTTCAACTAAATTTGCTGGTGCTCATTCCAAAATGTTTTACGGAAACTACCTTTCCTGCGTGTTCGCTAAATTTATGCCTTCATTTGCAGTTCTCCTCGAAACAATCACCACATTTTAAATATTTGTCTTTCTTATCATTAATGGTGTCGAATATAAGTAAAATGGTTTGCTCACAGAACACTGCACACATGCATATATGCAGGAGGGCCAAGGATTGATTCTTGGTTGAAACATTTGTTTTACATCTGTACTGTGATACTGCCTGGGGACACTCGATTGTCGAATTGAATAAACGTTGCATTGTATTGTGATTTTGAACGAAATTTTTTTATTTGCAATTGGCATGTTTTACCTAATTTGACGACTCAGTTAAAAAAAAAGTCCCGATTTACCGACTGAGAAAATAAGTGTGTGTGTGGGGGGGGGGGGGGGGGAAGGGGGTTATCCCGTCGGTTCCCATCTGTCTACGGTCCTGATGAAGGTAGATATGGGGAAGAGGAAACCTTTAACAACTTTGTTTAGTATTGTGACTTTTGTAGTTTCTTCACACATGCATACAAAATTTAATTTGCAAACAAAGATGTCTAAAAAATTACCAGATTTCGGAAAATTACCCAAAGTTTGTTACTACTTATACTCCTTTAATATAGAGGGATAAAAAAGTCATTTTCTTCTCCATAGATATAAGAGAATTTTTTTTCCGAACGCTTGTTAGTAAAAAACTATTACTAAATTACGAGCATTAAAAATTGTTAAACATATCATATAAATATAAAAACAGTAATACATAAAATTTTGATACTCATTTAATTGCTAATTAAAAATTGTTAGGTCAGAAAATAAATTTTGAATTATAAAACTGTTTATTGCCTTGTCCATGAGATTGTGGTATCGGATAGAAAGCTCCTTTATTTTAAGTTGTTAATAGCACAAGAGCTTCGTTTTATTATCTGTAAAAATTTTGCTAATCAACTTAAATTTTTTTTTATACTGGACGCAAAAGTTCTTAAGATTTGAAGCAATATTTTTACAAATATTGTAGTTGCTAAAATACGGGAAAAGGTAGACAAACTACAACTAACAACACATCTAAAAATTTATTCAACAAAAATAACTGCGATGTTTAATAACGAGCATTTTCCCCTTAGCAATAGTTTCTGCAATTTTAGTTTTCTTTTAACTCATACCATTATATGAATGCCCATCTTTTCTTTCTCAGATAAAGTTTCTCAATATGTCCAATTCCTTACTGAAACCTTCTTCAGCTTGGTTCTTGCGACCGCCCCATTTCAATCAAGCTGCCATCCACCAGAAAACGACTTTCCCTCCCCAAACCTCAGTAGTTCCTGGTATTTTACTTCCAGATGAAGAATACTCCATCAGAAAACTTTGTCCTGTAACTCTCAACCACTTGTTGCCTGATCTTCAGCTCAACAGCAAAGAATTCCTTGCTGATGCTTTGGTGGAGTTTGATGCAAATTTGAGAACGAAATTCGAAAATCATCTAAAAAATTCACACAAGACCATTTCTGGTTCATCGACTGAGAGTGAGGACGAGGATTCTGAAGCAGAACAAGACGACGTCGACATTCGAATCGAAAATGATTTAAGTTCTATGGAACTTAAGAAGCAAAATTCAGCATTAAGAATGACAGTTTTACATCCAAACAAAGTAAACTATCCACAAGAAAATATGAAACTCCTGTTGCCCGATGTTAAGTTGAATAACAGAAGAACCTCTTCACCGGTTCTAACGAAAAGTTTCTGTACTGGTTGTATGAACAGAGGCATGGCTTTAGAGAAAGAATACAATAAAAATAAGAATCAGATTAATCAGTTTAAAACAATGCCTAGTAAAGATGATGGATACATAAAATTTCCTCCGACAGTTATCGGTGACAAAATTCACGTAAATGATATAAAATGCAATTTCAGAAAGAGTGTTCTTTGTGACATTTCAACAGATAACATTGAACATTACAAAGAAAGTAAATACTTAGAGAATAATCAAGGAATGGCCCATAAAAACGAAAGTTATACTTTCTGTAGGTAAGTTATTTTAAAGTTTCTTTGATTGCAGTCATTTTATTTGGCAAATAAATCATATTTCTTCACTAATTCGATTAGTTAAAACTGAAATGATTTACCCATTAACAATAAAAAAATAGAAAAGTCTTTAAATGAAATTTAACTTCTAAGATAATTGTCTAAGGACCAAGGTATGATATGCTTAACCACGTAAATAAACGTGTTCCTTATTAAGCAATTGTTTCGAAAAAAATTTCTCGAATTTTTAAGTATTAAGGACCAAACTACTTTGTTGAATATAACTTTTTATATTTTTTCTAAAATTCATCCCAGTAGCACTCTGTAAAGTTTGTTCACCGAAGGACATATCCGAGAAGAGGGCGGATATACCCGAACGCCGATATCTGAGATACATATCATTCGTTGAACTAGCCATACAATGCGCCAATAAGTATAAATTAATAATTCACCTCCCTTGATTCAAAGTGGCACAACTAAAAATTCTTCGTTTAGAGTTAAACTGTGTTCAGAATCACAGACTACATGGACTTGAAGCTAAAAAAACGGCACAAGTCAACTTCAATTCAACTTGTAAACAAACATGTGGCGTTCAATCAGTTTCAAGCCTTTGCAGTCTGTGATTCATTTCTGTGTACTCTTTAACTCAAAATGAAGAATTTTGATTTATGTCTCTTTTGAAGCAAGGTTGTGAAACACAGACTTTACTCCTCTAACTGCTTTGGCTACAAAGGTGAAAATAAATTTTCAAAACAAAAACATAAACAACTTCGGTTGCTTTACTGATGAAATTATTTGTAAATATTGCAAATTATAATATGCTTTAAGACAACCTATAACAGGTTAATTATTTGATATTCACAGACCACGTGCCTACTGCCATATAAACAACCACGTCAACTTCATATGCCCAACCTCATGCCCATCAGAAAATCAACAAACTACCCTCCATGTTCCTGCTAGGAGAACTAGATCCGTATCTCCAATGAAACCAGTGAACTTCTGGCCTGATCCGGAAAACTCCGGATTGTACCCTCCATCCCCCTACATGATAGAATTGGCGAGACTCCGGAAAGAAAAGTTAAGAATTGAAGAGCGGTTGCTGCTCAGAAGAAGACAGGTCCAGGAATTGGAGAGATTGAGACCACCTGTGGATAAATGGTAAAGATTTAGATGTCATGATAATGTTCTGATGATGTAAATGATAAAGTTTTGATTTGGCGACTTGTAGATATTTCAGATGTATTGTCGTTAGAGTATACTTATAGGAAAATGATTGATGTTCCTAATAACCCCATTGGACAGAGAGTATAAGCGTTATTAAGAGTTAAGTTCAGGATAACGATCAGGAAAGGCTTGTAATGGTATTAATGGTGCAATGTCTGGGTATATATCTGAAGGGATCGGGTCGGATTTGGGTAGACTGAAACCACACTCTGATGCAGTTCCTCAAAGATATACTATTGTGACATGTCTCGTATTTTTCACATTTTCAAAATGAGGTATTGTAATGACATGATGTTAGATTACTGGTGTTACTGACGGACAATTTCAGTGCATTTAAAGTTAATCATTCTTTACATCAAAAATACTTAAAAAAACACAGAAGATGCAAATTGCACGTTTTTTGCTTCTTTCACTTAAATTTTATGTCTGGATACTCTGATTCAGAACTGAATACAATTATAGAATAGACGACCTACTACAGGTACACAATGTCCACCTTGCCCATTACAGTTAAAGTTGTATTTTAAAAATGTTTACTTCAGTTACATTTACGATGTGGTCTGGCAGATTGTTAAATTTATCAACCACCCTATTGTAAAAGACATTTATTTTATTCTTTGTTAAAATACGATTTGCATAGTTTGTATGCATGACTGTCATGAAAGGGTACGGAAACGAAGTATTGCCAAGTTGGAAAGGAGCAGCAGGACGTGTCTCAAAAAATGGCATGTCTTTGTATTCAAGAGATTAAGGATACCCTTCAAGAAGTGTAAATGTTTTATTTTGAAGTAGTGTTTTTCGAAAGTGTCAACAATAAAACTATTTTATGGGGTGTGGCATTGTAAGGGAAATTTTCTTTTACTTTCATCACAACAATTTAAACTTGGGACCAGAGTTCAAAATCTTAACGAATAGTAGTCAGAGGATTCTCTGGAAAGATAAGATCATTAAAAGGAACAAAGCTAGGCATTAGATGTGTTAAGGTTACTCATACAAATGTTTAGAATTAAAATGCATTGAAGCGAATTGATATTTTTTTTTTTTACTGTAAAATTCTTCTAGTTAATGTAGCAAGGAAATCAATGCATAACAATTCCTTTGCTTCGAATTTTAAATGAGATAGAAAAAAAAATGGTTCAAACAGTAAATTAATCACTATTGATAAGTAATTAGATGATAACAAATTGAAAAATCTTCAATAGTTTAGAGAATGATGGTTTTGTTGCTAACAGGAGTGTACTGAGAAATAAAATCGGACCGATGATTTTAGATTTTTGCCGGCCCAAATTTTCATTGTTAATAATCATATAATTACTATAATTAAGTAATTTTAATATTATTATACCTTTTTATTTACTAATTAATTTTAAAAATCAATTTGTATTAATAATTAGTTTAATCATATCAAATGTTCTCTGTCGTTAATATATATTTTACCTTAAAATTTAAAAAATGAGTAAAAAGTCTTAAGCTCCTACGACTTACATAAATGAATAAAGCAAAGAGTCTGTCTGCAGGCTACTGACTTTTTAGAAAGTGTCTTCTAATATGCCTAGTACTTTGAAATTTTAAACATAAGTAGTTTTGACCATTTAATTGTGCCTTTGATAAATAGCATGACAAATTTTAATGAGTTTTTTAAATTAAGTTTTTAAAAAATGTGTTTAATTTCTTTTTCCAAAGTAACTTCCAATAGACGTAGGGCTCCGAAATTTTCAACATAAGTATTTATGACCATCTAGTTTTACATTTGACAAATAGAATGTTTAAAATTTAATTTTTTAACGTTTCTTACAAAAAGTGAAATACAAAGAGTGTAACTCTGAAATTTCCAACACAAGTAGTTCTGGTCTAATCTAGCAATGAACCATTCACAAGCGAAGTGAGCTTGTGCTTAGGTAACAATAAACTTTTCAGTGACAGAAGCGAGCCTGTGCTTGTGTAGGAATTAAATTAAAAAAAAAAAAAAAAAAAAAAAAAACTAATTTGAGTTAGCGTGGCAATGAACTTTTGAGTGAGCGTAGCGAGTCTGGTTCGCGAAGCTATAAAAGCTGGGACCTATACATAATGACTCGCTCCTGCAGCACGGGGCCACGCAACTAGTACGATAATATGGGAGGCTGGTGGGAGTGTTTGGGATTTGAATTCATTGATGTTGGGGGAGAAAAAAAAAACTTTAAGAACTAAAAAATAAACAATGAACTTCCTAACCGACCCAATTTTTACAGACCCTGATCTTCCCGATGATTGCACCGGAAAACCCTATGGCCAGTACGCCACTGGTTGCTAGCATGTAAGCGTTCTAAATTAATATATTTTCTTTTTTTGAAGTGAGTTAAAAGCAAATCCATTTATTGTTAAGCTTATTTGGTAGTAAACTAATTTTGATCTTTGATTACTTTGCTGTGGATTGGTGTGCATTGTTCATTCTAAATACGTTATTTTTAATGCAAGGAATTGAGTTTTGAGGAAATAAATCATTCAACTACTTTTTTTCATACGATAGTCTGTTTAAAGATTTACTTAAGGAATTAACTGGATCAATCTAAAGAATCAATCCATAAAACATTGTGTAGTATAACATATGCATAAAACATATATTATGTACGTATGTATTATAACCATTTGTATAAAACAGTGATTTTCTTAAACATCATTGTCAGATATGTTTTAAGCATGAGTGCAAATAATCAGCATTACAATTGAAAATTATTTGTCCTATTTCAATATATAACGTTCAAAATGAAGCTGATATGATCCATTGGAAAACACGTTTAGTTGTTTGATAATTAATAAGTAACACTGGATTAACTATTGATCATATGGATATTGGTTTATATATACAAGCTAAATAGTATGCTACGAGCTTATATACACTTGCAAATAGCATCTTATATTCAGAGCGTAGGAAAAAAAGGACTGGCATATTTGAAAGTTCATTAAAAGAAACAATGAAAGAATTGTATCGTTTGCTGTATTTCACTTTGCAATTCAATTTTATCCATTAATTCCCAAAAATTGTTACAAATTCCACCAACAGATGATGTAGTTCATTGAAAAATTAACTAAAAAAAAAACCTGTCCAAAAATGTAGTAAAAACTACAAAACGATGTTTCAATTGCTTCATGTTGTTGTTGGAAATGGTGGTTACTTAGAACATCGTTATGTAATTTATGCAACATGTTAAAGTGGTTTTATGTTTAGTTTTTAGCGTCATTTGTAGATGAATTTCGAAACTGTTTTTGAATATTGATTAATAAAATTTCCTGTTTTTTTTTTCAGCAAATGGTCCATTTTGATCGTATTCCGCTTTTTTTTCTTTTTTTCTTCTTCAACGTCTTTTTTTTTTTTTTTTTTTTAATTTATACTTCAAATGGGGTCAGTTCTTTCCAGACACCCTGTACCAAACAATGTTAGAATTCTCTTCGGATTTTTGTGATTCTAATTTACCATTTTTTCCCCTTTAAGGTACGAAATGAAGGATGAACGTTTCCACCGAGAAGCTCATAAAAACAACATATACGTACAAAATGAGAAAATTTTGCCTTTAATTGAAAACAGACGTCGATTAATTTATGAGACCATCAGAACTTAAAGAACCAGCCAAGCTGAATGTAAAATCAAAGATTGCCTCAAGTCACTAGCTCGATAGGTAAAAGTGAGGAAGCAATCAGAACGTGATAAGAATTTCCTGCAAATAAGTTGGAGTCTTATATCAGAATGTTCAATGTTTGGATGTTCATTTCGTTCTTTTTTCCAGACGAAGATGAATAAAGAGCAGGTATTTATTCAAATCGGTGAAGTAAAAATGCAAAAGAAGAAACGGAAATTATATTGGTGTTCGAGTTTTTTATAGAATTTACATTTTGTAGAATTCTTTTAAAAGTTTTCAATGTTGAGTCACCAAAAGATAATGAAGTATTAATCAAAACGCACTTCATAATTTGCGTATGCCTATATTTTTTGTTACTACATAAGACTGTCACTGAAAATATTTCTTGTTAGTGCAAGATATTGTCTGATAAAGTTCCATATAAATTCATTAAGCTTCTTTAAGAAGTAATCCACGCAGATGTCTCCGGTAAATGCTCATTGAATATTACTATTTTACATTAAAATATTTTACAAAAAACGTGTTCAAACTACTTAAGACGCATGCGTTTTATACAATAAAGAAAAAATTCGAATTGTTTAAAATTAAAAATAGATTTTTTTTTTTTTTTTTTATCTTCGTGAAACCTATTTGTATGAATTATTTCTCTACATTTGATAATAAAAGTCATATTATTCATAGGTGTAATTTAAAGATGCAACGCAATTTAAAACTTTAAGTAAAACATTTTAGCCTTCATCGGTTTCTCTGGCACTGTTAAATTTAATAACGACGACTCTGAAGGAAAGACATGAGTAAATACATGCTTCAAAGTCTCAGTCGATTTCATAACTAAATTTTTACAAAAGCATGTGTAAAGCTTGGCGTCCACTATCGTTGAGTAGAGCAGAGCGGAGTGGACTAGAGCCAATTACAAGACTGCCAACGTCTACTGTAGAACGAGCCTAGTGCTACAATGTATGTTGAAAGCCTTCTAATTGGCTCTAATCTACTCTTCTCTGCTCTACTTTGCTCTGCTCTACTTTGCTCTGCTCTGCTCAGCTCAGCGATAGTGGACGCCAAGCTTAAGAAACGTAAAAAAAACTGAATCCGTAGAAGGCAAATTAGCGTGATATAAATTTGATTTTTCTAAATTAGAGAAATTATGTAAAAGTAGTAAGCCCGTGCTCTGATATTAAGATTTTCTCTTTCTATCGGTGCTGCCATTTTCTTCATACCATACTATTGAAATTTTTGGACTATTTCTGATTTTTTAACTTCAATTTTCAAACAAATAACATAATGTTGCAATTCTTTTGTACAAAAGATTTGGTTTGCAAAGAGGAGAAAAAAAAAGATTGTCAAAAAAAGAAAAAAATCTTTCCAGAAATATTATATATGATGGTACTTTTAACAAAAAGTTTGTAAGTTTTGAAATATCAAGTATATTTAGTCTCCAATAACTGAAATAAAAATATCTTCATATGGAAGAAGTAAGTATAAAAAAAGATGATTTTAAATATTTAAATTAAAAAAAAAAAATATTTAGGGCATACTTTTTTTCTTCAAAGTAAATACATCAGAGTTGCCGTCAGAAGCACACTTTCATTGAAATATAAATACAACCAACATAAACAATCAGTAAAAAAACTAGAAAACTATTTTAAAATAAAAACTTTAATGAGTGATATGATTCATTATCTTTCGCTGTTTATTCATCTAAAGTGGAATATTTTAATGTAGAGCATTCCGATTATTTTTTTTTAAATAAATAACAAATATCAATTGTAATTAATTTTTCATAAATGCTTAAAAATAAAATACACATGTTTGAATTACCCGGCAAGCTTCCTTTAAATTGGGTTTTAATATTAATATTTGATACGCAATTTAAAACTCTCCTCTGGAATTATTCATCCAAATACAATAAAAGGAAATGGTGACTCAAATACAACTCATCGGTACATGAATTTATTCATAAATGGCATTTACTTAGAGCGGAATCGTAAAGTAGGTTAAAAACACATTAATGTGATTGTTATCTTGCTATTGCTGTCCACGCATCCTATCGTTTAACAATGTTTGAAGAAAAGGAATTCAGCATACTCGTATAAAAAAGGTCGTTGATCTATTTCCTACGTCAAGTTTAATTTTTAATTTTTTCTTTTTTAGTTTCGTGAATTGGCAACGAGAATAGTAAACAATACTAATATACCACTGTGAGCTTCAAATATGACAAATCCAGGAAAAGTTTTGAGAATTATTATTATTATTATTATTTTTTTTTTTTAAAGAAAGTGTAGGAAGAATCGTCATTTGGTTTAATTTTGTATGCATGCCTATATCTGTTAACCAACAGTTTGAGCTCATTCTTGTTGAATTCAAATTCATACTGATTTGGTTTTCATTATTTTAAAAGTGAAAATAGACGAAATATATAATTAACATCTTCAAGCGTGCAGATTTTACCAATGAATGGCGACTGTAATGTTAAACTACATATACCTATAATAATTATTCATAGTTTGTTTCGGAGATGATAAACTTGTTTACATATTGTTTCTGTTTTGTTTACTATAGTTTGCCTGTTTTTGATAGATTGTTATGTATACGTCATGCGATTAATTCCTTTCTGTAACGATTGTGAAATTGTTTTTAATTCAAGATGGATAGCATTTTCCTTTTATCTTTAACTGAAAAAATTATAGTAAAGCGATATTTCTGTTTCGGTCTAATTTTTTTTTTAGGGGGGGAGGGGGGTCTGATTTAAATTAGGAAGTCTGATTTTTAATTTAAACACTAATTACAAAAAGAAAGGTGTAGTTCCAAACGACAAAGAGTTATTACACCTACAGGACACAAGACTTGAAATTTTAATTACGGTTCATAAAATTAGTTTCATATATTTAAAGTAACGATTTAAAATTAATAAATGTATAGATGCTGTGGTTTAACTTTGAAATTCCTTAAATTAAAATTTTTACTTTCAATGATCTTGTATGTAATATAGGGAAATGGAATTATTGTATACGGTAATTTTTATTTTTTTTACACTTTTGGAATGTTTTGAATTCAAAATGTGTTCCAGAAAAAATTGTCTGTGTGTCTGACTGTGGTCAGCATAACACCTAAATGATTGACATACAATGTTCGAATTTTGTTTATGGATTAGTGGAGACCATTTGGCTTGTCATTAAGGTTTTCGTCAAAATAGATCATGCCTAAAAGGTAGCTTCCATCGAAAAATTTAGATTTGCAAAAAATGTCGACAACAGGAAAACAAATAATAACAATAATCGAGATTTTCGTTTCGATAAAAATGTTAACGGTTTAGTCTAATAAATAGTCTATTTAGATTTGCAAAAAATTTTGCCAACAAGAAATAAAATTTAACAATAATCGAGATTTTCGTTACTATAAAAAGGTTGACCGTAATCTATAGAATAAATCTAATTAAAAAATTAGGCATAAAAAGATATCAATTATCAAATTTTATTTACTGGAATTTTTCTAACAATGTTTTATTTACTGGAACACAGGGAATAAAATATTTACTCATTCACTGAGAATGATGATGGTATAAAATTACTTTCAATAAATACTTTATTTAGATTTGCAAAAAATGTTGGCAACAGGAACGAAATTTTACAATTGGCGCGATTTTCGTTATGATAAAAAGGTCGACGGTTTAATACGTAAATACCGCAATCGATAGAATAAATCTACCAAAGAAAATTAGGTATTAAATGATTTTAATGATGTTGTTTCTTCTACCCCATCTTTTGTTGCTACAACTACAGTTATCTATTTAAATAATAAACTTTTATTCTCTTTCAAGTTCATGATACTTTTCTGCGTAACGTTCGCTTTGTTCAAATGTTAATATTTTCCATTAGATGTGATTGACGATTGCTCCGTGGGCCTCGAAGTGTATGAGATTGTACTTAATATAAAATAATATCTGGACTTTCTAACCTTTCGTGAAAGAAAAGGAAATCTAATCAGTTTCCCGTTGAAACCAAAAAGAAAAATTGTGTTTAGATTACCCAATATTTGACCCAATGCTAATTTGGTAGACTGATACGGCGCATTAGTTTTATTTTTCATAAAATAGTAACACTTCACTCTGGTGATGTTACCTCCACGATTTACCTGACAGCGTTATCAATCTTCTCGCCAGATTGCGGTGAATTTCAGATGTCGCAAGAAGCAAGGGTGAGTTAATGATTAATTGTATGCTAAAACAGAAGCGTGCCTCTAATTGGACGCCGCGAGACTGAAAACAGGAACGAGATTGTGGAAAAGGATATTGAATATTTCTTCCTAGCCACGTTTTTTGCCCATCTTCGCAGCACTAATGAATAAAACAAGCCGGTCAATCAAAATTGAAGCGGAGAGAGAGAGAGAAAAAAAGAAGCGATTTTGAATCAGGTTAAAAGGCTTTTGAAGGGGAAAGGTGAATGAAAAAACAAAGTTATATTGAAATGGGTCAGAATTTGTTCTTTTTTATTGTAGATCTTCGAAATTGCCTTTGCGAGTGCACGTTTCGCAAAAAATAAAATATTAAAAAATACAGCCCTATTATTTTGACAAATTTATATTCAGCAATAAATTAATGAAGGTATTTTTTTACACGAAGATGTTTTAAACAAGCCTTAAAGTCAAGAGATAATCCTTACGGCGAGTTTAAAATAAACAGTTAAGAAAATTGAAGATTATCAAAACATTTGAGAGAGATCGTCAGTTTGTCAATGCACCATAGACCTATTTCTTTGTTATTTTGCACACAAGATCTGCCAAACATTTTAAAACATTTAAATTTTTCACCAGATATAGCAGTAATAATAAATGACCATTAACAAAACTCGGAAGGAAAATTACTAGAGATTTGTTTATTATTAATATTTAAAGTTTTTAAAGAGCTAGCTTTGAATTTTTTTAATCTGTCATATAAACTAGGTGTGTGGAACATCAAACAACTTTCAATTACTCTTAATACCGATCACTGCATTTAAATTTGCCTTGGATTGGAGTAATTTACAGTTTTCGTTTTCATATTTTTATTAATTTTATGGAAAACGACCAGTTTGGCGATATGCCTTTGACGATAATTCTTTCACTGGCCAGAAAGAAAAAAAAAAGAAAACAACTACCGCCAAATAGCGAATCTTTTTATAAGTGAAATCGAGTATAAACAGTCGTTGATGGACCATTCTCAAGGAAAGATAACTCTGTGTTACAGATATTAGTTTTTCAACCTTTTACGCCTTATTCGTATTTCTAAGGACATTTCTGTCTTGGAAAAGTATTACTTTTGCAAACAATTGCATAAATAACTATTATTGTGATGTTCCCCTGGAATCAATAAATTCCATTCAATTCTTTTAATGGTTAAGCTTGTACTCCCAATACATTGTGTCGTTGTTCATTTTTATTCAAGAATCAACTTATAAAGGTTTTTATGAATTAATGTGAAGCTGAGTTTCAATAACAAAACAATTTAAAAGCATAAACTGTGCTTATAAACTTTATGAGGGCTACAGAATTGCAAAAAAAAGTTATTAATCAAATGAAAATGCAATAGCCAAAATTTCAAAAACATGGTAATGTAATTAGTTGATTTCAGATTTAAAAAGTTAAAATTATACTTTTTAAGAAGTTATCTAAAAGAGACAGTATTCCTTACATCAATCACAAAATGGTAAGAAAGTTATAATGTCCTTTTTTTTTTTTTTTTTTTTTTTTTTAATTTTTTTTTTTATGTATTATCAATTTCTTAAAGACAAAAATGTAAAGTTATTGCAACAAAATATTATTTTACTGAAACATTCCCTGTAATTCTCTGTAATAAAACAACAACAAGAATCTCTAAATAGAAATAGAACAAGAAACACATTCAACAAATCTCAAATGAAAAAAAAAAAAAAAAACTTCACAAACTTAACATTGTCAAATACAGAAGCAGTCATATATTTGAGAATGCCTTTTCCTAATCAATATGTGAAGCAGTTAATTTATAAACACACAAGTCATAACATATCAGGCCTAGTTTTAAACTTACAACAAGCAACCTCAGCCTCAATCTCAATGTCCTACCCAACACAATCCCTAAAAAACAAACTTTAATTACTAGATTTACCAAACATCCCAAAAGGCAAACCAATATTTTGAAAACACATACACATCATAAAAACAAGCTTTCCTCAATAATATCAACCTCCACATGTTCGATAAATAAACCCTAGGGTAATAAACATATTTTAAACTCTTATTTTAACATCGCAGATGTTCCACTCCAACATTTCCCTTTCCACCTATCGCACATCCATTGTTGATATCCGAATTGATGCTTCGGGGTTTTGTTTCTTTTGCTCTGAAAGAAAGCCCTGAGCAGAAAGAGCTCAAATGAAGCTCCTTTCATTCAACAATGTTACGAGGGTGTATTAAAGATGACAGGGAAGTTAGTAAATGGACTTCCGTGTCCATAAAAAGTGGTCAAGTAAAACCTGTTGTGATGAAGTGGACATTTGGTTTGTGGGAAGGCTATTAACACGGAAGGCTGTGTCCAGATGGAATTAGTGGATGTCTCGAATTTGGAAGGATTCCTTTAAATGGGCAGGCAAGTGACACGTGTTATTGTAAGGCTTGAAAAGAATTGGGTTTTAGACTCTAGTTTTTTTATTTTTTTATCTCATATTAGTGAAATACAAGAATTGTATTGATGAATGAATGAGTATTATAAATTGTTTTCTATTTTCGTTCAATAAAATAAGTAGGGTTCGTGGTTCAGTCATTTTTCTTAATTATTTGAAGGTCCGCATGAATTTTCCTTCAAGAACCAAATAGTTACATCCTTGAAGTTGAAAATATTTGCTTAATATTTTGGATGAAACACGTTAATATTACATAGTTGGCCAGTACTAGAAGTGTGGGTAGACGCGGGGTGAAGCATCCCCCCACTTTTCAAGAAAATACCCATACGTCCTCCTACTTCTAAAGTTCTAAAACCACTGAAATCTTTCCCACCACTTTTAAACACACACCATCCGGTTTAAAAACTGCTAAAGAAAAATAAGATTATCTTTTATATTTAGTGACACTGAGACAAAGTGATTTAAAGCTTTAAAATGTAAAAAAATAAATAATTATGCATGTTGTATAGATATTACACTATTAAAAATATATATCTTTATACAAAGTAGTATAACACAGTTATTTTTATTAACAAATACTGTTACAATTGGTCAACTTTCTACTTTTAATAATTTTTCTTTTAAGTTAAATTTCTATTCTTGTTTCATATAAAGACACATTATTTTTTTTAAAAAAAGAAAACATTTTTGTGTTCTCTATTAATTTAATTTTATGAAAGTATGCCTATTTGGAAGCACTATTTAAATCTAAATAACCAGTTATATATATAATGTTGAATTATTACTTCACTTTATCTCTTACTTCCAAGTAAAAAACCATAAGTCACAGAATATTCATTAAAATAACAATACATTTCGGATCTTTATTTGTTCAATGTTAGTGTTGGGAAATATAAATTATTTCCTTACCAGTTAATATTTTTATTATAAGATACGAAATTATAAAATTTATGGTTTGGGGGGGGGGGGGGCGTTGCACTTGCCCCCAACTTTGGGCAACCCCCACTTTTTCCCACTTCTACCACTGTATTTGGCACAGAATCAACGGGTAAAGTTTATAAGTAAATTGTACTTATCTGAAAATACGCTAAAGAATTTGTATGCTCTTTGAATTATGAATTGAAAGACCAACATTCTTTATTAAAAATATTTTAAGTGAAATTATTTCTCAATAATATATATTTTCACTCATTCTCAATAATATATATTTTCTAATACAATTTATAACTTACAAATATTAGTTTTAAATTTCCAAACATATAGACAAATACAAATGTTATAAAGACTAACATTTTTATATTTACAAAACAATAAGGCTGGTAAATCAACTAGACTATAACGCTTCCTTTCAATCCCGCTATGAATATCAAATAGTATAATTATTCTACAAGCTGTTCATAATATAATTAGTATTAATCAAACAGATAATTCCAACCTCCATATTTTAAAAGTAATGTTTTTCATTTGTTAGTAAAACTGCTACCCCACCCCCCTCCTAATATAATTTGTAATTATTCCGTAAGTTATTTACAATCATTAATTTGTAAGAGCACCGCAGAATAATTTGAAAGGGGAGCAAACTTACAGACAAACAAGGCGAGCAAACTTGCTTGACATTTAAAAAAGGACAAATTTTTAACTGAACTATTACATAATAGTTTTGAGTTTTCTGTTCAGATGAATAATTAAAAACTATATTATACTGCCTTTTTCCTGCGAATTTTACAATATTATATTTTTTATCATGCCATTATATTTTTTTATCTTCAAACTCCATTGGAGGGGTTGGGGTGAAACTGGCTTATAGCATTCTTTGTCGGCTCCAATGTTAAGTTAGAAATCAAGCCAAGTTAAATTAAGTTCGGCTCAATTAATTTGCCAAATCGATCAATGAAGAATATATAAATTCCTTAATATATAACTTCCATTCAGGATATTTTCCGAATTTCTTAGACCACACTAGATGCTTATTTTCACATTTATTATTTTTAGATTTGATATTCATGTTCAAGATAAGTCTCATAAAATTAATATTATAGTAATGGTTCTCAATCTTAGGAGGGCCGTGAATCGCTATTACAAATGATATGTAGCAAACTACCACCCACATCTTTCACACATGGTCATTACTTAGCTTTGGGATTTTGGAAGCAAACATTCATTTGTACTAGCTAAATTAAATTTTTTTTAATTTTAAATTAAAATCAAATTAATGAACTAAAAAATTTTGAAATTAAATTCAAATTGCATTATTAATCAGTGGGATTTGGGGAAATTTAGTTCAAGTTAATTTTTCCAATGCAAAATTTCTTGAAACAAAAATCGCCCATAAATATTTGCATAAAGTGTATTACATATTATGCTGAACAGATTATCTGGTCATTGACAGGAAGAATAAACTGTGTATGCTGATAATCTTCAGCAACAAAATGAGAAGTTACTTTTAGTTAAAAATGCAAAATTTCTTTTATATGCGTAAAGTATATTGCATATTATGCTGAAAAGATTGTCTGGTCATTGACATGAAGAATGAACTGCATATGTGGATAATCTTCAGTAACAAAATGAGTTTGAATTGTAGAAGTTCAGAGAGGGAAAGTGATGAATATGAAAATAAGTGAACTCTTGTGATGCTTCGCACATGGATTATTTTGAATTTTTACATTATGAAATCTTTTCCATTTGATTTTGCAGAAGATCACACCTGTGGTTCGATTTTTTAAAAAATATCCTATTTTTTATTATTATCAAAAGTGATTCTATATATATTGAAGAACGTATGGTTCAAATTTTTCTATCGTAGCAGAGCACAAACCTCATATTTATTCCCATTTACTTGAACTCACTGGTATCACTTTTCAATATAATTGTTATCCTAAGAAGCGTTTTTCTCATAATCGCGTTTTTGAAATTTGTGTCTTCTTTAAATATGTTCTCTAACATCTTGTCTTCGTGTTATTGCTTATACTTCATTGCAAATAATTCTATATTCTTGATTTTTTTTTATCCTCTTTAAATTAGTAACCAAAAGTATGTTAGATTTTTTTTAACTATGTGTCGATGTATTTTTTTTTTTGTTAAGTATTTATTTTAGAAAATCGATTTTTTTTTTGGCTAATATCTTAGTACCATTGACAAAATATTTTTTAAAACAATTTCTTTTCATATTTTTACAAATATCTCAATATACTTCTTTTCAGTATAGCATAATAATATTGTAGAAAAAAAATCAGACCTGAATAAAAAAAAATAAAATAACAGTAGGCCTTTAAAAAGTGAAAAAAATAAATAAAATTAATTAAATGTCACTTTTTCATCCCATAAAATAAAAATTAATATTTTATAAAACAATATTTAATACAGTTTTATTTTATATTAGTAGTGATCAACTTCGTACCAAATTTGAAGTGTCAAAGTTGAAAAATAAAAAATTAAGCTCTTTGGAGTACTGGTCTACCTTAAAAAAAAAACACTCACACAATAATTATTTTTGGAGAATATGAAAGTGTATTAAAGATGAATAATTTATTGGTATTAACGTTATCTTCAACCATTATCCGCAAGTAAGTCTCAATGTGAAAGTACTGTCAACCAGCACATCTAGAAAACTTCCAACTTCAACAGTTTTTTTGAATTTCCCAGCTCCCCATTCATTTCTGAACGTACATCCAGTATTTTTTCCCATCAGGCATTGGGAAGATCAATTGTCAGTTAAAAGAAACATTGATGACATTCAAAACTTATTTTCTGTCCATTGTTTTCTGGTTTGTATTTTGATTTATGAATGAACTAGAACTGAAAAGATAACTAAAATAGTTTCCTTTTCTAGTGAACTTCAATGACAGTTTATTTAAATCTCTGATTTATGTATTTTTTTTATCGATTAACAATAGTTGAAAAAGAGGTTAACAGTATATTCGTATACGGTGTATAATAACATGTTCTTCAAATAGAATTTCACTTAACTATTCATGCTTCTTCCAATGATTATATTTGTTGTGAAATTTTTTATAAAATAACGCTTTTCGTTCCTTTTCAAAAGCTAATTTAGCAATAACCTCCATATTTATTGAGAACAAAATATAGCTGTCTATTTATTGACAGATGTAAAATATTGAATTCGAAAATGATTCTCATCAAAGAACAATGAGTTTCTATTATGGAACAAATCATCACCCATATTAGGAAAATAAAATATGGTATTTTCCGAAGATTCTATTATTTGTTTTAATTCATTTTAAAGGAAATCCGCCATTTGAATAAAAAAAATTTAAATTTTAAGATGGCAAAGAAATGCTCATTCTTTTTTGAGATAAAAATGTCTACTTAAAAATAGCGGCTTCATGGTTGAATAACCTGGAGGATCTTGCGGTATGGCCGAGGTGCGAGATTAGTTGCGAAGATACCGAGATCCTTTTAACCAGTTTTTCTTTCCCTCTTGATAAGTTTTACTTTCTTTTTTGTGTGACCTAGAATGGCATTAAAGGTCAGTCGGGATCACCTGGTTCCGATTCTTTTGTCCGCGAGCAAGTCGAGTTGTTTATGCGCCGGTTTTTTGGAAGATGAGCTACGGAACCTTTTTTAGACAGAAGGAAGAAGCTATTTTCGTAATCATGATTTGATTTTTCTGAGCAGTGTTTGGGGTTAAGGATATGCATATCAAATGTAGTTATTGATAGTTTTGGAGTCATCCACATGGTTTTCGCTACGACATTGACTTGGAAGACTGTGGCAAAGTACCTCAAGGGGATGTAGTCTCACAACCACTCCTTCTTTTGACTGCGAATTTAATTTAATTAAGAGAAAACTATTTACAAAAAGTGTTTGTTGACTTTTTTCTTTAAGTCGAAGAGCACGTGCCTCCCACTAAAATATCTTCCCCTACCCAACTCTCGCTTATCAGTACTTTAACATTAACAGGGATCAGTGCCTTCTTAAGAAGGATTATCAATCTGCCTTGTCCCATAGACTTAATTCATTTTAAGATCACTATATTTTCCGAAGTATTGCTTTAAAACGTATCAGTTTCTAAAACAGGCGTAACAACAGAAAAAAAACAAAAAAAAAAAACAATTAAAATTTGAAAGGAAAGTACTTGGGTGTTTTTTATTATTAATTTTCTTGAAGTTTTTATAAATTAGCTTTAAAACTTTTGAAACTGTTATAAACAAAGAAAGGTAAACAGATATCAATTGGAAGCTGGTAATATTTGTAATAATATGTAATGCATGCGTTGTTTATTTGCTATGAATTTGTTTTAATTAATGTCTGAATTATAAAACTTACACAGTAAGTTAAGAAGTTAAAATCAGTTTGGAATTTGTTTTATATTTCATTGATTCCAGAACAGAAAATCATTTTTGAGAAAAATGAAAATTAGTTAAACTACTTTGCAGAATAAATGTTTGACGAGCGATGTAGGTTCTTCCGAGTCATAAAGGTCTTGAGTTTCAGAACACTTTTTTTTTTAAATCATCCAAGTTTATCGTTGTCCATATCAAACATAAAAAGGTATTCAAAACAGTTTTATTAGACTTTCCTTTCGTAAAAACAAATTACTAATTTAACTATGCAGATTATTTAAATAGTAAGCAGGTAGTATGCATTGAGGGTGTACGTGCCATCCATACCACACGTAATAGGGTCATGAAAAAACACCGGAGTACTTGATTATTTTAATATATTAATTTTATTGCATGCATTCCATAAATTTAATTTTATTGTTTTACTGATATATCTTATCATAAAGAGTGAGAAATTTGCGAGTAAAATATAAATAAAATACCAAGTTGATTAATTTAAATTTATGCTTTATTCTTTTCGTCAAAGCGACTATAGATTATATTGAAAAGAATTGCTATTTTTTATAGTGGGAGGGGTGCCACTGGAGGAAATCTGTCAACTACTTTTTTTTTTAGCCTCAGTTACAAATGGCATGTAAAACTGGACAACATTATAGTAATTTTTCTCCCAGTGTTAAATAAGAAAACAATGGAAAACAAAACTTGTGAATCTATTCTCCCGCAGTTTATTTTGTCAAACAGTTATTTACTATCAACTGATAATTGATAGATGATCAGAAATAAATACATATGTCTTTTAATGCAAATTATTTTATTTAAATGCCTTTTCTGAGGGTCTATTCACTGATCAAACAAGAATGCTTTAATAAAATAGTAAAATACAGGTTTTTAATATGGATTACCACTTGTAAAAAAAACAGTCATTGTAAAGATTGATAAGTATGTGCTATAAAGTTATATGTGCCATAATTTTTCAGCTAAAAATTTATGAACTAATGTATTGTGAACAATTACTCAGAAAATAAAATAAATAAACTATTAAAAAATTTACTTTTTAGGTTCAATAAACCGGCTGTCATATATGAGATAGCATATACCCCAGCAGCACAATAACTTCGGCCATTATCGACTAACATTAATGAACTAATCTAGTGTGAACAATTTCCCAGAAAGTTAAATAAATGAACTATTGGAAAAAGTACTTTTTTTTGGTTCAATGAATGGGCTACCAAATATAAGATAGCATATATCCCAGCAGCACAACAACTTTGGCCATAATCAACTAACATTCATGAACTAATGTAGTGTGAACAATTACCCAGAAAGTAAAATAAATGGACTATTAGGAAACGTACTTTTTTTTGTTCTATAAATGGGCTGCAAAATCTGAGATAGCATATACCCTAGCAGCACAACAACTTGGCCATAATCGACTAACATTAATGAACTAATGTAGAGTGAACAATTACCCAGAAAATAAAATAAATGAACTATTCGAAAAAGATTTTTTTTTTGGTTCAATGAACGGGCTGTCAAATATGAGATAGCATATACCCTAGCCGCACAACAACTTGGCCATAATCGGCTAACGTTAATGATCTAATGTAGTGTGCACAACAACTTCGGCCCGATATGGAACGTTGTAAACTGACCATTGAATGTGGTATTGGCCAATCTCGTCTAATGCTGGATAAAATATACCTGAAGTTTTGAAATGTCGATGCACAGTTTTAAAATTAAAGTATTTAATTTATGAGAGATGACGTTGGGCAATAATAATTTTGTGATGTTTTTGATGTGTTTATTTAAAAAAAAATCTTCTGGATTCTTGGCCAATCTTCAGGAACCTTTGTTTCCGACATTGGCTAATTAACGCTGTGCTACCTGGAGATCCTCCATTTCAGATGATTCTGAATATGTCTTCTTAAAAATATAATTATAACATGATTATTTTCTTTAATAAGACCATTCTATCATTTTTTTTTACAACACATTCATACTACAAGGCATTTTCTCACATTGCAAACACATACTATCTTACAATTCCCTATCTTGAATCTAATTCAAGGAAATTCTCTCTTCTCTTGATTTCTTGAATTGTCATTGTAAAATTAATTGGTGTTTAGTTAAATCTTTGTAAAAGTAATTGGACTTTAGTTTAGTCTTTGTAAAAGTAAATAATCTTTGTAATAATTAATCTTTTACTTTATTTTACATAACTCAGAAAATCCGTATGGAATGTGTGATATCTAAATTTGACAGTTAGGATTATAAATAGGAATACGTAATTAATAAACATGACAATCATTTCCATTTATTAGAAAAATGGAGTTTACATCAATTAAAAAAGTTATTTAAATAGTACATATCTGTAAGAGTAGATCTTATTTAAAATATTTTTCTTAGAAATAATACTTAGACAATACATACATCTTTTCTACGATAATTTTTTTCAGAATAAGGTTTTATACTTTGAAACATTACTTGGTACATGTTCAACAGAAAAAAAAGTAAGTCCTTACAAGTTGAATATGTATCCAAGGTCGCAGGAAAGTCTTTAATGGATATATTTATGTCCTGTTTGAAAAGGAGAATATTCTGAACTAATTCTTGGTCCGAGTTTAATTTGTATGTTTTCCTGCTAACTTTTATCAACTTTGGAAACCCTTAGACTCATTTACAATGAAAAAGGAGAAAATTTGCTAAAGGGGAAAAAAAAATGATCAAAGAGTAAACATAAATGCTTGTGAAGTTTTAAGTTTTTTTTTACCTTGAAATATGTATTGTATTCCATTTGTGCACTTAATTCGTTAGGTCCTGGATATGAAATTAACAATTTTTTGTAAGATATTAAGAATTATAAAGTAAATATATATTATTCAATTGCTTAAAGTGATTTCAACTTGTGACCTGATCATGAATTATTTAATACACATTTTTAAAAATTTTTTTTTTAAATAGTTTAACGAATTTATTCGGATGTATAGTTTTTGACAGGTGTTGGTTGTCTCACAATCTTGTCGAAAAATCTAGGAGTTAATTTCTAAAATATTTTACAGATTTAAATATTTAAATATGAGTCATTATGCAGGGTGTATCAAAAAGAATTTCCCGATTTTAAATATGAAACGAATATTGAGTTCATAATTGAGAGCATGAGAAGGAAAGGGGTCCTAGTGACTTTTCTTAACTTTTGAAAGATACACTTTAAAATTTCTTATTTATATTATAGTTGTATAAAAATTATTTGTTGTTCAAATAGTAACCTCTAGGATGAAGATATTATTAGTTTTCATAAAATTTAATATAAATAAAAAAACTTTAAAGTGTATTTTCTCAAAAACTAAGAAAAGTCACTTAACTCCTTTGTTTCTCATGACCTCAGTTCTGATATATGAAAAGAAGAAGATCCCGCAAAAATGAAAGTTATGTCACTGGACGAGGCATAGTCTAGAGTATTTGGGAATTGTCACTATAGGGCTCTTTATGAATAAAAGAGAAATCGCTGTGAAAGCAGTCTGTTGAGAAGATACAGAGTCATTCTTTTTGATACACTGAATTTATTTTCTTTGCTTGGAGGATTTTATAGCATAAAAAATATACGTTCACTTAAATAAGGATATGAAATCGCTCATTCGAATGACTTTTCTTTGAAATTTATAATACAGGGTGAATAAAAAAGAATGACTCTAATCTTTTCGACAGACTGCGTGATGCATGGCGATTTCTCTATCGTTTACAGGTGGTCTAGTGGCAATTCCTTAAAACTCAAAGCTACGCCATGTCCAGCGACATAGCTTTCATTCAAAAGATCTTTGTCGTTCTATAAATATAACGATTTGGAATCAGGCCGTTCTTTTCGATACACCCTGTATCACTACCTTAAATGCA
The DNA here is from genome assembly GCA_963978545.1 of Linyphia triangularis. NCBI lineage: Eukaryota > Metazoa > Arthropoda > Arachnida > Araneae > Linyphiidae > Linyphia > Linyphia triangularis. The sequence goes on from OZ021725.1 coordinate 21,003,806, forward strand.
TATTTTACATTATTTTTAATTTTTTAAAATTTGTAACCCTATGCCATTAATTGCAATTTTGTGTGATGCAACTTCCTATATTAATAAGTTTAACGATTTCGATAATATTAGTAAGACTTCATAAACTTAATCGGAGACGCTTCAAAGTTCGAACGGAAGAGTGTTTCCACAGTCTATGGTATGTTCAAATTTTGGCTGAAATAAAAGTATCGGAATTGAAGTTGAATATCCAGTAACAAGTTTTTTTTCCCTTTCCACCAAATTTACTAGCTTATTGACAATTTGGTTTATAAAAAACAACAGCTTCGAAATCGCCAGTAGGTTTGTTTTGTGTTATGAGTCGACAATGTCAACAAATAAAGATTTTAATAATAAAATATCTTCAAATAATACATGCTTAGTACTTAGGCCTAATGTTTCGTAATCAAACGTGCATAAAATCAATCTTTCAGTGATAATAATTGCTGTTATCTTAACTTGTTTAATAGAAAAGAGTAATAAAATTTAAATAGTAATTTTAAAACTTTTCGTATTAATCTAATCGATAAGAGTGAATGGTTTTCTTGGCTACAATTAAAAAAGTACCTAATTTATTAATATATTTAATATTTAAAAAGAAAACCCGTGAAGTTGTACAGCTTTTAATATGGAACTTACTATTAGAAAAATACGCTGGAAATGGTTATATTCAAAGAGTTCTAGAAGATATGTCAAACTAATGTAATGGGGCTCCGATAGACTTGCGGTAGAGTATCGAGCTCGTAACCGGAGGGTTGCGGGTTCGGGCCTCCGTCAGCCAAATATCGGTGTGTACGTAATGGGGGCTAGTGCACATTAAATCTGTCGTGGTCTCAATGTCCTCTCGTTGGTTTGGTGGGGTCAGAGAGAAGGGCTTACACTAGAAGATTTCGATCTCGTATTCTTCTAGATCAGCGTCAGCCACTACGCGGGCCGGATTTGGCCCACGACAGATTTTTCTGCTGCCCGCCGACAGTACAGATAATTCATAAAAAAAAAAAAAAAAAAAAAAAAAATCAAATTTCACAGTGGGTACTTTTTTTTTTTACACAATTGTAATTTATCCGAAATAATATGTTTTAGCTATGAAGAACAGAGTTCTCCACTACGTGCCTGAAGAAACTATATAAAGGAGCATTCAGAAAGGTGGTTTTCATCAAGAATAAATACAGGAATAACTTAACTGAATCTCATTTGGACAATTTATTGAGATTGGCTGCAACAAATACTCTGAAAGACATCGACTCTATCATAAAATAACCTGTGCGATTTCGACCGCTATCGTCTCACAATTGATATCGACAAAAATCTAGAAGTACAGTTTAAATACTTTTATTAAAAGTTAGGTCAAGTAGCATTATCAAATGATTCACTTCTTTTTTAGGCTTTGATTTACTTACTAATAATGAAAACTATTATTTTTTTTTAATTATTTAAGGGAAAAAAAATCAATTGCAATTTTATTAAAATAAAAAAAAATTAATGTTTTTTTTTCTAGTTTTCAGAAATGTCTTATCCTCTAGAGACCTGAGCTTGCAAGAAGAATTTTTTTCAAATTTTTTTCTTCTTTTTTCTTTTTCGGGGATCAAATAACATAAAAATAATTTACCATAAAAAAAAAATTATTGTGCAAAAAATTCAAAAGTGTGTCCATTTAAGTGGACGCACGGTTCTTGAAGGATATACTAATAATAAAGATACATATTTTGGAGTATCCGGACCACGAAAACCTCCAACATATGTCATACGGCCCGTCTCTAAAAGTTTGTGGCGAACGCTGTTCTAGATGCTCAAAATTACGAGATGAATTTGGCTGTGTTAAGCACTTTATAAGTGGCAGAAATAGACAGTTGGTAGTTCCAAAACAAAACTAATGTAATGCTGACGGGACAATTTGGTGAGACAGCAAGGTGAAAGGCGGGAGAGTCCCGTCAAGATCGGGATGTTTGGTCACATTACCTCTAAAGTTACGAGGAATTGAAATTAATTACTTTTGAGTTATTTGATATGCATGATAGTGGATTTAGAATGTCGATTAGTTTTTCAAATGTTGCTTGAACATTAGTTGTTTTTAGAATTGTGCAACCAAAGCTTGCTGCTATTCATTAAAGTTTCATTTAATTTGGGAATATTTTTTTTTGAGATGACAGTTTTAATTTTTAGTAATACATTTTCTTTAAATTAATACTTAATATAGCATAAATATATGAATGAAAATAAACATGCTTTTGTAATGGCTTTTTGACCATTTTGGTGGAGTTCTTATATATATATATATATATATATATATATATATATATATATATATATATATATATATATATATATATATATATATATATATATATATATATATATATATATATATATATATATATATATATATATATATATATATATATATATATATATATATATATATATATATATATATATATATATATATATATATATATATATATGTTTTTTTTTTCTTTTTTTTTTCTTCATTTCTTAGATCCATACAAGAATTATGGCCAAACTGGCCATTTTCTCTAATTGAATGATGAAAATATAAAAACGGTAAATGACACAAATCCATGTCAGTATTATAGTGTAATTGAAAGTTGTGCGATGTTCCACACTCCTAGTTTCTTATTAAATTCCGTCCAGGTTCTTCCACAATTAATGTAAGATTTATGCGTTGCTAGTGCCTTCTTGCAGGGTTACAAAGTCAGTCAATGAGTCAGTGATGAGCTTAACTCTTACAGTAGTTTAAGGAATTAAAAAGAAATAAAAGTTCAGAAAATAGTTCAAACAGTTTAATACTAGGATTTTTGGAATCTTTTATAGAAATTTTATAAATATTTAGAAAAAAATGGAGTTGCAGTATTTTATCAGGATACTAATTAGAAGGTGAAATAATTTTTCTGTTTTGTAATATTAAAAAAGATTGTATTCACTCCAAAATAACAATAAACAATTCCTATAGAAAACATACAATACAGAACGAAGAACTTCACTGAAATAAAATTTACAAATGCATCTAACTGAATATAAAGAATCTAATTTGACATTCATACAAAACAATCTCATCCAAGACTATAAACAAAATCAAATAGTAAAAGCTATACTGCAGTTCAGATGAATAATTCGTCAGAAAGAGGCTCAATTTAAAAACAATATACACTGTGAGGTGATAACATCTTTTGTTTCAAAGTCTATACAGAACAATTACTTCATAGTTTAATACACTTTTCTTAGCGGTAGCAGTAATCAGCTAATTTTATACGTTCATTTTTCCAGCCAAAGAATTAAAAAACGATTAAAAGTTTTTGACAAAAAAGAGACATAGTCTATCTTTTGTTTTACTCAGCTAGGACATAAAGTGTTGTGGGTACAAATATAAACTTTCTAAAATGGGATATTTTTAAAGAACTACTAATTGCAAAAGGCTTTTTTTGTTGTTGTTTTTTCAGATCTTAAGAGTCTTGTAGTAATTTTTTTCAGGAAAATTTTACACTCTGCTTCTAAGGATACGAAACTCTAAATGACATCACAAAGATTGAAAAAATTTGAAAGACTATTCCAAAAACATCCAACCTTATGCCAACTTGAAGAATCAATAACAATTGTATTTGGAAATTTAAAAATTGCTTTGTATTTGTTTCTTTCATATCCATGCATCTCTACTTTAAAACAATGACTTCCACTCTCAAAACATTTTCAAAGTAAATTATCTACATGGTTCGAAATGTTTTATCCCAATAATAACCAATGTTGGAGATGCATTAATATTACTTAGACATTTAGAATTTCGAAAATTATTTTTTATTTCTGGCTTACGAATCAAAATTGAATAGGTTGAAATAGATTGTTCTTTCTCCAAGTTACAGAAATAAAAACTTGATGGAATTTTTAAGAAGCATTTTTTTTGCCATGTAGTAAATTATTTATGGGGTAATACAAAGCCTAGAAAACACACATAAAAGTCGTTTATTAAAAGAACAAAATATTTGAATAACTAATCAAAAGCACATCAATTCTGAAATATATTTCATGTTTATTAAAAAAATAATAATCAGAAACAAACAAATGATTACTCAAAATCAAAATTCAAATGATAACACAAGTTTCTTACTCTTACACAATACTTAGAAATGATCTAAATCTGGAAAGAAACATATACAAATTCAAACAAGACAAAAGAAGATTACGCTTATGATACGCATCACTATGAGGAACAATTAAACATCAAAGAAATGACATTGGTCGCATGAGAAACACATTTGAACATTACATACATGTATTCACATTAATGTAAGGCATGCTTAAAGCAGTTGGAACGTACAACGTAACAACCACGGAACCACGAATATCACGAAAATCCTTGAGCATGTAAAGAGTATTTATATGTCACCACTCGCATTAGTATTTTGGCACTGTGATTATTAGTATCTTACTATGGGTCGCCAGCCATTGTAGTTTATAGAAGATTCTGCAACAGGAGTGTCGTTTTGACTGTAAACTATCGCGTCATTAGCGTCGATCTTTTTAGGTTGGACTTGTGCTTGAGGATTACGATTGTTGAAGTTACTTCGAGCGCCTCTTACATTTTCAGGAACAAAAAACTGATTATCGTCTGCCACTTGGTTTATCGGATCTGAATTGAGTTGTATTTGTTCTTGAACAAATTCTCCAGCGTTCCTGAAAATTCCTCCGACATCACCAGAATTTCCTAGGGGCACATTCTGGGCGAAAGAATGGTCATTTCTGGCTTGTTGTTCAAACTGAAAATGTTGTTCACGTCTGAGTTGTTCTTGTTGATTTTGCCTATTTTGTTGCACAAACTGTTGGTTGTTTCCATTGCGTGCATTTCCTGAATTAATATTATCTTGGAATTGCCCTTGCTCTTGTTCTGGTACGTTTTGTTGACCAAATACTTGACTGTTTCCATTAGGTATATTCCCTGAATTAAATTGAATATTACCTTGGAATTGACCCTGCTCTTGTTGTGGTATGTTTTGTTGGCCAAATACTTGACTATTTTCATTTGGTATATTTCTTGAATTGAATTGAATATTATCTTGGAATTGACCCTGCTCTTGTTGTGGTATGTTTTGGCCAAATACTTGATTATTTGGATTTGGTATATTTCCTGAATTGAATGGAATATTATGGAATTGACCCGGCACATGTTCTGGAACATTTTGTTGGGAAAATTGTTGATTATTTCCATTTGGAATATTTCTGGAATTGAATGGAATGTTATTTTGGAATTGATCTGGTTCACGCTGCTCTTGACTTTGTTGCTGGACAATCTGTTTTTGGTTATCATTCGGTATATTTTCAGAATTGAATTGAATATTACTTTGAAATCGATTTTGTCTAGGCTGTTCTTGTCTGTTTCGTTGAACATTTTGTTGATTATTTCCAATAGGGATATTTCTCGAATTAAACTGAATGTTGTTTTGAAATTGAACTTGATTAACCTGCTCTTCACTGTGTTGCTGATTATTATTTGGTATATTTCCTGAATTGGATTGAATTGTATTTTGAAATTGACCTTGTCTAATTTGCTCTTCGCTGTTGGCAGGAACAGTTTGTAAGTTGCTTTGATTGGGTATATTTCCTGAATTAAGTGGAATATTTTGAAACTGTGATTGATCTCGAGAAAAATGACCTTTTACTCTAGAATCAGCTTGAGGTCTCCCAGCCGGGTTTAATTGTACTGCGTTTCGGTTTTGTGGATTGCTTTGAGCTTGTTGCCTTGAATTAGGGTTTGACTGAGGCTGCTGGTTTCGGTTCTGCCTAGCAATGGGTTGAGTATTTTTATTAGGTAAATTCCCTTCACTGAATTGAGCTCGATTAAATTGAGCTTGGACTGGAGATACACCTTTAACACCTTGAAATCGTCCAGAACCTTCATTCGATAAACCTCTAAAAATTGATTGTGCTCCACCTCGTATATTTGGCTGCGTATTTACATCAGAAGCTGGATTCCGATTTTTGAAGTTCTGCTCATTTGTTTGCTGAACATTCGGAATGACATTTCTGTTTCTATTCGGGTTGTTTTGCGCATCTTGAACTATTTGAGGTGTTCTTATTTGATGCCCGTTTGTTGGAACATTCCAATTTCTATTTGATGGTCTATTAAAAATTTTTGAATTTTGATTTGGAAGATTTCCCGAGTTATAATTAGTTCCTTGTTGAGAGTTTTGCCACCATTGCGTTTCACCATTACGTTGCTCTCGTTCATTTGGAAATATAACTTGTTCTTGAGAATTTTTCGCATTTTGAGGTGTTTGGACTCTTCTTGAATTTTGATTACTTACCTCAAAATTAGAATTGAGTGTTGGGGATGCATTTTGACCGTAAGGTCGAAAACTTAATCTTTGTTGATTAGGATTTGGCTTGTTACGATTCTGTTCTATAAGAGCATTATTTGGATAGCCTCTCATCATATTGTAAATATTGTTTTCTTGTAATTTCTGCTGCTGCAAATTAATCCCAGAATCTTGTCCCAAATTTTTATTGATTGCGATATTATTTTGATTTTGTGTGAAATTAATGTCTTTTGCCTTCTTTTGAGATAAATTTTTGTCATCTTGATTAACGGTTTGACTCACACTTTCGGGAACAAAAGGATTTCTGCTAATTGTTTTATCATTATTATTTGTTTCAATTCCAAGATTTGAATCTTTGAATGTATTATCTCTATCTTGAAATCCATCCAATATTTCATCGACTTTTATAGCTTCTTGGTTGATATTTGTAACATCAATTTGATCTCGCTGATCGAACTTGTTATTCAGATTAGGGCGTGTCTGCGTTTCTCCATTCTCTGAAGTTCTACTATCTTCCACATTTCCATTAGATTGAATGTTTTGATTACTTTGTATATCGAAAACGTTTGCAATTAATTCTTGTTCTGTTCCTTGTTCATTGTTAATTAATATGGGATCAATATTTTGTTCTTCTAAATCATCTTTATTTTGATCACCAAATGCTTCATTTGAAAAACTTTCTGCAGGCCCTTGTACTGAGTCGTTATCCTCATCCGATCTCGCATTCGCATCCTCTAAAGGAATTTCAATTGCTTGCTGAAACACTTCACCCAGGGGGATATTTTGATCATCACCGTTAACAAATCCTGTAGAAATTTCATCTAATCTATCTTGATTCAGATTATCATTACTTGTTTCATCAACGAATGTTCCAGGGTTTGACTGTTGTTGCTGATCGTCTTGCACTTTCCGTTGTTCAAATCCATTTTGGTCGGGGAATTGTGTCCCGATATCTGCTTCCGGTTGTGAATTTCTGTTTGGATCGGAGGAAATAGAATCCTTTGATGAATCAAATTGATTATTTGTAAAACTCTCTTGGTCTACCTTGGATGCCTCATTTCCGGAATGTTGGCTGTCTGATATTTTCTTCTGCTCAAAATTCGTCAAAATTGGAGCTCTTTCATCTACTATTTGGCGAAACTCATCATCAGAATCAATTTTGGTTTGGCTAAAGTCATCCATATTAAAGCTTTCATCAATTTCTGATGGGTTATTAGGGAAGTCAATTGGTTCTTGAATAGCTGGATTATTCTTCAAATCACCACCGTTGGTTCCTTGAAAAGAAAAGCCGGTGCTCTGAGCAAAGTTACTTTGAATTAATGTAGTAGACCCAGATCTATCTTGTTGAACTGATGCGTCATTCCTATGCTCAGAAAAACCGCTTGAAATATGTGTGGTATCTTCTTGAAAGGACGATCGTGTATCAAAAGATTGCTGAACATTGGGGATCGGTTGAGTATTGATGAAAGGAACTTGGCTTTGGGAGCCTGAGTTGACAGCTGCTGGCATTTGGATGGCAACTCCTCCAAAGTTATCTACCTGATCAAATGTTTCCTCTCCTTGAGATCCTATTCCTGTTCCACTCAGAATTTGTGATGGAGAGATTGTGTCGATATCCCAATACAATTGAGCGTTAAGATTGTAAAAACCAGGCGTGTCAGCACAGTTGTAGTTATACCACCAATCACATACGAAGTATTGCTGATTGAATACTGTGCCATTGGGACAAAGAAAGGAATCTTGTCCACCATTTTCTTTACAAAAGTGGAATACCTGCAAAATAGAAGTTAAATTCATTTTTATGATCAAATTTCATTGTATGCCATTACTGAAAAAAGTCCAAGTCTTTTATACTACTATATACTAAAGCACTTAAAATTGTTATACTGACTTTTAATCAATAAATACAGATTACAAGTAAAACTATGGATGTTTGCCTGTTTCAAAAAGTAACTTTGCATGAAAGTGCAAAGATTAGCTACAATAAACGCAGTAATTAGGTTATTTCCAGTTGGGATTAATAATTAACCGTAGCCAGGCGTTAGAAAAATAAACTTATATTCTTTTAATGGGAACATTATTTTTTCAAAAATAAATTTTAATATTAAAATTCATTTTTTTAAATGATAGCCCTAAATATTTAGATATTTTTTAGTGAAATGTTATTAATTGAACATATTCAATTTCTTACACAGATGTTAAATTTAAATCTAATGTATTTAGCCAGAGCTAAATTCTAATTGAAAGTTGAAGAATTCTTTTATAATCTTTATTTAAACTCAGACATACCTGGCATTGAGCATCTACGTCTCCAAATATCCCTGCGGCAAACTGTTGCTGATTACAGTCGAATGATGTTTCTGGAACTTCATAAAATATTGGATAATCTTCACCAGGACTACCTGGAACATTGTACCTAAGTGCTTGGATGGGATCTTCCTCGAAAAAAAGATTTTCCTCTTTACCATTGAAATCATTGCTAAATTCCTTCGTCACCACTGACTGAGGTACGATAGATGGCTGTTGGAAGCCTCCCTGATCAAATTGACTATTTCTATCTTCTCCTCTCGTGTCCTTTTGGAAAGGAATGTTTTCCGGTTCTACCGAAACAGGTTCAAATGCATCCGAAACCTGATCAACAGGGCCATCCAAATAGCTTTGTTGATCAACGTAATCAAAATTTGAAGGATTCTGCCTTGCTTCAACATTATCCCTTGAAACTTGTGATGTGTCTATTGCTCCCTGGTTGTCTTGAAAGGATGAGTAGTTTTCTTCTGGGTTCGTCCCTTGGCTGTCTCCTTGTTCTGAATAATCAGCGTCTATGGCCGGTACTTGATTGTTACTATTTACATCTTCGTTCCCAAAATTTCTGAATTCAGCTTCACTCTGTCCATTGTCAGTCAAATCATTTTGAGATATTCCCTGTTGATTTTGGCCTCCATCGTCAGGGAATCTGTCTTCTTGGTACTGTTGCTCTATAGGGTCGACATTTTCTCTTCGCTCGACAAAACTATGTACACTTTGGTCATCACTTTGATTGATGTCTTCTGGAACAGACTGTTCTGGTTGTGATGGCTGATTCGCTGAGCTGGAACTACCAAATTGGCTTACAGAACTTTGGAACGAAAATTCACAACCTCCTTTGCTACTGCAATCTGGTTGATTATTTTTACTTTGAATTCTGGTACCAAAATTTGCTGGCTTTTGAGGTATATCTTCAGCTGGCAATAAGCCATAGACAGTATCATCCTGTTCACGGTTTTGAGCTATGGATCCAACACTATTCTTCCTGCGTAATTTCCATCCTTCCTCAGAAACTGTCTGGCTACTTTCTGCAATTGGATTTGCAGTAAACTCAGGAGCTTCGGTTGACTTCAAAATATTTGTAAATGTTCCACTACTGGAAGATCCAGTGCGTTTGGATGTTGTTTTACGTCCAAATGTTTCACTGAAGCTGGAGCTTTGAAAAGTACTGCTTGCTTCTTGATTTTGCGCCTAAAATAAATTATTGCTTTAGTTTCGAAACGTGCAATTTAATGATAGCAAATCAATCATACTACACATTTGACCCTAATAGGGAATTGCTATGTACAGTGATTGAACGAGTATCCCCATTCTCCCCACTCAATTAAAAAGAGTGACAGTTTAACAAAGAATACAATTGTATGATGAATGTATTGATTTTATTTAAATCTATCAAATGGAAATATTATTTACTAATTGTACATTGCTACATTTATTTTGTACATTAATTGCAATTTATAATAATTACGTCTTACTTGTATTATTACAAGCATATATTGTATAGTGTATTAATTAAATCATAATAATTCATTTAATGAAAATATTGTATTGTATACTAATTGTACAATTTATATTGTATTGTGTTGTTTATGTAAGTTAAAATTTCTTATGTATTATAAATTTGTATAAATTGTTGGTTAGTTATTATTTTCTATGGCTTAAATCTATATGACGTTTATGCAAGAGCGTACTGGGACATAAAATCAGCCCGGTGATTTTAGATTGATGCTGACCCAAATTTTTTAATATAATCAGTGATAAAATTTTAATAATTATTGTTAATAAAATAATTTCAATAAATAATTAATTTTAATAATGGATATATTTTATTATTTAAATATTTATGTTTAATAACAGAGTGGTTTTAATAATTAGTTCAAATAAAAAAATTTATTTCCTCTACTATTTATATCTCTTTTGAATGAACTTAGTTTCCATAAACAATTGGTAGGGGTTTAAAAAAAAAAAAAAAAAAAAAAAAAAAAAAAAAAAAAACACTAAATTGCAAAATATAGAATATCAATGCATATAACTATCATGTTTATTAAAAAATGACATCCGGAATAATAATACATATTTAACCTTAAAAGTTATAAAATAAAAAAAAAATCCTAACATGATAATGTAGTATAAAGGGCTGGTGAGCGTGATTGGGATTTGGATGCATTGTGTTTAAAAAAAAAAAAAAAATACGTTGAGAAAAGCAATTAATTATATTGAGAAAAAAAAAAAATTTAAAACTTAAAAAAGTCTTCTGTATCAGACCGGCCCAATTTTCACACACACTGACTGGCCCGGTGATTGCACAGAACAACCCTATGACCAGTACGCCCCTGCGTTTATGTCTTCATATAGAAACATCTAATATATTCGAATGATCTTTTATTATTTTCAATAATGTGATTATGACTGCGCAAATTACTAAACTTTCAAGTGCTATTAACATCTTTAAAATATAACAATAACATAAAACAAATTATTACCTGAAAGCCTAAAGCATCCATGGAGCATACCAAACACGCTGAAATTAAATTAAACATACTTGAATAAGTTAACACATTAAAAATACATATTTTAATTATTCGTTGACTCATACAGTTAAGAAGCAATTAATGAATAGCTAAAAAATAACGAAGTAGGAATAGTTTTTTTTATATACACATAATGGCATAACATCCGCAGTCCTGTACTTCAATTAAAATTTCATTGTGATGTCTTATATTCAATTACGAAGCAAAATTAATGTCATTGTTAAAAATTAATCCCATTGAAAGTTATGATGTATTCATTTCTCCATGACAGATACATGATGATTAACTGTTTAGTCTAGTTTAACACCTCCTTCCGATCTCTTATCGTTCATATAAATAACTGTTTGGATAATGCCCTTGTAAATATTCTCTTAACTATACAACTGCAGTCTGATTATATCTAATTAACTTAAGTAGGTATTTAGGCTAAAATTCAATAGGTGCTCTAGAAATTAAAAATGAGCTGCAGGTCGTAAAGTGACTTATCTTTCACAAGGACAAAATTCCAAAGCCATAATGTTTTATAGATTTCGATCCAAACTAGTTAACCCTAATAATATCACCAAGATAAAACTAGTTTTTCTAATGCCAAACTTCTTAATCCTAAGTGAGTCAGAATAAACTATTTTTGTCATGAGAAAAACAAGTTTTTCCGACTACTATACTAATTTGGATGGGAAAATAATTTTTAAGCCAAATTATTCTACCACTAATGCGTCAGGATAAACCAGTTTGGTTTGGTCTTTTTTAATATCATACGCAGATAAAATTAATAAATAAAACATAATCACTAATTAATTAAATGCCATACATGATATTAATTTAAAGGCATAAAATTGTTTCCTTCCCTCTTTTTGACACAATTAGCAATCTATAAAGATTGATTAATTGAAAATTTAATGTAAGATACTATTGGTCAAATGATGCTTTATCTTTTATCATTAGGATATAACTTTCAAACCATAAAAGTTCTATAGAAGTAGGAATCAGTCTAAATAGGCTCAATTCAATTTTTCAATATGAAAGAACTCTAGAAGATGAACGTTAGTGAGACCTGATTCCAATCTCTATGGATATTTCATACATAATATTTAAAAAATCTTTCTGAAATGAAGACAGATATTAGGATAGTTTAAAATATATAACAATTAATGATGCTGGGTTATAAGTACGTTATGTAAAACCACATACTTAACTGCCGAATATACATTGAATTTATAAGATTAAAATTAAAAGTCATTTAATCAAAAAAACAATTATTAAGACATCCTAGTTTACATTTTTTAATCTAAAATTGATTCAAGAAATTTCTCTGTCTGACTAAATGAAATTAACATTAATTTATTAATAATTTCCTCTTAACACCTGAATGTATAGTAAAAACACCCTGAACTGAAAAATTATATATTCCAAATAACATACATCACAGACATTTTTCTTCTAAGCAATACATAGCAGAAACAAGTGTTCAGGAAACGAAATCTTCATACCATCATGATAAACGGAATGTTAATAATTATTCCAATTATATCTATTTAAGTACAATCTCTACTTGGATATGCATAAATTAGTTTTTAGTAGAAGATAACTGTCAAAATCATCACAAAAGTTTTTTTTTTCTATTAATTTTTTTGTTATAGATAAAATATATCAATTTTAAAACTGTGGATTAACATTTCAAAACTTCCAGTATAATTTATCCAGGATTTGGCGAGATTTGCCAGTATCGGTAACAACGACCGGTTTACAATGTTCCACATCGGGATTTGCAGCTAACGTGGCTGTGCTACTACGAGTGCTTTAAAATTTTGCTGCTAATCTTTTTAGTGATAAATCATAGCAATTGAGTTTATGGTGTTTTTACCATGAAGTTAACTTTAAAAAAAAAAAAAAAAAATAATTCAAGGTTTCTGCTCTATTTGTGTACTGAAGGATGTTATAATGTATTACATGTTCTATTTATAAGATTATTCTAACTTTATTACAAAATATTGGTTAGAGCAAATGTAATGTCTTTTCAATATCATTCGACAAATATAATAACTAATAGATTTTTCAGGTAAAATATTAATTTTTGTAAAACATTATAAAATAGTTGATAGTCAGTTTTTCCTTTAAAAATTTCATATTTCTTGAAGAATCTAACCTATTTGAATAATCTTATTTTCAAATTAAACTATGACTTCATCACTTCATCGTATTTCCAAAATTATAACATAAACAAATCTTTCGTATTGATAGTAATTTCAACTTACCCAGGATCAACAAGCTTATCGTTAACCTGAAGGGATGCATCTTTAAATGATCCTGAAAAAAAATATCACATAAAGCTTTAATTTAAAATGATACTTCAAATGTATAAATAAATAAATAAATAAATAAATAAATAAATAAATAAATAAATAAATAAATAAATAAATAAATAAATAAATAAATAAATAAATAAATAAATAAATAAATAAATAAATAAATAAATAAATAAATAAATAAATAAATAAATAAATAAATAAATAAATAAATAAAAAAAATAAAAAAAATAAAAAAATGATGGCCAACAAAATACTCAAAGACCATCTAGTTTAGAACAGTTTAATTTCTCAATACAATCTCTCAATGCTGATTTCCAGGGTCTTTTACTACTATTTACTTCAATACAATTTACAAATCAATCTGACAGATCTTTAAGTTTTTTAATCTCTCTATTGTAGATATTTTTTTTTTACGGTTGAGATTAAATTAAAATGCGATTTACAAAATGCGATTACCCCGACCTTTAATGCTATGCAACAGGTTACCCATGGTTACAAACTCATTCTAACTAGTTGGGGGGGGGGGGGTGGAGTTTCTAATATAGATCTTTATAGTGACTGTTAAGCCTTCTTCGGCTTCAAATCAATAACCAAACATGCACTATTCAGAAGTGATAGTTAGTGATCATGTATTGATAGACTCTGATCATGTATTGATAGACTCTGATCTTGTATTGATAGACTCTGATCATGTATTGATAGACTCTGATCTTGTATTGATAGACTCTGATCATGTATTGATAGACTCTGATCATGTCATTCTTATTGTACTTTTTATCCTAGAACCCCCCCCCCCCTTCTCCTGTTTGATAAATTTAAATTACTAATAAAAATCTCCTGTAGTCTTTTCTTCCTAAAATGTATGTTTCTCTATCTTGCTCCATTACTCAAACTTGAGGTCCCTACCCAACCAAAATCCCCACTCTGAACCTTTCTTCACTATTCAATATTCTTTCTAAAGCCTGATCTACACGCTACCAGTTTAAATCGCCAGTTCTGTGACGTCAGCTAAGCGACCACTGCGTCGTCTGTCGGTGATCACATGTTGGTTGATAGAGGCGCTGGTGCCAGTAAATAGAAAATGTTTGGTTAGCTGGAACCAGTAGCCTGATGACGTCACAGACTGTCAATCTAAACTGGAATCCCGACTATTAGTGTGTAAATCGACTTAAGATATGGTATAGGCTGCGTAGCCCAGTCGGGCGTTGAGCTGTTCTCGCAATCGGGAGGTTGTGAGTTCGATCCTGACTTAGTACTCACAATCCTGATGGTGGTGAGTTCAAAACCTGGGACCGACTAAAGACCGCCGTGTTCGCTAATGGTTACTGGGGCACGTTAAATAAGTAGTGGTCGCAAAGTCCTCGAAGTTCCCATACAAATCAATACCTCTGAAGGTGGCACTGCCAAGTCTTAGAATCTTCTGTTTACCTTAAAATTACCTTTAAATTAAAAAGTTCCACATACGGTTCCATCTACCGGGTAGCTACCGAAAAGAGGTAGAAATGAACTCTTCGGTGGTTATAGGTAGACTAGCGCACTCCCTCTCGCGAGTGTGTTAATATTTTGTGTAGTACTGTCCACTACCAACCTTCAGGTAGTGGGGTTGGTACAAAATGCTTGAAAACCAAGGTGCCTTAGTCCCCATATGCCTTGATAAATAGAAGAAGAAGAGAAGATATGGTAACCAGAATTGCACTGCATATTCGAGATGTGGCTCAACTATTCCTCTATAAAAGGAATATAAAAAGTTCCTAGATTTAAAAGAGATAGTCTTCCTGATGTATCCTATCACTATATTATATTTTTTACTTGCTACCTCACAATGATACCAGAACTTAAACGCTAAACGTTTTATTAATCGACACCACTGATCTCTACTGCAACTTTTGGATAGCGCATGCTTGGTTGTTGACTTGAGGTCGGAGGTCTAATAATCACCATAGAGATCTATTCTAGTAACCTCACCTAAAATATTGATGGGTTGCCATAATTGTAATTATGGGCAACCGATTTCAAAGCATTATGAGGGGAAGTATTCAAATGACATTATCTGCTTGCAGAGCAGAATCCTATTTTAAGCAATCCAGAAATTGTAATAGAGATCAGTGATTGACACTCCTAAGTCATTAATAACCTCACCTTCAAAACATACATTATATTTAGCTTTTAATTATCCATTTAATATACGTATGCTATTCACAAAGCAGATGCATTTTCATATTGAACTAGTTGATAGATTCTCAGACGAACAAATTATAAATCTATATTTAAAGTTGCGGTTGTATTTTAAAATTCGTTTCCCGGAAACGATAAAGTGATGTCTAAAAACGAGCAGTTATATGAAAAAAGATGGTATTTATTGAAGTGAATCTTCCTATAAATCACGTTATCTATTTCACGATAGAGTAAGTTGCGTGATTTTTGAAGTGATGCGTTAAATGCAAGAATCTTTTATTTTTAGTATTTAATGCATAGTGAGATAATAGGCGGAAATAATCATTTTGATGACGTAGTGTGTTTATATGCAGATGATAAATTAAAAATACAATTTAAAGTTTTCGATTCTAGAAAGTAATAATTAAACAGCATGCGGAAAAGAGAATATTTATAGAATGTTGTTTGTATTTAGACTAAATTACATTTAATAAAAAAAATTCCTTTACATTAATTTATGATGTAAAAATATCTTTCAAATTCTTTTATATATATGTAGTTGAATCGCACATTACTACAAACATTAAATATTTGTAATTACCATTTTGAGTCATTTAATATTTCTTTCATTTGTTATTAGCCTTAAAGCCCGATGATTTCTGGCATTTTTTTAGCTTTGATTTTTTTTGCTGCTATAAATAAAGCAAAAGGTCTTTTGGGTGTAGGTAATGTATTTTTATATTGGTAGTATAATATAATTTTGAAAATTTGGGATAACATGAACAATTTTGCATTTAAAAAAAGAAAAAAAAAAAAATATTAACATACGAAATATAAATGCTGCATGTTTATATTAAGCAATCCTCTCCGGACTATTATTTTCACTTATTTAAAGATTCAAAGATTTTCCAAGAAAATTGTTTCCCCGTTGAAGGATACAAAATAAGAGATATCCGTAACCAATTTGGGTAGGTAATTAAACAATCCGTACAATAAAAAAACCTTGAACTTCGTTTCAAGAATTGATAATAATTCAATACAGTAACAATACAGCCGCAGAGCCGTCTGTGGTAAATCGTTCAGCACAATATTAGTAGACTGAGAAGCGACTGCAAGTTTAGGTGCCCCATCTAACATCATTCTGAATTTTTTATAAAATGTGGTCATAAGTTAGTAGATTATGAATCGACTGGTCTGCATTGGCAAAAATTGCCCCATCTTGGCAAAAATCGACTTTGAATGAGTTGAACTAAATCCGATTGCCAAATATGTCATAACTTGGCAAAAAGTGAACACACTTTTTCATCTGGTAACCCACTGCACTTGGATTTTCAATGAGGAAGAGCGCAGACGATTTCTGATCTCTGTCTAGAAAAACTTCAATATTTTAAAAGTAAGCCAAATTGACAAGATCAGTTGCGTCATCAGTGACGTAATATTCATTGCCAAATTTGGCTCACTTTTTAAAGTCGTCGGCAGATATCTGAACTGTCTGCAACTTTCTTAATTCAAAATAAATGAGCGGTGGGTTACCAAATAAAAAAAAAGCTCATTATTTGGCAAGTTATTGCATATTTGGCAATTAGATTTAGTTCAACTCATTCAAAGTGAATTTTTGATCGATTTCGACCATTTTTGCCACGGCAGACCAGTAGAGTCGTAGTATACTAGCTTTTCTCCACGTTCTATAAAAATTTCGGAATGATGTTCGATGGGGTGCTTAAACCTGCAGTTGCCTATCGGACTATAGATAACTTACATATAAACCTCTACACCTACCTATCTATTTGTAGTAATATATGAGGTCTGATTAAAATTCGAGCTCTATTTTTTTATCCTGCGGATTCGGTAAAACAATTTGCTTGGATACAGTTATAATCGGACCAATTTGGAATGATTTCAGATATTGTGATTAAATAAAATAGAAAGTTCTAATCTGTATTATACGAACCGTAGGGTTTTCATTAAAACACACTTGTCCGTTTTGGAGCTAATTTCCACCAAACAGTAAATACAGACAAGTGGACTCGCAGACAAAAAAAAATAATAAATAATTTCTGTTGTTATGCTATAAAAATTGTATAAACAAATTATTGACAGAAAATAATATTTTTAAATAAGTTGCAACAGGCTGTGCTTTTAAGTATAAAAGTAGTATAATATTGCAGATCGAGAGTGGAATTGTGAGGGTCCTAGTCATTATGCGTATGCGTGAGACGACAACATTTTCAATGAAAACCCCCCTCATTATATTGCTACAAGGTTTATTTTTCATTTAATTTACTTAAAATATGAATGAAATACAAAACTTTATTTTTTATTTATTTTCTCATGGTTTAACCATATTATTAACATTTAAGAGATTTCGTCAGAAGGTCACTGCTCCTTATTCTTCATGTTTCATTTTTTAAAGGCAAATTTTGCCGAAAACATTGCCTTAAAAATTTTACCATATATAACAACAGTAATAGAATAACTTTAAAATTTTAAGGGAATACAAATTGTGCAAATTGTGGATTTTTTGTTTTGTTTCTATAAGCTTGCATATAAAAACTTTCTAAACTATAATAAACTAGGGGAGTGGAACATCGCACAACTTTCAATTACACTATAGTACTGATGTGGATTTGTGTCACTTACTGTTTTTATAATTTCCTTATTCATTGAGAAAAAATGGCTACTTTGGGGATATTTTTTTGTGATAGTTCTTATATATATATATATATATATATATATATATATATATATATATATATATATATATATATATATATATATATATATATATATATATATATATATATATATATATATATATATATATATATATATATATATATATATATATATATATATATATATATATATATATATATATATATATATATATATATATATATATATATATATATATATATATATATATATATATATAGCCGTTTTTTAGCAATCATTGAAAAACATGATTTTTTCAATGGCAGCTACTTTATGCGCATGCGCGATTTTGACAAATCCTTAATGGTAGGTCCTTGTGCCATCACCAAACCTCACACTAAATTTGATCAATTTGTTAGGGAGTTATGCTGACCACAGACACACATACACACAGACAGACATTTTTTCTACATCACTTTTTTGAGATCACGATGTTCCAAAAAGTGGAGAAATGCAACAAAAATCGATTTTTTTTTTTACCGAATACTATACTTTCATTACCCTATGTATTACATAAAAACACATATTTTTTTTTACTTCGAAATTTGTTAAAATACTTTTTTTTTCAGTTGTGATACATGGTAAAATGTCATGGTCCTATGTGCTAAAACAATACGTCAGCAGATATCGTGGTTCTAAAAATTAAGCACTAAGTCTACGTGGCAAGGACACGATAGAGTTCACGCTTTAATAAGTACGTTAGGTCATGACAATTTAAATTGTTTAACGAGATGACAAATGAGAACTTGCAAATACAATCTTGTAATAATAAATCCAATCTTCCTTGTTTCATCAGTCGTCTTTTAAGTTCTTGAAATCTTAAAGTTTTTAACCGTGTTTCACGACTACTCAGACGGCAAACCTTAGCGACGGCATTTGCATTACAAGGTAAAGTAAGTCGCATGTTTTTTATTTTTAATGTTTCCTCTTTAATGTTTGGAGTGGTTTTAAGAATTAAGTTGTGAGTGATTATTTAAGTGTTTTCAAACAGGGATAGTTTCAGTATATATTATAATTTAAACATAATTTATTTATATTTCTAAAAGTAAATCATATGAAAATCGAAGTATGATACATTTTTTTTCTGTCAAATTTCATATATAATGAATTTTAAACGCCATATTAGTTTAGAATGAAATTTATAGCATGGGCTTTAGCATTTTAATTCAGTTGAAGCTCTCTTAAAAATCTAATTTTCTCAATATAATATAAAATTAAATACGTAACGGTTAAGCTCGTTTTAGGAAGAATTAAATACTAAGTAGCAATGAGTTGAAGATAAATTTCCGTGTTTGGCTATGCTCACGATTAAAATTTTAACAAAGTCGCTGTTTAAGCTTAGTCGTACGAAAATATCTCGGAATATATCTTTTGATAGTTTCGTTTCAGTTAAGATATTTAGCAAGCTGCTGAAAAATGTACGAACACCTGGAGAGTTTAGTCAGAATAAGGAAACATGAAAAGTGAATCTGCAGTAGCACAAAATTCGAACACAACTTTTCTTTATCTCATCTAAATATGGTTAAAGGTAAAAATTTTAGGTTTT
This sequence comes from Linyphia triangularis, assembly GCA_963978545.1. Classification (NCBI taxonomy): domain Eukaryota; kingdom Metazoa; phylum Arthropoda; class Arachnida; order Araneae; family Linyphiidae; genus Linyphia; species Linyphia triangularis. The sequence continues at coordinate 21,023,709 of OZ021725.1, forward strand.
TCTTCTCTTCCCCCCCCCCCCCCCGTTTGTATTGTGAGTCTGTTTAACATTGTGAATTAAGATATTTACTTTAAATTACCCGATATTTAATACATGATAATAAAATTTTTGCATTGCGGGCATTTTGTGGGGATCTTCCCATTTTAGAAGATCAAAAAGATTTCAAAAGTGATCGGTGTGCCTATCTGTGAACAACATAATTGGTATGTAGAAAGAGGTATTTGCATTGTAAGATAACTGCAATTAAAAATTCAGGGTTTTCATCAATTACTAAAACACGACTCAAACGGTTTTGATGAGAAACGTTCTTAAGGTGTTTTCCACCGCAAAAATCCCTTTAAAAGTATATTTAAGATGTGAAAAAAAGAAAAGCTAATGTCAACAATAAGAATTTCCTTTCTCTACAGTCAACATTCTTTACTTAACAAGGAAAAATTCAGATCACGTGTAACGAAATAATTTAAAAGGTGCGAGTGCATCAAATCAACCTTAATTTATACTGTTAAAACAAATATACTGTTTTAGCTCTATTCTGAACTACATGTATTAATAAGCGTTTAAAAACTCATCTGTTTGTTTGTTCGGAGTCAATTTTCTCAGTCTAATCTAAAACGGACTATTATACTTTTGTCGCCCAAAAATTTCGCCAAGTTCATAAAGAAGTTATCTCCATAAATATTGTCAAATGCATTACAAAACGAGATATTTGGCACACATTTGTATTGAAATCTGAAATCACAAACGGTAAATCCTACCAATCCATTTAAAATTCATTCAAAGCTATCATCTTTATCTTAGTGTAAATAAAATGTATGTGATGTTCTGCACCAATATTTACAAGTAGAAAATTTTAATAAATTGATTAGAAAATTTTATAATAGGTATGTCGAACATTGGCACCTAACACTGATTAGTGTATTCCAAAGTTCGTCATCCGTGGCGAACAACGAAAAAATTACAAATTTAAAAAAAAGTACTAAACCATCCAGTGACATGCAAGTGTATTGATACATCGGTCTTCATTAAAATACATGTAGAATGTGTGTTCAAAATTATTTTCGGAGATTCATATAATCTATATTCAAGTATTATATAATAAAGATTATTTTATAACACTTATTGTTTATGCTTTTGCTCTAAATCTGTTGTATATTTTCATCATTTGCTAAATGTCAGTTATGTTTCTAAGAATATTTTTTTTTCTTTTTAAAATATGTTTAATGGCTAAGTTACAGATACTCTTAAAAAGAATTACAAAGCACCCCTCTTTGCACCTTGTAAAATATTTAATCATAATTTAAAAATTAAAATAATTAATGCTTATAATAAGAAATGTCTATTCTAAATACAAAAATTTAGTCAACTAAGATCGTTTTTGTATGTTACTAAAATTTAACTAGGAAAGTTTATACGCCTTAAAATCATTTGTTAAACTTTTGGACTCTTTAAGTTTTGAGTTATCTGTGCAAATTATTTGATACGAAAAAAAAAATTGAAAGTTTTGCATTATGCATTTCAACGTATTATTTTTTTTAAATAATGAAAAGAAAAATATCACGTAAGGTTATTGTTAAGGTATTATTGTCAAGGTTATTGACAAAAAAACAACAAAACAAGAACATAATAATCTTATTACCTTTCCCACAAAACAAAAAGCGCAGACGATTCTTCTCAAATGTAATCCACAATGCCACTGATGATGGACAAACTTCGCTTCAATTCCGTCCCATCAAAACATCTTCCTCAGTGGTTCATCCGCTTTCCCTTTTAGCCAGAAAGTGGTCGGTCAGAGGGCTTCCGACCCACTTTTATACCTTTCCCTCACCTCTTGCCATCGAGGCCACTGTCACTTTCGAACTCATCCAACAAGGGAAAGTTAGAACGCATCTTCTTCGTCTTCTTCTTCTTTAAGCCGATAAAGATGGACTCTATTTTAGAGGGAAACAATTCATTTTTTTATTTATAATTCCATTTCCAGTTCCGAAGTGCGGGGGTACATTGTCAGAAAAGGCGGGAAAACTCGCTCTTTAGAACAATGGGTTAATCCAGTTTGTCTGAAGGAAATTGCTGTTATCGCGATTGGATGTCTTACTTGATACAGCGGTGGTGGATGCTGTTTTGGGAAATTGGGTGGTGAATGTTAACCTTTCTTGAGGTCATGATGAAGAGAAAATGGATTTTTTTAAAAAATGTTTTTTGTTTTGGGAGTGTCAGAATGTTACACTTTTGAAGAATAAAAGAACAGGGCATGCTTTTCGATTAAGATGCCCTGATTTGTATTATCAGTGCTCTTATCTTTATCCCAGACTTTATCATATTTCATTATAAATAAATTTTTTAAAGTAATAGGCTTTAGAAGAGTATTTGTTTTGTTACTACAAAATCCTTTTTATTAATTGCATAAAATTGTTCAAATTCTGTAAGAATTAATTTTTACAAGTTTCATATAAATAGTATATCAGATTTTCAAACTTTTTATAGCCTACCCACGTGAGAATGGTTCTTAATGACTTTTGATTTTGAATTTTTAATTATGTCAAGGTTAAATAAAATTATCTCTATATATATAAGGCAAAGCCCTCACTCACTCACACACTGACTCACTCACTGACTCACTCATCACTAATTCTCCCACTTCCCACATAGTCACAACTCTGAAAATCGGCACAAATATCAACAATGGTAAACATAGAAAAAGTAAACTATTCCGATCTCGATTAACCCACTTTAAGGGGTCGAAAAGGGGTCAAACGTTCCAAACGGGGGACATTCGAAAATCCTACTTCCCACATAGTCACAACTCTGAAAATCGGCACAAATATCAACAATGGTAAAAATAGAAAAAGTAAACTATTCCGATCTCGATTAACACACTTTAAGGGGTCGAAAAGGGGTCAAACGTTCCAAACGGGGGACATTCGAAAATCCTACTTCCCACATAGTCACAACTCTGAAAATCGGCACAAATATCAACAATGGTAAAAATAGAAAAAGTAAACTATTCCGATCTCGATTAACACACTTTAAGGGGTCGAAAAGGGGTCAAACGTTCCAAACGGGGGACATTCGAAAATCCTACTTCCCACATAGTCACAACTCTGAAAATCGGCACAAATATCAACAATGGTAAAAATAGAAAAAGTAAACTATTCCGATCTCGATTAACCCACTTTAAGGGGTCGAAAAGGGGTTAAACGTTCCAAACGGGGGACATTCGAAAATCCTACTTCCCACATAGTCACAACACTGAAAATCGGCACAAATATCAACAATGGTAAAAATAGAAAAAGTAAACTATTCCGATCTCGATTAACACACTTTAAGGGGTCGAAAAGGGGTCAAACGTTCCAAACGGGGGACATTCGAAAATCCTACTTCCCACATAGTCACAACTCTGAAAATCGGCACAAATATCAACAATGGTAAAAATAGAAAAAGTAAACTGTTCCGATCTCGATTAACCCACTTTAAGGGGTCGAAAAGGGGTCAAACGTTCCAAACGGGGGACATTCGAAAATCCTACTTCCCACATAGTCACAACTCTGAAAATCGGCACAAATATCAACAATGGTAAAAATAGAAAAAGTAAACTATTCCGATCTCGATTAACACACTTTAAGGGGTCGAAAAGGGGTTAAACGTTCCAAACGGGGGACATTCGAAAATCATACTTCCCACATAGTCACAACTCTGAAAATCGGCACAAATATCAACAATGGTAAAAATAGAAAAAGTAAACTATTCCGATCTCGATTAACCCACTTTAAGGGGTCGAAAAGGGGTTAAACGTTCCAAACGGGGGACATTCGAAAATCCTACTTCCCACATAGTCACAACTCTGAAAATCGGCACAAATATCAACAATGGTAAAAATAGAAAAAGTAAACTATTCCGATCTCGATTAACACACTTTAAGAGGTCAAAAAGGGGTTAAACGTTCCAAACGAGCGATATATTCGAATGTCCTACTTCTCATATTTTCATAATTCTGAAAACTGGTGTGAATATCAATAAAGACAAACGCAGAAAAAGTAAACTATTCCGATCTCCGGTGGATCAAGGGGTGGAAAAGGGGTTAAACGTTCCAAACGAGGAATATTCGAATGTACCACTTCCCATATGGTCACAACTCGGAAATTTGGTACAAATGTCAAAAAAGATTAAACATAGAAAAAGTAAGCTATTCTGTTCTCGATTAACCAACTTTAAGGGGTCGAGAAGGGGTTAAATGTTCCAAACGAGGGATATCCGAATGTTCCTCTTCCAATGTAGTCATTTTTCTGATATTTTTTTGCAAATGTTAAAATAATAAGTCAATACAGCTACTACTTTGAAATTTAGAACTAAGAGCAAACATAAACACAATAAACTATTCCAGTTTACTATTCACAATTATAAATTTCGTTTAAAATGTCAACAAAGGAAAGTTCCTATTTTGATAAATCAATTTGTCGGGATCGAAATGGGAGCAAACGTCTGAAGTGTAGAATACATGAATGTCTTTTGATCGCTAAAATGCTAATGGTAAAATTTCGTAGCGCAGCACGGGTATTCAGCTAGTGCTCTATATAACTCTAATAATTATACGACTAAATTATGTTAAAATTATCTTAATAATTAAAGACATTTTTCAGGAAGCTTATATACATTTTTTTCGTGATTTTTCATGTGCATCTAGTCAAAGCCCTTTAACGCGAAGTTGATGAGGCCGCCGAAATTGTTCGCATTAACCAAATTTCTTGTTAAGCGAATAAATTAAAGTTGAGTTTTTAAGTGCTAAGAACTGCTTTTACTTCGTGTTAAACGGGATTTCATGTTAAGCGATTTCGCTGTAACGAGGTTTGACTGTATGAAGAAAATTACATTATACTTAGGTTTATGCTCTAAATAATTGACGTGATGAAATCTTTGATATATATTTTTTTAATATTCGTTGGATATCAATTAATTTTTAAGAGTACGTAATGTTTTACTAAAAACATGTTTTATATTTTTGTCAAAAGTACTTTTTAAAAATAAATACAAAAGTGTCAATATTTGTGATATGTTAATTTCTAATCAGAAAGACAAATTTTGCTCTAAGTGAAACATTTATTCTAATCACAAAAATGTAGCAATTATTTCTAGAATTATTATTATGTTTGTAAGAAATATTTATTAATACTCACAGATTCCTATAATTTACCTATCCAATTAAAAGAAATCAGTTATATTAGTACATTTTGTAAGTAAGTAAAAACGGTGTGCTATTAGTTATGCCGATTTTATTGATGCAATGGACAATTTCTACATTTTTTAAAAACGAATGAAATTGATTTATATTTATAAAGAATTTCTTTCTGATTCTAAATATCCAAATAAAAGTTCTTTAAAAAAATTAGTTATTTAAATATTAAGAAAAGAAAATGCGCAAAAAACCCTCAAATTACGATCCGCTCAAAACGGGCCGATTTTGAGTATGACGTCAAGAAACCCGAAAGGTTCGGTGACGTAATCAATTCGCTCCGTTTGTTATGGTGAGGTTTCTATCACAAAGTAACATCTATATGCTCTGTGGTTTCTACTTAGTAGTTGCCGTTTCTCAAATATTTTTGGTCGCCTATTTTGTAGGTATTTATTTTTTATTTAATTGCAAAAATGGAACCTGATTTTGTAAGAGGCCAATCGGACAATTTGCCAAAAATTGACTCGACAATGATGGCTGTCTATTTCAGCAAGAATATGGATTTTGTAACAGCGGAAACCCGTGGCGTAAAAGCTAATAGGTAAGATTCCCTTCTTTAATTAACTTGAATGGTTTTGTTGTGCTTGGAATAAAAAGTTTGGTGGGAAAATATCGGTATTTTTTCGTTAAAGGGAAACCGTTGTCAATATCCAAGTCCGGCACGGATTTTGCGCCAAGGTGATTTTTGCCAAAAATGGCTGTCCCGCCATGACAAGTTAACATAATTTGGCGTGGTTTTATGTGAACAATTCTTGGCGCAGAGTCAGTACCGGACTTTGAATTTTAACCCATTACTTTGCACTTGATGTTTACAAAAATTTAGAATAGCTTTCCTAACATATAGCGGTAAAATCCTAGTATACGTTACACGCTTGGCGCGATTTTGAAAAATATCGCTACCGCCGAAATGACTTGATGCTTTTATCGCCAAACTGTTGCCATCGCCGAAGTAACGTTTTTACGATTGTCGCCAAGAATTTGCGTAGGCAAAAACATAGAAAATCGTAACCTGAAGATGGCAAATACATAAAACATACCATGAAAAAAAGCATATGCCTCATCCCCAATGTAGCCAAATTCATCGTGTAACGTATACTAGGATTAAGCCCATATAGCTTGTTTTAAACTTAAAAGGCAAACATTCTTTAATTTTCCTAATATAAAAATTATCATAAATGTAACTTTCTTCAAAATAATCTTCACAAACATAACGTACAATCTTTGTCGACAGTGGCATATTCTTCCTCGCTTTGCAGCACTTTTTTCGAGTATTTTCATTCCGTGTTACGTAAATGAATATTTTGTCAGGAGTTGTTATGGTTGTGCTTTTGCACATAGACACGATACAATATTTGTAGAAAATGTTTGACATTTTAAGAAAAAAATCAATCAAATAATCTTAAAACAAAATGACGAGAAGACAAGTATTTGAAATTTCCATGATAACAACGTTTTAACAACCGCAACCGCGCAACCGCCACGTGACCTATGGAGATATTTTGGAAGCGGTGACGTCACAAGGAAGTCGCAAAAAAAAAAAATCCGTTTTACCGCAAAAATCCAACAGGCAAACTTAAAATGCAAATTTAAAAAAAAAAAAAAAAAAAAAAAAAAAAGCGTGGAGAAGAGAAATTTTTGTGTTAATGGTCATTTCGAGACATTTAGAATCGAATAAAAAAATGCTATAATTGTCCAATGAAATTTACTGATGTCAAACACCGACGCTTTTTTGCAAGTTATTATTTTTATTTTAGACACAATGTACCACAAAACAAATATCAAAAAATGATTATGAAAAATAAATAACCATCTGAACTTTTATCAAATAATTTTTTTTTTATGAAAATGCTTGCTGGGATGCGCTTAAATATAGAACGAAATTTGAATGTATGTATGTCTTTATCAAAAAGCCATTTTAAGTAGTTTGGAGTTAATAGTCGTCTGCATATTTTTCCTTATAATTTGGTTTTAAGGGAAACATTAATTTATGCGTTTATTGTTTGCTTTTGAATTATTCGATTTTATTACATTTAATTAAGTTGAAAGTGTTTTTTTTTTATTGCATTTTTCTCTATATCATTATGCTATGCTCACTGAACTTCTATTTAAACAATTCAATTAACATTCGATTCCTCGGAAGTATATTCCTAGTCTTAGACGAAAGAAAATCATGAAATTTGCTGTGACCCCTATATTGCTATTCTGGTAAATGAAAGGTTAGCAATAATATATAAAAAGGGTATTCAACTTAGCTGATGAAAAATTATGTACTCAATCCATAATTTTAGCAGAACACACAAGTATAAAATGTTAGTGTTTTCAAGGATTTTGGTCTAAAGGATTGTTTAATACGGAAATGTCCCATAAATGTTTAAGTTAAAAATAGAACGAAAAATAGTAACGCAGTTGAAGTTTGTGAAACAATGAAGATTATTGTATTTTCTTTCATTTGATTATTTATCTTTCTCGACATTTTATTTGAATAAATTAAAATCAAAAGCGTGTAACCATTTTGATGTCGGTTTAAGATAATATTCGTACTGCTTATGAGCTCGTTATAAGAAACACAAAATCACAATGAATCGTTTTAAATTGTATTATTCTTATTAATAAAATGTCTTTTAATCAGTTTTACGAATCATATATTTTTGTGTGTGAATAAAATGAAAAATAGCGACTTTTAACATACTAGAAATTATCGTTTGTAAAATCAATAAGTAAATATTTCAGAGGAAGTCTTAGTAAAGCCGGATTTACACGCTACCAGTCGGGGTTCTATTTTGGATCACCAGTTCTGTGATGTCAGCTAAGCGTCCGTTGCGCCGTCTGTCGGTGATCACGGAAGAGCGTATGTGATTGGTTGATGGTAGTCGCATGAGCGGCGCCAGTAAATAGAAAATGTTTTGTTTACTGGAACCAGTAGCCATGTGACGTCACACGATGTCATAGCTTTGCGATCTAATATACTGCATTTTTAATATAAATCCTTTACACGCATAGCCAATTTTTATATTCATTAACAAAGTGCCGATTCTGTTATCAACGTGTGCTTGGTGTTTACATTTAATTTTAAATGTTTAAAACATCCCTATGAGCAAAATATGCGGCAAATAACGTTTAAAAATTTACTTATAAAAAATGAATATGAGTTTATGCATTCACGTTTAAATGACTTTTATTATTCTAATTAAAATAACTTTTGGCAACATCAGGAAAGAGTTTTAACAATGATCGGTTAAAATTCTTTCACTTACAGCGTTACTATGCAACGCAAAGTAACAATATTTAAAATCAAAATTAAAGAAATATTTAAATCAAATAATCAAAAGTTTATTGTATTGTTTTTATCACATTAAAGTAATAACTGAACATGGTGATATTTATGTTTCTATTTTTTTATAGTTTTTTTTTATGCATAAAATTTCTTATTTTATGCATTTTTCTTGAAAAATGACAATTTTCGAGGGAATTTTGGTTCCCTAAATAATTGCCTCACATAATTCATATTTTACACACTTGTTTAGAGTATATTATAGTAATTATTATGCAAGGTGACAATTATGTTTTTGTATTTTAAATATATATATATATATTTTTTTTTTTTTTTAATTTTGGATTTTATGCATTTTTTTATAAAACATTCCAATTTTGGGGACTTTGTGGAATCCTAGGATAATTTTTTTATAAACGTATATTTTTGCATCTTTGTTTAGACCACAAATGGTCATTTAAAAACATAGTACCAAAACAAATGTCGAAAAAAAGGTTTTTTCGGTCCACATTTGAAAAAAAAAATTTAAAAAAAAAAAAAAATAGTATTTTCAATGCAAGTAATGTTATTTGATGTCACCTTCCTATGCAAAAATATATATATAAAAAAAAACAACCAATAGTGCTTTCAAATATGTATTTTTTTACTTTTTGTTTTGGAAAATAATTATCACCTTTTCGCAGCATATGGTTTGCAATAAATCGGAAATTCAAAAACTTTAAATTATACCCTTTAAAATATACACAAGGCTAATAATTATTCATTCTTTTCTCTAAATTATTTACAGAAAGATTCTACTTAGAATGATAAACATTTAAGCCAATCCCTTAATTGAGATAGGCAGTTTGGAAGAATTTTTTTTTTTTTTTTTTTTTTCATTTTAACTAAAACTTATTTCTGCACGTAAAGATTATTTTCTGAGGTCAATTTTACGGATTTAAAGGTCAGCCGAACCCATCGAATTCAGAAGTCCACTGCATCAACACTTTTTCAGCCTTCAAAAGCCTACCTTGAAAATTAGAACTAATGAATTCCAATGACGCTAATAACTGACCTAAGTGCAAAGGAAACACTTCAGGTCTGCTCAAACAGCTTTACCTTTCTTTGATAGTCTGACTCAGATGTTATTAGAGGTCATGTAAAACAATGGTCATTCTAGATAATTGAAAAGCCCAAGCTGCGCGGTTCGAAACAGATTTGCTTGGCGTAGTTTTAAGAGTGGAAATCAGTGTGAACTTTCACCCGTGTTTTTTTTTTTTTTTGTGTGTGTGTGGCTTTTTTTGTGTATGATCTTTTGTAATAAATTGCTCTTCATCAGAGAGTTGTAGAAACAAAGAGAAATTTCGATCACGATAGCGGTAATTGAAGCGATTTCTCAATTATTTTTTTGGGGTTTTTTTTTTTGCATTTGAAGACATGGCGTCATTGGCAATAATGCCAAGGTGAAGATGTGGTGGGTTGTGGTTGTTGATGAAATGACTTTAAAATTTCTGATGACTGCTTCTTTACTAAGGATTCGTTATTTAAACGAAATACTTCAATGTGACAACCTTTGGGATTTGAATGTATGAACGTACGTGTTTTTTAAGTTTAAGTTTTATTATGGGTTACTTGATTGTAGTGTAAACCCCCGATTATCCTCATTCTTCGGATTTCGTATTCCAGGTTTATTCTGCGGTTTATGCCTTGAATGTGAATACGGCCGGAAGCGATGGCCATTTGTGAAGGGGCACCCAGTGGAAGGGCCATCGTTGCCCTTGACTTAGGACATCCACGTCTTACATCCATGTCCTGGGCTGGAATTATTTCGATGAAAATTGCTGGGGAAATCTCTTTTAAGGTGTTGTTAAACATCCAAACCTCCGAAATTTCCGTAGAAATGCGATAGAGGCGTAAAAAGTTGAAAAATGAACATGTCTTTAACACTTTTTTTTCCCCTAGAGCATCGTCCATCAATTACTTTTTCACCTCAGTTCAACTTACAGAAAATATAATGTAATATTAATCGAAAAACATGTCGCCAATTTCCATTTGGGAGATTTTTTTTTCCAATGTAATAATTATCGGTAAAAATGTCTCGAAACTCGCCATTTTTCAAAGTAATGAATTTATGAACGCGAAAATGGTAAATTATAACAATCCAATGTACCAACAAGCAAATATAAATGCAGTGAGTAGTTTGAAGTTTAATTGAAAGTTGAACTATGTTCCACTACACCCCTAGTTTTTCTTGCAAGAGGCAGCGAAGAAAATGGACACCTCAATAGGTGACACATTTATGTACAAACATTTACAACTGCTTATTCTTTGACATTGACGACACAAAATTTAATTACAAAACTTTTCAAGAGGCATAAATTTCAACTTGAACTTTTCTCTAAGCATTAAATGTGAAGTAAATACAAAGTGGACCAATCTGACTCGACTTTGATGTACCTCGGACTGACTTTCGTGCTTAAATTTCTCATACATTTTAATAGAATTTACCTAAAAGGAGAATTCCTTTATTATTACATATTTCCCATTGCAGAATGGTAAAAGTTTAGTTCTATTCAAATAATTTTGTGTTGCTACGTAACTAAATAATCGTTTGGTAAAAAAATATCTTAATTCGAAGTTTCCATTTTTATATTAAAGACCCTTTAAATCAAGCATATGCCTAGAATAATTTTAAATAATAAATTACTGTCATCTACTTATTCCTTTTGATACATTTTACAAAATAACAATAATCAACTTTCTCCATTTAAAAACTTTTCCTTATGCCGCATCTCTAACCTCATCTCACCTCATAAACAATCATCACACACAATTTCTAGCATTCCACAATGGAGACAGCCTAAATGGCTAATTATTAGTACACAACCCTCTTCAGCCTCTTCGTCCCACACTTCCAAGGAAAAAAGAATAATAGAATCGAAAGTGATTGGATCGCAATAGGTCAACAGAAATCTTCTCGACCTGCAGAGCGTCAAGGAAAAGTAAAACTATCTTCTTATTCCTGAGTCGTTGTTTATTTTCGGCACCGGTCGAGCAGGAACATCTCAGATGAAGAGCATTCTTTTCATTTACATGATTGCTCGCTCTTCAGATCAAAGACTGCTCTCTTATGGTGATTAGATGTTATTGGAGGTCGTCATTACTTCTCAAATAGACCACTGCGTTTAATGACGCTGCATTCGCAAAGCAAGACTTCTTTAATGAAAATGCGTTATTTTATCTCAAAAGTATTCGGCATTTTATTTATTACGTTATTTTTAATCTGATTCGTCACATGATATACGGTTTATTAGAACACAATTTCCTTGCAATATCGAAAGCACTGATCTTTAATTACAATTTCAGAATACTATATGATTGGTTACTGAATTGAAACCGAAGAAGACCTAACAATCACTATAGAGATCTTTATTAGCAACTTCCCCCAAACTAAATAAAATCTGTTTTGGCCAACCTATTACACATAGCATTTTGGGGAAGTATTAAATTTTCTTCATTAGCTTGTAGAAAAGAAAACGCTTATAAGCCATTATTGTAGTTATAGATCAGTGATTGAAACACTATGTTTCGATTTTGTGTTGCTATTTAGAAAATAAATAAAGCCTAACATGACAATATAAAATCCATTCCAATTAAATACAGCCGTATATTTTCGGTAGAATAAATTTTCATCCAAAATATCTGCAAAACCATTTTAGTTCGAAAAAAATTAAATTGATATTTATATATTTTCCCTTTTGAATAAAATAAATTTACAGAGATATCTTGGTCGGAACTACTTAGCGAATTAAAAAGATATTAGTCCTGACAAGTAATATAACTTTATACTGTGAATTATATACTTAGACTTTCTCTCCGTCTTTTATAAATATAAATTCATAATAAATCAGCGTGTAATAAACCAACATGAATGTTAGAAGTTGTGTGATATTTGTTTATGAAGAGAGAGGGAGATGAAATGGGAGATGCAGTATAAAGAACTTCGCTAAATAGGAAAACTATTACTGTTACATGCAGTGTCTCTCAAAAAGTAACCAGATTTTTAGAACACGACTAGCTAAACACCCGTGCTGCGCTACGAAATTTTACCATTAGCATTTTAGCGATCAAAAAACATTCATGTATTCTACACTTCAGACGTTTGCTCCCATTTCGATGCCGACAAATTGATTTATCAAAATAGGAACTTTACTTTATTGACATTTTTAACATAATTTATAATTGTGAATAGTATATTGGAAAGAGACATTTGAATATCTCTCGTTTAGAACGTTTAACTCCCTTCAGACTTTTTTTAATTACGTAATCGAGAATGCAATAGTTAATTGTGTTTATGTTTGTTCTTAGTTCTAAATTTCAAAGTAGTATCTGTATTGGAATTGAGAGAATAAGATAATCCTCGTATAGTTTCCTTGCAGCAGAGCTCATATGAGATATGAACATAAAAGAAAGGTCTATCCAACTTGCAATAAGTGTTTCACCGGTGCAGCTAGCCCGGCTTACCTGCTTAGCTGCATGCTTTTTGAAAAAGAAGATTTCCTGCGCGACCCAGTCTTGTTCTTCGACTTCCTGAGGGTGGGTGGACTCATGGACCTGGTCTAGCTCCTCTAGACCAGTTGGGGATAAGAAAAAACAACAACGTATAGTTTCAATGTTGCTTCGACTTTTCATCCCTTAAAAATTCGTTGATCGATATTGGAATAACTTTTTTTTTTTTACATTTGCACCAAATATCAGAATTATGACTACATTGGAAAAGGAACATTCGGATATCCCTAGGTTTGAAACATTTAACCCCTTTTCGACCCCTTAAAGTTGGTTAAGCGAGAACGGAATAGCTTACTTTTTCTATGTTTATCTTTTTTGATATTTGTACCAATTTTCAGAGTTGTGACCAATTGAGAAGTGGGACATTCGAATATCCCTCGTTTGGCACGTTTAACGCCTTTCCTAACCCTTAAGTGGGTTAATCGAGATCGGAATGGCTTACATTTTCTATGTTTATCTTTATTGACATTCATAACAATTTTCAGAGTTGTGACAAAATGGGAAGTTGAACATTCGAATTTCCCTTGTTTGGAACATTTAACCCCGTTTCCACCCCTTAGAGTGGGTTAATCGAGGTCAGAATAACAGGCTTTTTCTATGTTTACCATTGTTAGTATTTGTGCCAATTTTCAAAATTGTGATCATGTCGAAAGTGGGACTTTCGAATATTCTTCGTTTGGAAGGTTTAACTCCTTTTCCACCCCTTAAAGTGGGTTAATCGAGATCGGAATAGTTTACTTTTTCTACGTTTGTATTTATTGATATTCGCACCAGTTTTCAGAATTGTGACAATATGGGAAGAAGGACATTCGAATATCCCTCGTTTGGAACGTTTAACCCCCTTTTGACCTCTTAAAGTGGGTTAATCAAGATCGAAATAGCTTATTTTTTCTATGTTTACCATTGTTGATATTTGCAACAATTTTCAGAGTTGTGAGAAGTGGTATATCCCTCGTTCGGAACGTTTAACCCCTTTTCCACCCCTTAAAATGGGTTAATCGAGATCGGAATAGCATGCTTTTTCTATGTTTACCATTGTTGTAATTTGTACCAATTTTCAAAATTGTGACCATGTTCTTAGTTCTTAGTTCGATATCAGGCATTTTTTTTTTTTTTTTTTTAATTTGTCATTTTCTTTAACTTGCAAACAAGTATAGTTATTTTAAAATACATAAAATAAACCAATCGATAATAAATATAGGTTAACACCCTTATTGTAAGTTAGTTTGTAATTGATTTTTATGGAGGTTTTGAAGTATTCCATTATTGAAGACAGACACTGTATTTTGTTTGATAGGTTTCATTATTCCATTTGCATAAACAGAACAACAATAATTAGAGCAAAAACTATTTTTTTAATCTTTTCCTTATTTTCAGTGGCAACAACAAAGCGTATCAGGTGTTTTTGAATAAGGAAGCAAAATTAGAATTTATATTTCAAAACAAAGAGAATCGTGACAAAATACTTTAGATAAGTATGACAAATTGATATTCTTTTTTTTTTTTAATTTGTTGTTTATTGTTTTACTTTCCTCGCATTGTAAAATAGTACGTTAAAATGCAAAGCATCGCTACATTTTTGGAACTTAAATTTCCTATTAAACGTTGTTATCGAAAAAGATGATTTTCTATTTTCTTTTGTTCAACCTGTTTTATGTAAATTTGCATAAAATCAGAAAAGGAAAAAAAAAAAAAAAAAAAACCCAGAAACTGTGCTTCTTCAAGATAAAGGAGTCTTGTTAGTTTTTTATTCCTTTATGTCCATTTGAAGCACGTGCAGTGTCTTTTTTTAAAAATATATTCCAAGCTTTTAGGATAAATTTTATTCTGACTTTAAGTGGCTTTGAATTAGCGCGTCTGAATACAAATTATGTAATTTTATCTCTATCTAAGATTTCTAAAATATTTTAAAGAATTTCTGGGGAGCTTCTCATTTTACTTCTATAGTTAGTTAAAAATATTGTCTGCTTCACTAAATTTATGTTATTTATATTCATATGAAATATCTTTCATGTGTAATGAGAAACTAGGTTTCAAATGAAAAAAAATATTTAATATCACAGTAAAAATGTTTTTAAACACATTTTTCGCAAAGATAAATCATTTTTAATCAATAAAAATAATAATCTAGTTGATTGGAATTTTTTCTAAAATTTTTAAATAATAATAAAATGAAAAAGATTATGAAACTTAAAAAAATTGCACAAAACTTATGGCAGCGTTTCTCAACCTTTCAGTATTCGCGGCCCAGTTTCAATCATAATTTTCATCGCGCCCTTGCTTAAAATAAAATGTATACAACAATAATGTATATTGAGTATTTTGGATTATGTTTTTAAATTATTTTTAACTAACTACCAAAACAAGAATAAAAGCGAGCCAACGTGGGCGAGAAACCACATCTGGCATTTTGCCAAGCGGGCGGTGAACACGACCGATGCCGTCTCGAGCATGCGCAGAACAAATGTTTCCTCTTAGGAAGAAGGAAAATTTTCAAAGTTTTAATTCCAGCCAGTCTCATTCGAGTCGATCCTTCTATCGCTATCGAATCTATCTTGAATGTGTATGTTATATATGTGTTCGGGTTAATTTCAATTCACTATATTAAATATTCACTGCAGCAGATTTATGCAGACTCATGGATAAATTTTTAAGCGGAAGTAAGCGAGCATTAGACGATAGTCAGAGTCATAGTGAATGGGGAGGTCAACTGAGCCTAGGTGCTGATTCCACTAGGGAATATATTTGCACCAACCCCTTTATTTTACGACACCCCTGCCAAAGAAAGACAGATTCCTTAAGAAAGGTCAAAAGGCTTTTGGCAGGTTCCTCGTGGATTGTATCAAGTTCTGTTCCAAGACCTAAGCTTGAGTGCCTAATGTGAAGAAGAGCTTCACATTCAAAAAGTATATGGTGGGCGGTTTCCTCCACCATATTGCATTTCCTACATAAAGGTTCTTCTTTAAAGATTCCCATTCTATGAAGGTGTTTTCTTAGGTGATAGTGCCCCCCCCCCCCCCTGTAAGAAATCCAACTATCACCCTAAGACGCAGGATCTGAGATGATAGTTTCATGGAAGGTTCTTGGATCATAAGCCTAGCATGATTTTTGATCGGTAGTTTGTATCCACCTTTTTCTGGTTTCTTTAAGCATTTTTTCTCCTATCACCCTTTTTGCAGTAGTCTTAGAGATCCCACAAAAAGGTTCAAGGCTTAAAGGTAGATATGCAGTTCCCAGTTTAGCAAGCTTATCTGCAGCTTCGTTTCCATCTTCACCTATATGTCCTGGCACCCATGTAAGAAGGATCATATTATGGGTCCCCATGTCTTGTAAAAGGTTTCTGCATTCCCAAACAAATTTGGAGCTTATTTGAAATGAGTTTATTGCCTTTAAAGCTGCTTGACTGTCTCTAAATATGTAGATCTTCCTATTTGAGTAGGATCTTCTATAGAACATTCATGTAGACAGTAAATGATGGCAAGTAGTTCCGCTTGAAATACTGTGGCATATTTTCCTAAGATTAGATGATAGTCAAGCATCAACAAGTACACAGACGAGCGTGGTTCCGAAAATAAAATCAAGAAAATATTCTCAAGAATACTAAAAATTTTGGGTTTACCAGTACTGAAGTAAATGAAGAAGAAAGGCCCCTGTGTATCATTTGCTCAAAAATATTGTTCGCAAACAGCATGAAACCTAATAAACAAACGAAATTTGGAAAAGCTTCATAGTGAGTACGTCAACAAACCCAGAGAATTCTTCGAATTAAAATTAAAATCATATAAAAAGCAAAAATCATTTTTTAAAGAAACTTTGTCTGTGAATAAAAAAGCTTTATTTGCATCTTACAAAGTTTCATATAAAATAGCCAGATGTAAAAAAACCTCACACCTTTGGTGAAGAGCTTATTTTGCCAGCAGCAATTGAGATTGTAGAAACTATGTTAGGAGATAATTTTTCAAAACAGTTGCAGTTCATGCCTCTTTCAAATGGTACTGTAACCGTAGTAAATTATTTAAAAATGAGACCCTGAAATCGAGAATCTTTTCCGCACTTTGTAAAGACATGGGTTCAGTACATTCAGCGTTACTATTTTATTACGAGGCAAGATGGTTATCACGTGGTAAATTTTTACAACGTGTTTATGAATTAAGAGAAAAAAATCGCTATTTTCCTAGAAGAAGAAAACAGACAGGAAGCCGAGAATTTTCGCGATGGTTTATTTGTAATGAAATTGAGCTACTTGGTAGACATATTCGAGAAATTAAATAACTTGAATCTTCAACTCCAAGGAGCAAATACACATATGTTGGATACGATTGATAAAGTTAATGCTTTTGTAGAAAATTGGAATTGAGGAGCAGAAATTTAAAGCAAAAAAACCTAGCAATGTTTGCAAATGTGGATGATTGTACTAAAACGTACAAGGCTGAAGAAGAACATGTAAAAGTTGTTTTTGTAACCATTGAAAATCATTTAGCAATGCTGGTAAAGAATTTTAAAAAGTATTTTCTTGCTGACGACAAACTGATAGCAAGTTGCGAGTGGGTTAGGGATCCATTTAATAAGACTCTCAATTGATGATGAAGAAAATTCATAGACTTCACGACAAGTGGCGAAACCAAAAGACAATTTAGATATAATCACTGTTTGAATTTTGGGCAGGAGTAGAGGATGATTTTTGTTGCACTAAAACAAGGGCATTTCGCATTCTATTACCATTTTCAACATCCTACCTTTGTGAAACTGGATTTTCTGCTGTGGCTTCTTTGAAGACAAAATATAGATATCGGCTAAATGTAGAAACAGAACTGAGAGTGGTTATTTCTAATATTAAGCCTTCCTTCGAAAATCTTTGCTCTGCAAGACAGGCCCAAAGAAGTCACATAATTATTAAATTTGTTTTTAATTTAGTATGTTTTGATTAAGTAAGTTTTGATTTAGTAAGTTGTTTTACTTTATTTGTTAAATATGTCGAAATATATTTTGTTTTCTATGTGTATGTGTGCTTTCCTTTCAGTAAGTTAATCAATTTTTTTAAATAATATTTTCTCTCGGACATTCTCGCGCTTCCCCTCTTGTGTGCTCACGCCCCCCAAGGGGGGCGCGCCCCACAGGTTGAGAATCGCTGACTTATGGTACACTTTGAAAATTTTGTGATAATCTAAGAAATAGTAGCATAGTAAAAACCTTTATCTCAGTAGGTACAAAAATTGCTTAAATATCGCCTAATATTTTTTATTATGTATTAGAATTTTTTTTTTTAATTTTTTTTTTATTTAGCAGCAATATCGTTTGTGTGAAGTATAATAGAACAGAAATATGTAAAGACCGATAAAAAAAAATTATTGGTTTGCACTTTAAGAAAGAAAAGTTATTCAATCAATTCAACAACAGCTTCTGGTGTTATAGCTTGATCAACACTTAAAATTTAAGAACAAAGAATAACTTCTACGCATTTTCAAGCTGTTGTCATAAAATAAACAATTTGGTAAACATCTGTGGCGGTTATGATATTCGACTTCACAGACAATTCTTTTGCGCAGGAGTAAATAAAACACGCATTTTGATTGGCTATAGAAAAGTAAAAATCGAATTTATTTTTAAACGTGTGTTGTTATTGGTCTTAAGTACGCCACAAGTATTGCTATTCGATGCAATCCCACTCCCATTTACACAATGCATACAGTTCATTGAGAAAACTAAAATATTTTTGCTGTGGTAGGGGACTATAGGGCCCTATGCAAAGAATTTTTAAATGAAAAAATTTCATGTTTTTGCAATAAATAGGATGTTTAAATATCACCTGTACTTTTTCAATTAATAAAAAATTGCTTGCGAAACACGTTTAAATAATTTTTCTTTGAGAAAATAGTTGGATTATACTCCTGAAACATCCGTTTTAGACTTCAAAATTTTTAAATTTCAAAGATTTAGTTTCTGGCACATTTAGGTAAATTTTAGGAAGTTGAGAACTTACAACTATATAACACAATGAATGGTTATGAAACATATGAATTTATTTTATAGATAATTACGTTTAAAAATGTATTAAAACTGTAAAAATCCATTTTGAAATCTTAGAGGAGAAAGTTGTGATAAGTTATGAGTGGAAAACGTTTTTATATGGTGTGCAGTAACATTTTGCAGCTCATATGTCTTTTATTGTTTTACAAAGTTAAGTCAAATACCTTTCTTTGAATTCTAGTAAATAATTTGGTTTGTAACAGTAAGAACTAAATGGTATGTTTAGATAAGTCCTTTCTCCATGTGCATTTTAGTAGAAGACATTTAATATGAAATTACTAAGTCGTGTACATAGGGCCACATAGTTGTCCAATTGCCGAAACCAAAATCTGTTGTTGCTTCAAAGAGATAATGCATGCAGCTCATTATTTTGGAATCAGTTTTTCAAGTTATGAAAATACTTGTAATTCACTAATAATTTGACACATTGCAAGTTATTATAGTTATTATATGATAAATCAATGACTGATAATTACTTGATATTGTTTCTTTTATAAAATTTATCTGTGTATGTTTGTTTTCTATTCATTATGGACTGAAACCTCATTCAAAGAGAATGGCCCTAGGTACATCAGCTACTGGCCCTAGGTACAACGAGGTCTTGTACCTAGGTCCATTTGTGAAATTTCTTTAAAAACCTTCTATTTGACAGAATCTATTATTTGAAGTATTTATATTAATGCCAATGGGAAGTAATTACTATAACGATGTATGCATATCAGTTTCACATTTTTAAACTGCTCAGTGGCTAATTTTTGTGCATTGAAAAAAGGCGGGGCTAGGTACATAGGTCTCCCCTATAACATAACAAGACTAAATCCATTTTAATATAATGGAATGAAATTACGGATGATAACGACAGCAATAAAAGTATTATATTATTTTTTCCAACAATCAGCTTCATCAATCCTAACTAAGATAAATAAAGGTATTTCCAAGCAGTATTATTATTCATTCATAACCTTAAAATGTCTGCTGCTCCCAAAGCATGTTATTCAATCAGCAGTGTTATTTAGTGGTATTATTTGTCAAGAAAGGATATAAAAAAGATGGGATGGTAACGACACAAAATGCTAGCGACAAGTTTAAAAAATCCCAGAAATACTTTTTTTACCGCTGATTGAGAAAAGGCTGCAATTTTGTAATTGAAACTTATGATACTTAATATAAAAAGGATATTTCCAAAAAATATACATTGAATTTTATACAGTATATATAGACATTGAAAGACAAAATTTTAGAAAAGTGTACAGCGGATGACATTTCAATATTGATTGTGTAGTTTACAGAAAATTAAATGGGAGAAAACAACTAAAACGTATTTCATTTGTCTATTGACAGCTACTAAAGGAATATAAAAAATTATTCATCGAAATGCTTTATTACGGGCATTGTAGACATGGGAGAGCAAATTATTTGTTTCGGGAAAATTCTCCAGTTGTTTCGTTGTGTTTTGTTATAGATAACTAGTTGTTGTGTCTCATTGTAAAACAGATTCACGAAAACAGTGAAAAAGATGTTCACATTTTTTTAATTACTCACTGTATACAATATCCTAATGCTGTACTTCTTTCCCACATTCAGTTAGCGTTCACCTGATGGCTGTGGGTTAGCGCACTGGTGTCGCATGTCATAGGTTCGAATCCTAGATTAGGCATGGATGTTCATTGTGGTTCGGAATCATAGGCGCCAACTTTTCACTTTTAGCACGGGGGCGAGACTGTAGATAAATTTGATGGGATGGGGAAGGGGAGAAGAGGGGGGGGGGGGGGGGAGGGTTGATTGGACAACGATTTCGAAACACCATTTTTTTCATGAGTAACCTACTGATTATATTAAATTTATCTCCATACGAAGCAATAAATTTTTCTTAAACTGTTGATTTATGTAGCAAACTTATTTGTATAAAATTAATTCAGAAACATTTTATGGGAAAGTAAGAGCATTAACTAGTTAATTCATCATTACGAAATAATTTATTTCAATACTATACATTAGTTTAAAAGATATACTTATATGATATTGAGCTAAAATGAAGAAAGCAAATTTTATATGTTTTGGGTACTAATTATTAATGGAAAAAGAGACTATAACAGTAATCTCATCATTAAAAAATTACTTTTTATAACATCATACAATACTTTAAAATATATTTTTGTGTGAAATTATATAAAATAACTGCTACACTTACTTTATTCTCAATTGGAAGAGAAGGGTGAATAGTATCAGTGTGCTTACAAATATTGTGTATACTTTCTATCTTTATGGATTTTTTTTTCTTTACAAAATGTCCATTTTGCGCAATATTTTATATCGAAAAAAAACCCCATATTTTATAGATTTTTAGAGCTCTGGCAAAATACAAAAACAAATTTTAAGACCAACAACAGGCTCAAGGCCCAACAGTGATACATTTGCCCCCGCTGTTGGTGGAGCTCGCGAGCGATCGCCCTTTTTGCCTCCCTGGAGTTGGCGCTTATGTTCGGAATTCACGTTAAGTTGTAGATCATGGCTTGATTAGCCGTTACTGTGCAAAAAATAGGGCGTTGAGCGTACAAACCAACCACAATAGCAGTCTACCATGGTTCTTTAGCATTTCTACAACCCGTGAAGGTACCATGATTTCAGCAGTTAGAAACGAAAGTTATCAAACCCTATTCCAAATTTTCTCTTTCATTCCATACAAATGATAATCAACGTTTTTATGGCATTGAAGAAAATTATGAAACTTTTAAACCACTTAAAACTTAAGTGATTTATACAACGGTATCTTTATTAATCAGAGAACATATTATGAGAATACGAGAGAGTACATATTTTTGCCTTATAATATGTTATCTATCTAAAAAAGTTTAAAAAAGGGGGAATAAATCACAAATGGGCCAATGTTTATTGTGTCGATCTCAGTAACCTCAATGTTTAAAAAATATTAATATAAAAATTGTGAGGTCCATTTTCCTCAATTTCCAATGCTTTTTGGTCTTCTGATCAAAATACGATCGCTTTTCGTGATTAATTGATTTAAAGAAGGAAGAGGAGAATTTTTAAAATTATGTAGTGTTGATAAAACTTAGACACTAAATATAACATGGTATCTGATATGTTTTGGTATTTTATTCAACAATATAATTAATCAAACACAGTTTAGACGTTATTTACATAAAATTCAAAGTCTTTTGCACGTTTTTCATGGAATAAATTTAGCATTCGTTATACTTATAATAAGTTCTTATATCTGATCCGTGATATTTTTATTATTTTTTATTTTAAACATTAATTTCCTATGTGATGAAATCGCAACTGGTTATGCAGTTTGCACTGGAAAAGGCAAGAAAAAATTTCCAATTAGATAAAAAAAATGATAAGATGATTTGATTGTTCTTTTTTTTTATTTCAAATATTCTAAATATAATTGCTAATTTAAACGAATCAAGATTACCTTAGATAATGAACATGTACTAATTTTAAATACATTGATGAACTACTTTGAGAAAAACTACGTTAATATAGCTGATTCTTTTTAAATCTTTACTCTAAAAACATCACGATTAACTTAAATAGTAAAGAAAAAAGTTATGACACAATTTCCTTTTTAAATCCTTTATATTAATTTCAATTGTGTTTTTTCATGGAAGTGTGTGTAGAGGACAAATTTGTGGAGGGTTAAGTAACCCACTTGCCGTCATCCAATCGAACTGAAACTCGCCAATGTCAATGAAAAAGCATTCTATCAAGTTTTGGGTCTGTCACTAAAGAAAGACACTTTTACACACATTTCTATTTTCGGAGGACTAATTCACCCAATTGCTGTCATCCAATTTTTCTTAAACATGGCATATACACTTGTCAATTATAATGCATTCTATCATAGTTTGGGGGCAAAAAATAGTCAGTGGCACGGAATAAACGATTTTCTTCGTTGTGGTCAAACGTAAAGAACATTTGATTTGAGGTCAAAATCATTTAAATAGGGTGCAATTGCATAATAAAGTTAAGAATGCACGTAAAAGATTTCGATAAAAGTTAAGTTTTTGTGGGTTAATTTTTCAAAAAAATCTTTACGCACATGTTACTATTCAAAAATCCAATACCAATCTTTATTAAAAAATATGATGTTTGTCTAAAATTTGTCAACTCATGTTAAAGCTCGAAAAATTGCTTCATTTGATTCTCAATGTTAATCAGTTGATGTTAATAAGTTAAGCGCATACCGATTGTTTCGAAAAGTCTCGGTGATTCAAACCAAAAGTTTATGAAATGGGGGGGGGGGGGGATTTATATATTGTAAATTTTATTAGCATTTTTTAGTTTGTTGGAGATCACAGTCAATCTTAAAAATATATGTATATGTGGTGCTATATATGCGAATCTAGGTTTAACTACAGGTGTCTTGTGTTTCATTTTTTAAATGTAAATCTGTATCTACAATTTATTTGAGCTTTCAAACAATCCCATTTCGTGCTTTATGCAAATAATTCAACGTGTCTTTCAGTGTAAACAGTTGTAACATCTGTATTATTACAAGCATTGCTTTGAATAGAAATTACTATTTGAGAGCTGGCTCTAAATTATGGAATCAGTCTAAACGATGCATATTAATTTTGAACTTAAATCATCACATGACTTATAATACTAAATGATGAAGAATAAAATTAAAGAAACCGTATAAATATATGGCACTCCTTTTGCAAGAACTTAAACCAAGTTAAATAATGGGTGCGTGTGGGCTTTAAAATAACCTCACCTAATTATTCCAACGTGAAGAGAAAGGTTTAAAGAAAGGTAATTTACATCTTTGAGGATATAAGTGTTCCAAACCAGTCACGTATTTTCCACATTCTCTTTTAAAATAAAACTTTTAGTTTGTCAATTTTTATATTCCTATTTTAGATGTCGTTCGCTTATACTTAATTAAGATTGTACGCTTGTTTGTGATTCAGGAACGCATAATTATTACAAGCCATGCATACACGCAATTAGATGCTGGTCTGAAATTTTACTTTTGCTATAAATAAATTTAGATCCTCTTGCAATGGAAAATATCAAAATAATATATTTGCCTATCGTTGGACTGTTTAATACCTTTTGTAATAAATGTTATTTCTGTCATTTTCGCTGTACCAAATATCAATATTATTACAAATAATCTTGTTTTTAAAATTTATATTTAATTTGCTTTCAACAATTTAAATATTTAAACAATTTCGCCGACTTTTAGTGTTTTGTTTCTTACACTTCAAGGCACTGAAT
Organism: Linyphia triangularis; assembly: GCA_963978545.1. Taxonomy (NCBI): domain Eukaryota; kingdom Metazoa; phylum Arthropoda; class Arachnida; order Araneae; family Linyphiidae; genus Linyphia; species Linyphia triangularis. The sequence goes on from OZ021725.1 coordinate 21,048,029, forward strand.
ATTTATTAGAAGTTTATGTTTGTAAACGTTCAAACGTTCAATGACTATTTGAGTCATTAAAAATAAATTTCATAAGGTTCATAAATGACTGAATATTGGCACAGATATTTTATTTTGGAATTTCCCAATTTAATTTAATTTAATTTAATTTTTTTTTAATTTTATTGTATTGTATAGCATATGAAAACTCAATGACAGAATTTTAAAAACAGATCACATGTATGATAAGTTGTATACTTACTCAGCAAATAGTAAGATATCTAGTTAGTGGCAGCGAAGCGTGGTGTCATATGGAGATGTCCCAAAACTTTAAAAAAAACAAAAAAACTTTAGTGTTTTTGACAATGAAACTAAAAATTATGAAACTTTTTCGCCAAATTTTTCACTTCTTAAGATATAATCGCCGTCAATGCACTTAACAGGATACGCTTTTCCTCTTAATTAATACTTACCTGAAGAAAATTTTAAGTACGAATCGTATTTAAGACAATTACTTAAGTTTATATTTCTATCTTTTAGCTTTAAGGAGATTAATTTAAATATATTTTATATTCAAATGAGATCGTAAATAGCAGTAGTCTACAAAGTAAGCAGAATATTAATTACCTGTTCTAGACATTTGGAGCAGGATGGTTATGGCGTTTTATTGCACCTCTAATGAATCAGGGTCGATTCCTTTGACTGTTTTACGCAATGATATATGTGATACGCAAATGATAACTTCTTTCCATATGCTGGATTCAGCATGCTACGTGAAAAAATGATTAAGTCTGAGTAACTACCCTCTCAGGTTATAGGCACAAAACATTACGTCTGAGAATATATTAAAAAAAAAAAAAAATGATTTTTTTTTTTTACTGTTTACATACACCTAACGCAGAAACTTTCGTTTGTATTACATTATACATTTATTTTAATTGATTGGTTTGTACGCTCAACTATTTAGTTTTGATCACTATAACGGCTAATAAGATATTTTTTTATCGAGCTTATCGTGGATTCCGAAACTCAGAGAACATACATGCCTAACTCAAGATTTGAACCCTGCACGTTTGACATTCATTCTTTTCGAATGTCAGCTTTAAAGTAATTATAAAAATTTATAAAGTTAAAAAAATATCAAATATGTTTTATTACTTTGAACAGCATTTTTTATTCGTAAAAATACCTTTCTTAAAATTAAACTTAAAGTATGTAATACTTTTACCAAAATATTCCACGTTAATACCAACTTTGTAAAAGAGCGGCTTTCTATAAGTAATACATTTACTATGAAATTACTAATGAATTGCACACTCTTCAAAAGCCGCGTTGATGAAAAAAAGATACACTTTTTAAAACAAACTTTCGTAAATTCTACAAGTTAAATGTCTAGCAAAAATTTACATTGTTTCATAATAAAAAGAAAACCTTCCCGAACCTACTTCTAATGGCGGTTAATGGCAATTATATCTCAGCGAAGTGTCTAGAAGTGTAAGAAAGAAGAAAAAAAAAATTTAAAAATAATTTTTTTTGTAAAGAAAAAAACCCTATATTGAGCAGATATTTGCTATTACGTGAGCAGCCTTAATGATTATATCATCAGTTACGAAGTTTCCAGGGAGGACATCGCACTCCATCATTATCATTAAGGGTTTTGTTTTTATATTATAAATCACTTTCATCTGAAGATGGCATTCGATATGGTGTGGGCCCTCGGCCTAGATACATGGGTGGGGAATACTGTGGTGTAACTTTCTTTCCTCGCCAACTACCTTCCATTATCTTTGCAATTTAGTTTGTCAGGAAAGCAGAACGACCTTAAGAAAGGGGCCAGGAAAGGATTTGTGAAGGTCGATTAAGGGGGTACGCATTTAGGGACCAGGCGAGATGGGTTTTTAGTTTCTGTTTTTACCTCCTAATTAGAGAAAGTTTTTTTTTTATTATTAAGGGCATGTTTTAAAGCTGGAATTTTACGACTTTCCAAATCAATCATGGATATTAGGAGGGATGAAAAGGTGGGTGACAAACTTTTGGGATTGCTATAGTGGTTTTTACCATAAAACCATGTTATTTTGCAGTCTGCCTGCTCAATTATGACTCCAAAGAACCCCCTCTTAGTACAAATGACTATGGAACTGGAAATGGGCGGAAAAGTATTTGTAGCACTTGGCATAAATGCGGAAACACTTTTAGGAATTTTCTGGATCTCAAGTTCATTTTTAACAGATGTCAAAAAGTTTTAGGTTATGGCACTTGCGTTTTCCAATGGTCGATATTGTAATTGGATGTACGATTCAAGTCAAATGCTCATGTACACTGGCAGTTGAATTTTTTTTTTTCAAGAAAGAACTCCGTTTCTGGATATGATGACAGAGCATTCGAATTTTATAACAATCTTAATAATAATTTTTATAACAATAATAATGATGATAACAATAATAACAGTTCACAACTCCCCAAAATTTTCGGACTATTTCTAATTCTTTCAACTTCGATTTTCAAAGAAATAACACAGTATGCAGTTGTAACTAAACTCTTCGTTAGAATCGGAGGTCTTAGGCTTTAATTTGAATTATCATTTATCAATTTTGGTTTTGTACGATAGGAAAAAAAAAGATCGTCAAAAAAAACCTTTCCAGATACAACATTAAAGATAAGAGCTATAGCTACAGCAATAACAATAAGTATATAAATTATAACTATAATTATAATAACTATATAAATAATAACTATAATTATAATAACTATATAAATAATAACTATAATTATAATAACTATATAAATAATAACAATAATTATAATTACTATAACTATAATTTTAATAAAAACATTTTCATAAACAATATTAACTACATTAACTATAATAATTATAGTAAATATAATAAATATAGAGACTATAATAACTATAGTAACTATAATCTATAGTTACTATAGTTATATTACTATAGGGGGCTATCAAATTTATTATAACAATACTATTTTACAAACAGTTTAACCTCAAAGACAGGTAATCGACAAAACGATACCTCAATATCATATGCTTTTAATATAGTTTTGAGAAATGATATATTAGATCCATCAAAGTTGATCTTCAAAAATTATTAAAAAAAAACAAAAAAGCATCAAGTAGCGATATCTCCATCTGCTTGTGTTAGGGATGTCTCGCAAAAGATAAGGAATGGGCTGTGCATTACATTAATTTTCCGACACCACTTGTTACCAGAAATCTTAACATGCTAACGTCTCTATGAAGATAACTTGCTCTATGAAAAATCGCTTCTTGACTGTCAATTTGTTCATCTCTGACAGAAGGTTATCAAATATTTCGTTCTGATTTCGAGATAACTGATAAAACATTCAAGTTTGAATACAATCACATTAATCTCTTATTCTACGGAAAGAACGACCATTAAGGATATTCCGAAAAATAGGAAGAAATGAATAAAAGATGTGAAATTCATGGGTATAATGAAGGAATTTATTTTGTGGATTTTAATTAGTTTTACCCTACCCTTCAATTTAAAATAAATGAAACATGGTTGCTGTATTTGCTGTTTTAGATGAAATCACACGTAGTTCAATTTCTGACACTTTTTAAAGGAATTTTAGAATAATTTTTAATCTAAAAGATATCTTCACTTAAAAAAATGAATTACATTCGTTTCAATATCAATAGATGACGATAGGCAAAAACCATATAAGCGTCAGATTACCAATTGTTAGAAAAAGAAAAAAATGCTTTTTTTTCATATAAATCGGCTTACGTTAAATGCCTCTTATTTGTTTCACGGTTCATTCTTTCAGTGTTGCAGAGCTCATTATAATTTTTTAATTACAATTAACTCGAAGAGATTAATGCAATGATTTTTAAAATTTTAGCACTTGACAAGTTTTTACAATCTATTTGACAGGTTTGACATCGAGTTTGTATAAAATTGTTTCATATTGGCAGATTAGAAGATAATTCATACAAGTTTACTACGTTGTAAATAAGGAAATTGAAATCTGTCCAGCTTTCAACATGTTGATTTTTGTCGATTGAACTTAAATGTATTTGAACAAAAAAAAAATATTAAGAAGGAAAAAAAAAAAAAAAAGAATTATCTATCTTTAGTTATAGAAACATTTGACAAAGGAGAAACTCAGAAAAATAATTTCTTACATAACATTTATAAAATGTGGTCAAATAGCAAAATCGACAATTTGAAATGATACCTTTTCTATTTGCATTTGTATGACTTTTTCAAAATGTGACCTAAATTATTAAGTACTGACAGTAAACATTGTTTTATACTGATAGATTGGAAGATAAAAAGTTTCCTAAGTTTTAAACTTTACTAATTTTAATTCCTTAGCAGTTTGTAGTAAAACTCTAATAAATCTTTTCGTTGCTTACCTTAAGGAACACAATCTAGAACAGCAATTTTTTGTAACTTATCGGGCAAATAAATGTGTGTAGGAACTCAAGATTTGTTGGCAGTTCTGACTGTCACAAACCAATTCCTGGCATTTTTATCTTTTATCCGATTGACAAATCTCAAATCTACCATTCCATCAATTTGCCATAAAACCACGCTTATAATTCATCATTTCGAAACATTCCATTCCAGAACCTTTTGCAGGAAGGACACAACCTTCTGAATTGGCATCTCCGTCCCTTTAGCCGATCGACAAAAACAACTCTGATCTCAAATAAACTCCCTCCCTCTCCCCATCAAATGACAAATTAAATGACCTTACACTTCTGAACCTACATTACCCATCTCAGAGGGAAACCACAAAAAGAAGGGGAAAATAAGAACTTATTTCTTGAGATTGATGGTTACACCACCCTGTTGACTCTTCTGCCCCTTGGCCATCCATGATAAGAAGTTGGGGTAGGCCATAAGGAAAGTAAGAGTGCCCACCATTCAATTATTTCAACACTCTTTTCAGCCTGGGTGCGGACATATTTTTTTACCCAACTAACTTTTTTGTAACCCAGTTCTCTTCATAAATGGGAGGCAGGTGATTGCGTCCGGCGTGGAATTTTTATATATATTTTTTTTTTATGGCGAAAAGGGTCTTCACCTCTATGACATACTTTTGAACCCTAGGGTTGAGGGAAAGTACGGCATTTACCCTCTCAATACCACCTAATATCCTGATTGCGGTTTGACTACATGTTATGCCATAATCAAGTCTACAGACGAAATTGCCAGTTGTTTGGGGAACTAACAAGTCACAATGAAGATTTTAAATCTTCAAATACTCGTTGATAATCATTGAGCTAAAACCTTCCAATGCAGTAACATATAGCCGCTAATAAATTGTAGTATCAAAATGTAAGAGGAAAAAAACAGTTACTTATTTCTTATGATGAAAGTTTCTTCACTTTTATGACACACACTTTTTATACCTCTGATGCAAGAAGTTTATATAATTCTTCTTATCTACGCTAGTATATATCCTATCCATATAGCAAGTATTGTGCGTCAGAACGGACCATCCACAATTTGATTTTTGCTGTTTCAACAATCACGTTTTTTCAAAACCATCGCCAGAACTAGTAAAAATGTAGTTTATCGAATGGTTACCTTAGTAGGTAATTAGATAAACCACATTGGATTCGTGTTCGATTTGAAAAATGGAGTTGAAACAGTAAGAATTCAAATTGTGGGATGGTCCATTCTGTCGCTCGTCGCCTCATATATACTTCAGTTACGGTTTGAATTTCAGATCATAAAAAAGTTAGATTCGAAGCATATCTAGTTGACATTTCCTTCCAAAGTTATTGTTTGGTGAGGTAAATTGGTATATTATGGTTTTTATTACGATTTTTAAGCTTTTATAGGTGTATTAAGTCACTATGTTAGTGAATTTAGGCCAATAGTTAAAATAAACACGCAGTATATGGAACAAGTGCGGAATTTTATCTGACTTTTTATTTGATGCCACCATCTACAATTATAAATTAGATTAAATACTTTTTTTAATAAGTAAATTGCAATATGACTGACATTTTAAAAGTAACAACATTTAAAAAATTACAATACTCTGGGGTTGTTTTACCTAACCGCGTCTTATTAGAAGTACTAGTCCTTGTAGGTGTACTTATGGTTCACATGATATCGTTTCTTGTATCTCGGAGTAAAGACACTTTTCTTCGGAGTATAGTTGTGGCCACTGTTCTCTCGCGTTCAACCTTCTGTGCCTCAGAGTCATCTATTGATACTTCGATGGTGGTGTTAGGTTGGAAGAACCACGAATTTCTTCTGTAAGTTGCACCTTCAGTCGTCTTGATGATAAATGATCTGGGACTTGCAGCTGGGAGCTATTACTTCAACACGACTCCAGTTTTGATGGCCTCTTCGGAACAATACCATTTGTCCGACAGAAATCCAGCCTTGGCCATGAACTTTTGTGTCTACAATGCCTTATGGTAGTTTTAAGTCTCTCTCTTTGAAGAGTCATGAAACAAAATATTTCAAGTGAGTTATTTCCACTGTTCATCATTGAAAAATAAATATCTGAGTTAACAATACTATTTTTCGTGAGTGCTAGCATGATTCTTTGAGGAGATGGGGGGGGGGGGGGAGGGTAATATTGCATACAGGAGGGGAGAGTGCTAAAGGATTTTACAAAAATGATGATTGAATTATAACTGAAATATTAAACAATAGTAGGGTTGTTCCATGCCAAATCAACTAAAAAAAGGAACATTTTCAACCCGACCCTTTCAGATTTTAATAAAATTTTACTCACTTGTTGGATTCAAAGTGAAAAGAAAAAATAGCCAATATTAGGTTTGAATATCGTTTGGTTTCTGGAATATAACGCTTCAAATATGGGTAGAAAGGACAAAATTTCGCATTTCTTGCTTTACAGATTTGCATATAATTTTGTCCCTAATTATTATAGAACATTACTTTTGGTGCCAAAAAAAGCTGAATATTTTGGTTTCTTATGATGCATCACTTGTACCAATTTTTTAAAAATCTTAATTTTAAGGTCAAATAGTTTGACTTTGACCTTTGATATCTCAAAAATGTGTGGTTTTTTTTTGTTTTTTTTTAATATGTATTTTCTTCGTTCTCTACAAAAATTTGTTGATTTCATTTTGGGACCGCAATGGGATGACAAGTTATAAATTTAAATGCAAACCCTTATCCTTAATTTCGCACAATAATCGTCTGTGATGGGTGCGAAGTGGAGATTCCCATATTCGCGATACCTTAAGTTTCACCTGATGGCTGTGGGGTTAGCGTTCTGGCCTCGCATACCAAAGGTGCCGCGTTCGAATCCTGGATTACGCACTGATCTTCGTTGTGTTCGGAATCCACGTTAAACTGTTGATCCCGGCCTGATTAGTAGTTACTGTGCATAAAAATAGGTCGTTGAGCGTACAAATCAACCAACTAATCCGTATTTCAAAAACTAAACGATATTCAAACCTAATATGGCTATTTTTTTCTTTTCTCTATAAACCCAACAAGTGAGCAAAATTTTATTAACTTTTGAAGGGGTCGGGTTGGGTGCCGTGTTGGTTTGACATCGAATGACCCAGTAATGCTGTAGTTTTCTGTACATATGAATAACTTAAAACCCTCATTATCTTGTCTGAGGAATATTAACACAGTTCTTTTTATTTCCAAATATCAAATGCCAGAATAGGGGGTAAAGTGCACCCCAGAACTTTCTCACCCAATTAGGCATTGATGCCATGGGGGAACTAATGCCCAATGAGTTATTTGAAAATGAGGTTCTTCACTTCTTGTAACGAACCGTTAAGTTAAATAAATCATTTGAATGCTTATGATGAAAGTTTGATGTTTGAATTGAAAAATTCGAGTCATCTGCAAGCTTTTTTTTTCAATTATTTCAAACTTAGTTGGAAGCTCTAATCTGAATACAAGATTACAGGAACTCAATTTGTTAAAAGCGGCTGAAGAGGGGCGTTGAGAAGCTTTGTAATGAGAGGCTGAACAATACAATTTAAGGCTACGTTTCCAACAGTGCAGTAATCGTACTAAGCAGAGTAGCTGGGGGATTCTATAAAGAATGGTCGCTCTATAACGTCAGCAAAAACAAGTGTACCATTCCTGATAGTCCAACAAATATGTAAATAGACTTATAAGTATCTGAAAAAAAAAAAAGGCAACATAGTTGTAAAAGAGATACACCGCCAATCAAAAACTGTAATAGCACATCCAGAAGAATTTGTGATATACTTTTTCTACGGGAAATCTGTATCGGTTTAAAAGTTCTTAGGCAAAAGGCCCTTTAATAAAAACGAGTAATTTTAATTACTTGACACCTGGCATTTTTCATTTTAGAAATGAATAATGCTGTTTTACGATACACAGATAGGAAGATTCTTTCATTTAATGGTATAAATTAATTAAAAAAATAAAAACAATGTTTTTTTTTGCATTTTTGAAAATTACCAGTATTGAGTGAATTACGAAATATTCGACAAAACAAAATAAACTATTCTAATCAATTAGTTTTGATTTCAATTCTAAAATATACAAAAACACAGTAATTAAAAATATATTAATAATAATGCGAAAATTTTTTAACATGGTAATTAAAATATAAGATCAAATTCAAGCCGGAAAGCCTGGATTTTTTTTCGGGGGGGGGGGAGTTATGGTCGAAGAATACATATAACAAGTAACATAAGAAAAAAAGAAAGAAAAAAAAAAAAAAAAGAAGGGGGAATGGTAAACAAGATTTCACGCAATTTCTGAGGGGGAGGGGGGTCCCTGGGTCCCCCTCCCCCTCTACGCCACTGAACAAACACAAAATGTTCACCCTAATAATTAAGAAAAGGGCAAAACTGATTTGAATTTTGTACAAGAGCAGATGTTTTTGATTTTATACACTACCTGTACTGATCAAATATCGTATCTAGTAAAACCTAAACTGAAATACTTTTTCTATTTTATACAAATACAAATTTTAAGACCAACAACAGACTCAAGCAGGCCCAACAGAGTTGGACATGTGACAAAAAAATATAGATATACGTATATATAAATAGAATTTACAAAACACAAAATACAGGAATTGATGAGTAGCGTAATAGAAGATACAGAATTACAATAAAAAAACACAAAAAATTACATATAATATTATTACGAATTTCTGTAAATATTTCGTAGTATTGATTATGTAAATAGGAAAATTTATGTACATTTCGCATAAGGCAGTGCATGAGTTTGTTTGTCTTCGCTTTCCTGCAACGTGTCTGCTAATGCTTGAAAACGAGTTGTACAGAGATCATGCTGGGAAGCAAAGTTTTACAAAGAGCAACCCATTTAATATTTTGGTACTGGCAATCTCGCCAAATTGGCGAGATAGAGCCAAGTTGGCAACGGTTTTGGCGACTAATTTTTGTTGCCAAATTTGGCGAGAAATCGCAAACTTGGCGACCATTTGGCGACATTTTCGGTCCCCATGTACATGTATAAGTCTTTTCTGGAAAGTCCTCCCAATTTCTATCTCTAGAAGATTCACGAAGGGTTGACTTTCCTATATAAGCCTGCCGACCAAACGGTATAGTGGTTAGCGTACTAGCTTCTAGACCGCGAGGTTGCGGGTTCGAGTACCGTGTTGGCATGGGTGTTTGTAAATGTATGTTGGCTTGTCTAATGACGAATGTTTCGGCGCATTATAGCCCTCGTGTTGCTGACGGCGCCAGATAATCTGAATACAACCAACCTATATAAGCCGTGAGTGGAGTTGGTTGAGTCAGTTAGTTGACTGGAGTTACTGAGTTAGCTGTCTCTCAGCGAGAATTCAGAGAGTTCTGAAAGTGAACTGTATTGCATAGTCTTTTGCGGCGATTTTTATCAGTTATGTTGTCAAGTTTTTAACTGCTGTTTTGTGCTCTATTGTTGTGTAAAGAGCTGTATTGAGTCTACTAGAACGAGAACTTCTGGAGTTATATCGGAATAAATTTCTGCAAGTTTTGATCTGCTTTGGCTTCAAGTCTTTCGAACCCAACCACGCAACAATATATAGTGTAAAGATTTATCTAAGCGAGTGGCAACAGCCGAAGTCTGAAAAGATTTATCTAAGCGAGTGGCAACAGCCGAAGTGTGACCCGGAGAACGAGACCAGAGAAGAACAAGATTTTTGGCATGAAAAAAATATGATAGTCTCAATAATATTAAATTTAAACAACTTCTTTTAAAAAATTAATAAAAGCGCTACCTTTGAAATTCGTCGTCGTTATTCCGAGAAATCGTCACAGTCTAAATTGGTGGCAAGCGTTGGAATCCGAACTGGTGAAGAAATTCAGTGCCGAAGAATATTCGAATTTAACAAGACAGACAGCCATTTTGAAGTAACGGAAGAAAAGTGATCTTGGGTTATGTATCCTTTCCTTGCCGTTGGTTCAGTGCTTAATTATTTTAGGTTATAAGGAATTATTAAAAAAAAAAAAGTCTTTTTTTGCAAAAATATATTTTGTTTAAAGTTTAAGTTTTACTGTGACTTACTTATCAATATATAGAATTCTTTTATATCTGTACTAGAAATCACTGTAATGTTATTGAATGCTATGCTGGTTGTTTAAATTTGTTATGGAATTAATTTAGGAATATTATTTGAGAAGTTGTATAAATGAAACTTTAGCTTGGCGATATTTTGAGTTTGCTGGTATTTTCTTTTTGTGTATTGATAGAACTTTTGTTGGCGATAAATTGGGTTTATTAGTCTTTGATTTGTTTCACTTTATAGAATATGAGTGAAATAGTTTTTTTTTAATTTTGTCGAACACGAAGTAAAATTTGAAACGTTAGTTCGAAAAGTATGGTTTCTGTGGTAGTATTTTGAGAAGTTATGTGTATACTTCTGTAATCGCCTGAACAAAAGTTTTCATCATATTATTGGAATATTGTATTTGAGTGAATTCAAGAATATCGTTTGCAGTTTGGAATTAAATTTGAAGTTTAGAATTTTAATTTTAAGTGGCGTTGGTTTTCTTTTTAAAAAAAAAAAAAAAAAAAGAGAATTAACGATTGGCATTTTGATTGATTTCCCTTGTGAAAGAAAATGAGTTATTTAGGGAAAGGTAAGAAGCAAGATTTGCTTCAAATATGTGAGGAATTGGGCGAAGAGGTGGATGCTAAAACTAAAATACCTGAGATTAAGCGAATAATTTTAGGAAGTGAATATTATAATGAGGAGGAGGTTAGGTTGATATTTGATCGTGTGATTGAAGAAAGACTGAGAAAAGAAGAAAGAGAAAGGGAAAGAGAGAGGGAAGAAAGAGAAATGGAAAGAGAAAGGGAAGAAAGAGAAATGGAAAGAGAAAGGGAAGAAAGAGAAATAGAAAGGGAAGATAATTTGGCGCGGGAAATGAGACAGCATGAGTTAGAATTAAAAAAGCTAGAAATTTCCCAAACCGAATCCCTACCTCGAATAAACCATGTATCTGAAAACGGAGTTCCCAAGATTCAATTGACGCATATAATGCCTAAATTTGAAGAAAAGAGGGATGAAATGGGGTTATATTTAATTAACTTCGAAAGAAAGGCAGAAATGGCCAAAGTTCCAAAAAGAGATTGGACTGCTTATCTGTTGGGTGTACTTCCTGCAGAAGTTTCAAACATGCTGGCTAGAGAATCGCCTGAAAACGCAAATGACTATGAACATGTGAAAACTCTTCTTCTGAAAAGGTATAAAATGAACAGCGAAAAATTGAAGCAGTGTTTCTACAGACACCAGAAAACGCCAGATAAAAATTGGAGAAACTATTACCACGAGCTGCGGAGTTATTTTACCGAATGGATTGACGATATGAAAGTTGAAACTTTTGAGCAACTGAAAGATCTGATTATTGCTGAACAAGTAAAATTTCGTGTGCCTCCAGAAATCAGAGAACACTTTTTAGACAATTGGATTAATATTAAAGATCCAGAGTATTTAGCAGAGAAATTGGATGACTATGAAAGCGTTAGAGACAGTTTCAAAAGAAAAGAAAAGCTACCTAGAAATAATTCCAAACCTCAGGAAGGACAATACCCTAAGGACAAATTTAATTTCAAGAGAAATGCTCCATGGAAGGAAGATAAATACGATGAAGGTGAAAGAGAGAAAAGATTTGAGAGGAGGAAGCAGCCTAGTTGTTACGAGTGTGGGTCATTTTCTCATTTGAAAGCTCAATGCGATAAACTACGAAGATGTTACGAGTGCGGATCTACCTCGCATTTAAGACCTAACTGTGATAAACTCAAGAAAAGCGTTGAAACAGTAGCTGCTAACTTGGTTCCGAAAGAAAATTTTAAAGATGTTCTTGAACCATATATCAGTCAAGGAAAAATAAATGGCATAGAAATGCCGATACTTCGTGATTCCGGAGCATCAATTGACCTGATCTGCAGAAAGTATGTAAAACCCTCAATGTTAACTACAGAAACGGTATGGATTAAAACCCCATTAGAAGAAAGCCCCATTTGTCTGCCTTTAGCTGAGGTTGAGATAGACTGCGCTTATGGGCACATTGTGACAATAGCAGCTGTCATCAGAGATTCTTTAGATCAAGGAAGGTACCTATTAGGAAACCGAACAATGGAATTATTTACTGAAGTTAACCAGAATAAAAATTTCGGAATGGATACAATTAATGTCATACAAACTCGATCTTCCAGTAAGAAGATGGTAGAATCAGAGATGCCAAATTCGGAACCAGAAGCAAGCGATTCAAGGGAAAATGAACAATTTGGAAAAGAAATTGGTAATGATAATATTTTACCTGTGGCAGATCTTTCAAGTGCAGAATTGGAACTTATGAAATTAACCCCAGAAGAATTTTTAGACGCTCAATTGCAAAGTGAGGATCTGAAGCCCCTATTCAAAGAAGCAAAACATGACACAGACCCTGAAAAGCATAGGTATCTGACAAAAAATCAAAAGCTGTTTTTCGTGAAGAAAGATAAAAAAGGAACAGAACGACTTTTGCTTGTGGTGCCGGAGAAGTACCGAAAACAGATTATGGAATTCTGCCATGAAAGAACGGCATCTCATCTGGGAATAGCGAAGACTAAAGATGCTTTATTTAAAACGTTCTACTGGCCAAACTGTTACAAAGAGGTCGAAACTTTTGTGAAATCATGTGATCTATGTCAAAGGGTAGGAAACCCACAAGATAAGAAGAAGGCACCACTCAAGATAGTTCCAGTTATTACTGAAATCTTTTCAAAAATAAATGTTGATGCTGTGGGACCTTTACCTCAAACCCCATCAGGGAATCAATACCTCATTACTGCATTGTGCATGTCTTCAAAATATCCCGATGCAGTCCCTGTGGAAAATCTGAAATCGACCACAGTAATTGACGCCCTACTCCAGATTTTCAGCCGAATGGGCTTCCCAAAAGAACTACAGACTGATCAAGGAACGTCATTTATGAGTGCACTTACTTGCGAATTTTTAGAAAGATTTGGAATTAAGGTTGTTAGAAGCTCTGTACACCATCCGCAAAGTAACCCAGTCGAAAGAATGCACAGAACTCTGAAAAGAATTCTTCGTGTCCTCTGTCTAGAATCTAGTTCCGAATGGGAAAAGATTTTGCCTCAAGCTCTGTTCGCGTTAAGGACTGTGACTCATGATAGTACAGGCTTTACACCAGCTGAGTTAGTTCACGGAAGAAATCTGAAGACTCCGCTTGTATTGCTCTATGACAAGTTAACAGAAGAACACCAAGAAGAGGATTGTGTTGTAAACTATGTGTTTAAATTAATAAATCGTATGGAAAATTGCCAAGAATTAGCAATACGGAATATGGTAAGCGCCAAGGAAAAACAAAAACTTTGGTATGATAAGAAAGCGGTAGAACGACAGTTCGAAGCGGGCGATCTCGTATTAGTTGTAGCTTCTTCAAAACCCAACAAGTTATCGGTGCAATGGATTGGACCTGGGGAAGTAGTTCGACGGTTATCGGATACCAACTATGTGATACGGTTTCCCGATAAGAACAAAGATCACGTTTACCATATTAATATGCTAAAGCCCTATGTTAAAAGAGTAGAACACTTAAATCTTTTAGGCCTAGAAGAAATTAAAGGCAAAAGGGAAGATGAAGAAGAGGAGATACCAGATCTTGGCCTTGCTGATAGATCTAACGAGTCAGCGTTGAATGAACTTTTAAAGGACATAAGATCAAAATCTAAACTTTCAGGTGCACAACAGAATCAACTTGAGGAACTTTTAAACAAGTACTCTGAACTCTTTTCAAATAAACCTGGTTGTACAGATCTGGCTGAACATGATATCGAGTTGGAAGTAGAAAAGCCAATTATCGCAAAGCCATATCGAATGTCTCCAAGACAAACAGAAATTTTGAAGGCCGAAGTCAATAAAATGTTAGAACTCAAAGTAATTGAACGAGGAGATTCGGATTTTACTTCTCCTTTAATACTTGTTGAGGTTCCTGGAAAAGATCCTAGACCTTGTATTGACTATCGTCGTTTGAACAAAGTGACCAGGACACAGTATTTCCCTATACCAAATATAGAACAACTTGTAGAGAAAGTGTCATCAGCGAAATATATCACTGTTCTCGATTTAACCCGTGGTTACTGGCAAATACCATTGAGTGAACGGGCCCAGCGATATGCTGCCTTTGTGACCAGCTTTGGTACCTTTAAGCCATTAAGGTTACCATTTGGGCTCAAGAATGCTCCTTATTATTTTAGTAGAATGATGGCTGGGTTGTTGCAAGACTGCGACGAATTTGCTGTACCTTACTTAGACGACGTTGCAATTTTTTCGAATACTTGGGAAGAGCATGTGAAACACTTAGAAGAAATTTTAATAAAGATGAAAACAGCTCATCTCCACATAAAGCCTTCGAAGTGTCAGTTTGCTCGGGAACATGTCAAGTATTTGGGCCACATAGTTGGACAAGGTGAGCGAACACCTGGAGAACTTAAAGTACAAGCCGTTAAAGATTTCCCCAGACCCTTGAACAAAACCCAAATTAGATCATTTTTAGGTCTTGCTGGTTATTATCGCCGATATATTCCCGATTTTTCTGTAATTGCAGCACCATTAACAGATCTACTAAAAGGGAAGAAAGTTAAATCATCTGTGGATTGGAGCAGTGCTTGTGAAGATGCTTTCGAAGAATTAAAGAATCGACTTTCGGAAAAGCCAGTATTATTTAGCCCCGATTTCACCATTCCATTTGTCATTCAATGTGATGCTTCGAACCTTGGACTAGGCGTGGTGTTGTCTCAGGTGAACCAAGATGGTGAAGAACATCCTATTATGTACTTGAGTCGGAAATTTTCTCCAGCAGAACAAAAATATAGTACCACCGAGAGGGAATGTGCTGCCATTGTTTATGCAATTCAGAAATTACGATGTTATCTTGATGGGCAGCTAAAGTTCATCATTCAAACAGATCATAATCCGCTGGTCTGGTTAGAGAAAAATACAGGGACTAATCCGCGTCTGTTGAGATGGGCCCTCACATTACAACCATTCAATTATGAAGTTGTCCATCGTAAGGGAAGTCTCCATCGAAATGCCGATACCCTGAGTAGAGTTCCTTAAACATTGATGTAAGACATTGACTTTGTACATATTTTTATTTATTCTTCTTCTTAGAACCTTAATATTATGGGTAGGCTTATTTATTTAAACTTGTAATACTCTACTTAAATATTATAATTTGGCAGTAAAATACTAGTTTAAATTAGTGCACTGAATCTAACTGGCGGTATGAACTCTTAAGACTGAAAGACTTTAAATTCTAAGACTTTTTCTCTTCAATAAAAAGTCTTCTCTTGGAGGGGAGGAGTCTGTAAAGATTTATCTAAGCGAGTGGCAACAGCCGAAGTCTGAAAAGATTTATCTAAGCGAGTGGCAACAGCCGAAGTGTGACCCGGAGAACGAGACCAGAGAAGAACAAGATTTTTGGCATGAAAAAAATATGATAGTCTCAATAATATTAAATTTAAACAACTTCTTTTAAAAAATTAATAAAAGCGCTACCTTTGAAATTCGTCGTCGTTATTCCGAGAAATCGTCACAATAGTAAGATAATTCATTTTGACAAATTATAATTCAAAAAGTTACTGGATCATACATACTACAATAGTTTCAGGTTTATACATAATAATGCAATACAATATACATATGCTCAAATAAAATACAACATACATATACTCAAATACTATACAATATACGTTTACTCAAATACAAAACAATATGCTTTATTCATCTTTACTGTAAAAATCGCAGCTGGTCACAGATAAAAAAAAAAAAAAAAACCGAATTATTCTAAAGTTTTTAAGTATAGCTAAACATATACAGTGACTATTTTTAATTTTCAGCTTGAAAAGTGATTTCTGGAGCTTACTCTGAAACTTATCTCAATTTTAGCTTCTTTTGTGACTTAGCTACTGTATTTTACTATAATCACGCAATTCCATGGCTATGGTCTATCCAAATTTAAAATCTATGCAACACAAATTTTAGTGTCGCCATCTAGTGTACATTGTATTCAACTTTTAATTTTTTTAGGATCAATCTTGTACAAAATAATTTTAATTTGTTGAAAGCCTTACTTATTTTCTAAAGATGAGCGTGTTCTGAAATACTGCTCTAAATTAAAAGCTTATGTGTCAGTAAGTTGGAAATGTACAGGACTTGCTTTTCTTTCTTTTTCTTTTCTATACAAAATTTTGAAATTATTTTCATTCGTTGTGGCTTAGTGAAAAAAAAACTTCAAGCATCATATGATCGTCCTTATAAAGTACTTAACCATGACAATAAAGTATTTCAATTTAACATTCGTGGCAAGAAAGCGACTGCAGACCCCAGTGGAGGCTCGTGAGTAGTAAAAGTGAGGGGGCCCGAATTAACAATAGCGTGGTTTTTTTTTCAGAGGGGGGGGGGGGGGGTGAGTGCAAATTTCAAATTACACGAGTTTCATGCAATTAAATGTTATTCAAATGCACATAAAACAAAGCTAGAAGAGCAGTTATAGGAGACTTGGTACCCCTTGTTTTAGCAAAAAATAATAAAATATAAATTTTCTAATTTTAGCGTTTTTATAATCTTTGAAACCTTCCTATTCTAGCAAGTTTTTGAGCTGATCCGATAGCTGCAATTGCAGAAAAACTATATTTTTATGGATAATTTAGCAGTGCTGCAATAGCTCCTTTGATGTTTCGAACTAATTTTTTTTTTCTCAATTCGTGATTTTTGAAATTCCCATCTTACTCAAAATGCTAAAACTTCAGCAAATATGAATGAAATGACTTGAATTTTTTTTTTTTTGTTTGTCATTCTATATCTATTTGACAAAAATAGGCATGGATTATTGAATTAAAAAAAAAAAAAAAATTCTTACAAATTTAAATGTTGAAAATACCCTTTTTTACATATAGGTACAGTAATTATTGTTTTTCTCGAAAACTATTTTACTCATTCTAAATCCGATGCCTAAAAAGTTAGACTATTATATTACTAGAATTTTTTTTTTTTTTTAAATGAGGAAAAAGTATTGAAAAATTAAAAAGGAAGTACAATTTTAAATTTGATGATTTTTTTTAAAAAATTTGAAAATTTAGAGCACTCTGTGAACTTTCTTTTAAATAAAATTTAGTTTTTACATTTATTTAGTAATACTTCCAAATATGTAAAAATTATAATTTTAAATACCTAAATAAAAAAAGTTTGGAAGGTACCAAGTCCTTCTAAGCAAATTATCCAAATAAATTTTAATAAAATAAATGTTTTAATAAAATAAATGATTACAACACAAATTCAACACTGCAGCATTTCGTTTGAGCCAATGGCTTATGAAAATTAACTTCTTGTCCTATGGCTTTTAAACTTTATGGCTCAGGGCTTTCGAAAATTTAAAAATGAAGAGAAGAAAAGTGGTGAGATTTCCAGAGAAAGTATGAATTTTAAATTATTAATTTAAACATAAAATTAATGCATATTGACTCATTAATATTTCAGTTCAAAATTTCATTACTCAAAAGAAAAATATTTTCAATCTTATATCTTTACTTTTTTAAAAATTTGGTTATTTATTGTTTAGTCAGAGCTCTTTTGTCACTAGTACAATGTAATACAAAAAATTCGTTTATTGTTGTCCTTATAAATGGATATTTCAGGCAACTGAATGAGTTAAGGACAGCTACTAAAATGAGCTGAGAATGTAAAACACATTTATATGAATTAAAATAATGTTTCAGTTGCAAATTTTTTTTTTTTGCTACCCGTAAAATGAAGTTTTATTGCTATACCAAAGTAAAAAGATGCTGAAGGTATAGTGGGTCTTATGTCTGCATACTCCGAAACGGATTCAGACATCAGTCAAGTCAGTGAGGTTTCTACGATGACCATTGTTGTCTATTATAGCAGCAATTAGGTAAGGAAATAGGATGGTAGGAGGGAGATAATAAGGAGAGCCTAATTTTACTTGCTGTATAACTCATTTACCTAATCACCTCTAAAATCAAATGAATTAAAAATATGATATTTTTAGGATAACTAAGATAATGAAATAAATAATCAATTGAGCTCATTCATGCAAAGGGACCTGGGATTACTCGGACAAAATGCGTCTTTAAATATTTTTTAAAAAATCACGATTCTGTTTAAAAATTTATTTTTTAAAGAAAAGCTTACGGCTTGTATTTGAAATATAAGGGGTAAAATTAAATGACCTTACCGAGTTTTTTTTTTTTTTTTAATTAATTTTCTTTTCACCACGTATAATTGTAGTTTTTAGTCTATTTTCTCTAGCTCTCCTAATTTAATTCACTGTCATTTTCTTGTACGCTTGCACTATGGACAACACTTCTTTCGACAGTTCAAGCTCGAGCTCGACTACTTTTGCCCAACACACAAAAGTGGACCATTCCTTATAGACTTGCAGTAAATTGATAACTTTGTAGGCGAAAGCTCCCCCCCCCCCCCCTAAAAACACAAGAAGTGAAGGACCTGGTTACAAGCAATGTCTTTTCAAGGTCTCCGAGAAAGGGATGGTTTATCCCTCAAGTATTGCGTCCCAGAGGATAGACTTCAAGGTCATTATGATGGAGTCTTGAACGGAGTGTGCTTTTATTGAAATGGTTGCGGTTGATTGACATTTTCATGAGTTTGTGGCAAGAGAGCTATTGCTCTACTCACAATAGTTAATATTGTGAGGTTAATAACTGCTTTTATTTGTCCTGCATTTTAAATATATTTTACAGAAATTCCAAAACATCATTATCAAGTATATATAAGTGAGACCAGGGTCCCAAAAAGTGAGGGGGCCCGGGTCCCCGCTGGCCCCCTGCACTAGCCGCCACTGGCAGGCCCTGATCATCGCCTAAGCCCACAAGCCCCAATGGGGAGCTAATGTCGAAAAAAGTGGTCCCGTGGGCCACTTCATGATGCAAACATGCGGGTGGTTGTCATTCGCTTCGTATGAATGCGTAGAAAATGAAATCCGATTGTGGGTATCTAAGGCAACTACGCCCCTTACCAACTGTTAAGTTTTGTAATCTATCCTCTTTGTAGTTGAAAACCAAATCCAGAATTGCAGACTCTCTGCAGTTATAAACACCAAATTTTGGCAAAAAATCCCCGTCCTTGAATATCCGTAGTCTTCTTCTTGATGTCTTCAATCCATGGGTGCTTTTATGAGGGGGAGGGATAGAGGTGGCTATCACCCCTCTTAGGAAAAAGGGAAAAAATATTAAAACAAAGAAAAATAATCAATTTCGAAAGAAGCCTTGAAAAAAATGCTTGAATCCTCAAAAAACAGCTAGAATTAGTGATTTATACCATCAGATTTCCCGCTCCAAGAAATGCAGTGTACATATATCTCATGAGGTACAACTCAGATTATACACACAAATTATTATATTTTTTCTTTTTTAAGATAATATGTGCTATATTAAGTATATTTATTAATTTAAAATTATCTGCCTTACATTTTGTTACAATCAAGTTTCAGATTATCTAGAAACTCGTCAGCGTTCTGCCTAGAGGTCGGCGATATATCAATACGACGATGTTTTTATCGATACTTTTTGAAAAATATCGATATTAAAAATATCGATAAAAGTCAACAATATATCGATATTTTCAAATTTTTTTAGTTTTTTGATAATCGTTCTTTTTAGTTCCAAGTGTTTTTTCGATTTTCTTTATTCCCTTTTCAAAACTAAAGTTTGGACTTGGCCGAGCCTTAGGGTTGTGGGTTGTCCTTGCAATCACTGGAACCTGTCAGTGTCTATAAAAAAAATGAGCCGATCCGGTACGAAAGTTTTTATTTTAGTTTTTCGTTTTTTCCCCCCCCCCCTCCATTATAAATATTTGTCTTCCTTAAAGGTTTTTTAAAAAGTTTAATGCATACAAATTCTAATCACTACCGCCATTTAATTATTGAATTCATTAAATTTAAATATTTAAATAACAAAATGTGTTAATTGTTACTTTAAACGTTTTAAATAATTATACAGTTAATCATTGGAATTTTATTAACAAAAATTATTAAAATTTGATTAAGAATTATTTTGAAAATTTAGGCCACCATAAATTTAATATCACCGGATTCAGTACGCCACTGTTTATACGTTTTAAACCAATACTTCGGCATATGTACATATATATATATATATATTGTGGTCAAAAGGCTTTAGGTCTATAGAGCACGGAAAGGGATCTCTAATGTAAAATCTGTCATCTCAGCGATTTAAATTCGAACAAGGTTTTCTCAACACAGGAGTTGACCAATCATCGGAGTTGACCGTTTTTCATCAAAGTCAATAAATGCTAAGGAAACCATAGGGAACATCGAGCATGTGTCTTCACGAAACCATGGTACTTGAATCTGTGACAGACATATTGGAGCCGAAACATTCTTAGCATGTCTGAAAGCAAGCTTCTCAAGGCCTTAATAACCGATTAGAGGCCAGATTGATTTCTTTTCCTAGCCATTTTGTCATTACAACTTTACGTTCTAAATCAGAAGTTACTAAACTTTATAAAGCCGAATATACATTTTTAGAAAGTTGAACCGCAACTAACTTTACTTTTACACCACCTCCCTCACCATTAAACAAGTGTTACATGTATCTCGAATTCCTAAAAATTATTTACACCAGCTATATGTAGCGTATACAATTGAATGGCTTGTTAGTTTAAAATTTTCAAAAACTGTAAAAAAACAAATTAGTTTTGAAACTGTTATATCGCACAAAATTACTGTTGCTGCTTATTAACATTTAGGGGAAAAAAAAAAGTTTTTCTTTTATACCTCCAATTTTCAAAGAAAAACCTCATCCAATTGAAAACGGTTCCCGATCTACGAATAACAGGTTCGCGATCCATAGGATTTTCTATTTTATAGGCTAAATTTTTGTAAATTAAACACAAAGAAATTTTATTATTATTATAACACATTTTTTGCTAAAAGTTTTGTTATATTAATGAGGATAGTGAGTAAAAGTGCATAATTGCATTTATGAACTTTCCTTCCAAAACAAACATATTACATTCGTATGGAAATACGTATAACAAAATATACCATACCGCCAAACACTGGGTCTATCAGTGTAAATAAAAATTGGGCCGGTCCGGTAGGAATTTGGGTAAGAAACATATTACTTAAAGAATATGCAACAATCAAGAGTTTAAGGAAAAACCAAGTACACTCAAAAGAGGTGTAAATAATAGAGACAGGAAATTTTGATTTAATTAAACTAATTATTAAAAATAATCCATTACAAAAATCAATTATCAAATAAAACTATTTAATTATTTAAATTAATTATTAACTACAAATAAAATAATCAAATATAATAACTATTAAAATCCGCTAATAATTATAATAATTAAAATTAATCATTGAAATAATTTTATTATTAACAATAATTATTAAGGTTTGTTTAATGATTATAATGAAAATTTGGGCCGGCATAAATCTAAAATCACCGGGCCAATTTTATGTCCCAGTATGACCCTGAGAGCGAAGGCGGTACTTTCCATCAATTTCTAACATGACACGTTATCCAGTGAACTAGTAAATAAGCCCCTTTTTGAGTATTTATCACCTACAAAATGCAGTATCTAAAGCCAAAATTGTTTTAGGGTGGCGAGATTATCATAAAACATTATATAAACATAAGATTTTGAAAATTAATATATTAGGCTTTCATCTTAGCCAGTGCCACTCACCGCTCATGTTGCTCTACCTCAAGTCGCTCATCGCTCCCCGCTCATAACGTACCCGAGGCTTTATTGGATAATATTTCATCGGACAACCCATAACGCAGCGTCCTCTATGTATTGCCAATTTCTTAGGGAATACGGTATTCATAGTTGATTGAGTGAAGAAAAAATATTAATTTAAATTCTTTTTTATGTACATATTGGCAACATTAAATGGCCGCTCTTGGCTCCTTTCTCTTGTTGGATTAGAAATCTGTAATGACGGCTTTGAACATTTACAAAACAATTCTAATTACGTTGGAATCATATTAATTACAAAAATGGTGATTCTGTAGTTTATTTTCTTCGTCCTTAATAAGTAAGTACTATGAAATCAATAGATTATTTGGTGTTGTTTTCTAGGCCACGAACTTTTTACAACTGTCGTGTTTGTACTACACTTGTTATAAAATTCGAAAGAAAATGTCTGCATAATTTTTTTGTTTATTTAGTTTTTTCGAAAAGAAAAAAAAATTATTTCAATCGGTTTAATTGCCGTAGTTGTTTTTTCATTTCTTACTATCGTTTTTTAGTATCCTTGTTTTATTGTTGTTGTACTTTCCTTGCTGTCTATTGCAGTTCCCGAAGCAGGTGGACATTTCTTAATAAATATTGTTTATATTTTCAAGCATTCTATTGATTACATTGCATAATCATATTAAGATACAAGTAGTTCAATGGCTTGTATTTAAAGCGTAACATAATGTCTGCTCTAGTACCTTGTCTACAATGATTTTTTTTTTTTTTTGTATTGTTTTTTAGTTGATATTATTACAAGATATTTATACAATGCAGTGACTGGATGTAAATGTCAAAAATGCTGAAATTGCAACGTAATATATTTAACAAATTACGATTTTTCCTTCAACAACATAAAAGCCTGATTACAAACAGTTGTCCCATGCATAACAATGAGTAATTTAGCAACGTAACAATTAGTAATTTAAAGATACTATTCTAAGGAAAAATTACTATAAGAAGTTAAAGATATTATACATCTTATGTGACACTACTATTTTTTTTCCTAAAATGTCGGAGTCGAAGAAAATGTAAGCCCACCTGATGATGGCTGTTTGGTTAGCGCTCAGACCTTGCATCTCAAAGGTGTGAGGTTCGTATCACGGGTTATGCATGAATGTTTTTTGTGGTTCGAAGCTGTAGGTCCCGGCCTGATATGTCGTCTTTGTGCATAAAAATAGGTTGTTGAGCTTACAAACCAATCAGTTGGAATTCACTGTGCAGTTTCGAAACTAATTTAAGTATGAGTGGCTATTCAAGTTTGAAGTGGATTATCAGTGAAATTCTATTTTTTTCCCCTTTAAATTTTTTTTTTTTTGGTACAATTCCGTTAGACAGGTACCAGACAAAAAGCACAAAATTGTAGCAATAATTTATCATAATAACCTTAAAATCATTCTTAAGTCCTATATTAAACCATTATAGAATTGCTGTAGCAACCCTATAACAAACTGTACACATTTAGGCTTGACGGGGCAGGGGTGATTAGGGATACATTATGCATCTCTTAAATATTTCGGCTTGGCGTCAACCCGTCTAACGGAAGAGTACCAAATTTTGAGTATTTGGTAAAAATGGTCGAGAATACAATATTATAGTGGCCACAGAACCTGGAAATCAGGAAAATGCCTGGAAGCTTTCTGATTCAGGAAAATGTCAGAGTTTTTAAAAATTTCGCAAAAATCAAAAATTTTCTCTTGTTTTGAAGGTACGTTTCCCCGTTCATCTGTATTTTAGCACCATTTTCCCGGAGAATTGTGGGAATCGCAAGAAGTTTCATGTTGCATCATAATTTAAACTTATTATTGCTGCCAAAACTATTTTTAAAATTTGGCAACTCTCTCTTTGGCATAAATGTTCTATTTCATCTACACATCTGTAAAAATTGGGGAAATTTGAAAGAAAGTTTGCTGTAAAATTGGGTAATTTTTTAGATATCTATCAGAGAATTTTTTTACAAGAATTTTGTGGCCACCTTGAAAATGCAAGTACTAAAATTTTATTTATATATATTAAAAAAGTCTTTTCAGAATTTTCTCATCCCATATTTGTATGTCATCAATATTTTTGCAGTTCCTAAATCTGTAGTCTACATATGCCAAAATATTAAAATGATTTTTGCAAAGTTTATCCTAGAAATAAAAAAGGATCGGGTGAAATTTAAATTTTTTTTTGTTGTTGTTGTAATAATTGCTCTATTAATTTTCTACGATAGTGGATATTTTTTTAAAAGAAATTAACAGTTCGCAAAAAGGCATAAATAAAAAATTTGTTCAAAGAATTTAAATCAAAAGACAAGTGATATTGCAATACTAAAACATCCATATAAAATGCTACTGACCTTTGCTGGAATAAGACTGAAAAAATTATTATAGATTAAAAAAAAAAAAAAAAAAATTTGCACCTAGGAAAATTAAAATATATATATTTGTAAAAAAAATAACTATAATACTGTAAAATTAAGCAGATATAACGTTCCTAATTTTTTTTACTACTCACTCCCATTAGGGTGATTAAAAACAGGTACCCATTAAAAACATGGCCAAAATTTCAAACTTTGAAAATTCACTGGTTTACCAGTTAATTTTGTTCTTTCCCCCAAAAAAGTAAGTATTATGTTAAATTTGACATAGACCTTGAAATATCTACTTGCCACAGGTCGATTAAACGGTATGATGAGGCGACTAAATAAACTAATCAATCGGCCACTTTTCGATTCTCCTCTCACCTACGATTTTTTTTAATTGTTACCGAATATAGTAAAATTTCCAAATCAATGAAAATCTCCCTTCCCTTTCTTGAAATTTTGTAATCACATGCTATACACGCAGTTCAAATCCATTCATCCACAATATGGATTCATGAGTTGACAGCGTGGCGACAGAACTGAGAATTCAGGAAAATTAGAGAAATGTCAGGGAATTTCACTCTTCTAGAAAAAAATCGGGGAAATGTCAAGGAATTTTGAAACTTTTGAGTTTCCCTTCTTGCATTTCCCGCGCGGGTGCGGATGCCGCCTTATTGTTAAAAAAAATCTTCACACTTCAATCTGACTACATTCTGTACAGAGTCATTCCAAGCCAGATCATCCAGGCTCGTCACCCCACCTTCTCAGATTTGGCTGAAACTTGGTACATGGTAACTTTAGACAAATATAAGAACCCGTATTTTTCATTTTTTAAATATTGACTTTGGTTTGGAAATTAAAAAATTTCGAAAATTTTACGTATTTCAGGTATTTCCTTTCGGTTACACTGCATACACAATGACGTGTGTTTGCATTAATCTTGCTGCTTACCACAATTATCGAAATAAAATCCTAAAATTTTTCATACTTGCTCAGAATTTAATGCAGATTCCAAATATGGTTTGCAAAATATAATTGAGTTCTTCTAAAGGGGTGGAAATTGAGCTAAAAGTCGAAAAAGCACATGTTCAGAAATCATAAAACATGCATGATTTATACTCTTGTAACTTTTTTCTGCCATTTTTAAAAAATTTTTGCTTTGTGTCATTTTAAAGAGCATAAAATTTCCTATAAGAATGTGATATTTTTAAAGTGGGTTCTTTTGTTTTCAGCCCCCCCCCCCCCTCCCGATTTCATTTTTTACGTCGATGCTTCATTTGGGTGCAAAAAAATTGTTGACTACTACCACAGTAAAATTATTTTTAAAAAAAATTTAATGATTTTTTTTTAAACAGATACCTATAAATTGCAAAAGAAAGAGATATACCATTTTAAAACTAATTAAAAGTATATTTAATGCATTTTAGAGAGGGTTATTTGATCACACTTTTCACAGAAGTGATTTTCAGTGAGAAAAATTGTGTGGTAGGTACAATAAAACAAATTATATTTTAAAAGTAAAAAAGTAACTTCCACATAAATTGAAATTTGTTAAAGAGCAGTTAATTTGAATGATATATTTACATCAAGGAAAATATGAATTAAAGTACTTTGTTCACTATTTGATAGTTATATTAAAAAGTCAAGAGTACCTCATTTGTTAAGCCACTCATTCCATTTAGACATAATTTTCTTTTCACTCTTAGATGTTAGTTTATATTGTATCCTTCCAATCTGGGTATCAAGTTCTGGAACATCGACAGTACAAAGAATGTTTCCGAAAGGGACCCAACAAGCATCTTCCTTGCCGAGATTTCTGTTTTCAGGCCAATAAAATAATTTTGATGGCCATTGTGGATGCATAAATTTAATCATCACATCTTCTTTTTCTTTCTCTGTTACTAACCCTATGTAGCATTTGTCGTCATAAACTGTGCAGACATACGAGTTAGTGCTAATTTTGAAGCTTTGTGATTTTTCAACAAGAGAATATTCTAGTGAAATTTTTTTGTCATTGCTCATTCGTTTAGCAGCTATAACAGTTTTTGATAGTGGAATGAAGTAGTGGAAGGATCTTGTTCCAGGCACTGTAGTGAAATGTAAGAAGCGTTCCTTTAATTTTTCTTCTATTGAATAAATTGCTTCTTCACTTATAATTTGAAATTTAATTTTAGAAAAATGATCATTGCAAAATGTCAACATGTCTTCAGTTGTTACAATTTGGTCTTTATATGGCCGTTGTAAGCTTGCTCTGGATACTGCTCGTTTAACGCTCCCTCCTACTCCATCACAAGCTGTTTTCCCGTGACTTGTTGCGTGGAAAGTCCAAGAAGCTTTTAATCCAAAATCTTCATAATGATAGCAAAGGTTGACTAAACTTTTATAATTTTTATACTGTGCTGCACAGCCATCTGTGATGTATTCCACTTTATTAATATTTGGAAAATCTCCATGGATTATTAAGGTGACTCTTCGCTGCACCTCATACACAAATGGAACATCATGATTTAAGCAATTGGAGAGAAAGCACAAAGACATTTAACTTAATTCATCACCATTTTTAAAATAGAGGACTACTGGATGAACAGTTCAGGCCGCATGAACCCAATGATACGACTGAATTTCATCTTGAATAACAAATGAATAATTTTCAGAAAAATCCATTAAAATAAGCATTTCATTTTTCTGAAGATTTTCTTTCTTTTCTTTCACATACTTTGACTGCTGTTTAGAAATAAATGAATGAGGTATTAATATCTCCAGTTTCTTCACAAAAAAATCTATAAATTCACATAAAGGAAGCACAAATGTTTGTATATTGCTGCGATCAGTTGTTTCCCACTGAGAAAACTTAACTTCATCTTCAATGTCAAAATCCTGAAATATGTCTCTTATGTACTTCTCAACATTTTCCGAATTGGGACAGTTGGGACATATTCTCAACATACAACCCCTCTTTTCGCGGTCACATACTAACAAATCTGTGAAAACTTTTATTTGGGATTTTTCCAAATTCATAGCATTTAAAAAGAGGATTGGATTTTGGTGTATTACACATACACATACTGAATGTGTGCCTGGCTGACCAACTGTGATACACCATTTAGGACGAAGCTCGCAAAATTTTGAAAATCCTATTTTATCATTAGGATGTTTTTCTTTATATGCTATATATAGTTCCTTAAGATTACAAAGAATCAACCGCTTTTGTTCATAAGTCTTCTTATGTATACTAACTTTATCTTTAGCACCAGACATCAGTCTGCTATTTTCATCTGTTTGATAAAAATTTATTGCCTTTTCTGCAACTTCTGCTGAGATTTTACGTCCTTGCAAAGGTTGAGGAAAAGAAAGGATACCTCTTTCTTTTGTTAATTTGCGAGATTTTCTTACCATGTACTCACTGACATTGAATTCTGTTGCTATCTTCATACGAGACCATGACTTAGGTGCAATTGTTAAAATGTGTATCTTTTCTCTATTGGATGTAGTAGATTTTAATTTTTCTTTCATCTGGCTTATTAAATAATTTAAATCATTTTCATTATCACTACTTCTACCAAGTTGAATGTCCTCTTCTGGAAGCTGCAAAACTTTTGCAATTTTTGATTTTACTTTGCTTGTAACGTCTGCTACCTTTCTTTTGCCATATAATAATTTGGAATGTTCTGGAATCGACTTCAGTTTTATAGGTGTTAGATCAAGAGATGTGATACTTGCATTCAGATCTTCTTTTGCAAAAGCTGTAGATTCCCCGCGATATTTCAGTTCAGGTGTGAGGCTATGTGGATCTGGTAGTTGTTTTAGCTCATCATCACTGGAACTATTTTCAGCATTTCCTAAGTCATCACCACAATAACCTATGAGTAGTTTTTTCCTACAATTGGAGCACAGTTTTTGTCCAGGAACTAGTAGAATGCCAGATAATTCTTTTACATATCTAGCCATTTGCAAGGAAATAGTTCGTAGGCAAGTTTTAATAGACCTTTTATGTATTTTTCTTGGATCAGAACATATTCTAAACTGATTGCCATAATACTTGATCATTATTGAATAGTGGTGTGAACAAATGCTTGCATTTGAATGCAGAATAAGCCCTTCTGCCCTCAAACATAATATCTCACGTTCTTCATTAGAAAGTTCTTCAGCAATATTGTGAAGTATCTTTTTGTCAGTGTATCTTTCTGCATGACACTCGGAATTTGTAAAAAGACCAACACTGCACTTTTCATAAACATTTGAAGACATGTCTTTCCAGTATGACAGTCCTACAGAAAATGAAGGAGATTCTGCCAAAATCTCCAGACAGCAAAAAAAAAATAATGGAAAACAACATTAGCTCCTCAATCAGGTGGTATCATAACTTTTCTTTTCACACATTTTAACACCCTTCCCACTCTCCCCAAAAAATAGAATCATGATTCCAATGGGTAAACAAAAAGCCTGGTTTAAGTAATATCCCACCCACAATGTTACAGGTTGTTTCTTTGAAGAAAAGAAGGGGGTGGGGGTGAGTTATGGGTTTATTTCCCTTTCAGGGGTGGGGTGGTCAGAGATAAGGAGACAAATCCTCACTTTATCTTTCCCCCACTAAGGGGAAAACATGCTGTTTGTGAATTGCCCTGCAGTGCCATGCCTTTGTAGGAAATAGATAACATTACAAAGCTAACTATAGTGATGACATAAGAAGGACAACTTGGAGCAAGAGAAAACAAATATAAGTTGGTTATTAAAGCACAAAATTGTATTAGTTTTAAATTCCATAAATGGAGCACATTTGAAATTATTTATGAATATTAATAAAAGAAACACTTCTATTAAAGTATCTTATTGAAAAAAATTTTGAGATCCCAAAGAAAGTAGATGTCACATAAATGTAGCATCAAACAAAAGGAAATTTGCATTTTCTGATTGATTATTTGGATAATTTTGAATATAGTATTTGACTTAATAAAAAGGATTAAATCAGAGATATTTATTAAGCATTTTAGAAATATAAACTAATTTTTATAACAAAAAAACGTTACTTTTTTTTAATTGATGGATTTTAAGTTACTTTTTAATTATTAATTTCAGTATTAATAGTAAGCCCTTAAATATTAAAAATATATTCTTATAAATATGACAATATTATTCAATAAAATGCATAACATAATTTGATGTGAGTTTTAGTTAAGATGATAGTCCAACAATTTTTTGCACCCAAATAAAGTATAGTTGTAAAAAATGAAATCGGGAGGGGGGGGGGGGGGGCTGAAAACAAAAGAACCCACTTTAAAAATATCACATTCTTATAGGAAATTTTATGCTCTTTAAAATGACATAAAGCAAAATTTTTTAAAAAATGGCAGAAAAAAGTTACAAGAGTATAAATCAAGCATGTTTTATGATTTCTGAACATGTACTTTTTCGACTTTTAGCTCAATTTCCACCCTTTTACAAGAACTCAATTATATTTTGCAAACCATATTTGGAATCTGCATTAAATTCTGAGCAAGTATGAAAAATTTTAGGATTTTATTTCGATAATTATGGTAAGCAGCAAGATTAATGTAAACACGCGTCATTGTGTATGCAGTGTAACCGAAAGGCAATACCTGAAATACGTAAAATTTTCGAAATTTTTTAATTTCCAAACCAAAGTCAATATTTAAAAAATGAAAAATACGGGTTCTTATATTTGTCTAAAGTTACCATGTACCAAGTTTCAGCCAAATCTGAGAAGGTGGGGTGACGAGCCTGGATGATCTGGCTTGGAATGACTCTACAGACAATTCTTTTTCAGACTGTCTGGCATTTCTGTCAGCAAAATATATTAGAACCCTTAATTTATTTGTGTATTATTTCTGTTATATTTTTAGTTATCCTATAATTTGAAAGCGCGGCCACCGTTAGCCTTACTGTTAAAAAAAATTCTCAAACTTCAATCTGACTGCATCCTTTACAGGCATGATTATTTTTCTTCTTGTCTTGCGATTTTTGTCAACAGAATATCTTAGAACCCACAATTCCTTAATATTTCAAATTGATTCCATCAGATTTTTTCGTTTTTACAGCGCTAAGTTACAGATGTGTAACAAATCTATAGGTATATCCATAAGTGAAAAAGCTTAGATCCTGTACTTGATTTTTTTTTTTGTACTTTCATTGACATTTTATTAAATGCAATTAACTTAGATGTATGTTTTTGATTTATACAAATCAATACAATTTATACAATCAATTTTTAATACAAATCAAATAAAGAATTGAAACATCCTCCTAAAAAAAAAAAAATTAAATTCAATTATCTGAATGCACTACTGCATTTATTCAGGTAAAACACCTACCTCCTCTTCCCTGGCTGCACCAATGGTAAAAAAAAAAGAAAAAAAGTCCACCATGTAGTGACTACTAAACTAAAAGTGTCTAGCAGCCACTGTCTACTACTTGAAAATTTCAATTTTCAGGTCTAATTTGGTAATATATACAGGGATGCCAGTTTTCCTCCTTTTGGAGGATTTCCTCCTTTTTGGTTTTTTTTATGTAACATTTTCCTCCTCTTTCTCCCTGTCTTGAGGATCCACTTTTTTCTGATCTGAACCAGTTTTTCCTGCAAAAAGTATACTTTTCCTAAACAAAAGATTTTCCCTCTTGGCTCCCCTTTCCTCCCAGATTACTTCACTAACTCCTAATATTTGAAATGTAATTATTATATAGTATGAGAAATTTCATTGTATCTTTAAAATTATTGAATTATCCTTCCTGTATGCTCTTTTGTTGAATTTTTGTGTATTCCATCCGCGAGCTTTTTCAACGAATTTTTGAATTTCCTCCTTTTTGCTCTCTGATCACTCTCATCCCTGTATATAGAGGTTGCACAACATACTTGAATTTTAAGAATTTCATGCATTAGTATTGCCACTTTCAACATTACACAGCTTACGCTATTCGATATAAATGTTTTTATATTCTGTATGAAAAACAATTTTTGATGGAATAGAATGGTGATGCACTTGTTTACACTATTCTGTATCATTAAAGGTATATAATCAATCATCGGTACCTGGAAGCTTTATATTGTACAACTTTGTGTATTGAAAGAAGTTTATACACAGGAACTGTCTTAGCTAACCAAGCATACTTTGGTATCTTTTCACGTTCTAACTTTTGCTGTCATGATCCAATCAAATTTAAATCAAACATGAAAAAAATTTGCTCTTCTAAATAATGCAGAACAACTATCAGTACAGTAACTCGTGTGCATACTAACTTCCTATATGGATGTGCTTGCTTGCCTACAAATCTCAATTTCTCTCTGGTGTTGCTGTGCAGCATTACAACATCAAAATGTTGTATGTTTTTGTTTTTATAATGCTTTAATAAAGGAAAGACAATAGGGCATGTAAATGAATGATTTTTGATATTTTAAAAATTTATTATGTGTAATTAGCTTTTCAGTACAAATCTGCAAAAATTTATATATTTTGATGAAATTTTACATGGCATAATGTTTTAATATGTAGCAACTTTTCAGAGCATGCCTCGATGAAAAATCAAAAGTTTTGATAAAATGAATAACCCTAATTCTCATACAGATTTTTCAAAACCTGGTAGGAAATTTGTTTTTTCAAAACTTGGTTGGGAATTTGTTTTGTCAAACATAATACTTCCCATTTTTTTAACTAAAATACTCCACATTCCCAACATCACAATAAATATTTTTACTAAAGAACTTAGCTGATGTCCATAAATTGTGATGTGTGATGTCCAAAAATTAAGTCAAAACTGCAATTTTTTGGCTATACATACTGCTTTTATATTGTCGTCATTAGTTAAAAGGACCTAAATTTAAAAAAAATAAAAAATTCCAATGCACATTTTGATATTTTTTTGATTATTCCTTTGAAAATAATCTTTTTACATTAATGAATGGATCAAGTTCTTAGATCATACTAACCTATGAAAAAAAAAAAAAAAAAAAAAAAATGCAATTTTAAATTGGGCAAAAGTGACAAAATATGCATTTTAATTAGAACAACAATTAATTGGAACAACCAAAATTGACGAGCTTTGTTACTTTAAATTTTTTTTTCTTCATATTTTTACTGTGCAATTTTTATTTATAGTCAATTTGCATTTTTGCAGTGCATAAAGGAAGTGTTCTGGGGTTGTCAGAGTCATCAAGATGCCTGGTAGTTGTGAATCCGATAATTCATCACCAAGTTTAATATCCAGTCTGAGGAATTTTAGATTTGCCAGACAATCCAAGCGTTATCAACCACCTGCGCAGGCCTCAACATCTAATAATAAAGCTCTTGAAATCAAGGGTAAGACATTTTATGAACTTTGTGTGGAATAAGTGTGATGTAAAGGTAGAGATAATTTAGAATACAAATAGTTTAAATTAATTAATATTCAAACATTTAACAAAAGAGATCCTTAAAGAAAAACCATGATAAAACCAAAAAAAAAAATATATATCTATATACATGTCTCAATATTGTTACTTGTTATGCTCATAGATCAAGATGGTAGCATATTCATTTGAGAGTAATTTGAAATGTGCTTCCCTTGCAGTTTTTTACAGTAGAATAAAACATTTAAAAAATCTTAACAAATTATGTTCAAAGATGTATTTAATGGTTAAAAGAACCTTATAATTTAAATTGGAAAAACAAAATGACACTGTTTAAAAAAAGATGTGAAAGAAAAAAAATATTTGCAATCGCTGTTGTACTACAGGAAACCGGAAGCTGATTCCGAAATGTTTCTCAACAAATCCCAAAAGCTTTCTAGCCGCTTGGTGGAAGAATTTTTATGAAAACTAATGATAACATTGTATCTTACAAATAATGTAATGTGGGCAGTATAATTTTGTACTAAAAATTGTTGACTTCACAAAGATATCGAAGAGCACTCACTTTTATTATTTATACTGAACATTTTGAACGTTCATAAGTACTGAAAATTGATCTAGAAAGTATTTGTATTAGTCTTTCTAGTACCATTTATTATTGTTTGAATGTTTTTTACAATAAAATTTCACTTTTTAACCAATCAATAGGTATAGCAGGGCGTCCATAGATTGGGAAAAGTTAGAGAATTCAGCATTTCGGGAATTATCAGAGATTTTGTCAAAAGGTTTAAAGAAATCAAGGAATTTTCCGAAATTAAACTTAAACTTAAATTGGACAATTCCTGCATTTTTTAAAATTTTTTTATTCAATACTATATGTCTCAAAATGACCATTAACACAAAAATTTCTATTCTCCACGTTTTTTTTTTTTTTAATTTGCATTTTAAGTTTGCCTGTCAGATTTTTGCGGGGAAATGGACCTTTTTTTTCTGACTCCATTGTGACCTCACCACATCTTAAATATCTCCATAGGTCATGTGGCTGTTGCGTCTGTTAAATCGTTGTTATCATGGAAATTTCAAATACTTGTCTCCTCGTCATTTTGTTTTTAGATTATGTGATTGATTTTTTTTCTTAAAATGTCTTAACATTTTCTACAAATATTGTATCATGCCAATGTGCAAAAGCACAACCATAACAACTCCTGACAAAATTTTCATTTACGTACCACGGAATGAAAATATGCGAAGAAAGTGGTGCAAAGCGATGAGAGGGACAATGAAAAGTATATGCCACTGTCGACAATGACTGTACGTTATGTTTGCGAAGATCATTTTGAAGAAATTTACATTTATGATAATTTTTATATTAGGAAAATTATAGAATGTTTGCTTTTTAAATTTAAAACAAGCTATATGTTAGGAAAGCTTCTAAATTTTTGTAAACATCAAATGCAAAGTAATGGGTTAAAATTCAAAGTCCGTTAACTGATTCTGCGCCAAGAATTGTTTATATAAAACCACCTGAATTATGTTCACTTGTCATTAAAAAAAATGGCGGGGCAGCCATTTTTGACAACGGCCCCCTTTAACAAAAATATACCGATATTTTCCCACCAAACTTTTTATCCAAGCACAACAAAACTATTCAAGTTAATTAAAGCAGGGAATCTTGCCTATTGCATACCTGCCAACTTGTACGAATCATCCGTACATTGTACGGATTTTTACTATTTTGTACGGGTGTACGAACAGCTAAAAAAATCGTACGGATTTCACGGTACTTTTCGGGTTTTTTTTTTATTTTTTTTTTTTATTTTTTTTTTTTTATTATTATAAATTTTTTCAAGTCACCAACGAAACCGGAACGATTTTTCAAAGCTGCTGCGTCCGTCAAAATATTTATTCACACTCCAAGATTGCGCATATGTTCAGCACTAAAGCGCGTTGGCGAGGATGCATTGTTTTCTTTTCTGTTGCCGACTAGATTTGGCAAACCAAACCACTGCTTCGATTTTTCTGGCTTTACAGGTTAATAAAGAAGCAGAAAACCGAAAGTGCTTTAGTTTTTTAATTCTACCTTCTTTTGGACTGGACTCCAAAACGTGAATAATAGTACTGGACTTGCGCGTAAATAATAGCACTAAACACGGCGCCGGGGATGCACTGTTTTCATTTGTGTTGCCAACGGGACCTGGCGAACCAAACAACTATTGCTTTGCCTCAGACTTAAGAGATTAACAAAGAATCTGAAAACCAAAAATGCTTTAGATTTTGGTTCTTCCTTCTGTTTGGACCGTACAATAATGTTGCTCGTATATAATAAAAGCACTTAAGCGCGGCGCCGGAAATTCATTGTTTTCATCTGTGTTGCCGACGGGATTTGGCGAACCAAGCAACTGTTTCGTTGTCTCCAACTTTAGAGATTAATAAAGTAGAAAACTGAAAGTGCTTTAGTTTTTTTTTATTCTTCTTTTGGACCGTACTCCAACGCTGCGCACTAAATCGCGACGCCGCCGTTTTCAATTGTTTTGGCGGCACTCACCGAACGACTGTTTCGTTTTCTCGGACTTTAGAGATTAAAGCACTTTCGGTTTTCAGCTTCTTTGTTAGTCTTAATTATTTATTTTAAAATATCCAAGTTAAGCAGCCGACCAAACGGTATAGTGGTTAGCGTGCTAGCTTCTAGACCGCGAGGTTGCGGGTTCGAGTCCCGTGTTGGCATGGGTGTTTGTAAATGTATGTTGGCTTGTCTAATGACGAAATGTTTCGGCGCATTATAGCCCTCGTGTTGCTGACGGCGCCAGATAATCTGAGTACAACCAACCAACCAACCAAGTTAAGCAATCCTGGTGTAAAATTCCAGAAAATATCAAGTTTTTTTGGAGTTTACTTGAAACCAAGCGGTTTACTTCTAATCATCAGAAATTCAAACAAAGAAACAAATTTTGCATTCTGCTCTATCTATGCATCTGATATTAAGATTTCTCATGGAGGATTTACTGATGTCGAAGTTCATATCAATTTTAAAAAGCAGTGACAACATCAAATGTAATAATACGAATTCGAAAGCCTGCATAATTGATATTTGTGCGTGTGATTAAACACTTTGAATACCACCAACTCATTGTATGTTTCACTAGAGTTTTTGTGTCATAAAGCATGTTTTATTTAGGTGTAATGTAGACTAAATCTTAAACCTCAGAGATTTCATCGTAAAGTTTAAATTTGATTTATTTTTAAATCCAAGTTAGTTTTTTATTTTATAATTTCCATTTTGTGCTAAAATGTAACAATTTGTTATATTTGTGAGCAATTTAATACTATGCAATTTTTTTTTAATTTTTTTTTTTTTTTTGCATTTGTAATAGAATTTCTATTATTTCTATATTACATTCATAAATATTGTCGCTATTTGACTTTCCATGAGTCATAGGAATGCAAATATTTGTTCCGTAAAAATTGTACTAATTTGAAAATGCCAATGTTGGCAGGTATGCTATTGGCTTTTACACCACGGATTTGCACTGTAACAAAATCCATATTCTTGCTGAAATAGACAGCCATCATTGTCAAGTAAATTTTTAGCAAATTGTCCGATTGTCCTCTAACAAAACCAGGTTCCATTTTTGCAATTAAATAAAAAAACAAATACCTACAAAATAGGCGACCAAAAATAATTGAGAAACGGCAACTACTAAGTAGAAACCACAGAGTATATAGCTGACACTTTGTGGTAGAAACATAACAAACGGAGCGAAGGTATTACGTCACTGAACCTTTCGGGCCCCCAAAAACCACAGATGGAACGAGTATTTTTCTTTGCTGTCATAGTCTCTATCGGCATTATTTATGTTGGTATGTGATTGCCATTTTGCTGAGCGTTACCGGGATGAAATGGCCGCTATTCCCACAATTATGGAGGGCGAAATAATAAATAACATATACACCAAAACCATTGTAATCTAAAAAACCATTTAAGAGACCCCATTTGCACTTCCTCGATCAATTGAAGACGCTGTGTTTATTGAAAAATATTAATGACACTTTAGCAATATAAAAATACAAAAACAGAACATAGTATAAGACATCCTCTCGGAGTTTTTTTTAAAAAAATTGCACTCAAAAGAACATTATGTAATATTAACTTGCATAAATGCTTACTTAAAAAAACCAGAAATAGCTAATATATTATTAAAAATACAAACTAACAATATTTTACCCCAAAACAATAGCTTGCTTTGAAAGCAAATATAGAACAAGATATATAACACTAAAAAAATTCCACTTACACAAAAAGAGACTACATTTGCACTTATAAGAATGATGCATGTGAAAAAGATTTTTGCTCTTGAATAATAAAAATTCATAAATAATATACACACCAAAACCATTGTATTTTAAAAAATCAAATAAGAGACCCCATTTGCTCTTCCTCAATCAATTGAAGATACTGTGTTTATCGAAAAATATTATTTACAAATTTGAAAACCATTTATATGTCTTTAACTGTTACCAGATAGTTTAGCATTATTCCCCCCCCCCCCCCATACACAGGCCAATTTTGCATGTTTAACAATTAAACAATAGAAAAAAAATTTCACACTTGAATAAAAAGAAATCATAATTAACAATGGAATTTACACAAAAACCAAAGTCATAAAATTTATAATTAACAATCCCCCCCCCCCCACACACAGGCCAATTTTTGCATGTATAACAATTAAACAATAGAAAAAGATTTTCACACTTGAATAAAAAGAAATCATAATTAACAATAGAATTTACACAAAAACTAAAGTCATAAACAACATTCACATAAAAACCATTGTTATCTAAAAAACCAAATAAGAGACCCCATTGCACATCCTCGATCAATTGAAGATGCTGGACTTATTGAAAAATATTAATGACACTTTAGTAATATAAAAATGCAAAAACAGAACATAGTATAAGACATCCTCTCAGAGTTTTTAAAAAAATTGCACTAAAAAAAAACATTTTACCCCAAAACAATAGCTTGCGTTATTAAATTGCATTTACACAAACCAACTAAATTGTTGTTTGCAAAAAGAGGTTACTCAGGCCAGAGAATATATTTATGTTAGTAGAACAAAATTCTGGAATATTCTTCCCTAATATCAAAACAACACGTTGTAGGTAGATGGCCGATTTCAAAATAACTGAACGTTGCCGATTAAAAAATACAAAAGAACCCCCAGGGACGTAAACAATAATTTTAGATTATGCAAATTTTTTAAATGTGTTAAAAAAACTAATTATAAAGTCAACCAAGTAAATGCTGATAATCAGTTTTTTAGCAGAAAGTCGATTAAAATTTAAATGAGCTTTATACATCGTACTTGGAATTTATGCATGCAACCTATAAAAATTACGTCATAATTCTTCCACCTGCTCAAAAACGGGGAATTCCCGTTTTGAAGGAGAAAGAAGGCAAAAAAAATGGGGTTTAGTCAACACCTCCTATATAAGAAAGCCTTTGCACTGACTACGTGACGTCACATAGAGTAGTCAATCGTCCTTCGCATTGGTAGCATAGGAATTATCCTTTTCTTAGTTTTGCTAGTTAATTTGAGTAGCAGAGCACTTAGAAAACATTTCATTTTTATTGACAGAGGTAATTGAATTTTTTTTTAGTATTTATGTTTAACTATTATTTTGAATTTTATTCCGAAATAAAACACCAAATCGAAACAAACAATTTAAATTTTATTCACAAAATCATAGTTATTATTAATCAATAAAACATTTTAAAGCAAAATAGTTTACTGTTGCTGTTTATTAACTTCAAAATTATTTTAATATTTGAAGTTTTCTTTTTTATTTTCAACATTCTTTTGCTTCAGCAATTTTTTTTCTTGTAACAGGTTATCATTTTGTTGCCTACAATAACTATTTAGATATGTGTTTGCAGCATCCCTTAAAATACTTTCTACAATAAATTTAACATTACGTTCTTTACATTCATACGGAATGTTATATATTTCTTTTCCGTTAATAATATCTAAAGTTAAACTTGTTGAAAGTAATCCATGACCTTCAAAAATTCTAAAACAACTTCTCATATATTATAGAAATTAACTTTTGAATTACAACATATAAATACAAAATAACATTCAAAACCTCAAGTTTTGGATAGCATAAACCATCTTTATCCAGATTCAAAATATAACTATTCTGATCATTGTCAAGGAAATCAAAAGCATCATCGATGTTTTTAAGTGTCAAAATATTTTTAGAGCTAGAACATTTGCTGAATTTCATAATGGAATGATCACAATAACCGGCACTGTAAATTAGTAATGGCAATACATTAATTGAGGCAATAAAATCTTCTTCGGAAAGCGTAATTTCTTTAAAACAAGATAAGTCGACTTTTTAAATTGGCCACATTCTTTTAAATCAGGGAATGGCACATTTCCATCCTTTAGAGTCCGTTGGATAGCTTTGCTGATATTTTGTTCATTCGCTATTACCATCTTTTCTGCAGAACTTGGGTCTTGATACTGTTGCTTTAGACATGTAGCTAGGAGAGCTTTAAAAAATAGAAGAAACCACTCCATCTCTCAGCTTTAGAAATGAAAGGGGTACCGTCTTCATAACACCAGATGAAGAATCCATCACCTTATCTCTTTGATGATTACATCCTTAGAAAAATGACGGAACTCTTGGCCCATTTTGAAAATTTCCTTTGCAGTTTACCACAGAGCATTGAAAGGGTATTTTAATATAATTTATAGCACTCTTAATGCAGTAGTCTTTACGTTTTCGTAACAGAAAATACAGCAAACTATACGTGTTTGAAACAGAAAATTCAGCAGACTTAACGTATTCGGTAAACAAAATGGCTATGTTGATTTTTGCTGTTGCCCATCGTACGCCAGAGTTATGCGCCAAAATAGATCTTGACGAATCACAAGCACGCATGACGTCGCCAAACCATACCTCCACGAATCACAAGCACGCAAAACCATTTATCGCCAAATCGAAAAGATATCGTCTTCTAAATGGCACCTCGTATGGAAGAAGTTCATAGTTTTCAAGTTTGACTATTTTAATGACGTCATGTTTAAAAGTGGTAACCTGTGCAGAGGCTTTCTTATATAGGAGGTGTTGGTTTAGTGCTATCTAAAACACGATGCATCTAATTGATTTTTTTATCATTCAACGAAATTTTTTAATTCCTTCGGCAAGAGGAGATTTCAGAGATTGGAACCATATTTTTTTTCAATTGAAAAAGTAAATATTTCGAGTATTTATTGTGATAGAAGAGTAGGGGGGAAAATTTGTCCCATTGGATTACCTTAACGGCCAAATTTTAAAATTTAATTGAAAGAAAACTAATTAACAGTTCAAATTTTCTTCTTTCTTTTGAAACTAAATGAATGGAGAAACTACTTATGTTTCAAATTTCACAATTCTCCTTGCACCAGAAATTAAGATACACGTGACACAAAATTCGATTCCTAACTTTTTTTTAATATAGCGAGAAAATGCTTAGAGTAATTCCCTTAAATGACCTTCAAAAAGGCCAAATTGTTGCATATAAATCTGATGGTAAAGGTGTTAGAGAAATTGCTTGTATACTACATGTTAGCCCAAATGCAGTTTCTAACTTTATCAGAAATCCAGGCAAACATGGTAAGACAAAAAAGACTGGTAGACCTAAAAAGTTAAAGCCTTGTGATGAAAGAAGAGTTGCTCTCGAGCTCAAAAAGAACGGTGGAAGTATTGCAAGTGCCGGAATAAAACAGGACTTACTCATGTGTTTTAAAAAAACGCGCACATCATCCTAAGTGGAATCGAACACACATTGATAACCGTTTATCTTGGACAAAAGAACGCATTTCATGGACCACCAAATGGACTTCTGTGATATTTTCAAATGAGAAAAAATTCAACCTAGATGGTTCGGACGGTTACCAGCACTACTGGCATTGTCTGAAGAATGAAGAACAATTTTATTCAACTCGACAAAGGGGGGGGGGGAGGATGTTTGATGGTCTGGTTGGCAGTTGGATAAGGAGGAAGAACAAGTCTGGTCTTTCTGAGTGGTAGGCAAAAGCATACAGACTATATACAAGTGCTAAATTCTGAGCTTCTTCCTTTTGGCCCTGAATTAGGAGAAGAGTGGTTGTTTCAGCAAGATAGAGCATTTATTCACACTGCCAATGGCGTTAAAAAATGGTTCGTTGATAACAATGTGCGGGTTTTACCATGGCCAGCTAAAAGCCTTGATCTTAATATAGTTGAAAACATTTGGGTATTGCTTGTTCGTCGAGTTTATGATGGTGGAAAGCAATACGAATCCATTTCTCAGCTTCGAGAAGCATTGAACAGTATATTGGACAATTTTTGCCAAACTGAAATCCAATCTTTGTATGATTCATTGCCAAATAGAATTTTTGAAGTAATAAAAGTTCATGGGAAGAGAATTCCTTACTAATTATTGATTTAATTTAATCTTTTTATTACTATCCTTTTATTTTTTTGACAGAGTTTCAAACAGTAGAAACTTTTTTTTGTTATTAGTATTTTATTTTTGTATTTCGCTCTGCTGTCGGTGATATTTTCATTCTAAATGATTTGTAAAATGTTACTAATAAAGAAAAAATTAGTAAAAATAAAAGGATTCTTTTTTTTCTAAAAAAATCTAGTGTCCTTTTACTTTTTTACGCAGTGTAGATATAAGTAATAGTTAAAAAGTTAAAGCAATTTACTATTTATAATTGTTTAAAATTGACTTATGAAAATTTTTTATAAAATTTTCCTTGAGTATTTTACCTAAACAGTGACTGTAGCTGAATTTAAACAAATAATAAAAAAAAAAGAATATTGCAAATGATGAAATTGAACGATTTGGACAGTGAAATTATATAAACTGAAAAGAAAATGAAAATGGTGTAACTCCGCCAATCCAACCATATTCGAAGACAGTTTCTTAAAAACACATATTTATATGTAATTTTTTACCAATTTTATTTGATGCATAAAATGTAAAAATAATAAAAAAAATATATATTATATGAAAAGTTTTTAAAGTAGTTATTGATTATTTCAATTTTTATTGAAATTGATAGTATGTATTAGAAAATAGTATAAGTAGTTAATACAATACAATGTCGAATATTTGTTGAATGTGTTTCATCCAGTTTGACATGATTTATGGTTTGTCTTTATTTTTAAAATTTTATTTAGAAAATAGCTTATTAAATCTGAAATTTAATTCTAGAGTCCTCTTTTCTTGAGATAAGTCTGTAAGCAATGAAAAAAGTATGATTTTAAAGTATAATGGCACATGCACGTACATTTATAATTTTTTTTTTTTTGATGTTAAGTCTGAATGTTTTTTTACTTGAAAGTTTATTATACATATATTTTTTTTGACAGTAACTTATAATCAGGAAAAAAATTGGGTGTTACAGGGAATTTCAAAATAACTTTTCTGTGGACACCCTGTACAGACATGGTACAGTTAATAAGAAACACTGATTTCAGCTTTTTTGATCGTAATTTCTATCATTCTTGAGATTGATGCTTATCTGGATGAAATTTGCAGGAGGGCAAATCTGACAACCATGGAACTTGCGCTGCCATCTAATTGAAGTGCAAATTTCATTGAAGTGTATTTAAAGTCTCAATGGGTCTAAAAGCTTTTAAATTAATAGAACAAAGAAATTTACCATCAGTAAATAAAGGATTAAACATATTTATTTCTAGAAAGTTAAAACTTCATTATTAAACTTTTATCTGTCCCACCCAAAATGTGAGGGAATAAATTTAATTAATATGAATTTTCTCTTATTATTATCTTCAGCTTAATGAGACATTTATCGAAACTAAGAGTTCAGATTTTTAATAAATTTTAATTTTTCAGAAGCTTCTGCATCTCAGACGCCTGATTCTACAAGTTCTAAGGAAAGCAGTAATGGCACTTCAGCTCCCAAATCGCTACCTACTACACCAATAAATACACAGTAATTATATATATTTATAGTATTTTGTTAAAGAAAGGTTTTAGGCTTCCATTTAAATTGAATTAATTTAATTATTATTATTATTATTAATTATTATTGAATTATTATTATAATTATTATTATCTTCCATTAAAATTATTGACACTTTGCTTAATATAAATGTGGAAAATCCATATTTTAAAGTAAATTTGTACTTGAATAAATATTTCCAGCTTTATTTATTAGAATAAACTGGGTAATAAAATTGAGTTATTATCAAAGATGGTTGTAAATTTAATAATCAACTATTGTGAGATTCTAACCAATCAGCAATAGTAAAAGGAATTTTTTGAAATTATATTTTTGAATTTAGTATTGTCTTGTTTGTATTGTGTTGTGTTTCAGTATGTTAAGAGAAATACATTTAACTACAATTAGTTTTGGAAAAAAAAACATAATTATGATATTCTGCTCCTTACTGTCACTAATTCTAGTAATTTTCCTTATTGTTTTTTTATAATGCTTTATTTGTTAACAAATAGTTAATAGTATATTTTAATTAAATATATTCTAAAACCATGTGTGCAATGAATTTTTATATTTTTAATACATTCAAACCCTGTTAACGTAAAATCGCTTAACATGAAATCCCGTTTAACGCGAAGTAAAACCAGTTCTCCATATATAAAATCTAACGTTAATTTATTTGATTTCACGAACTATTTCAGTGGCCCCATCGACTTCGCGTTAACAGGGTTTGACTGTAGCTTATGCTAGATGAAAGTCTATATTTTGTGTTATAAAATTTTTTGTCGTTATATCTAAAAAATCGTATCTTTAAAGAAGTGGTTAGTACAACTTAAAGTTAAAATATTATGCTTTTAGTTTTAATCTAATTAAATTTAATAAATATTTTTATTTTATAAATTTTTCAAACTGAATGTTAAAATGTTGATTAAATTTTTTACAAAGCGATTTCTAATCGGCCTACATCTTTTCAACAAAAGTAGTTTTTAACTTTTGAAAAACACAATGTTAAAATATTCTTGGAAAGGTGAGAGGGGTTGGGGGAGGGTTAACAGAGAATAGAATATTTTTTTGGTTTTTCACAGGGGAAGGGGTTTTAATATTTTAAGGGGTTTCTGTATAATTAATCTTTTAACAAATGAAATGAACTTATGTTTGGGCAGCAATAAACCTTTCAGCGAGCAAAGTGAGCATGTTATTGAATATTTAATTTTTTTACAAAGCGACTTCTAACTGGTGTAGGGCTCTGAAATTTTCAACGTAAGTAGTTTTAGCCTTCTAATTAGACTTTTGTAAACAGAATGTAAAATTTTTTATTATTTTTCTTAATTTTTTTCAAAGCAACTTTTAATCAGCTTTTTTTTGGAAATTCAAAATTTCAAGTTGATAAAAACTTGCTATGTTCACAAATTTACCAAAAAATTTTTAGTTCAATTGAAAAATATTTACTCCCGGAATGAATCTGAAGTTTGATTTTTTTGTCAAAAACAAAGATTAAATTTTTTTTTTAAACTAATACCTTGATGTTATTTTACCCTTTTGCGAAAAATCTTAGATTTATCTATTACCACTGCTTGATTTTCTAGGTTTACAACATTCAAATTCCGCAAAAGAGCACTTGCTAATTGAGCTTCTGCTCTAATGAAACATGCTCTAGAAAAAGAGAGTAGATTTTCTGGCCCGCTAAAGTAACTATTTTTAATACTATTAAGCTGTGGCAGCCTTGTATTGCCT
The DNA here is from genome assembly GCA_963978545.1 of Linyphia triangularis. NCBI lineage: Eukaryota > Metazoa > Arthropoda > Arachnida > Araneae > Linyphiidae > Linyphia > Linyphia triangularis. The sequence goes on from OZ021725.1 coordinate 21,092,673, forward strand.
ATTATTGACAAATTGCCTTAATTTTTTACCAAAATTAAAATTTACCAAATTGTCGCATTGGTTTTTTCATTCTGGAAAATTGAATAAACGCTTGATCAAAATATTGTTCTTCTTTATAGTAGTGTAATTTATTGATTTTGCAAAGATTAAAGTTCAATTATCTTTAGAACCCTAATAATATGAGACATAAAATTTTTCCAGTTGACCATTGATATAGTATTTGAGTTTCAAGAAAAAATTATTAATGAAATAATTTGTTATTTGTACAATTTAGGCCTTCGCCTACAGCATCCACTTCAAGTCAACAATACGGACCTTTAAGCTACAGAAAATACGACTCAATTGCTAGCTCCCAATACCTCATTAATTGCATCATCAACAAGTTCCAACAAGTTCTCAAAAAGAGCAAGAGCCATATCACAGAGCTAGAACTTAAAGTGACAAATGAAGAGTTGAAGAAGATCAAAGAACTTATCCTGACAGACACAGCAGTCGCTCAGAAGTGGAAGAGCCACGTTACCTACGAAGAGCACAGCTTCAACTCTTCCTGTGAAAAAGTTTTGAGGATCAATAGAGGATATATCAAGGAGCTGGTAAAGTTGCTGAAGAGTGCTTACCACGATAATTTAAAATCTCCCACTGAAGCAAATAAGATTCCTGAAGCTAACAGAACAGTAGTTCGGACTTATACAAGGTCACCAAAAACTGCTCCGAGTGTGAATGCGGTGCCTGTTGTGAAACCTGTTGCGAAGACTGTGTCTAATGTTTTGATTGGTTCAAATCAGGAGGAAGAAATAGAACCTAAAGGAATCATGGATGAGTATGAAGTGTTTTGCAACAAGGAGCAGAATCTCAGGAAGTTGCTGGATGCTTTTCCCGGGGCTGATATCATGGTAAGTAGATGCAAAATGTTTAATGTTAAGTTTTCATTTGCACATTAAGCATGTTAAAAAAACCTATTCAATTTTACAGTGTAAAACTCTCAAAAGTATAAAAAAACAACCAGGTAAACTGATAATTGTAAAAATTTTGGGGATTTACTAGGGTTTTTATGTAAAAAATGCAAGTTATAAGGAAATTTGGTATTTTGTCATTCTGAGGAGTATATAATAATGAAAATAGCACAGTTCATTCTAGAAATAAAAAAGGGCAGGGTGCAATTTTCCATAAAAGGGCTAATCCTGTTTTTGAGGGTACTTTTATGGAAAATTTCAGAAATTTGTGACCTGTTTTCTTCCATAATTTCTATATTGTTTTACTTATCCACTATGATAAATATTTTTAAATTATAAATTAAAATTTTTTTTTATTAATAATGCTTAAAATGGCTCTAATAAAAAAAACTTGCTCAGAGACTCAAATGACAAACAATTTCAAAATATTGATAAAATGCTATAGTCCTACTTCTTTTGGAATGATACTGAGAAAATTATTAAGAATAAAAAACCATCTGCACTGTAAAATTTGCACCAAATATTCATTTTTATAAAAATATCAATTTATAATACTATAAAATTAAAATAAGAATGTTTTGATATAATGAATGTTAAGAACTTTTCACAAGCCTCACTAAATTGTCTAAAATATAAATGAATCAACCTTAAACTTTATTTTTTAGACTTCACCATTGCCAGGAATAGTGTTTCTCCAAATTCAACAATATTCATTATGAGATATCACAAGGAGTATTCTGACTAAAGAACTTGGCCTTTGTCTTAAAATTTGTGAATTTTTTTTCCCCAATCTGAACAATTCTGCTTCAAAACGGTGATTTTTTTTTTTTAAATCGGAAATAATCTGGGATATTGATTACATTTCTGTGATATTTAATTTAACATATAAAACGGACGTTTTTGAAATTAATTAGCAACAGTTAAATTTAAAAAAAATGCATTCCATCCACTTAAATTAATAAGAGAGAATCGCGACGTCGTGTGTCCAATCGGAAATATTCCTTTTAAATGCTTAAAGTAAACATTTGATGGTTGTACATCTTTAACTAACTTAATCACCCCTTTCAAATTCCTTTCTTCTTGATTTTGAAAAGGCTTGGTGAAAATCCAGCAAATAGATTTAATCGAAGTACGTACGAAATGCCCATCCATACTAATTAGTGGAAATTTTAAGAAGACCCCCTATAATCCATCTACCAATGAAGCAAGTTATATTGGCATCCATTTAATGATTTCAATCCCTGGTCTCTGCATTGCGCATTTGAACATGAATGTGCATGCGCAACCGGCGATTTCAGGAGGAGTGATCTGCATATTGCGTACTGTTGAGGGGAAAAAACAAAAGTTTAGCAAATTTGTACAGGGTGGCATTTCTTTTGAAAAAATCGGAAAGGGCGCTATTTTTGATAAAAAGGGTAGGAATGGCGCTATTTATTAAGAAAAAGGGCGGGCAGGGCGCGCTGCCCTTGAAAAACGTCTAGGATGGACTGAAAAGAAATTCCATAAGAACAGGAAATATTTTCACAATTAACTGAATCTGTTCTTTTTTTTGTTTTCTATTTTAATGAACTTTTGAAGAATTGCTTGTTTTGTAACTTCATTGATTATTTACTTTAAAATTAAAAAAAAAAAAAAAAAAAAATGCTTGGAAGTTACATTTTTAAAATTTTTGTGTAATAAATTTCTTTAAATCTAGTTTTTAATTGTTGACATAATTCAATGTCATAAATGAATTTGTTACTAGAGATTATCAAGAAATTACAGTGCTTTCCCTCTGCTCGCACTGAAAGAGTTCAACTTAATTTTCTGCAGGGTTCCCACCATCATTAAAAGTGCTTAATATTTTTTAACTTGATTTCAAGGCCTTGAAAGTAATTGAAATGCTTAGAGGTCCTTAAAAGCCCTTAATTTTTGCAGTTGTTGTGTGCAAACAACAACAACAACTGTCCCAACTGCAAAATTTATAAAAATACAACTCAGACTTGCTACTCTGCATGACCGCCACTTATCCGCACCATATTGGAATTCTCCGACATTTTTGTATTACGCATGCACCAACTTTTATGGTAGAATATACTTTATTAAAAATTTATATATATAGACATGATGCCTGAAACCAATTTTCTAAGGTCCTTAAAAACCTTATTTAGGTCCTTAACCCTTTAACTGCCGAGGAGAACTTACAAAATTCGATCTTCAGTGCCCCCTGTTTTCAATCAGGCACGCGTAGTTATATGTTGTAGCAACCTTATAACAAAGAGAACCTCGCCACTCATTTTTGCGTATTGGGGGAAAAGAAGAGGCACTCTTTTCAATCTAAAACTGTTTACTTTTACAAGAAAAAATGAAAATACAACATTTAAAGTATAGAATAACAGTATAATAAGAAAATAAAAATATTAGAATTTAGATGTCATATGGTATGTCCTGAAACATGGTTGGACACATAAACCAACATCACATTCAGTGCATTGATAGCGGGATTCACGACGAATTTTTTTTCTTGAACAAGCAATACATTTTCTCGATGCATTTTTCTTTGAAGTCGTTGATGGTACTATATCCGGAAAATGTCTTTCAGTAAGTCGTAAAGGACAGTCACTTTGTAACTTCTGTCGTTTGGCGGTTCATGGTGCAGTAACATGGAATTTCTCAATTATGTTTCCCACCAATTTCATTCGGAAGTCGTAATTATCAGAGTTTGGGAGTTGTTTTTTCTATAAAATGAAGGCATTCTGAATAGCCATATCTAACAGATGGCGAAATATTGTTACATAATACCTCTTCTTCCAGTTTCGAGTATTTGGATAGTAAACTAGTGCCTGATCCGCTCTATCTACCCTACCCATCGTCAAATTATAATCTATGACAGCAGCTGGCATTATAACTTTTTTATTAGTTTCAGAGAAGTTTGCTGTATGGATAGAACTAAGAAGCGATACATATTTTTTGTCCCGCCATCTCAATACGGTAATTTTGCCTCTTTGAAAAGCGGCAATTTCCCCTTTCTTCAAAGTAAGTTTGTTGAAATTTACCGGCAAATCACGTCAATTAGGGCGAAGAGTTCCATATACGTCAGTGATATTTTGGATTAGAAGGTCTGCTAATTCTGGTGAGAGATAGAAATTGTCAGCAATTACACAATAACCTTTTCCCAGAAAAGGTTCAATAAGCGCCATCACTGATTTTGTAGCGACTCCATAGTTCTCATATTTTTTATCAAAGAAATCCTGTGTACACAATCTAGGGCTATCTCTTCCCTGTGTACACAATCGTATTGTGAATATATCCTGACTCTGCTTCAGCAAGTACAAACAGTTTTACTCCAAAACGAGCTCTTTTCAATGGTATATATTGTACCCACAACAGCCTGCCTTTGAAACGCATCAAGCTTTCATCAATGCTCAGATCCCTTTCGGGTATATAACAACTTGAAAATTTATTCATCAAGTCAGAAAAAACCGGCCATATTTTTCTAAGTTTAGGGTTTTGATGTGAATTTTCATCAAAAGTATCGTTATCAGAAAAGTGCAGAAACTTCATGATAAGCTCGAAGCGATTTCTACTCATGAATTTTCCAAAAATTGGAGTTTCGATCAGTTTATTTTTAGACCAGTAAAGAGTATTGTCAGGTTTTACTGTTATTCCTTGTAAAATCAGTATACCTTAAAAAACATATACTTCCCCTGAATCAGTTGGATGCCACAACTTTGTTCTTAATTTCTCTTTTCCAGGATGTTGTTTGATATACCGGTCTGCCCAACGTCGGGCATCCTGCAGAGAATAGTCGCTATCAGAATCCTCTTCATCTGACGTAATATCATATTCTGACGTTTCTGATTCTGAAGATGAAGAAAAATACTTATCTAACTCATTATCATCAGTATCAGACATATTTGTACAAAAAATAAAAAGCTATTCCCCCACCCTTTATAAGTAAATCCTCTGCAAACACGATCAAAGTTATTCTATAGCATTCCAAAGCCGTGGGAGTAATTTTACTGAGAGCGGCTCATTGCAAAGAACAGTACTTTGGTTGGTTTTGGTTAGTTAGATTTTAATCGCCAAAGGGCTATTCATGGGCCATAATGCGCCAGAACCGTACTTCGGAAAGGCGTATATATACGCCCGGGGCAGTTAACGCATCGACTTAGCGGGGCGTATATATACGCCCATGGCAAGCAAGGGGTTAAAAGTCATTGAATTTCATTCTGTGATTTGAGGGGGAACCCTGTTCTGTATGTGCAAGTTTCTCAGGTTACATGCAGCTATTTTGATCTCCCTCCCCTTGAATTGATATTGTGAACCCTACGCATCAAGAAAAAAGTTGTTTGACCAAGGAAAAGGTTTTTCTGAGTGTGGAAAGTACTAGTTTGAGAGAGATTAACCATCAAGTGAGGATTGCAGATGTCTTGTAAACAGTAGTTTTGTTGCGAGAATCCATATAGTATGTTTGAAATTAAATAAAAGTGTGTTGGTATCGTTAACACTGAATTAGTTTTAATCCAGTCCGAAAATGCATCTCGCAAATGAACCAAATCTGACCCCTAGGAAATAGGGATTGTGACTGTGTCTTTTGCATGTATGCTATTGTTTAGCAGTTATTAACCATTCAGAGAAACATGTAGTTAATTTTTATTATTTTTGTTTTAAAATTAACAAGTTCGATAACTGACAAATTGGGCAATCTAATGTTTTATATAGTTTACTTAAAGCAATTCTGAATAATAATAATTGTTAGCTTTACATGGCATAAATGAAATTCTAATGAAGTTGTATGCAATTTTACGAATGGCTTCTTTATATTCTTTTCTTTTTTGCTCTTAGGAAGCTCAAGACATTTTAGTAAAATGTGGCTGGAACTTAAAAAAGGCAATGGGAGTTGCAGAAAGCCTTCCTCTTCGTTGTTCTAAAAAGAGGGCTTTCAGTACTTCCTCTGTGGATAGTTCAAACTCTCAAAGTACAGAGAAGACCCCTCAAGCCATATCTACATCTAGAATGAGCGCCACATCTAGTACAGCCGAGGAAATTGTTTTGGACAGCAGTGATGACGAGGACACTATTAAACCCAAATCTATAAATAGCACTAAGAATTCTCATGAAAATCACTCGGCAGCCCCAGCTGCTAAGCGAGCCAGGTTGATTTCGTCGAGCGACAATGATGAAGACGACCCACCACCTACACCGCACGAAAAAACCCTAACTTCTGTTACTCCATCCAGTGTAGTTAAATCATCAAATGTTGTGAAATCGACTGTCGTCAATCCCACAGTAGCGAAACAATCAACTGCTGTTAAGCCATCAACTACAATTAAATCATCAACTGCAACTAAAACTATAAATTCCATTCAAAATGCTGCTACTGCTTCATTGCAAGTAACGTCAAGTGGCAGTGATAAAGAGAAAACTTTCTCAAAGTCACAATCAGTGACTGTAAAGCCTGTACCAATTGCTTCAACGAGCAATGCTGCACAATCAGCAGGTAGCTCAAGCTCTATACCAAATTTACCTAAAGGACTGGTTATAACCCAGGTTGGTAAATCATCAGCAGCATCTGAAAGTAACTCAACAGACTCGTCCAATGATAGTACTAACAGCAGTATATCGTCTGCTTCAAGCCAGCAAGTAGATAAAGCTAACATTCAAAAGTACACTAGGATTGTTACTAAGGACTCCAGTCTCACGAAATCAGCACAACTGGTGCACGTCAAATCAAGTAATGGAGTTAGCTTAAAACAAACTAATAACTCTGGTGCAACCTTACAATCTAAGTCACTTAGCATCATTCCCAAAGGAGTGAGCATTACTCCTGTGGAAAACAGTGCAAGCACAAGCTCTTCACAGAGTACAAATAGTTCTCAGAAATCAAACCCTTCTAAAGGGAAACGCAAGAAGGATGAAGTAGAGGATGAGGATGATGAAGATTATGGAAATGATCTTATTTATGATAGTGATGAAAGTGATTTTGAAGAAGAGAACTTGACATCTGTCCATAGCTCTGTGTTAAAGTATTTTCAGGAGTCCACTGCAGAAGAGTTGTTGTGTATTCCTGGCTGCAGTAAGAAAAAGGTTGAAATGCTTATGAATGCAAGACCGTTCGCAAACTGGGCTGATTTGGTAAGTTTGTTTGGTATATTTTGGTTTTATTTTACATTTTGGGTAGTATTTTGCTGACCCTTTTATTTCTCAAGACTGCATTTAACCATTCTCTCAAATCTTTAATTTTGTAAAAATTAAAAGCATTTATTTTACCCCGTGAAAGTATTTGATAAAAACCTGCCTCAAAAGAGGAAATGTAGGCAAATGCTTCTAAAAGACGTTTAACTATTGGTCATAGAAGTTGTTTTATGATCTTAAAGAGTATGCTTTGCCATTATCTACCTGTTTTGGAGATCAAAAAAATTAAACCTGTCTGATGATTGATTATGTAATGCCGGTTTGGAGAACCAGTCATCTAGGGATTGTATCGTAGGCCTCATAAATGCTTTTTTGCCTTGTGGTTTTCTCCCATTTGAGATGCAAGAACAGGTCAATTTTAATATAATTTCCTCTCGCAAGAAATATCTTCCATGACAATGCTATACAACCATTCAGAATATTCAGTGTTGCCTGATCACATGTATCCAGCAGCAGTTCTTTTTGCCATCAGAATTCAAACTTGTTCAATCATACTGTAACTTATCAATAGATGGCAGCACTGTTATCCATTCTGATTTCTCTCTTTCATGAAAACTTACAATTTAACAACACTTCTCTTTAACACACTAATTGAAAATGTTGCCATAATTATAAGATTAAACTTTGAAAAATTCAAACATGCATCTGAAACCAATAAACCTGAATGAAAACTAGAATATCATTTTAAATTTTGATAGCAATTTTCAAGTAAAGTACAAGCATATTCTGTTACTTTTATTTATTGTTGACAAATGTGTATGATAGTTGTTTGACGTAAATAATTATCTAGACTTATTTTCTTCATCTTATTAAATGCATAATTGAGCAAATAATTGTGCCAAATTGAGTAAAGAATGTATTCATTGTTACCCTAACTTCTGTTGTCATTTCAGGTAGCTAAACTTGGAAGTGCTAATCATTTATCTACAGACTTGCTTAATGGTGCTAAAAAAGTTTTAGATATGAGAAATGCAATAAATAAGTTGATGGCTAAATGTCAGCAGATATCTTTCGATATGGAAGACTTGGTTGAAAATCTGAAAGAAAACAAAGAAACCTCTACTGATTATGTTAATAAACAACCAGCTTTGTTAAATGATAGGTAAGTTTGAAAGAATATATTTGAAAATTAAAAGCTTTGATTAATAAGTATTTTTCTACAGGAGAAATGCTGTGCCTATTTTATGTATTGTATGATTATCAATATGCTTTAGATTACATAAGAATCATTACCTAGTTGAGCACTATTATTTTATATTAGCATTATAGACAAAGTAAAGTATTAAATATTGAACTGGAGGCTTCAACTGGTTTCTCATCAGGGGGTTCAACCAGCCGAAAAGCACCAGGAGGGGTTTCTGATATTTTGTCTATATTACTGGTTATAAATTCTACAATTGAGCTGCTTTTGCGCTAATGTGGACTTGTACTACTAGATTTTCACTTTATGATTCTTTCGTCATTTGATTTTCGTTTCTACGTAAATAAATTTGTTTGTATACATATTAGCAAATCACCCTTAAAATATTATTCATGTTTTTATATTTTGGGGAACATATTTCCCGTTCTATAATGTATAATTTGTTGAATAAATGAGTACACATTTCTGTGATCTTGTAAATTTGGAATTGTCCACTCTTGCACTACATCTACTGGTTAACCCTGGCTAGTCGGCTGATATAGAAATATGATTATTCCTACCCTTTTCTACTGTCAGTAACTAGGCCAAACCGGTTTATTAGTGTTTTCCTCTCGGTCACCAAGCGGGAGCTGGGTTATAAGCATTTTCGATTCAAATGCTCAAAAATAAATTATGTTAATACATAGTTTATCATTGACCAGAGATGTTGTGCACCTGCTCCAATTTAAATAATTTTAGCCAGATTATGCCATTTCAATAGTTGTACCATGAAAGTAAATAAATTTTGAAAAAATAAGGTTGCTTCTATGATACATAGTTAAAAAAAAATTAACCAAGTTTAAGTTTGGTCACAGTATATTTTATATTAAAAAGTCTTAATGAATTGATTGTTCTAATTTTTAAATGAATACTTAGGAACATTGTTTGCTATTTTGAAAAAATGAAACAAAATGTGTTTTTTTTGTTCCAAAAAGTAATCCAAGTCCAAAATATCCATCCCTAAAAAAATATGAATTTATGTTGCGAGGCATATTAGATTTTATATAAATACACATCACATGGTATATTGATTTAATAATTTTTATATTTTAATATTTTAAAAATTATGACTTAAGATTTTTTGTCTTTGTCTTTTGAGTAGGAATTCAAAAGCTGCGTATTTATTCTGAAAAGTTCAAAATACAGCCATGTGTGTGTATTTATCCCTCCGATTTAGCTTTCATTACTTTAATAGAATGCTTTTACAAAAACCGTCGTATTTATTATAAATGACTGAAAATGGATTTTTTTCTAATTTATATGTGAAATTTTTTTGCTCAACATCGTGTTAGTAAACTTTATGAAATATCATATGAAATTTTTAAATTAACTTTTTCTTATAGAATGCATTTGACTTCATATCAAATGTTAGGATTGAATTGGTTGTTGCTGATGCATAATCAAGAAGTAAATGGAATTCTTGCTGATGAAATGGGACTGGGAAAGACAGTTCAAGCAATTGCTTTTTTAGCATACCTCAAGCAAATCAGCAATATGTCTGGACCACACTTAATTGTTGTACCATCATCGGTTTTAGGTGAATTTTAATTTTTGCTTAAATGTGCTATCAAAACATTTTAAGATTTTATGTTTTTAACTATTTACTAATACCCGAAAAAAAAAGTTTTTTCACCTTTTCGTGGATTGCCGCACTGACTAAATCCCTCTTTGATTTTTTTAAAATTGCAATGTGTTTTATAAGAACTTCAGTTGTTATCTATTTTGCTTTAAATCTAATGTATAAACATCTGTGTTTTCATATTTAATTTGGTGTTGAAAGAGTAGAATAAGGGTACTCGCAGTCCTTAAAATTCCTGAAGATCTTCTTAATTTTGGTAGGTCTTTATAAAAGGATCATTGTAGTTGTTATTTTTCATATTGGGTCCTTAATTTTCGATTTTTTTTAAAGCTATCCCTAATTTCATTTGTATTTCCCTCCTTCTGGCAATTTGAACCCCCCTTTTTTTTTGATTGATGGAGCAGTTTTATCTTCAAGTTGTTTTGGAATTGCCTTATTTCCAGGAAGACTTAACGTCTTTTTACTTTAAATGTGGATGGACTTTTTTTGGACCTAAAAAAGAGTTCCCTAAGTTATAAATAAAATGTTATTAAAATATTATTTGATTCTTATAATGTAATGTTTAGAATTTATGTGTAGGAAAATAATTAATTTTTGTTGCTTCAAGTTTATAAAGAGTCCCTTAAAAAATTCATAGTTCCTTAAAACTTCTTATTTTCTACTTTTCAAAAGCTACATGAACCCTGTAAATCAGTGTTCACCACTAACTTTTAGAGACTGGCCCATATGACTTATGTTGATGCTTTTCGCTGGACGGAAGGCTGGACACTAAAATATGTATTTTTAATTATTATCAATTTAACAATATATAGCATTTCTCAAAACTGGAAAAAAATATTATTTTTTTTTATCTTAATAAAATTACAATTGATATTTGATTTTTTTGCTTCAAATAATTAAAAAAAAACATATAGTTTTCATTATTAGTAAATCAAAGTCTAAAAAAAAGAAGGGAATCTTTTGTTTCAACATGACAATACGACTTGATCTAACTTTTAATAAAAGTATTTAAAGTATACTTCCAAATTTCTCAGTTTTAGTCGATATCAATTGTGAGACGATGGCAATCGAAATTGCTGTTTATTTTATGATAGAGTCGATGTCTTTCAGAGTATTTGTTGCAGTCAATTTTAATAAACTTTCGAATGAGACTCATTTAAGTAATTCCTGTATTTATTTCTGATGAAAACCACCTAGCTGAAAGCTTCTTCATATAGTTTCTTCGGGCGCATAGTGGAGTACAATGTCTACATAGTTAACTCATATTATTTATAATAAATTATAATTAGGTAAAAAAAAATCCATATGGTGAAATTAGATTTTTTAAAATCTTTTGTGGTACGGCGGGTCACAGAAAAATCTGTCATGGGCCAAATCCGTCCCGCGGGCCTCGTAGTGGCAAACCTGCTATAAATCATAACTTCAGTTATATAAGTTATTTCTATTGTTGCAGCTTTGTAATATTTATTCTAAATTTCATCCATTTTGTGTTTCTTTTAGACAATTGGAAACAAGAGTTTAAAGCTTGGTGGCCAGATGTATCGATGATCTGGTACCATGGTAGCCAGGACAGCAGACGGGATCTTAGAATGCAAATACTCAATGATGAAGTAGATGAATTTGATGTAATGGTAACAACGTGAGTAGGCTAAATATTTTGAAATGTTATTTTTTACTTTGTTTTTTTCGGTTATACTAAGTATTACTTAAATTCTTTTCGTTTGGGTTGAAATAGTCTAAGGTTAAGATTTCATGACCTTGACGAGTTTTTGCTAAATATAATTAAAAATTACAAAGTGTGCCAATTTTTGCAGTACTTTTCTTCAAAAGTTTATGAAAACTATTTTAAGTCGTATAACCTTAATTCCTGACTGCTTTTTTAAATTTGATTTCTAGTTATAATATGGTGACCAGCAGTTCAGAAGATAGAGGTTTTTTCAAGCGCTTAGAATTCCACTATGTTGTATTTGATGAAGCTCACATGTTGAAAAATATGGCTTCCCAACGATATCAACATCTAATGAAGATTAAGGTAAGAATGCCTTGAAGTAATGAATAGTTTAATTTGATCTTGTCTTACATAGATTATTATTTCTTGATAATTTTTTTGCGAATTGTAACAAGCATTACTGGTTATCTTTTCATTTAGGCTCCACGACGTCTACTCCTGACTGGAACACCATTGCAGAATAATTTAGTAGAATTGATGTCCTTGCTTATATTTGCAATGCCGAATATGTTTTCTGGGAAAACAGAGCACATTAGGCACATGTTTTCTTCTGTATCAGTAAGTTTGATTTTCAAATATATTTTGAATAATTTTTGGCAAAGGTGTTGAATTGTAAGGAAACCAAATAGCATGTCTGATTTTTAAACTAAGTCAGGGTTCTCACGGTCATTAAAAGTGCTTAATATTTTTGAACTTGTTTTCAAGGCATTGAAAGGAAAATACTTAGAGGTGTTTAAAAGTCCTTGAAAATGCTTTGAGGTCCTTAAAAGTCTTTAATTTTTGTGGATGTTGTTTTTCCCAACTGCAAAATTTATAAAAATACAAGTCGGCCTATCCCCCCCATGACTGCCACTTACCCGCACCATATCGAAATTCTCTTGACATAATTATATTACTAATGCACCAACTCGTAACTTTTTTGGTAGTATATACAGGGGTCGCAGACGTCCTATATGTCCTATAAATCCTATATTTTTTTTAAAATCGGTAAAAATGTCCTATATTGTCCTATATTTTACAATTGTCCTATATATCCTATATTTCTACATTGATTCGATCTATATTTTCTTCGAATTTGTAATAACGGCGCCGTTTGTTGCCATTTTTTAATATTTCGGATTCTTTGGCGCGATCGTAGTTGAAAAATACCTGACAAAAACGATGTTTGTAACGACGGCGCCGCGTTTTATCTCTTGTGACGTCACGTGCTGCATAACCTACAACTCAACTCTACTGGACCGGCGGGCGTTGTAACCATGAGAACATTTCCATAACAATCGGTTTGGAATTTCTGATCTGATTTCTCCTCCAACGTAATAAATTAATTGGCCATAATGCAGAGAGAGATGCAACAACAAAACTCTGCCTCGGGAAAAACGGATAAAAACAACTTGGGATTAATTTGCAGGACTACTAAAGAACATTTTGAGTGCTCAGTCAATAATTGATGAAGGAAACAAAAGGGTTAAGATTTACTGTATGATGTCGAGTGGAGATTTTTTTTATTCCGAATCCTGTACGGATTCTTCGCCACGAATTGTTTACATCAAACCACCAAATTATGGCAACCATAGGCAGTTAGTTATCTTGCTCTTAAAAAATGACAGGGCTGCCATTTTTTAGCGAAAATCGCCTTGGTGCAGAATTCGTACCGGATTCGAAATATTAGCCACGATTTTTTCATAAAAGTCGCCAAAATTGAAAATTTCGTCAATACGTTGTGTTGTCAAATCCAAACGATCACTGGGGTTGCTTTAAAACCAAGCGCCAGGTTCACCACATTCGGCGATAAATCTCCCACTTTTCGCCGCCAATCCAGTCGACACTGAACAGTAAATCTGAATCAACAAAAGACTGCAAACAGGGATAAAAAGAAAATACTTAAAGAAATTGGAACAGTTAAAAATGCTGGAAGCAAAAGACTCATGATTGCAAATAATGTAATTAATAAAACTTGATTTATTGATGGAATATTGAGGCAATAACGGATCACGTATTCAGGATCAGGCGATTTCTTTTTTTTAAAGGTGTGTTTTCTATTCTCTTAAATTCAATATAACGAGTATATAAATGTATAACGAGTTAATTTTGAAGTTCAGTAGCAACTGTGTGCAGTTATTTGATGTTTTATATTGTCCTATATTTTTTTTGAAAAAATCCTATATATTCTTATTTTGTCACTTTGACCCCTGTATATAGTACTTCATTTAAAATTTATGTATAGACATGATGTCTGAGAGCAAATTTTCAAAGGTCTTAAAAAACATTATTTAGGTAGTTGAAAAGTCATTGATTTTCAATCTGGGATTTGAGTGTGAACCCTGTTACTTATTTAAATGTATTTACTGAATTTCACTGATATATATACCAAAGCTTTGTTTTTTAAAAAATAACTGTTATATTCAGCTAAAGAAATTCATACAATTTAGCATTATTTTCGTAATATAGTGCATTTTCTGATGAATGGGATTTCTAACTTGTATTGCAGTTTCATTCCTACAATTTCGATATGAACTTTTTTCTTTTTATCCTTTAAATGTGAGTGTTTTTTTTTTACCTAAAAGGGTTGTTTCTGTGTTATTATTGTTTGTGTTATTATAGTTTTTCATGTTGTGATTTCTTTAATTTGATCTCTGTAGAAAGCAGATGGAAACAAGAATACTTATGAAAAAGAAAGGATAGATCATGCCAAAAGAATTATGAAGCCATTTGTACTGAGAAGATTAAAAAAGGATGTAAGTATATTTTTGTCTTAAGTATTTTATGCTCACTGTGGCAAAGAAAATACAAAAAAAAAAAAAAAAATATGGTATCTTATGTTTTGTCACAAAAAACTAAAAAAGATAGTTAAGTTTAAATTGCAGAAGATACATATATATATAGTTAATTATTTAGTAGAGGCTGCTGCACGTTATATTTATTCTACAAAGCTTCAATGCCCGTCGGTATGGATGTGAAGAGAAACTCTAGCTTGTGTGTTCGCATCTTGACTTGGTTCATCTGAGAGATTGAAACTATGAGGCATAATTATATATTGAAATAAGAAAGTTTTTTTTTTATTTTTTATTACTGAGGCACTTTAAGAGTGTTCTTTAAGCAGTAAATAAATTCTCAGCAGTAAATAAATTATTTAAAACGTACAAAAGGTGGACATATTTTAGAAACTACTTATGTTTTTACTGGGGTTGCTAAGGAATGCTGAAAATTGTCTGATTTAACTGATTTTTTACTTCATTGTTAAAATTAAATTTTGCTGGTAATTTTTACCTTTTATGGTATTTCCTTAAATATCGTAATTATAAAGGAGTGTGTGTATGTAAAGTGTGTAGTAGTGATTTAAAGTTTCTAGGGGTTATTATATGAATTTAATAATTCAATAAACACCTCCCACGTAAAATGAACTTGGAAGTGTACAGATATCAGATGTGAGATAGCATGTTGTTGTAAATGATTTGTTAAATTTATGTGTTCTTTAACATGAATGTTTAAGGTATGGTTCCAATTGGTGTGCCAAGTGAAAATAAATCTTCTTTGACGATTTATTAAAAGTAACCAAGCAGGGCTCCAGAAAAATATTTTCTTCCTGCGTACACAAATGCTATTGCAAAAAATTTCCTGCGAGTCTGCGGGCTTTAAATTATACTGCTGAAGAAAATTAAATGTTACGTACTATTGAGAATTAAAAGTTGTTTAATTCAAAATCTTGGCATTGATTTTGGAAGCACCACTCTGCAGGAGAAACATCGGTTTCCAATGGCACATTTCCAGTGGCAATATTAGGGTCATTGGTACTGGGTTGGCTTAAAGGTTAAGCTTGTGAAATGATAGCAAACACTGATGCTTGTCCAGCATGCCTCCTTTCATAACTATTTTCATTTTTGTGCTCTCGATTTAAATGCTGGGAATAGTTTTGCTCTAACATTTCTTGCAAATACAGTATTTTATCTTCATTGTTTTACTTGGATAGCTCCTTATCATTTTAAAGAAAAATGTAGCTTCTTTTAAATTACAATGGAGTATCCAAGAATACTTTCAAATTAAAAAGAATGAAGGAAATAAACTCTCAGTGTAATTACATGTTTTAATAGGTTAAGATTCCAAAATCAGGAAATGAAACACCCTTTCCACCTTATGGCAACACTTCTCCCTTCCCTGTCCAGCCTGACTGGAATTTCTCCTTCCTATATACAGAGTGGCCACAGAACCGGGAAAACCTGGAAATCAGGGAAATGTCAGGGAGCTTTCTGATTCTGGAAAAAATCAGGGAAATGTCAGGGAACTTTTTAAAATTTCATGAAAATCAGGGAAATTTTGTATTGTTAAGGCACGTTCATCCATATTTTGGCGCTATTTACATGGAGATTTGGAGTGGTAAGCCATTAAAAGTTTAATGTTACGAAATAATTTAAACTTTTTTTTTACCAGCAAAACTATTTTTTAAAAAATTGCACATTATCTCTTTAGAATACATGTTCTATTTGATCAGGGTGTCTAAACATCTGGAAAACCTAAGAAAATTGGGGAAATTTGGAAAAAAGTTTGCCTAATCGGGGATCGGAACTAAAATCGGGGATTTTTTTAAAAATCTGTCAGGCAATTTTTTTTCCTGAATTTTGTGGCCATCCTGCATATAGAAGTAACAGGTGGTGAACTATTTGGAGAATAGCACCCCCCCCCCAACCTCTCCTCTCCCGGCGTTACGGGAGTCAATGATCCCCTTTCCGTTACGGGAGTCAATGATCTTTCCTGCCCTGTCTAACTGGAATTTCTCCATAAAAAAAATAAACGACATTTGAAATTAATTTCCTGCAGGATCTGACGATTTCCTGCATACATCGTACGCGGTTACGTCCATTTTATGGAGCTCTGTAACCAAGTTTAATTTCACATTATTTATATTTTGTATAATTATTAATTAAATTTTAATCGTTCAATGTCTCGTTTTTTATTTTAACTCTGTATTAGAAATTTTGCTTTACAATTCCTTTTCTAATCGAGAATACTTGGGAAGAGCAGGGTGTCCACAGATCGGGAAAACCGGGAATATCGGGAAAAGTCAGGGAATTCGGTATTTCGGGAAAAATCAGGGAATTATCAGGGATTTTGTCAAAAAGTTTAAAGGAATTTTCCGAAATTAAAATGAAACTTTTAATTGTGACAATTAAAGATACACTGCTACCAAAAATACAAAAATCAATTTAAAAAAAAAAAAAAATTAGAAAAAGTTAAAAAAAAAAAAAAAAAAAAAAAAAAAAAAACGTCGAAAATTCGGACCGCAAGACCGACCACGTAACTTTTCGCATTAAAATTTCCTGACAATCACTGAACCTGCTTGCTTTCAGATTTGCCTTAAATCGCCGATGGAATGACTACATTTCTTCCTCATTTTTCTCTTATATAGTTTCGCCGAACGTTACTCTGATGTAAAGCTTGTTATTGCCGAGATTTTCGCTGCTAAGAAGGGAGCTTTCACCGAGATTAACATTCTTGTGATGTTCATTTTAGTCCCTATTAATCACTATTCTAAGGTTTGCGCCTCAATAGTTGTCTATATCGCCGAGATTTACGCTTGTGATTGTCAATTTCGTAGATTGTGACGTCAATAGAATCGCGTCTATTTCAGCGATTTCCATCGACATATTGGATGCTAACGTTGATATTTACGTTGGTGTGATGGTCATTTTTGCCGATTGTTGCCTTAATGCAGGGATGTGATTGCTTCCGCTGATCTTTCCGCTTTCGTGAATTTTTCTTATTTTTCCACCTATCAAAGTTTTTCTCCTACAGCCGACCAAACGGTATAGTGGTTAGCGTACTAGCTTCTAGACTACGAGGTTGCGGGTTCGAGTCCCGCGTATGGCATGGGTATTTGTAAATGTATGTTGGCTTGTCAAATGACGAATGTTTCGGCGCATTATAGCCCTCGTGTTGCTGACGGTGCCAGATAATCTGAAAACAACCAACTTTCCTCCCACAAATTTCTCATTGATCTCGTGGAGATTAAAATTTCCTGACAATCACGGAACCAGCATGCGTTCAGTCTTCCCCAAACCACCGATGGAGTTATTATCCCCTCCCACCTTATTTTTCTGTAATGTTAGACTCTATCGGAATTATTTACATTGGTATGTTATAGCCATTTGGCAGAATGTTACGCTGATGAAATGGCAGTTATTCCTGTAATTATGGCGAGCGTTATCGCCGTTATTACGTTGCTGTGTGATACTCATTTTCGTCGAGTCTTACTCCAAAATAATAGTTACTGACGTTATTGCAGAGGTTTGCATCTGTCGGACATAGTACAGTTAAGCTAAAACGCGAATTTCGATTTTTTCTTTTAATTGAAATTTTGATCATTCCTGAGATCGATACAAATCTGCATTACAATTTTGTAGGACTTACAAGTCTGACAATCACGGAATCTTCTTACCGGGCATTTTGCCTGCACAGGTACGGGCATTTTTGCCGATTGTTGGTTTAATATAATTGCCGAGACTTGCGCCCGTACGGCGGCCGCTATCACCGATATTTACGTTGAAGTAGCTTTTGTATATATATATATATACACAAATTGATATATAATTCATAAAATATAAAAATTTTACTTTACGAAAATATTTTAAAGCAATTATTGATTTTTAAAATTTGATTACAATTTCAAGTATTCAGAAAGCAAAAATAGTTAATGTAATATATAGAGTATTTGTTAAATGTGTTTGTGTGTTTGATCCATTTTGACATGATTTATGGTTTGTCTTTACTTTTAAAATTTTATTTAAGAAAACAGCTTATTAAATCTGAAATTTAATACTAGAGTCCTCTTTTCTTGAGATTAGATTGTAATGAAAAACAGTGTGATTTTAAAGTATAATTGCACATGCACAGTGCAGGTACACTATACATACACTACACTAAAAGAAGCAATTTAGTATGTGTGTCATAAATGTGTAAAGATAAACAGTACATGCATCATAATTTTCTTTATGATGGTGAATTCAAATGTTCTTTTACTTGAAAGTTTATTATTTATATATACTTTGTCGATAACTTATAATCAGGGAAAAAAATTGGGTGTTACAGGGAATAATCAGGGAAATATCAGGGAATTTTAAAATAACTTTTCTGTGGACACCCTGGAAGAGACATGCTGCAAAAAACTGTCCTTGTTGAGACAATTTTGGCAATGTGATTGGTAATGTTAATTTTCTCATATTTGTAGCAAGCACATCTGTCATATGAATCGAGACTAAAGAATGACATGCCCTATCTGTAGATTAATTAATTGTTAAAATGTATTCATGATAAAATTTCATAGTAAGGCATGATTATTTGTTATTAATTGCAGCATATTATTATTACAATGTTACTGCACAGAATCTGGCCTTCATGTAGCTATTTTACTAGAATAGAAAACATTTTCCAACCACCTAATTAATTATTCTAAAAGAATTATGTCAAAAATTTATGAGCTATAAAAGTTTTGTTTGAATTGCCAAAGATTTGTTTGCTAATTGAATTTTAAATTTGTAATCTTTTATATTTTCATTTTGAAACAGACTAAGAATATTTATTATTTGAATATTTTCTTACTTTAATTAACAAAAATTATTAAATTCATATTCTGCATTACATAAGTTTTATTTTAGGTTTTACAAGATCTACCACCTAAGCATGATGAAACTAAATTATGTCCTATGTCTGAAGACCAGGCAAAGAAATATGAAGATTTAGTCAAAACATTTTCGGCTGAAGTTAGTTATTTTTGTTATTCCCTTCCTCTTTTTGTATTAATTCATTGAATGGATTATCTTTAATAACCTTTTCATTAATACTTTTAAGGTTTTTTAATTAAAATATCTGATTTTTTAAAAAAATAGTGTGTTTTGTGTTTATGTGATATACTCTTCAAAAATTGTTTAAATCCAATTTTGCAAAAATTATGCTGCATATTTGTTTCCTTTTTCATTGATTTGTTTTTAAAATCTTATTTTTCCACAACAAGAAAGTATTGTGTATTCTTACTATAGCTTATGCTAGGAATGTTACATATACTAATTAAATGTCCTTTTTTATTTAATATTTGAGGCAGATTTTCTCTCTGAGGGTTGTTATTTATGCATCGTTATTTGTAGATCATTAAAGCGTTACATACTTCTCTGATTAATCGTAGTGTATTTCTTAGGTTCAAAGTAATCAAGAAAAGGACGTGTCATCAAGTGGTGCTGGAATGATGATGCAATTACGCAGGGCAGCTAATCATCCATTGTTGCTGAGACGATTTTATAATGATGGTAAACTCCAGAAAATGTCTAAGGCTATTTTAAAGGTCAGCCTTTTAGCTTAGTTTCTGATTGTTAATGTTTGCCATTTTTCATATTTTTTTTTAGTTATGCTGAGAGATTGAAAGGCCCCTGTAAAGGAATTTTCTCTTTTATCCAGATAATGACCTGTGTCCTTGTACATTACAAAAACTTTCCCTGAAACCATTCCCACTTTCATATAAATAATGATTTAGTTTGAAAATAACTATTTGTTTGCTCTTTTTCTACTCGTAAACAAATTAGAATTCTAAAATTATTTTCAATCTTGCAATTTTTTTATATAGCTCTACTTGGTGACAAAGTTATATGGAAATATAATTATTTTAACTAGATCAAATATGCATTTATATTGCCGGACGCATACAACACTTCCTTGTCCCGTGCGTCAGTCGATATAAATTTTCAGAGTAGCCACAGAACCGGAAAAACCACCTGGAAATCGGGGAAATGTCAGGGAGCTTTCTGGTTCTGGAAATGTCGGGGAACTTTTTAAAATTTCATGAAAATCGGAAATTTTTTGTATTGTTTAAGGCACGTTCATCCATATTTTGGCTCTATTTACATGGAGATTTGTAGTGGTAAGCCATTGGAAGTTTAATATTATGGAATAATTTAAACTTTTCATTACCAGCAAAACTATTTTTTTAAAAATTGCATATTATCTCTTTAGCATACATGCTCTATTTGATCAGGGTGTGTAGACTTCTGGAAAACCTAAGAAAATTGGGGAAATTTGAAAAAAAGTTTGCCCTAAAATCAGGGATTTTTTTAGAAATCTGTCAGGGAAATCAGGGAACTTTTTCCCTGAATTTTGTGGCCACCCCCTGTAAATGTGTATTTGACCTAGTTAAAATAATTATATTTCCATATAACTTTGTCACCAAGTAATACGATATAAAATGAAAACATAACTGTTGGATTCATCTTAATTTTATAATTCTTATCTGTTTACGAATAGAAAAAAGAGCCAAAATGTCCCATGCGCCAGCAAGAGAATCGCACCTTTCAGCCTTATTTCCCCTTTCAAAATAAATCTTCAATGTATATGCGAGTTACAAATGTCATTATAGCAATATAAAATTGGAAATTATTTCCTCTTGATTTAGAATAATTTTTCAAGATTTAACGCTTTACTATATTTACAGTAAAAGTCTCCTCATTGTTTATTTTTATAGAAGTTAGAAATAATTCTAATTTAAAAAAGCATCTGTTGCCTTGTCAACTTTATAGTATATGCCAGAAGGTAATAGATTATTAAAATTTTGGTTTCTGGAAGTATTTGAAAAATTCATTCTAATCAAAAACTGAAACATCAAAATATGATTAAAACAAGGTGAGAAACTATTTTGATAATTGAGAAGAGCCAACGGCAATAAACTTGTTTTGTAACAACCACTAAACTCAAAATGACTGAAAATTTCTTCAGTTATATTAGCCACCCTCATTGCCAGTAGAGTTTCGAAAGGTTAACACGAGAATTGAGGTAGGGACAATGCCTCTGTGTGATATATACCTATAGTCATGCAGTTAAAACTTTAAATTGCTTACCTTATATTTAAAATTTTGGACTTACTACTGCAAAACAATCAATCAATCTAAATATAAATAAAGTCATTTTTTGTAAGTGACTGAAAATAAAAGTATAGAACACTTGCATAAAAGGTTAAATTGTTAGAGTTTGTCCTTCTCTTTTATTTTTATTCAGTTACAAAAGTATTCTTACCGTATATTTAAAAGTAGTTCTACATATTTTTTGTTTTTAGTTTATTATAGAATGTTATAAAAAGTAATTTCTTATTAACAATTTCTTGTATAATGCTTCTATTAAAGAACAGTTAAAAATATATATATTTATAAATATGGAATTCATCTTTGTCTTATTTTTTATATAGGAGCCCACTCATACTCAGTCAGATCCAAATTTAGTTTTTGAAGATATGTCTGTGATGTCTGACTTTGAGCTTCATCAACTCTGTAAAAAGTACAAAGTATGTATTGTTTAGTAATTCTAACATTTTTTTAAATTATAGTTAATGTTTCTTGTAAGTAACACAAATGTATATATTTTACTCCTCTTTTTTCCAGTCTCTGAAATCACACGTACTTACTGATGAGAATATTCTGAACTCTGGAAAATTTAAAGTTCTGGATTCACTTATGCCATCTCTCTTTGAAGAGGTATATTTCAACTAGCATTTATAGCTATTAAAAGCTATTAGTAGATAACTATATTTTGTAGTAACATGTTTAAAGATAATTAAATAAGTTTACGTAAGTTCCAAGTTAAGGTACACAATTGCTAATCATATTTTTTGTAACTAAAAAGTATTTCTGATTTGTTACTTATTCCAACACTGATTGCAAGCTAATGGGTTACTAGATTGCAATGTTAGAATTTTTGGTTTTGCTTTTGGTAACAACATTTTTTTTCATCAATTGTGTACTATGAACTAAAATCAACCAACTGATATACATTTTACTAACCAATCACAGCTTAAGTTAGGCAGAAGGTGCTAGTTCCCTTCTCCCAATTTATTAAAACAGTCTAGTGACCTGTTTCATAGAGCGTTACTATCTTGCAGGATTCTCACTGTCATTAAAAGTGCTCAATATTTTTTAACTTATTTTCAAGGTCCTGAAAGTACAAGATGTTGTGTGTCCAACTGCACAATTTATAAATTTACAACTCAGACTTGTTATTCCCGCGTGACCTCCTCTTATCCGCATTGTATCTATGACGTAAATTCTATGACATATATTTGTATTTTAGACATAATGCCTGAAAACAAATTTTCAAAGGTCCTTAAAACATTAATTAGGTGCTTAAAAGTCATTGATTTTTATTCTGTGATATGAGTGGGAACCCTGATCTTAAGTTTGCTATTTCCCCTATCTCCCTTTTTTTGAACTTAAAGGTTGGAATTGTCACCAACCCCCTATCATAGATTTGAATTATTCCTAGTGAAAGTTTCCTATACAGCACACTATACTTACATTTATGTCTTAACTTTTAAAAATTGTTTCCTCCTTGTAAATTATGACTGTCTTGTTGAATTTGCATACACACATGCAGCATAAAAACAGTGTGATCTAAAACATTTCCACAAAATCCGTTTCTGATATGTAAAAAGAAAAGCTAAAAAAGATGCATTATTTTGACTTGAATACAGTAGACTCTTCCTTAATCACCTAACTGGACCGAGGAAAAACAAATTAAAGCAGAGAGTTGTAAAAAATAGAAAGTTAATTGAATAAGGATGTATGTTTTTCAGACAATTAAATGAAAAATTTAACAAATACACCAAACTGCTATTTCAAAAGTAACTTTTTTCTGCTAAAGGCAGTGTTGATTACTTGCAGCTTAGTTTTACCAATTTTTGTAAAAGCATATCAACAGAGAAAGCCAATGTCTACTGCTCTACATAACGGAGCAGTTTCCAAAGTTTTTTACTCATCTGTATGTGGTATGAGGGATGTGACGTAGTAGGTGTCATCATCTTGACATAGTCGGTGTCATCATCTTGATCCACATTGGTGGCAGCTTTTATGTGTTCATCCAAAGAATTCTTTTCCTGTAGATTCTTGTTAATGACTAGCCACTGCCCCACGCCTTCCACATCGATGTCTTTACCTTAACTAAGATTTTTAAATACAGATACAAAGTTATCTGTAGACTGCTCCGAACCTCAGAAACGTTTGTAGAATAAATTGAAAAGCATGTGCAGTACCATAACAGCACAAGGGAAAAAAGTTATTTTTTTTGAAAAGTTTGTAATTTATAGTAATTTTACGTTTTGTAATTTAAAATAATTCAACCAGTTAAGAGGGGTTTTACTATATTACCTAATTTATTCTGACTTAACAACCCATTTCAACACCATAATACATGGTTATGGTTTGTAAGTTTTTACTCGAGGCCATTTAATGCAGCATTTACAAAATATTTTTATAGTAGCGTGTGTACTTTTATTTTATGTTAACTTAAAGGAATGAAGCACTTTTGCCAAAAATTTGACGCTAAAACAGGGTTCCCACGGTCCTTGAAAGTGCTGGAAAGTCCTTGAATTTTTTTTGATGAAATTTGGTCCTTGAAAGTCCTTGAAAAAAGGATAAGGTCCTTGAAAGTCCTTGAATTTTTAAGTGACCAATGACAGTGGTGTAGTGTAAAATAAAAAAGTGCGGGAACGCTATGTTGCATCGTTACAAACTTATATATTTTTTTCTGTGTATTAGGGAAGGGGAAGTAAAAAGGACAACTTTAAATAGTTTGTTAATATTACTATAATAATCTCAAAATAGCTCATGAGTACCTCAAAAAAAAATTTGAAAAAATTGCGTGTTTCGACTTATTCTTTTATTCAAATAATTTTTTTAAACTATAGTTATATGGATTTTTAAATAATTTGCTTTGCATAACCCATTTTAAAAGATTGTTTAGCACTTTGTAAAGGATTATAACACATTTTCAAACATATTATTGACACAAATTTTTAAACATTTTTTACAATAATTTTCCAAAATGTCAGAGATGCAATGGGTTCGGATAAATTCCTAGATTCTGTAGCTACTCAAAATAGGTTTTCAAAATGAATGAAAAAGATTGGGATTGTTGCAGAAGTTGATTGAAAGTTTTATGGCTTTTCTCCTTCTCAAAAAGAAAATGTAGAGAAGTTCCTTTTGCTTGATAGATCCTTCCTTTCCTTTTCCAAATTTGCTCCATTAATAAAATAATTGGAAAATTCAAATCCATCTGTCGATTTAAAATTTCTTGATAAAATATTAATTTGTGTGCTATCTCAATCATCTCTAATTTTAAGCAGGATATTTCAATGTAGTCTCATTACTTGCCAGATTTGCATGGGCTGTTTTTTTTTATCTTAACCAGTTCGATTTTGTCTTTTCAACATTGGTGACAATAATAGTAAAAAATGGGCATAAATCGGAGGAGAAAGCAAACTGCAAAATATATATGATATGAATAATTTGCCATCAAAATCGCTAGATTTTAAAAAAGATCGGGGAAATTCCCTCCCCTTATTGCCGCCACTGTATGATTTTTTTTTTTAAGAACTGCTGCTACATTTTTGGAGTAAATTCTGTAATAACTGTAAACGTAAAACTTTCCCATTCTCAAACCGAAAAGCAATTTAATTTTGTATTTTAAAGTAATACATCTGAATTGCTTTCCTGCTTCTTCGCAGCCCAATTTCGATGTATTATACCCATTTGCAAAACCATTAGCACTTTTATATTAAGGAAAATCAAATATACAGGACGGGCCTTAGAGTAAAATGCTATGTGTGCAAGAATGAGTTTTGGCGCCCCTTACAATGAAAATGGGTATAAAAAACACTCCAAAAATGGTATGGGTGCAAACTATTAAAATCGTAGAGTTTTCTGCACTAAATAATATTATTTTAAGTCAGCTTTTATTTAGGAACCCGTGGATTCAATTTTTTTTTTATAAAACATAAAAATTGTAATAAAATTATTTTCATAAGAATTGAATAAAATACATGTTATTAAAATTACTAATTTTTGCTACGTATTACTTTTTTTAGTAGTCCTCTGCTCTTAGCGCAAGCCTTGGAACCCCTTTTCAACACTGGGTTGTGAAGGGCTGCAATTTGGCTAATGAAGCATTATCAGTACTGCCAAGTTAAAGTGAAACAAAGTTAACAACTGTTCAGTTCTGTCACAACAACGTAGCGGAGTGCTTGAAGCCAGTCTCTTTACTATACATTCAAGCAACATTTTATTTGTTGAACTAAACATATTCAAATTCACAAACATACAAAAGCGAAGTTAATATTAAGGATTTAAAAATCAATACTATTTTGAACATATTTTTCCATGTTCAAACAAGTTATCAGTTTGATTTTCCCAATAACTGGGAATAAAATAAATATTTCCCAATATCTGACAAAAAATATATGCTATAATTCCGTGATCTCAAAACACCTTAAAAGCTAATACAAAATATCAACATTCTGCTCTTACCTATCTGGATTTTTAGCACTAACCAGTTGATTCCGTCAGAACCGCAGGTTTGCTTAACTTTTTTGGGTTGTGAAAAAAACCCATCTTTTATGTCATTTGTTTTTTCCTTTTGAACGAATTCATTTGTTAGGTACGTTGAGAGGTTTACAAATAATTTATTAAATCCGTGATATAAAAATTAAAAAAAAAAGTTACATAACTTTTGTAGATAAATCGGTTAGTGCTCCCGTTAAAATTAGAGAAGGGGAAATATTTTTTAAGGAAAGCGCACAAATAACTGTATGTGTTAGGCCAAAGTTTTGTTCTTTAAAAATGTAGATATTTGGCGTGAATTTGTGGGTGGAAGTTTTCGACTGTATATACGACGAACCATACAAATTTGACATCTGGAATTCCTCCACAAATACAGATCATTCATTGAAGAAGATAATTGCTATTGAATGAATCATAGCTAGATGTAAACATATATTATGTCAGTTCATTTCTAATCAAGGAGAAATGGCCATGTTTGGATTGCCTCGCCTCTTTCAAGTGTTTTACAAAAACTAGAATTTGCCTGCTCAGCTCTGAAGTTGTGGATCCCAGACGAAAGCAAATTCCCACGAAATGACTTTTTTGTTTGCTTACTTGGCTTTGAGTTCAGTATCACGTAAAGAGAGGGGGGGGGGGGGGATTAGATGAGGGAACGTCATTCCGCCTTCTATTAATGTAAAGGATCGCCTTTGCCTCGTGTTTCCACTCCACTACACCCCTGACCACCGATAATCTCCGTTTTGTAATTTTACATCTGATGTAGTATTTAAAATTATGGTGCTTAAATTTTTCTAGAAAGGTCCTTGAATTTTCTTAAAAAGGTCCTTGAAAGTCCTTGAATTTTTTTCTTCAATAAGAGTGGGAACCCTGTAAAATCGTAGCAGTCTCATGACTAATGGGGATATCAAATGTTTTAGTCATTCAGCAGGGTTCATACACCTCAGAGAGAACAGGGAAAACGTGGAAAACTCGGGGAAAATAAATCAGCCTTAAAATCTCAGGGAAAAGAGAAAAATCCCCTATAAACCCTGGGAAAAGTCACTGTTACTCGGGAAGAAAATCCTACTCTTCGGTGCTATTTGCTTAACATTAATTTGAGGAGTTGAAGTTACAGAATTATTTGATGAGATATACTTGCAGAAAGTTATTCTTAAAGAAAAAAAGATTCTCCCCCCCCCCCAGCTATCGGAAGAATTTCGGTAATCGAGATTTGATAATATTTATGTGGCTAAAAATAATTAAGCCCGCGATGGAAAACATGGCTGTGGAAAACTCGTGGAATTTTTTTTTCTGTAAATGAGTTTAGTATTTCCTATTTACCAAAATGTATTTTGGTACAGTTTGTTTGTTTTTAGTAAATAAAATTACATCTTTTTTGTGGAATGAAAAGTATTGTTTTTCTCTCTCTCTAAATAGAAATCTTAAAATGGGTGAATTTTTTATCTTATAATAATACTTGTGGTACTTTTGTATAAGATTAAAAATCGGCTTTTTTTCTTTTCGAATTCATAATTCACTAAAGCATCCCTAAATTCAATTGTATTCATTAAATTATATTATTGCTTTCGTTAAAATTTACTAAGCTATTCATTATCAAAACATTGTTGAGAACTGGTAAATGGATGCAATACCAATGAAGAATGTATTTCTTTAAACTGATTGTTTGTTGTATTTGTGTCATTGTAGAGCTTCTAAACTTTTTAAAATTAAAACATTTGAACACACACTGTATTGACATATAGTAAGAGATATTTAGTTTTTATTTTGATAATATGAAACAGTTTTACTTTCATTTAATTTAGGGCCATAGAATTTTGCTATTTAGTCAGTTTACAATGGTTCTTGACATTGTTGAAGACTATATGAACATTAAAAAGTACAAATTTCTGCGTCTAGATGGCCAAGTTCCAGTTCCAGAAAGGTAGGCTTTTTCTACTGTAATTAAAAATTACTTATAGTTTTGATTATAACAAGCCGTGTTTGAGAAATCTATAAATTTTAACCCTTGTTTGCACATGCTGTGTATAAAAATAGTTTCTCAAGCTAAAAATTTATATGCTTGAAATTTTGTTTGTGAAATTGTTATTACTGATATGAAGTCTATGAAATTATGTATTTTTAAATGTTGTTGGCTTAGTGTGAAAGCGTGTTATCTCCACTTCAGTCTCAAATAACTTTACGATATATATTTGAAAATAGAAAAATAAATGCCCATTGATTAGTAATAACTGCAAGAAAACTTTAACAAATTAGAGCTTGCACCGTTTTAATTTTTAGCGCACACACACTATATGGGATTTTCATTTAAATTCTGTGTAGCTCTAGGCATACATAGTCATTTGATTGTTGCTAATGTGTTTGGCTTATAATTTAATTATCATATTTTCAATTACTTGTTGACTTGTTAGAAGAAAATAAATGTCTCCAAATAACTTGAAAATTTACAATTTATTTAAAATATATTTGTCAATTGTAATTTTTAAAGAAAAAAAAATTTACTTGCACATCTGGACATGTAAAACAACAGGTTTTTCCTATCCCTTGTAAAAACTTTGCATGTTGTATATGATTATTTTAACTAAACTGGAAAAATTTTAAGGAGTGCAGCTCTTCCAAACATTTTACCTGGAGTATATGGTAACAATGAAACTTTTATTTGATTAAAAAAAGAAACATGGTAATATGGGCTATTTTCCTGTGGAGCTGACTATAATATTTATTAATATTAAAAAATAAATAAAAAAATACTGTAGGATAATTTTTCTTATCAAATTGTAGAAGTGTTTCTTACATTGTTTATGTATTGAATGAATAATAATAATAATAATAAAAAATTCTATTTGTTTCAGGCAGCAACTGATAGATCAGTTCAACACTGATTCCTCTATATTAGTATTTCTACTTTCCACACGAGCTGGAGGTCTGGGGATTAATTTGACTGCTGCTGATACTGTTATTTTGCATGATATAGATTTTAACCCATATAATGACAAGCAAGCTGAGGATAGGTGTCACAGAGTTGGCCAAACTAAGCAAGTCAAATTCTGTTTTGATATCTTTTTTATGTTATCACTAGAATTTGAATTAAAGTTTATAAATTATTTTTTAAAAAAAACTTGTTTTCTTTATGTTAAAATACCTTTATTATCATTTTGTAAAATGTCTTTTTAATATTTTGCTTTGACCATAAATTAAAAAATATATATATATATATATATCAATTTTAAGGAAAATATAATAAAAGACTAACACATTTTGTACACGTAATTGTTTTTAAGTTACATTGCCACTTCTATGTTCTTTAAAAAAAAAAAAATTGTAAAATTGGGCCTGCAGTTGATATTTTAGTTTGTGTAGTTGATATGTATTAAACATTTAAAAAAAGTTTTGCTAAAAGAAGAGTGATAGAAGCTATATTTTGGTTTTTATTGATTCAGAAATATACAAATACGTATAATAAAGTTTTGGATAAAAAGCCAAATAAGTAGACATGTTCAAAGTATTTAGATTTTTAAAACTTAGTAATAAGAGGATATTATTGTAAATACTTAATTGTGAACAACTTTCAAGCTTGATTTTTAGATTATATTCACAGCTTATCCTTAAACTTTTATCCTATAAGTTGGATGTACACATCTAAAATGCAAAAGCAAAATATTTTCCTGTTAATCAGAAGTGCTGTTTTGTTTTGTACTAAGAGAAATGTATATTTATTGTAATATTTGTAATTTGTTGCTTAAAATTAATGCATTTTCTTTTGCAGAGATGTTACTGTCATTCGATTAATTAGTGAAAATACTATTGAAGAGGGTATTTTGCAAAGGGCTACTGAAAAGCTAAAGCTTGAGCGTGATATTCATGAAGAAGATGGTTAGTATTTAAATTTTTCTTATATATGTCTTTATGAACTCTTAATTAACACTAAAAAAGATGTATATCTTTTTATCTATAATATTTCTTAAAAGTAATATTACTTTAATATTATACAGTAGTTGCTGATTGTCCTACATAAAGGCTAATTTTTAAGTCATGCAACAGCAAATTTAATGTATATATACATAATAAATTTTTTATTATTCTGAATTTATTGTTATTATGAATTATTTTAAGGTCTACTTTTTATACAATTATAAATTGATAAATATTTTTCTGTGTCATATTATTCCACTAAATTCTCTTTTTTTTTTTCTTCTAATTTTGCTTCAGTAGAAAATGGTAAGTATATTGAAAATATGTTGTACTTTCATATTCATTAAGCCCAAAATCTATTTTTGTATTTTATTGTTTCTTAATGATTTTCTTTGAATTTGAAATAGTATAAGACCCTTTTTTTGATATTTTTTTTCTGATTGTGACAAGATTATATGTCGTCAAAAGATTGATTATTTAAACCAATTGTTTAATTCTTTTTAGAAACTGAAGAAAATGATGTTGCCAGCGTTGCTAAACTTTTAAGAGATGCTCTAGGCTTAAAGTGTAACAAGACTTGAACTGTTTAACAAGAGTTTTAAGTAGACATTTGTAAAATATTCTATTTCCTGTAAGTGTTGGACAACAGTCATTTTCACATCTGTATATTTGTATGAAGCTGAAAGAATTTTGTGTCAAAGGTTTTGTACCTTTTGTGAATGAGCTATATGGAATAGCAATGAAGGTTCACATGAGAAGTATGTTGATTGCTTTTAAGTGTATATTGTGTCCTAAGAGGAACAGCCTATTGTGATGTCAATATTCTGTCACCATTTTTTAAATTTTATTACAACACTTGTGTTGTTTAAAAAGTAGTGTTTTTTATATCTTCAGTAATCTATGTTAAAGAGCAAGATAAAGTTCAACAAATATTTTCTTAAAAATGTGAAATCTCTATGTTATGTTGAACACTTTGTATGGTTTATTTGCTTAGTTGTCTATTAGTGTTCCTTGATAGATCATTGATATTTTATTTCAACTGACTAAGTCCTTTGTTTGGTTTCATTAGCTTTTATCCACTTTGTATTAATTTAAAACTGCTTTTCAAGTCAAATTTTTGAAGTATTTTTGAAATTAAGTTAATTTGTTAGCCTGTAAATTAAGTTAATATCTTTTGCTCAGAAAAATGTTTGTCTCTGTTTCAGGAAATATTTTGGGAAAAAAATTTAAATGAGTTGTTTAGAGTAAAATGTTGTATCAAATGACATCAATTGTTAATTATCTCATCTTCCTTATTTCTGGGAATATTTTGCTTGATTTTATCTAATAATGAACTCATTGCAGTTATAAATTTGCAATACTTTACCTGTAGGTATGTTGCTTTTTGTTGGGAGTTATTTGCACCTATTTAAAATCTGTTGAAATCTTTTTAAATGTATTTAAATTTTTTGCTGAAGAAAAGTAACACTGTATCCAGAAACTGGGAAATGTTAGGGAATTTTTGAAAACATAATATATCAGTGAATTTAATATTTTTCAAAGAAATAAAAATAAAAAGGAATTCCACAGGAACAGGAAATAAAATTTTTGTAAAGAACTTTTGTATCTCCATCTTTTGTCTTGTACTTAATTTAAATTAAGTGGCTATTTGAAACAAATTTCAAAGAATCCTCTATTTTCAATCTATAACTTAAAATATTTAGAAATTTTGTGTCTGCAATAAATGCGTTTGAATTTAGTATCAATAATATATATATTATTCTAAAAGTATGGTCGACTGGAAATTGTGGGGGGAAAATAGAAAATTCAATTCTTCAATCTGGTCACCCTGAGTAAACATGCTTATGTTTTAAATATAGGTTTTTTCATCAATGTGTATTTTTGTGCCCAGTGTATAAAAGTTACCTGTTAAGTTTTAGACATAAAAATTATTTCTAAATGCCTATAGCTTACCTCACATTATTTCTTTTTTCTTTAGTAAGTTTAAATTTGACTATTTTAGTTACTGCTTACATCAAACTACATTAAAGGTATCAGCTTACTTTAGCTTATGCTGAACAGAAAATTAAATTTCTATCTAAGATTTGTCTTTCTATTATTTGAAGGATTCATTATTAATACATTTATTTTGTAATAAAAGAAATGAAAATGTTAATTTTGGCTTTGATAAGTCGTCTAAAGCCTGGTAATCTCATACAAATGGAAAATAGTCTAGAAATCAGGAAATTTTAAACTGTTTCAATATATCTCCGCAAGGAAGAAATCACATTAGTTCAAAGTTATGTGCTTTTTGATGTTTTAAAGTAAATAACTTTGTAAAGTTCTTTTAACCATTTTAATAACTATTTTTTCATATTCTCAGTACTTTGATAAAATAGTTCAGTTTTACATTTTAATGTATTATTTGTTGATTTTTAAGTATCAATGTGTTAAAATGTTAGAAGTTTCATACATCATCATTAACATTCGAAACCTTGGAAATGGTGAGGTTTTGCTAATTTCTTTAGTAAGCTTGGTTTTAAGCTTTTTTGCCTTGGTTAATGTGATATTTTGCCAGGAAATTAGGGTAAATTGCAACATATATATGTGATTTGCTAATTTGGTCTTTTTTGTTGCGCTAACTTGACTATAATTACCAAAAAAAGGTAATTTGTTTTGTTGTGTTTTTAAATTCTGAAATTCATTGTGTGGAGTTACATGTTTGCAATGAAAGGTGGTTTGTAAAGAGACTAGTTGTTTTGAGCTGTAATTAAATCATCTTTAAGTATAATTCAAATCCTATTGCACTGCAGTTTGTTCCGAGTGTACTTCATTGCAATATGTCTTTTATTATTAAGTGTTATGACGGAGACTGCTTTGTAAGTTCATTTTCATTGTAAATATGTTTTGCTAAACTGTGCATCTTTTGAGTAGTGGATTTGTTCACAACAACAATGGGCTGTCTGTTATATTGATCATCCAATTTTTGTATTAAAAGAATTTTTCCTTTTGTGAACACATATTTACAAATGTTGTATTGTAAAATCGAATCATGGAAATAAAATTGTGATAAAAGGAAATTGAATGTTACCTTTCTGCATTTTGAAATTGTGTTGCTCTTTCTTTAGGAAATAAATTGAAAGAATATGGTGTTTTTAATTTGCATTTTCTTGTCAAAAGTTTGATTTGTCAAAAAGATTATGTACTCAACTCATAAGATTAAAAAAAATGTGGAAATTTACTGAAAAGAGTTGTTAACGAAAGTTCTTTGTTTAATATACAACTTTTATTCAGTAATATAAGGAGGCATAATATGTATACTTATATTGTAATAACAATATGAACTAGGAGTGTGGAACATCACACAACTTTCAATTACACTATAATACTGATACCAATTTGTGTCATTTACCTTTTTTATATTCTCATCATTCATTTAGAAAAAATGTCAGTTTGGCAATATTTTTTACCATAATTCTTGTATGGGTCTTAAAAAAAACAAAAACTGCCAAATAGATGATTTTGGTGATATCCTTTTCAATAATTCTTATATTATCCTTATAAGTGAAACTGTGGAGAGGAGAAAAAATTATCGTTGATGAGGTATGCTCAAGGAAATAGAGCTCTGTGTTAATGGCATTCGTTTTCCAACTTTTTAAGCCTATAAAGCATTTTTACGGGAATTTCGGAGGTGGGGGGTATTTAAAACTCTTGAAGAGGCATTAGCACAGCGATTTTGGACAAAATCGTTAGAGCCGTTTTTTAGCATTTACTGAAAAACATAATTTTTTTGAATGGCAGCTACCTTATGCTCATGTACGATTTTGACAAAAACCTTAATGGTAGATCTCTGTGCCATCACCAACCCGCTCAACGAATTTGAACAACATAGGTCAAGTTTTTTCTGGAGTTATGCTGACCACAGACACACACAGCCATTATTTCTACATCACTGTTTTGAAATCACGATGTTCCAAAATGTGGAGAAATGCAAAATAATCAATTTTTTAAAAAAAAATTTTAGATTAAATACTATACTTTTATTACCCTATGTATACGTATGGGCAATTGAAAGTAAAAATATTTTACAGCATACCATATTTATTAAAATTATAAAGCATTTTGCTACTAAGCATGTAAAGTACTCGCCTTAAATCAGCGCTTCTCAACCTTTCAGTATTCGCGGCCCAGTTTTCAATCATAATTTTCATCGCGCCCCCGCTTACAATAAAATGTATACAACAATAGTGTATATTGAGTACTTTGCATATTGCATTCTGTTTTAAAATTATTTTTAACTAACTGCCAAAACAAGAGTAAAAGCGAGCCAACGTTGACGAGAAACCACATCTGGCATTTTCCCAAGCGGGCGGTGAACACGACCGATGCCGTCTCGAGCATGCGCAGAGTAAATTTTTTCTCATAGGAAGAAGGAAAATATTCGATAACAGAAGTTTAAATTCCAGCCAGTCTCATTCGAGTCGATCCTTCTATCGCTATCGAATCTATCTTGAAAGTGTATGTTATATACGTTTTCGTGTTAACTGCAATTCACCATATTAAATATTCCCGGCAGCAGATTTATTCAGACTCATGGATAAATTTTTAAACGGAAGTAAGCGAGCATTAGATGATAGTCAAGCATCAACAAGTACCCAGACGAGCGTGGTTTCGAAAATAAAATCAAGAAAATATTCTCAAGAATACTTAAATTTTGGGTTTACCAGTACTGAAGTAAATGAAGAAGAAAGGCTTCTGTGTATCATTAGCTCAAAAATATTGGTCTCGGAAGACAGCGTGAAACCTATTAAACTTAAACGACATTTCGAAATGCTTCATAGTGAGTACGTCAACAAACTCACAGAATTCTTAGCATTAAAATTAAAATCACATAAAAGGCAAAGATCAATTTTTAAAGAAACTTTGTCTGTGAATAAAAAAGCTTTAATTGCATCGTTCAAAGTTTCATATAAAATAGTCAGATGTAAAAAACCTCACACTACTAGTGAAGGGCTTATTTTGTCAGCAGCAATTGAGATTGTAGAAACTATGTTTGTAGATAATTATTCAAAACAATTGTAGTCCATACCTCTTTCAAATGATACTGATGCTCGTCGAATTGGTGATATAGCTGAAGATGTACAGAGTCAGGATTTCTCGAAGTTGCGTGCCAAATGGTTTTCAATACAGCTTGATGAAGCAACAGATAGTAATAAAGATGTTCATTTAATTGCCTATGTTTGATTTTGTGGTAATATGTCAGTAGTAGAAGAACTACTGTTCTGCAAACCAATAGAACTCCAAACAACAGCGCTCGCATTATTTGCTATTTTAAATGATTTTATGAAAGAGGCAAACATAGAATGGAAAAATTGCGTCGGAATGTGCACCGATGGAGCTCGTTCAATGTCCGGAAGATTCCAAGGTATACAAACACTTGTAAAACAAAAATCGCCTCAGTGCATTTGGACACATTGCATGATCCACAGAGAAACTTTGACTTCGAAAGAAATGAGTCCTGATCTGAATATCGTGTTAACTATATGGTTGTAACCGTAGTAAATTACATAAAAATGAGACACCTGAAATCGAGAATCTTTTCCAAACTTCGTAAAGACGTGGGTTCAATACATTCAGCGTTACTATTTTATTGCGAGACAAGGTGGTTATTATGTGGGAAATTTTTGCATGTTTATAAATTAAGAGAAGCAAACGCCACTCTCCCAGCAGAAGAAAACAGACCGGAAGACGAGAATTTTCGTGATGGTTTATTTGTGATGAAATTGAGCTACTTGGTCGACATATTCGAGAAATGAAATAACTCGAATCTTCAACTCCAAGGAACAAATACACATATGTTGGATACGAGTGATAAAGTTAATGCCTTTTGTAGAAAATTGGAATTGTGGAGCAGAAATTTAAGAAGAAAAAAAAAAAAAAAAACCTAACAACGTTGGCAAATGTGGATGATTGTACTAAAACTTACAAGGCTGAAGAAGAACATGTAAAAGTTGTTTTTGTAACCATTGAAAATCATTTAGCCATGCTGGAAAAGAATTTTAAAAAGTATTTTCTTGCTGACGACAAACTGATAGCAAGTTACGAGTGGGTTAGGGATCCATTTCACAAGACTCCCGATGGACTCTCAATTGGTGAGGAAGAAAAATTCATAGACTTCACGACAAGTGGCGAAACCAAAAAAAAATTTAGTAATAAATTACAATTTGAATTTTGGGCAGGAGTAGTGGATGATTTTTCTGCACTAAAAGCAAGGGCATTTCGCATTCTATTACCATTTTCCACATTCTACCTTTGTGAAACTGGATTTTCTGCTGTGGCTTCTTTGAAGACAAAATGTAGATCTCGGCTAAATATAGAAACAGAACTGAGATTGGCTATTTCTAATATTAAGCCTTCCTTTCGAAAAACTTTGCTCAGCAAGACAGGCCCAAGGAAGTTACTAATAATTATTAAATTTGTTTTTAATTAAGTATATTTTGATTAAGTAAGTATTTTTACTTTATTTGTTAAATATGTCGAAATGTATTTTATTTTCTATTTGTATATGTGCTTTCCTTTCAGTCAGTTAATCAATTTTTTTTAATAATAATATTTTCTCTTGGATATTCTCGCGCCTCCCCTCCAATGTGCTCGCGCCCCCCTAGGGAGCGCGCCCCACAGGTTGAGAATCGCTGCCTTATATCATATATTTTTTTATTTTATACTCATGTTTAGATGGTAGTGAATAAAATTAAATCAGATTTAGTGTTGCTCATAAGGACCAAAGAAACTGACCAAAGTTATTTTTGTGATACTTTTTACCCCCACTCGGGTTTTTTCTCTACATTTTTTTCATTCTGTAATATTGAGGGGGGAAACTTTTGTAAAATGAATCCTTTTATTATTGGCTTTTGAATAACTCGGGAGCCATTTATAACGATTTGATGGAAATTCACAACTCGTATAGACACGGTCAAGATTAGCTCACAGGAGTCCTATTTTAGTGTTGGAGGTCGTAAATTTTGGTGTGTACGAGATATTCGAATGTGGGGCGTAGGCGATTTTCATGAAGGGAAGCTTGTTGAAACCAGTTTAAGAAAAGGGTCTTTCTCAATGAAAGAAAGCCCCACTTTTATCTCCCCTTTCAAAATTAGAGCTGTGTGGGGTGTGGGTTGCTTGGTCACGTGATTCCATGGTCGGTTGCTTGCTAAACTGAAGAGAAAAGTTGCGTGTGTTTTGGCTTCTTTTTTTTATTTCTTTTTCGTTTGGTTGGTTTTGGGAACAAAAATATTTCAGTACAGAAATAGAGTAATTGAGTTCATTTTTCGGTTAATACAAGGCAGAGTGTTGTTTGGGCCTACGGTATGATTTTGACATTCATGCATTGAGATCTATTGAGAATACAATTAGTGATGGTGATATTTGAATTAAAGGGGCCAATTAAAGTTTAATCCATTTTCGGCTTTTGTAACGAAGTAACGGATTTGTTTAATGAAGGAAAAGTTGATAGGAGATTTCACGGTAATTTGTTGAAAATCGGGTTATGAATGGCTCTAGGATTGGAAGTTTGGCATCGCTCAGAGATTTATTTTATTTAAATATTTAAAAGGCTTTGAATTATTTTTTGAAATTAAGGGACTCGCAAATTGGAAACTGTATTTGATAGGGACGGTTTATGCTTATTGCTTATACCCAAATTTTGTAGTGTATAAGAATTTGAGAGAACTGAAACACGTGAATTTGTGCAATAAAATTGAATTTTTCATTTTGTTAGTTGAAATTTTAAGTTGAATTAAATTTGTTAAGTTAAATTTTATCAATCTCTTATATCTGGTTGAACTGGGCTTGGCTTGGGATTGTGTGAATTTCTTGCAGGTGGCAAAAAAACCTGACTGTCTCCAGTTTGCCACAACACCGATGGATGAAAGAAAAATGCACAATTTTTTGGATTCCAAAACAAGACTTCAGATGGCGACTAAGGTCTGCTGGATGGAATCAAGCCGCAATTTGTAGTTTTACAAGTGTGGGAAGAGCGGGAGTCTTGGCAGAAATCCAGAAAGAAAATGCAATTGCAGGACGTGACCTTTTAGAGCAACGAAGGGGGAGATTTCAAGGAGAGATGTTTCAACAGACGATAGTTCCAAAAACTGTAAAAAGTAAGTTATTAGCAACATGGATCCGACTGATATATCAACAAGTAGTCACGCCCGTAACGATATTTCGTTACGCTGGTTTCTTGGTACCGCTGGGGAGGAGGAAAGCCAAAAAGCAACTTAGTTTCCACGGTAACCCGATTCAACCGTATAGAAAGTTTACGTAAAGGAGGAGTCTATTTTTGTACAACGTGTCACCACTAAACTTCACTGTTGAGAAAAGGAGGAGCCTACTCTGGAAGCAAGACGAGGAAAGTTGTTCTTCTGCATGGGGAATGCAGTGCCAATGCCAAACAAGAACTGAACACGGTGACATTCATACGCTGAGCAGATGGGAGGACCCTATAGCTTCACAATGACCAAGCATTGAACGTGACGTTGCGTTTGACTGTCAACACACACACACGGGACATTTTGTAGGTTAACTGGTGTGATTTCAAACAGGACACTGATTTTCGAAGAAATGCTTATCGCATCTCTCGTACCGAAAATCCATACTGAACTTCTTGAGTGTTTATTAACATTTTACAAGTTAAGAACTTTGAAATTAAGAACAAAAACTTTCAATTGTGAGTTAACGCTAGAGACTATGCTTACATTACAAAACTTTTATTCTCATAGACTGAAAAGCTTTACTTTGTTATCTGCATAATTGTGTTTATTATCAGAGACTATAACATGGACAGTTCACGCAATTGTCATTGAAACATGAACTTTTCTTTTTCAGGAATTATGACATCATGTTATTGAATTCTTCTATGATTTGAACTGTGATTTATTTAACTATCTTTTATTTACAGGCCGAAGGTATTATTAGCGAAGTATTAAGTTTTTTTCGAAAGCTGATTTTGTTCAACCCTCTCCTTCTAGAAATTTTTAAAAATTGAAAGGAGGAGTGATGTCATAATGTATTATTATAACAGACGCTTTAAAGTATGAATAAAGATGGAGCCACCTCCTTCACACCCTCAACTTTATAAGTGGATAATTAAGTTTTTACTTTTAACCAGAGAGAGAGGATTCATTTATCAGTAAAGACGTGTTGTCTATCTACCCACGATTTAATTTTGATTCAGGTATTTCCTTATTGAATTCAATGTTTTCTTTTGTATTGTACCCTAATGTACTGTTTGTATCAATTGTTTAAATCTAAATGTTTGTTTGTCCTTTAGTAACTGCAATTAAAAGCAAATTTAAAATTTACCCTGAGATCTTATGTTCACGTTGGTTACACACCATATATTTATTTAATAAGGAGTTACAAATGGCAGCCCAACGTCGGGCCGATTTTATAATTTATTGGGAAATGAATCACAAATGCCCCGGATCTCTCTCTCTCTCTCTCACATTTTTTTCACAGGTTCAAAAACAAGTGATTGTAACCTGCGTATGTGCCTGCAATCCTTTACGGTGCTTTGTCTTGTCGCCCCGACAAACAAGTCAATTCGCTTCTTGCGAATGTAACAGATAAGTTTTTAAGTACTTATATTGATAATGATTTAGGAACTGCCTTATAGAAAATTTGTTTTGTAAGAGTTAACATACATATTGGCAGATTCTACTTATTGTAACGTTGCAACTCGCCCTTTTTCACTTGTGCGCATTAATGATTCCGCAAGAGGCCCATTAGGGAGTGGAAGAAATGTATATTGTGTTTACAAATCTGACTGCCAGTTCGTTCTAATTTGTTTTTCTTTTCTGCATTCCAGATGATTGATATATATGGTTATTCTTTTGATATTGTATTAAGAGTGAATAATTTCTGGTATCTATAACGGTTCGAACTAAACTTTTATTCTTTTTATGTTCATGTATATAAATGAAAAGTTAATGGAAATAATTTATTCCTGGTATTTCTCTAATGCTTAATACAGCTACGAGTGCTATTAACGTTATCAGTATTCTGGAAGGGATGTTTTTTCATTTGGGCATTATATCTTTATCTTTGGTGCATTTAAATTAATATCAACTGTTGTAAATAATATTAATTGTTGGTGTTATTAATTGATTTTAAAGGATAAAATTAACAGTTTCGAATTTTAAAATTGTGTACAAATAAGACATATATTTGAACTTTTATGTTTCTGAAACTTTTAAAAATCACTTTTAGAACTTTTATAATCTGAAAGTTTAAAAATCCCTTTTGGAACTTTTAAACTTTTATATTTCCGAACTTTTTAAAATTACCTTTTGAACATTTTATAAATAAGTGCACGATAAAATATACGAAAAAATGGCATTTTTGGGAAGAACCAAAAAAGAGGATTTGAAAACATTAGCTATAGAACTGGGTCTGGCTACGTCGGACAATCTCAAAGTGATTGAGTTAAGGGATCTCATAGCCAAAAGTGACAAGTTTGACGAGGAATTCGTTAAAGATATGTTATTCATTATTGTGGAAGAACGAGTTCAAGCAGAAAAGCAAAATGCTGTGGAATTGGCCATGCAACACGAAAGAGAATTCGAGTTGGAAAATTGAAACTTGAACTTGAAACGCAGAAACTGTCGCAAACCAATGTCGGAAGTCAACATCTGGAACAACCGAAGTTTGAGCTAAATAGAATTATTCCAAAATTCAACCCAAAAGAAGATGAAATCGGTCTATACCTAACCATTTTTGAACGTCAAGTGAAATTTATGAATATTCCTGAAAGGAATTGGACTGCATACTTGATTGGATCGTTGCCACCCGATATATCTCAACTCATCGCTAGAGAAGATGAAGAGGATGCTCAAAACTATGAAAAGGTTAGAGAAATGCTTCTGAAAAGGTTTCGAATTACAGGAGACAGGTTTAGGCAGTACTTTTCTCAACAAAAGAAAAACCCTGATACAACCTGGCAAGACTTCTGTTTCGAATTAGATTCCTATCTCGAGGGTTGGATCAAAAAGTTGAAAATCACCACCTTTGAACAACTTAAAAGCCTTATGATC
The DNA here is from genome assembly GCA_963978545.1 of Linyphia triangularis. NCBI lineage: Eukaryota > Metazoa > Arthropoda > Arachnida > Araneae > Linyphiidae > Linyphia > Linyphia triangularis. Next base: position 21,133,620 of record OZ021725.1, read on the forward strand.
GCTGATCAAATAAAAAGAAAACTCCAGCAAATATCAGAGAACATTTCTTAGATATTTGGGCAGATTTGAATGATTCTCTAGAACTAGCTGAAAAACTTGATGCATACGATAGCCTAAGGTCTGCAATGAAAAACAATCCAAATCAAACTTATAAGAAGAAAGAAGAATACAGGAAACCCTTTCCAGTGAAGAAAAGTCAACCCTTTGGAAGATCTCATGATGACAACTCACTGGGACCTCCAAGAACAGTACTTTCTGGATATCCAAATTCCAGAACTGATGGAAGAAAAGCCATCCAGTGTTACGGATGTGGGACTCCTGGAGTCATCAAGTCAAAGTGTCCTACTTGCAAAAAGGCTCATGAAGGAGACACAACTGTGAACTGTATGACGTTATTCAACATGGATTCAAACTCGTATCCCTCAAGTTTGATTGTTCTGAAAATGTATGGAGAGAAGATCGCTGTATGTGCTGATATAGGTGCTTCACACACCATCGCAGGCGAAAAGCTGTATAATTTCCTACAAGAGCACAACGTCACTTTTGTGAATAAGAAAATTTCATTTGTTATGGCTGATGGAATTCAACAGAACATAACTGCTCTGAGTACTGTTGTCAACTTGTACATTGAAGACAAAGTTATCCAAACAGAATTTCTAGTGTTGCCTGAAGCAAAAGGAAATAAGACTTTGTTGGGAATGGATTTTCTCCACGCAGCTGGAATCGTCCTTGATGTCCAAGCTGAAAAATGGCATTTTTCCGAAAATCCTCAAATACAGTATAAGTTCTTCAAAAAGGATGCAGAAGAAACAACCATTGGCTCATTCGAACTTCGGGAAGATGAAGGTAAACACCTGTCCCCAGAACAGACAAGAAAACTGAACACACTCCTGCACAAAAACGACACATGCTTCCAGCCAGGGGGAGAACCAACTCCGTACATAGAACACCGAATTGATACAGGTGATCATCCACCGGTAGCAACCTCCCCTTATCGGATGACTCCTGCAAAGAAGGAAATTTTAAAGGAACAGATTGAAGATTTGCTGAAGCAGAACATAATCGAAGAGTGCGAGTCTCCTTACGCTGCACCTGTGGTACTTGTTCCTAAGCCAAATGGGAAAGAACTCCTCTGCGTTGACTATCGGAAATTGAACTCTGTGACTAAAGTGAATACCTATCCCCTACCCCGAATGGACGATCTTTTGAATGAAGCCTCTCCGACTTCCTACATGTCAACCATAGATCTACAATCAGGCTACCATCAGGTAAAAGTGGCTGATGTTGACCAGGACAAAACTGCTTTCATTTGTCCCTTTGGTACGTACCGTTATTTACGTATGCCCTTCGGATTACGAAACGCCCCTGCAACCTTTCAAAGATTGATTGACAAATTTCGAAGCGGCTTGAAATATGTCTTTGCCCTATCTTACCTTGATGACATCATCGTCCTGTCAGAAACTTTTGACAAACATCTAGAAGATCTTAAAAAAGTTTTCGAGAGACTGTCTATCTACAAACTCCATGCCAACAGAGACAAGTGTCATTTTGCCTGTGACCGTGTGAAATATTTAGGATTCTGGATAACTAAAGATGGAATTGAAGCTGATCAGGAGAAAATCTCATCTATTCAAAGAATTCCAGTCCCTACCAATGTGAAAGAAGTCCAATCTTTGCTACAAACTTGCTCGTGGTTTCGTCGATATGTCCCCAACTTTGCTGACATAGCACTTCCACATAGTAACCTCCCAAAGAAGAAAGTACCTTTGCTCTGGGGTCCTGAACAACAAGAATCCTTTGAGACTTTGAAGATGCGATTGATGACTTCTCCTATATTGAAACAAGCCAACGGATCAAAACCTTTCACCATCCGTACAGACGCAAGTAACTATGCCCTTGGAGCAGTCCTTCTCCACGGAAATGGACCAGATGAACACGTCATTGAATATGCAAGTCGACTATTGATCCCAGCAGAACGAAACTACTCTACAACCGAGCGGGAAGCCTTGGCAGTAGTGTGGGCCTTAGAGAAGTTTAGAGGTTACGTAGAAAATCAAGAAATTTTCATCGCATCAGATCATCAACCCCTTAAATGGCTATTAAGTATTAAGTCACCTTCTGGCCGCCTGGCCAGATGGGCTTTGAAAATTCAATCCTTCCACCTGAAAATCGAATATACTCCAGGGAAATCGAATGTAGTAGCTGACAAGACAAGTAGATCAAGACCGACGTACGTTGAAGACTAGATCCCTGATGTGTGTGCTATCACTGTAAACATGCCGTCCAGGAAGTCCAGTGATATTCGAAAAGGACAGATGGAAGACGAAGAACTAAAAAAAAATAATCGAATGTTTTGAAAGTATGGACAAGGATGAGAACTTTGCCAACTACACTAATCGTGGATATTTAATGAATCAAGGTATCCTGTATAGATATTCACCTGAACATGAGGATGAAGATGAGGCCCAGCTCGTAGTTCCTATACAAGAAAGAGAAAGAATTCTTCAAGAGTACCACGATGCCCCGACCGCTGGTAATTACGGTGTTGAGAATACATACAAGAAAATTGCATCCAGATACTATTTTCGAGGTATGAAAAAGTTCATTTCCGAATACATCAGGACTTGTCCAGAATGTAATCGATATAAGTCAACAAATCAAAAACCAGCAGGACTCTTGAGAACACCCATTTACGCACAAAGATTTGAGACTCTGGCCATCGATCTTTTTGGCCCTCTCATCGAAACCCCCACTGGGAAAAAATGGATCTTCGTTGTTGAAGATACATCCACCAAATGGATTGAACTGTTTGCTCTCGCCGAAGCCACTGCGGCCAACTGTGCTAAAATCCTCATAGAAGATGTATTCCTGCGATATGGCATTCCGCGACGGTTAATCAGCGACAACGGACTACAATTCGTTAGTGCTGTCATGCAATTAACTTGTGACTTGTTAGGGATTACTCAAGACCTTATTCCAGTATATCATCCACAAGCCAATCGGTCAGAACGTAAAAATCATGATTTAAAACCTCGACTAGCTATTCTAGTTGGAGAAGAACATTCGTCTTGGGAAGAGAAGTTACCTTTAATTCGTTTCGCAATGAACACCTCAGTGTGCGACACCACCGGTCACACAGCTGCTTTTTTACAATTTGGAAGATAGCTGAGAACAACAGATGATATCCGGCACGATCTACGACAGGTGATCGACAATGACAATTTTGTGCCTGAGATCACACCTTATCTCAAGAGGTTTGCCAACTCACTCTTGGATGTTAAAGATAGAGTTGAGCAGAAGCAGGATCGGCAAAAGGAAAACTTCGATCGACGAAGAAGACAAAAGTATTTTAAACCTGGGGATAAAGTTTGGGTGACCATTCATCCCATAAGCCGGAAAAATAGAAGCAAGAAATTCATGCCGAAGAGGGAAGGCCCTTACCTCATTCTTACCTTAAGATCACCAACGACATATGAGATTGCCGACCCAGCCACCCCAGACCAAGTTCTTGGAACTTGTCACGTATCTGCTCTAAAGGACTATCATGAGTCTGAAACAGAAAGAGACATCGGACCTGTGGCCCCTCTAAGGAAGAAAAAATGACCCAAAAAATGACTCCCTGGTTTCTCGTCGGGACGGCATCGGAACCAGAGGGGGAGTCTATAACAGACGCTTTAAAGTATGAATAAAGATGGAGCCACCTCCTTCACACCCTCAACTTTATAAGTGGATAATTAAGTTTTTACTTTTAACCAGAGAGAGAGGATTCATTTATCAGTAAAGACGTGTTGTCTATCTACCCATGATTTAATTTTGATTCAGTTATTTCCTTATTGAATTCAATGTTTCCTTTTGTATTGTACCCTAATGTACTGTTTGTATCAATTGTTTAAATCTAAATGTTTGTTTGTCCTTTAGTAACTGCAATTAAAAGCAAGTTTAAAATTTACCCCGAGATCTTTTGTTCACGTTGGTTACACACCAAATATTTATTTAATAAGGAGTTACATTATGACATTTATTACATAAGTTCTAAGGGGTTTCGCAATAGGCAAAACCTACACACCCCCTTCAATTATTTGTGTGTTGGCTGGACGCTAAGGTGGACTAACGGAGACAAACCAAAAGACGGACGAGACCTGAGAAAGGATCGGAGAAAACTCTGACGCGGTCTGCTGACTAGCCCGACGACATACGCCCCTGACAGTGGTAACCTTTGCCCAGACAGTGGTACCCTTTGTCTTACACTTTCCTTACCCACCCTCGGCCAGATATTTAAATTTTATTAGGATTTCAACCTCCATTGTGCTTGGATTTGAGGAAGTTAGTTAACTCTTTAACTGTATACATAACTTGCTTGCTTATTTCATAATGTTTTGCGTCGTGTAAATAAATGAATGCGTTATCTATCAAGCACATCTCTGTGGTTTTTTCCAATTTGTATGCACTTCCATTACACTACACTATACTTTCTAATAGGCCCATGGGCGAAAGGCAACGACAATTTAAAGCACATCCCTTTCTGCTAAAAGTGTCCTGGGATCGAATTACCAATACATATTCTTCCCGTCCTACAGGACCCCTGATACCCAATACATTTTTTTGTCGGGTGGGAGGAAGAGATTTTGAATCTTACATGAGTATTGCCCAACGCCAACCAGGGTTAAAAAGTACTAATGAGAAGTTTTACTATTTGGGTTACCCTGGCGAAGTCTAGGAGGTCTAGTTTAGCCCCCTCTTTTGCTTCGACATCTCAGCTATATATTTTTGTGTTTTCCACGACTGAAAAGAAAAACATATATTTATAATATTAGAAATGATACATTGAAATTGAAATAATACAAATAATACTTAAGATAAATTAATACATGCTGAAGAATTATGTCTTTCGTGTGCTTCGCCTCTTCTGTCTACACATGTCGGGGACAAAACTTAGTCCTCCCTCTTGCGTCTACATTTCGTCTTGGGCCCCTTCTGTCGACGCAAGTCTAGGGGGCATAGTTTGGCCCCCTCTCTTGCGTCGACATCTATGCTTAATATTGTTGTGTTTTCCGCGTCCGAAAAGAAAAACATGAAATTACTTAAATACAAGAAATGATTCATTGAAATCGAATAAATGCAAAGATTTCTTAATATAAATTAAAACCTGCTTCGCAATTTCTCATGTTTGTATTTCGCTTCTTTTGTCGACGCAAGTCTAGGGGGCCTAGTTTGGCCCCCTCTCTTGCGTTGACGTCTCTGCTTTATTTTTTTGTGTTTTCTGCGTCTGAAAAGAAAAACTTGAGTTTATTTAAATTGAAGAAATTATACATTGAAATCGAATTTATACAAATATTAATAAAGATAAATTAATACCTGCTGAAGAATTTCTCTTATTTGTGCTTCGTCTCTTAAGTCGACTCAAGTCAGGGGGCCAATTTCGGCCGTCTTCCCTGCGTTGACATTTCTTCTTGGACCTCTTCTGTTGACGATAAATCTAGTGGGCTCCTCTCTTGCGTCGATGTATCTTCTTTGAATTTTTGTGTTTTCCGTTTCTGGAAAGAACTACATGAATTTTTTTAAATACAAGAAATGATACATTGAAATCGAATTTATACAAATATTAATAAAGATAAATTAATACTTGCTGAAGAATTTCTCTTATTTGTGCTTCGTCTCTTAAGTCGACTCAAGTCAGGGGGCCAATTTCGGCCGTCTTCCCTGCGTTGACATTTCTTCTCGGACCTCTTCTGTTGACGATAAATCTAGTGGGCTCCTCTCTTGCGTCGATGTATCTTCTTTGAATTTTTGTGTTTTCCGTTTCTGGAAAGAACTACATGAATTTTTTTAAATACAAGAAATGATACATTGAAATCGAATTTATACAAATATTAATAAAAATAAATTAATACCTGCTGAAGAATTTCTCTTATTTGTGCTTCGTCTCTTAAGTCGACTCAAGTCAGGGGGCCAATTTCGGCCGTCTTCCCTGCGTTGACATTTCTTCTTGGACCTCTTCTGTTGACGATAAATCTAGTGGGCTCCTCTCTTGCGTCGATGTATCTTCTTTGAATTTTTGTGTTTTCCGTTTCTGGAAAGAACTACATGAATTTTTTTAAATACAAGAAATGATACATTGAAATCGAATTTATACAAATATTAATAAAGATAAATTAATACCTGCTGAAGAATTTCTCTTATTTGTGCTTCGTCTCTTAAGTCGACTCAAGTCAGGGGGCCAATTTCGGCCGTCTCTCTTGTTTCGACATTTCTTTTTGGAACTCTTCTGTCGACGAAAGTGTAGAGGGTCTAGTTTACCCCCTCTCTTGCGTCGACGTCTCTGCTTTATATTTTTGTGTATTCCGCATCTGAAAAGAAAAACATGAATTTTTTTAAATACAAGAAATAATACATTGAAATCTAATTTATACAAATATTACTTAAGATAAATTAACCCTGCAGAAGAATTTCTGTTGTTTGTGCTTCGCCTCTTTTGTCGACGAAGGTCAGGGGGTCAATTTCAGCCCTCTCTCTTGCGTCGACATTTCTTCTTGGATATCTTCTGTGTTTGCCGCGTCTGAAAAGAGAAACACGAATTTATTTTTCTACAAGAAATTATACATTGAAATGAGATTTATACAGATATCTTTTAAGATAAATTAATACCTGCTGAAGAATTTTGTCCTTCTTGTGCTTCGCCTCTTCTGTCGACAAAAGTCGGAGGCCAAACTTAGGCCTCTCTATTGCGTCGACATTTCTTTTTGGACCTCTTCTGTCGACACAAGTGTAGAGGGTCTAGTTTGCCCCCTCTATTGCGTCGACATTTCATCTTGGGCCTTTTCTGTTGAAGCAAGTGTAGGGGGTCTACTTTGGCCCTCTCTCTTGCGTCGACGTCTCTGCCTTACATTTTTGTGTTTTCCGCTTCTGATAAAAAAACCCCGATGAATTTATTTAAATACAAGAAATGATACATTGAAATCGAATTTATGCAAATATTACTTAAGATAAATAAAAATACCTCCTTAAGAATTTATCATGTTTGGGCTTCGTCTCTTTTGTCGACGCAAATCAGGGGGACTAGTTCGGCCTCTTCTTACGTCGACATTTTGTTTTAGGTCTCTTCTGTTGACGCAAGTAAAAGGGGCTTAGTTTGGCACCCTCTCTTGCGTCGAAGTCTCTGATTTATATTATTTGATTTTCTGCGTCTAAAAAGAAAACACGAATTTATTTAAGTACAAGAAATCATATATTGAAAACAAATTTATACAGATATTATATAAGATAAATTAATACCTTCTGAAGAATTTTGTCTTTCGTGTGATTCGCCTCTTCAGTCGACGCAAGTTGGGGGCCAAACTTAGGCCTCCCTCTTGCGTCGACATTTCGTCTTGGGCCTTTTCTGTTGACGCAAGTCAGGGGCCAATTTCGGCCCTTTCTTTTGCGTCGACATTTCTTCTGGGACCCCTTCTGTCGATGAAAGTGTAGGGAGTCTAGTTTGGCCCTCTCTCTTGCTTCGACGTCTCTGCTTTATATTTTTGTGTATTCCGCATCTGAAAAGAAAGACATGGATTTTTTTAAATACAAGAAATAATACATTGAAATCAAATTTATACAAATATTACTTAAGATAAATTAACCCTGCTGAAGAATTTCTGTTGTTTGTGCTTCGCCTCTTTTGTCGACGAAAGTCAGGGGGTCAATTTCAGCCCTCTCTTGCGTCGACATTTCTTCTTGGATATCTTCTGTGTTTGCCGCGTCTGAAAAGAGAAACACGAATTTATTTTTCTACAAGAAATTATACATTGAAATGAGATTTATACAGATATCTTTTAAGATAAATTAATACCTGCTGAAGAATTTTGTCCTTCTTGTGCTTCGCCTCTTCTGTCGACAAAAGTCGGAGGCCAAACTTAGGCCTCTCTATTGCGTCGACATTTCTTTTTGGACCTCTTCTGTCGACACAAGTGTAGAGGGTTTAGTTTGCCCCCTCTATTGCGTCGACATTTCGTCTTAGGCCTTTTCTGTTGAAGCAAGTGTAGGGGGTCTACTTTGGCCCTCTCTCTTGCGTCGACGTCTCTGCCTTACATTTTTGTGTTTTCCGCTTCTGATAAAAAAAAAACCCATGAATTTATTTAAATACAAGAAATGATACATTGAAATCGAATTTATGCAAATATTACTTAAGATAAATAAAAATACCTGCTTAAGAATTTATCATGTTTGTGCTTCGTCTCTTTTGTCGACGCAAATCAGGGGGACTAGTTCGGCCTCTTCTTACGTCGACATTTTGTTTTAGGTCTCTTCTGTTGACGCAAGTAAAAGGGGCTTAGTTTGGCACCCTCTCTTGCGTCGAAGTCTCTGATTTATATTATTTGATTTTCTGCGTCTAAAAAGAAAACACGAATTTATTTAAGTACAAGAAATCATATATTGAAAACAAATTTATACACATATTATATAAGATAAATTAATACCTTCTGAAGAATTTTGTCTTTCGTGTGATTCGCCTCTTCAGTCTACGCAAGTTGGGGGCCAAACTTAGGCCTCCCTCTTGCGTCGACATTTCGTCTTGGGCCTTTTCTGTTGACGCAAGTCAGGGGGCCAAGTCAGGGGGGGAGTCTAGTTTGGCCCTGTCTCTTGCTTCGACGTCTCTGCTTTATATTTTTGTGTATTCCGCATCTGAAAAGAAAGACATGGATTTTTTTAAATACAAGAAATAATACATTGAAATCAAATTTATACAAATATTACTTAAGACAAATAAACCCTGCTGAAGAATTTCTGTTGTTTGTGCTTCGCCTCTTTTGTCGACGCAAAGTCAAGGGGCCGATTTCAGCCCTCTCTCTTGCGTCGACATTTCTTTTTGGATATCTTCTGTTTGACGCGTCTGAAAAGAGAAACATGAATTTATTTTTCTACAATAAATTATTAAAATCAGTTTAATACAGATATTATTCAAGATAAATTATTACCTTCTTAATAATTTTGTCTTTCGTGTGCTTCGCTTCTTCAGTCGACGCAAGTTGGGGACAATTTTAGGCCTCCCTCTTGTGTCGACATTTCGTCTTGGGCCTTTTCTGTTGACTCAAGTGTAAGGGTCTAGTTTGGCCACCTATCTTGCATCGACGTCTCAGCTTTTTATTTTTGTGTTTGTCGACTGTTACAAGAAAAACATGAATTTTATTAATTACAAGAAATGATACATTGAAATCGAATTTATGCAAACATTACTTAAGATAAATTAATACCTGCTTACGAATTTCTCATGTTTGTGCTTCGCCTCTTTTGTCGACGCAAGTCAGGGGGCCCATTTCGGCCCTCTCTCTTGCGTCGACATTTCTTCTGGGACCTCTTCTGTCGACGTAAGTGTAGAAGTCTAGTTTGTCTAGTTTGGCCATCTCTCTTTCGTCGACGTCTCTGCTTTATATTTTTGTGTATTTCGCATCTGAAAAGAAAAACATGAATTTTTTTATATACAAGAAATAATACATTGAAATCTAATTTATACAAATATTACTTAAGATAAATTAACCCTGCTGAAGGATTTCTGTTGTTTTTGCTTCGCTTCTTTTGTCGACGCAAATCAGGGGGCCTAGTTCGGCCTCTTCTTACGTCTACATTTTGTCTTTGGTCCCTTCTGTTGACGCAAGTAAAAGAGGCCTAGTTTGCATCCTTTCTTGCATCGAAGTCTCTGATTTATATTATTTGATTTTCTGCGTCTGAAAAGAAAACACGAATTTATTTAAGTACAAGAAATCATAAATTGAAAACAAATTTATACAGATATTATATAAGATAAATTAATACCTGCTTCCGAATTTCTCATGTTTGTGATTCGCCTCTTTTGTCGACGCAAGTCAGGATGCCAATTTTGGCCCTCTGTCTCGCGTCGACATTTCTATTGGGTCCTCTTCTGTCGACGAAAGTGTAAGGACTGTAAGGGGCTAGTTTGCTCTCTCTTGCGCCGACATCTCTGCTTATATATTTCAGTGTTTGTCGCTTCGGGAAAGAGAAACATGAATTTATTTTTCTACTAGAAATGATATATTGAAAACAGATGTATACAGAGATTATTTAAGATAAATTAATACCTGCTGAAGAATTTGTTCTTTCGTGTGCTTCGCCTCTTCAGTCGACGCAAGTCAAGGGGCCAATTTCGGCCCTCTCACTTGCATCGACATTCGTCTTGGATCCCTTCTGTCGATGCAAGTGTACGGGGTCTAGTTTTGCCATCTGTCTAGCATCGACATATCTGCTTTATATTTTTGTGTTTTCAGCGCCTGAAAAGAAAAACACGAACTTATTTATATACAAGAAATTATATATTGAAATCAGATTTATACAGAGATTATTTAAGTTAAATTAATACCTGCTGAAGAATTTTGTCTTTCTTGTGCTTCGCCTCTTCAGTCGATTTAAGTCGTGGGCCAAACTTTGGTCTCCCTCTTACGTTGACATTCGTCTTCGGCCTCTTCTGTCGAGGCAAGTGTAGGGGGTCTAGTTTGGCCCTCTCTCTTGCTTCGACGTCTCTGCTTTACATTTTTGTGTTTTCCGCGTCTGATAAAAAAAAAGACCACGAATTTATTTAAATACAAGAAATGATACATTGAAATCGAATTTATGCAAATATTATATAAGGTAAATTAATACCTGCTGAAGATTTTGGTCTTTTGTGTGTTTCGCCTCTTCAGTCGACGCAAGTCAAGGGGCCAATTTCGGCCCTCTCTCTTGCATCGACATTTCTTCTTGGACCTCTTCTGTGGACGTATGTGTAGGGAGTCTAGTTTGGCCGTCTCCCTTGCGTCGACGTCTCTGCGTTATATTTTTGTGTATTCCGCATCTGAAAAGAAAAACATGAATTTTTTAAATACAAGAAATAATACATTGAAATCTAATTTATACAAATATTACTTAAGATAAATTAACCCTGCTGAAGAATTTCTGTTGTTTGTGCTTCGCCTCGTTTGTCGACGCAAGTCATTGGGCCAATTTCAGACCTCTTTCTTGCGTCGACATTTCTTCTTGGATATCTTCTGGCTTTGCCGCGTCTGAAAAGAGAAACATGAATTTATTTTTCTACAAGAAATTATTGAAATCAGTTTAATACAGATATTATTTAAGATAAATTAATAACTTCTTAATAATTTTGTCTTTCCTGTGCTTCGCCTCTTCAGTCGACGCAAGTTGGGTTCCAAACTCAGGCCTCCCTCTTGCGTAGACATTTCGTGTTGGGCCTTTTCTGTTGATGCAAATGTAGGGGTCTAGTTTGGCCCTCTATCTTGCGTCGACGTCTCTGCTTTATTTATTTGTGTTTTCTGCGTCTGAAAAGAAAAACATGAGTTTATTTAAATTGAAGAAATGATACATTGAAATCGAATTTATACAAATATCACTAAAGATAAATGAATTCTTGTTGAAGTATTTCTCTTATTTGTGCTTCGCCTCTTAAGTCGACTCAAGTCAGGGGGCCAATTTCGGCCGTCTTTCCTACGTTGACATTTCTTCTTGGACCATTCTTTTGACGATAGTCTAGTGGGCTCCTCTCTTGCGTCGACGTATCTTCTTTAAATTTTTGTGTTTTCCGTTTCTGAAAAGAAATACATGAATTTTTTTACATACAAGAAATGATACATTGAAATTGAATTTATACAAATATTACTTAAGATAAATTAATGCCTGCTGAAGAATTTCTCTTGTTTGTGCTTCATCTCTTTTGTCGACGCAAGTCAGGGAACCAATTTCGGCCCTCTCTCTTACGTCGACATTTCTTCTTGGATACCTTCTGTGTTTGCCGCGTCTGAAAAGAGAAACCTGAATTAATTTTCCTAACAGAAATGATATATTGAAATCAGATTGATACAGATATCTTTTTAGATAAATTAATACCTGCTGAAAAATTTGTCCTTCTTGTGCTTCGCCGCTTCAGTCGACGCAAGTTGGGTTCCAAACTTAGGCCTCCCTCTTGCGTCGACATTTCGTGTTGGGCCTTTTCTGTTGACGCAAGTGTAGGGTCTAGTTTGGTCCTCTATCTTGCTTTGACGTCTCTGTTTTATATTTTTGTGTTTGTCGCGTCTGACAAGAAAAACATGAATTTGATTAATTCCAAGAAATGATACATTGAAATCGAATTTATGCAAATATTACTTAAGATAAATTAATACCTGCTTCCGAATTTCTCATGTTTGTGCTTCGCCTCTTTTGTCGACGCAAGTCATGGGGCCTAGTTCACTCCTCTCTCTTGCGTCGACATTTCTTCTGGGACCCTCTTCTGTCGACGTAAGTGTAGGGGGCTTGTTTGCTCTTTCTCTTGCGTCGACGTCTCTCTTATATATTTCAGTGTTTGTCGTTTCGGAAAAGAGAAAAAGGAATTAATTTTTCGACAAGAAATGATATATTGAAAACATATGTATACAGTGATTATTTAAGATAAATTAATACCTGCTGAAGAATTTGGTCTTTCGTGTGCTTCGCCTATTTAGTCGACGCAAGTCAAGGGGCCAATTTCGGTCCTCTCTCTTGCGTCGACATTCGTCTTAGGTCCCTTCTGTCGACGCAATTGTAGGGGGTCTAGTTTGGAACTCTCTCTTGCGTCGACGTCTCTGCTTTACATTTTTGTGTTTTCCGCGTCTGATAAAAAGAAGACCATGAATATATTTAAATACAAGAAATGATACATTGAAATCGAATTTATGCAAATATTATATAAGATAAATTAATACCTGCTGAAAATTTTGGTCTTTCGTGTGCTTCGCCTATTCAGTCGACGCAAGTCAAGGGGCCAAACTTAGGCCTCCCTCTTGCGTCGACATTTCGTCTAGGGCCTTTTCTGTTGTCGCAAGTGTAGGGTCTAGTTTGGCCCTCTATTTTGCGTCGACGTCTCTGCTTTATATTTTTGTGTTTGTAGCATCTGACAAGAAAAGCATGAATTTTATTAATTACAAGAAATGATACATTGAAATCGAATTTATGCAAACATAACTTAAGATAAATTAATACCTGCTTCCGAATTTCTCAGGTTTGTGCTTCGCCTTTTTTGTCGACGTAAGTTAGGGGGCCAATTTCGGCCCTCTCTCTTGCGTCGACATTTCTTCTGGGACCTCTTCTGTCGACGTAAGTGTAGGTTGTATAGTTTGGCCATCTCTCTTCGGTCGACGTCTCTGCTTTATATTTTTGTGTATTCCACATCTGAAAAGAAAAACATGAATTTTTTTAAATACAAGAAATAATACATTGAAATCTAATTTATACAAATATTACTTAAGATAAATTAATCCTGCTGAAGGTTTTCTGTTGTTTGTGCTTCGACTCTAATGTCGACGCAAGTCAGGGGGCCAATTTCAGCCCTCTCTCTTGCGTCGACATTTCTTCTAGGATATCTTCTGTGTTTGCCGCGTCTGAAAAGAGCAACATGAATTTATTTTTCTTCCAGAAATGATATATTGAAATTAGATTGATACAGATATCATTTAAGATAAATTAATACCTGCTGAAGAATTTTGTCCTTCTTGTTCTTCGCCTCTTGTGTCGACAAAGTCGGAGGCCACAGTTAGGCCTCTCTCTTGCGTCGACATTTCTTTTTGGACCTCTTCTGTCGACGCAAGTGTAGAGGGTCTAGTTTGCTCCCTCTATTGCGTTGACGTCTCTGCTTTGATATCTTTGTGTTTCCCGCGTCTGGAAAGAGAAATAAGAATTTATTTTTCAACACGAAATTTATAAATCAGTTTAATACAGATATTATTTAAGATAAATTAATACCTTCTTAATAATTTTGTCTTTCGTGTGCTTCGCCTCTTCAGTCGACGCAAATTGGGGGCCAAACTTAGGCCTCCCTCTTGCGACGACATTTCGTCTTGGGCCTTTTCTTTTGGCGTAAGTGAAAGGGGTCTAGTTTGGCCCTCTCTCTTGCGTTGACGTCTCTGCTTTACATTTTTGTGTTTTCAGCGTCTGATAAAAAAACAACCCATGAATTTATTTAAATACAAGAAATGATACATTGAAATCGAATTTATGCAAATATTACTTAAGATAAATAAAAATACCTGTTTAAGAATTTATCATGTTTCTGCTTCGCCTCCTTTGTCGACGCAAATCCTTGGGCCTAGTTCGGCCTCTTCTTGCGTCGACATTTCGTCTTTGGTTTCTTCTGTTGACGCAAGTAAAAGGGACTTAGTTTGGCCCCCTCTCTTTCGTCGAAGTCTCTGCTTTGTATTTTTTGATTTTCTGCGTCTGAAAAGAAAACACGAATTTATTTAAGTACAAGAAATCATATATTGAAAACAAATTTATACAGATATTATATAAGATAAATTAATACCTGCTGAAGAGTTTTGGGTTTCGTGTGCTTCGATTCCTCAGTCGACGCAAGTTGAGGGCCAAACTTAGACCTTCCTCTTGCGTCGACATTTCTGCATTGGACTTTTCTGTCGACGCAAGTGTAGGGGTCTATTTTGGCCATCTTTCTAGCATCGACATATCTGCTTTATATTTTTGTGTTTTAAGCTCCTGAAAAGAAAAACGCAAACTTATATAAATACAAGAAATTATATATTGAAATCAGATTTATACAGAGATTATTTAAGATAAATTAATACCTGCTGAAGGATTTTGTCTTTCTTGTGCTTCGCCTCTTCAGTCGATGTAAGTAGGAGGTCAAACTTAGGCCTCCCACTTGCGTCGACATTCGTCTTCGGCTTCTTTTGTCGACGCAAGTGTAGGGGGTTTAGTTTGGCCCTCTATCTTGCGTCGACGTCTCTGCTTTATAATTTTGTGTTTGCCGCGTTTGACAAGAAAAACATGAATTTAATTAATTGCACGATTGGTTGTTTTCAGATTATCTGGCGCCGTCAGCAACACGAGGGCTATATGCTCCAAAACATTCGTCATTTGACAAGTCAACATACATTTTCCAACACCCATGCCTTACACGGGACTCGAACCCGCAACCTCGCGATCTAGTGTTTAGCACGCTAACCACTATACCGTTTGATCGGCTAATTAATTGAAATCGAATTTATGCAAATATTACTTAAGATAAAGTAATACCTGCTTCCGAATTTCTCATGTTTGTGCTTTCGCCTCTTTTGTCGACGCAAGTCAGGGGGCCTAGTTTGGCCCAACCTCTTGCGTCGACATTTTGTCTTTGGCCTATTCTGTCGACGCAAGTATATGGGGCCATGTTTTGTCCCCTCTCTTGCGTCGAAGTCTCTGCTTTATATTTTTTGATTTTTTGCTTCTGAAAGGAAAACACGAATTTATTTAAGTACAAGAAAACATATATTGAAATCAAATTTATACAGATATTATGTAAAATAAATTAATACCTGCGGAAGAATTTGGTCTTTTGTGTGTTTCGCCTCTTCAGTCGACGCAAGTTGGGGGCCAAACTTAGAACTCCCTCTTGCGTCTACATTCATCTTCGGCTTCTTCTGTCGACGCAAGTATAGGGGGTCTAGTTTGGCCCTCTCTCTTGCGTCGACGTCTCTGCTTTACATTTTTGTGTATTCCGCATCTGAAAAGAAAAACATGAATCTCTTTAAATACAAGAAATAATACATTGAAATCTAAATTATACAAATATTACTTAAGATAAATTAACCCTGCTGAAGAATTTCTGTTGTTTGTGCTTCGCCTCTTTTGTCGATGCAAGTCAGGGGGCCAATTTCAGTCCTCTATCTTGCGTCGACATTTCTTCTTGAATATCTTCTGTGTTTGCCGCGTCTGAAGAGAGAAACATGAATTTTTTTTTCTACCAGAAATGATATATTGAGATCAGATTTATACAGATATCATTTAAGATAAATTAATACTTATTGAAGAATTTTGTCCTTCTTGTGCTTCGCCTCTTCTGTCGGCAAAAATCGGAGGCCAAACTTAGGCCTCACTCTTGCGTCGACATTTCTTCTTGGATCTCTTCTGTCGATGCCAGTGTAAGGGGTCTTGTTTACGTCGACGCGTCTGCTTTGATATTTCTGTGTTTTTCGCGTCTGAAATGAAAAGAATGAATTTATTTTTCTACAAGAAATGTTTGATTGAAATTAGATTTATACAGATATTATATAAGATAAATTAATACCTGCTGAAGAATTTTGTCTTTCGTGTGCTTTGCCTCTTCAGTCGACGCAATTTGGTGGCCAATTTTAGGCATCCCTCTTGCGTTGACATTTCGTCTTGGGCCTTTTCTGATGACGCAAGTGTAGTGGGTCTAGTTTGGCTCTCTCTCTTGCGTCGACGTCTCTGCTTTTTTTTTTCTGCGTCTGAAAAGAAAAACACAAGTTTATTTAAATTGAAGAAATGATACATTGAAATCGAATTTATACAAATATTACTAAAGAGAAATTAATACCTGCTGAAGAATTTCTCTTATTTGTGGTTCGCCTCTTAAGTCGACGCAAGTCAGGGGGCCAATTTCGGCCCTCTCTATTGCGCCGACGTCTCTGCTTTGATATTTTTGTGTTTACTGCTTCTGGAAAGAGAAACAATAATTTTTTTACATACAAGAAATGATACATTGAAATCGATTTAATACAGATATTATTTAAGATAAATTAATACCTGCTTTAGAATTTTGTCTTTCATGTGCTTCGCCTCTTTTTCGACGCATGTCGGGGTTCAAACTTAGGCCTCCCATTTCGTCTTGGGCCTCTACTGTCGATTTAAGTCGGTGGACCATGTATGGCCCTCCTTCTTTCATTAATGTTTCTTCTGCGCCACTTCTGAGAACTAAATTATAATTTGTATTTTTACTAGAAATGGTATATTGAATTTAAAATAATAGAAATAAAACTAAAGATAATTTCATACCCTGTTCTGTATTTCTCTTGTCTGTGCTTCGCCTCTTCTGTCGACTCAGGTTTGGGGCCACATATAACCCTCCCTCTTTAGTCGACGTCTCTTTTTTTCCAATTCTATTGTCGCAACTTTAGGGCCAGTTGTTTTTATAAATGAAAATGCTAAGTAATTTATAACATTTTAGGAGAATTGCAACTCTCCTACTTGAATATCTCGAGTAACTCAACAAACCGAAATAAAATTACTAATATAGATAAGTATGTAATGTATTCCCTTTGGAACCTTCCATTTCCCACTTAGAATTCTTTAGTATTTTCCGTTGTAGGCTAGAGGTGCCTTGAATAATCGATCTTCACTAGTAAACCTATATATGCTCCGTATTTCGGTTTGTCACGCCTTTTGATATAATTAATTCTTGGAGCTAGCCAAAACCTCATACCGTCTCCTCTCCTCTCTTGGAAATAAACTTATGTGTCATTCATCCACTATTGTTTACTTATAACTGTCAACATACAAGGTACCGTTAAATGTGCATATGTAAAATTTGACATTGGTTAATACACTGGTCGTATTCGCCCTAATATTCCTTAAATTTTTGTGTCTCCAAAAATTCCTAATAGTGTACTTAAATATTTCGATAATTCCTAAAAAAATTCCCCGATTTTCCTCCAAAACCCGAGAAAAAAACTCAGATATTCCTCCAAAAGGAGAAAGTCTTTTCTGAGATTTATTCACTATTTTGAAAATAGGCAGTTTTTTTCCAGCATTGAAACATGCTTTGAAAAGAATGTCTATGTTATGAATCTATGTCAGCTTTAAAACTAATATCTCCAAATGTTTTAGAATCATCCCTAAAATTTGTATAATTGCCTTTAAAATTTTTGAAATAAACCTTAAAATGTTTCTGAAATTTTTGGAATTTTCACTAAAATTCCTACCTAATTTTGTAGAAAACTAACTGCTTGCCTTATTAATATTAAATAACATACCCTATTTCATAGCTCAATCTTATATCCATAGAAGATCACTAGCAGGCAAGCAGCTAGAGATAGAGTTTTTTTTATGTCAGACAGAATAAGAAACAAGTTTTAAAATTAATTCAATAGAATATTTTATATTCAGACAGAGTAAGCATTTTGCATCCAAGATCTTTGAAACACGTGACGGATTTCTAAATTTCATATCATCAAAATTATTGTTATACATAATTTTTGGTCAACTCAGGTAAAATATAAACTGTGGTTTTCAAGGAATTATAAATATGGATGCCCCCGTATTCAAAATAGTGCAATAGTGTTTCAGTTCTATATAGCTCATATTTCAATCACCATACATATCTAATTAAACCATCTTGGTAGTAGTGCTTGCACCCATTTGTCCACAAAAAATTATCCTCTTTAATTGAAGAATTTAAACAAATAACAAAAATTTAATATTAAACTATGTTATAGATATTACGGGATCTGACGAATTCCATGAATCTATGCTGGGGTATTTTTAAAACTTGAGAACTAAAAAAAAAGAAAAAAAAAAAAAAAAAAAAAAAAAATTGTAGGTGACATATAAATATGACCGATTTAAGAAATTACAAAAATATTGACAACACGTGGTGTATGGGATGAAAAAGTTCTGCTTAAACGTGGTTTTCTTTTTACCAGAAAATATAAACTAATAACTTTCAAATCCTTTTTAATTCCTCTAACAAACCATAATACAGTTGCTTTAGAAATCCTATAACAAAGCCGAACATATTTAGCATTGGAGATACATTTACGCATCATTTAAACATTTAGGCTTGGTGACAACTGGTACCCGTCTAATGGAAAAGTACCCAAATCTTTGCGTATGATAATGATGAATAACTTATACATTAAAATTAAGTCTGAGTATAATTGAGGTATCTTTTAATTGGGCTTTCCCTTCACAAATAACTATTTATATCTAACATATACGAATGACTCGTTACTTCTTTTTATTAAAAATGTTAAATCTTGTAAGCTTTTTGTGGACCTCTTTCAAAGCAAAATCCTGGATATGACGTATTTTCCTGGTATTTTGATCAAGGTGTTTTAGGCCCTACTTATTTTATAGTTTGCAAGTTTTTTAATTAATGTAGTCGTCGTAGGATTGCAACATCATATTTGCATTGCGCTTTTAGAAAAGAAAATGTAACAACCGTAACACATATCAACTCAGATCTGTGAAGTAAAAGTAAGAGGAACACATTTACTTACAGTTTAAAAATTATTTCCAGAATAATAAAAATTGATGCTTAGTATTATATTATTGGAACAAAAAAAAAAAAAAAAAAAAAAAAAAAAAAAAAAAATTAAACACTGAACTTTCCACGAGGAAAATGGACGCGACCTTCTGATTATTTCAAATGGGAAAAAACTTTTCGGAAACTGATTCGATGCTGAGAGGCGATCAACAAATTATCTACAACTGTTTCACAGTTTTTAATCCAAACTAGTTAGAATATAATACAATACCATCAAATATATTTGCATTCACGGTTGACTGTGCAGCTATCCTCACTCCAGCCCACTGAAATACAGAACTAGGTCAGCATTCTAGCTCAGTGCTTGAGCCTGGCATAACTTTTCAAGCTGCCATCTTTCGGAAAATACTTGAAAGATCGGGTTGAAACAAAAGAAATTCAAGAAAATTTTTTGGCGTTCCTAAACACAATTTTATCATTCCAAATAGCAAAAGCTCCTACTTGGCTTTTATGATTAAAACTTGGAAAAGTATGGTCATTTTCACTTGGTGATTTGCATTTAAAAATGCTCTTGCAATTATTGGATATAAGATTATTGCATATAGGTATGTGAGTGATAAGCTAAACTAATTTATTCGTTGTAAACACTCAAAGATACGAACTAATGCATAATAAATTCAAAATATTTTAAGTATTGTATTAAGTAAAGTATTGTGATGGGATATATTAATTCGATTTTCCTTTGCTCAAAGGCATAACAAAAGGAAATCTAAAAATTCATCTCAAACGTACTCAGAAATCTAATATTAGAAGACTCGATAATTGAGACAATATCACAATTACGAAATTACAGCCGATACGTCCAATAATTAAAAAAAAAATAGTCTAGAAATTTTTTTTAGTAACCCATTTAAACTATACCGATGGAACAGTATGAATAAATTTGGACTATATACTGCATTTGCTTTCAGAATCACCGGCCCCGAATTTCATAAAATATACTGTAACTGAAAGCAATTCATAGCAAAAAACTTAATTTGGTGACATTGGCAGTGTGAAAACTTATTTAAAAAATACTCATTTGTTGAAGAAATTATCAAAAAAAAAGAAAAAAAAAAAAGAAAAAAGAATAGATTTCATGTAATTAATAACTTTGTTAATGGAATTAAAATCTAGAGTTGCATCACCCCCTAAAATCGAGAAATAACTACTATAAATTTCCAATGTTGGAGTTATTTACAAATAGTTAATAATATCCTAGTTTGACTAACTTTCCAAGTCAGTCATTTTCATTCCATGAAGATACTTTAAAGGCTTGCAGAAAGCTGACACCAATAAACACATACAGTGTAAAATTTTGTGCCACAGAAAATCTGCTAAATTTTATGAAAGCGATTGGCCTGGTTTTCAAGACTTCATCGAAGTAGAATTGAAAAGTGGAAGATAACCATTGGTGCTTTCGCGGAACGTTCTATCTACGTATTTCCGAATATACATCAATGACTGAAAATGTTGTGCATTTTGCTAGTTCGAAGCGCAGTTGCTGAAAGAAGCATCTCAGCTTTACGATCATTAAAATTATATTTAAAAAATTCTATGAGTGAAACGAGATTGAACGGGCTGTCCCTTTTAGCTATTCACTGAGACATAAAATATCTGATCACATGGTTCTAGAAGGAAAAAAAAAAAAAAAAAAAAAAAAAAAAATGTTTGCTTAGTAAGTTAAGAATCTCTAAAAAAAAAAAAAAAAAAAAAAAAAAAAAAATTATGTAACTCTTTGCTTAATCAATTCTTCATGTATTAATCAAAAATTTAGATTGATTAAAATGTGATAATTAGAAAAAACTCTATTTCCCTTTCATAAAACTTTTAAAACTCAATATAATTTCATAAATAGTAAGACTGTCTCAGTCCCTCTCGAAACTATGTGTTTGAATACGTCACCGAGTCAATAAAACATCCCATAAATTAAAATTCCTTCAAACCTCTGCTGACAGCTAATTGCAAACAAATATATATTTCCGGCAATGGATGTTACTTTTGTTGAAAGAAGCACGTAGTTTCTTTCACAAAGTAGAAGTAAGAATTTCGGATATAATAATAAAAATAGAGGGTACAGTGCGGATCATAATTATAAGGACATCAGGTTTTTCTGGCTTCAGCAACACTGAAAGCTATTACTACAACAAGTATATATTTGTTTATTTTTATATCATGTATAAACACTATTTATAGGCTTTAAACTCGATAATTTAAAAGTACAGGTGAAAAACAGAAGTAATGGAGAATAAATGGAGGTTCAGAAATATAAGGACAGTACAATTTATTGTTAATATTTATACAATTAATACTTTGTTGCTGCTCCTTTTTTACTTAAACAATCAGACATTCTACTTGGCATACTTTCAGCAAGTTTCTTAAAAAATCCAGCATCGATACTGTCCCATACTGCATACATTTTGTCTTCTAGCTCTTCAAATGAATTGTACTGCTGACCTTGCGCATAAACATGCCTAACCATGTAATACCAAACATTTTCCATAATGTTCAGGTCTGGGAAATTAGGTGGCCATGTCAAAAGATTGATCTTTCTTTCATCAAACCACTCTTTTGCCGCTTTAGAAGTGTGGCAAGAAGCTCCGTCTTGTTGAAAAACGAAATTGTCACCTCCTAAAGGTGAACAATAAAAGGTGAACAATAAGCAAGTAGTTGTACTTCTAAGATTTGCAAATACAACTCTGTGTTCATATTATTAGGCACAAGTACCAAATCTGTTTTTCCGTTGGTTGAAACCGCTCCTCAAAACATACGCGATCCACCTTTAAAACGCCTGCTCCATCTGACTGCTTTTTCCTTTCTCAAATCATGCCAGTAACTATTCCAACCATCGGGGCCATCAAGATTGAAACGCCTTTCATCAGAAAATATGACATTTCGCCAGTTCAAACCGTCAGCAATCCACTTCTGCATAGCTTGTATTCGCTTATTTTTATGTCAACCTTCAACACCGGTTTTTTATTCATTTTAACGTACTTTGTGAAATCGCAGTTCTTCGAAACTCTTACAATTGTTGGCTTTGAAATGTCTTTTTCAAAAGTACGCGCAATTTCAGAAGCAGACATCTTTTGAATGACAGCACGGCGTACGATGATTCTTCGATCTCGCTCAGTCAGTTTTGGTTTTGAACCAGATCTTTTTAATACCGAACCATTTAATTCACGATTGATGACATTTTCGACAGCAGTTTTAGACCTTTTAATTTTAGTGGCAATACGCCGCATAGACATACCTTTTCCGCGAAGAAACCACACTTTTCTCACTTCAGAAGTCGTAAGTTCTTTTCCACGTGGCATTTTGACTGATGCTTGTGTCTGAAGTTTTCAAACTTTATATATGGATTCAGATAAGGACCACAGTTAAAAATAACCATATTTATCTGCAATATTTTGATCTATGTAAATTAAAGCAGCAAAATCTTTGATGTCCTTATAATTATGAACCGCTAAAATTTTATGAAAATTGTGATTTTATCCCTTTTAAACTTAATTTTTGATATTTATAATTTGATAAAGGATAAATTTTGCTTTTATGACAGATTCAACAAGTATGTATTGTCTTTTCTTGTGCACAGTAAAGTTTTAATTCGGTATCCCAAAATAATCGACTGTCCTTATAATTATGATTCGCACTGTATAAGTATAATGTCTGATGAACTGTTTGCTATTTTTAATTATTAACACGATTTCTTGCTGATCGTGTTTTTGAAAGATTCCATTTTTATAATGTAGTTTCAATTTTAATCATACCCAATTTAGTGGAGCCTTGTTTCCTGGAACGCAACCAGAAAATTTCCAGAACCCTTCTAACTGAAGAATACCCTTATTTTAACGATGGATTAACGCAATATGGCTTTTGTGATAATTTTGTGTCACAAAACCTAATTAACAAATCTAATATCTTAAGGAGTTAAATGTAGTTTTTGTGATTTCAAGCATCAAAAATTATAAAACATTTAGTGATTTATAATCATTAAATGTCTAATAACAACAAATTCTATCATTTTCTGGGCAGTAAGAAAACTGTTAAATGGAGAATTAC
Source organism: Linyphia triangularis (assembly GCA_963978545.1). Lineage (NCBI taxonomy): Eukaryota > Metazoa > Arthropoda > Arachnida > Araneae > Linyphiidae > Linyphia > Linyphia triangularis. Next base: position 21,156,706 of record OZ021725.1, read on the forward strand.
TGATCAAAATTACTAGATCAGAAGTTGTCTGAGCATAAAAAGTTAAATGGTTAGTGTAAAGTTAAGTGTTGTAAACAATCTTATGGAATCACTAGTAATTATCTTTGTAATTATCACTAGTAATTATCTTGTAGCTGATAAAAAGTTAAATGGTTAATGTAAAGTTAAGTGTTGTAAACAATCTTATGGAATCACTAGTATTTATCTTTGGTGTCTTTTGCAAAAACATGTGAAACAACTAATACAGTTGTCACATCATCATCTGGTTGAAATATTAACCTGCCAATTTCTTAACCTATCTCACGGAAGGCAAGGCGTTTTAAATAGTTGGCTGTATAATTTCACTGAGAACTAATACTGTAAGCTGAATCCTAAGGTTCTGAAGTGACTATAACTGCCCCTATTGGAAAAAGTTCAAATTACCAGTATCAAATTGATACCGGAACCAGTAAAAATGATACCGGAACCAGTAAAACCATACTGGAAATTTAAAAACCGGTATAAAACCATACTGGGAATTTTAAAGCCGGTATGAAACTATACTGGGAATTTTAAAGCCGGTATGAAACTATACTGGAAATTTTAAAGCCGGTATGACACTATACTGGGAGATTTTAAACCGGTATGAAACTATACTGGAAGTTTTAAAGCCGGTACGACACCATACTGGAAGATTTTAAACCGGTATGAAATTATACTGGAAATTTTAATACCGGGATTTGAAACATACTGGAAATTTTGATACCAGGTTTGAAACATACTGGAAATGTTTGAAACCAGTATGGAACCATACTGGAAATATTGAAACTAGTATAGATTCTTAGTGGAAGTATTTAAGACAATATACTGGCCTAAATATATTTTACAAATGCATCCAAACCATATAGAGAATTTTCAATCTAAATATTAATTCGTTCCAAAAGCACAACATAGAATTGGGGGCCCTCATATAAAGCCAACGTTGACTGTAGTAAAAATAAAATTAAGTCGGCTATTTCACTTATGTAGAAAATCAGCAAAAAGTGTTACGAGCAAATAATTTTTTTATTATCTTGACCTACATGATTAATCCATTAACGAGGGTTGGCAAGAAAACTTGCCAAACGTTTTAGTTCTTTTCTCTGCTAATATAAAATTTTCCCAAAAAATCTGAAAAATTCAAAATATACCTTAAACGATCTAAATAAACAAAGTTAAAGTTAAAAACAATGATGAGTTTATCCATTTTAAAATTGTCTTTAATGGGTTAATGTAAATTGTTGGTAAAATGCTGCCAAATTTCGGTACTTACGTGTTAACGCCACCGCAGCTACAGATTTAGCAGTTTTTAAGTGCCGCCAATAAAGAGCAATCTTGTTGTTTGCACGCGCACACAGTTATCTTTTGGATTCCTTGTTGTTTGCTGATTTTTGACGCCATTTTTTACATTGGCGGCACTTAAAAACCGCCAAATCTGTAGCTGCGGTGGCGTTAATACACAAGTACCCAAATTTCTAGTATTGCAAAACTGAAAGAAAAATACTTTGATGTATAAAAAATATTTATTGTAAAGAAACACAAGAAAGTAGGCCCTGACTGTGGCATTTCAAACTATCTTTTCAAGAATATTCTATTAAAATAAAGCAGATTCTCAGCATGTGTATTAATTTCGAGTTGTCATTTTGGTACTTTTCCGTTATAAGCACATTTTAAATCTTTGCGTTTTACAAATACAACACAACGTACTGGCGAATGAAATAACTTTTGATGTATTCTACTAGTGATCCTTGAATCAAAAGGTTTGCATATTTTAGTAATGCAATTTGCCAATCATTAGTATGATTATCTTCTATTACTTTTCTCTCTCGTAACAGCGATTTTTTAAAACGTTCCCAAGTGGAGTGAAAAAAATTGTGGTGCTAAACGGAAAAGTACTATAATATGAAACACTCGACAAATCTTGACTACAGTATTATCTGTTTTCCCAGCACGTGTATAAGCTTTGCTAAGATACATTATACAGTATATTATCATTTGGCTCTATTCTGAGACCATCACTTGAGGGATAACAGTAATAACATATGCGGTACAGATGTAGTATAGAACATTTCTTTGGCATGATATTATTTTTTAAAGATAAATGCTGTTTCAGTCAACGGGTTTTACTTTAAGTTACATTTTTATTTAGTTTCTTATATATATTTTATTTTAATTACTTTGTTTTTAATTTTGGCGAAATTTCTTAATGCCAAATAAAAAAAAATTCCTAATGCCAAATAATAAAAAATTGCCTAATGTCCTATATTTCATCTGTTCCACATATGCTTGCTCTTCAGTTTCATCATAAGTCCTTAATAATTTCTGTTAGCCAAGCATATGAATGCCACGGCCTAGTCTTTCAATACATTATTTTTCCTCCTTTTGATGTGAAGTCGCTAAATGATTATTTACAAGCGATAAAAGACTTTTGAAAAAAGTTGTTTATTGATTTGGGAACGAATTCAATTGTCTTCACTTCGTTTCTTAACGTCAATTTCTTCACCTTTCCCTGGCCAACATAAGTCATTACGGTGGCTTCACAACTCTTGTAAAAATAAATAAGGACATTTTCAGTCAATTTCATATAAAAATTTAATTTTCATTAACCATCACTTAAATAATAATAAATAAATTTCATTAAAAATATGCATATATTTGCGTTAGTTCAATTTTAACTAGACAAAGTAATGGCAAGTAAAAAGTTTCTTCGGCAGTGTTGGCAACAGCTAAATGTAAACAAATGAGCATTTTGAAATTCAAAACGTGTTTTTCATGCGTAATTCGAACTTTTAATGTGTTTAAAGTGCTTATTGAAAGAAAATCTTCATAAGGGCGGAATACAGCCGATTCTAAAATGCTGGTGAATGACTCTGGACAGTACAATAAAAGAAATTGCTGCCGGACTTACAATCTGGAAAGATTCTCTGCCAAGACATTTTTAACGGAGGTTTCCGTAGTTTAATTTAGATAGAAATATTAAAGATATTTACAAGAAACAAATTCATTTAATTAATAATAATATATTTACAAATGACATTTACAACTTTGAAAGCTGAATGGCTAATGAACTGCATTTCCAGTTTTTTGAGATCCATCTAAAAAGATAAGAATTCGTTTTCCGTTCTTTCTGTTCTATTCTCGTGCCGCCCAAGTCATGTTCAAAGTGCTTTTGAAAGACTATGAGCTCTACTATCGTGGCTTCATCACTTAACTGCCACAGTAGCCTCCCACCAGCGATAGCAAGACTTTAAGCATCTCTTGGATTAAACTGTACTCTTCTGCCTGATCGAGTTGTTTTGGTCTCCTGGGTAAGATTTGCTGTATCATGGTTGACTGTAGATGGAGCTTGAATCAGTTCAGATGATGCTGATGAAATGGGCTTTTCCTCCAAGATGATTGATGAGGTTCTGGACAGTTCCTTCGCAATGTATGCTAGCTTTAGAGAGTCGATATTGATGTTTGTGGCTTTTATCCCTTTTTGAATTTTGAAGCAATAAAAGGTCCCTCGTAAGGTGGTTGCAAGCCTTTCCTGAAGGTATCTGTTCGCAGAAACACATGGCTGCAAGTTGATAGATCTTTACTTACGAATACTGATGGGTGTCCATGAGGTTGTGGAAGTAACCGTTTCATTGCCTCTCTAAGCTTCCCGACACATGTGGCTGCATCAAGAACCTTTGAAGTTGGTGACATGAATTTGCTAGGTAAATGAATTGTTGAACCATAGACCATTTCTGCTGTCGTTACCTTTAGGTCATCTTACCATGCCGCTCTGAAGCCCAAAAGAATTGTTGGCAGCACTGCAGACCATTGTGTGTTTCTATGTGCCATGATCTCAGCTTTCAATTGGCGATGAAAACTTTCCACCTGACCATTTGAAGCTGGGTGGCATACCGTTGTATGTTGGCATGCTGTACCCAAGAATTTGGAGACGGCGTAATGAAGAGATGGCTCAAATTGTGTTCCCTGATCTGTGGTTAATCTGAGTAGTGTCCCGAAGTGAGTGATCCATCCAGAGTAGAAAGCTTTTACAACTGTGTCAGCAGTGATATCTACATTGCTTCTGGACACTTGGAAAACTTATCCTCACAAGTGAGACAATACCTGTATCCTTCTGATGGAGGGAGTGAACCAACCAGATCAATGTGCACATGCTCAAATTTAGCATTCGGTGGTACAAAACTGCCAATAGCATTTCTGGTGTGGCAAGATTCCTTGGACTTTTGGTGTTCCAGACATGTGCATGCCCAGGCCGCAACCTTCGCTTTTATGGCAGGCCAAACATGCCTCTGGTGGACTAACTTTACCGACGCTCTGGCACCAGAATAAGAAAGATAATGCAGACTGTTGAAAACTTTTTGTTGATGAAAAGCATACACTATGTTCAAATTGCCCTTAAATATTATTTCAGACTCTATAGCAGTTTGCAACATATCCAAACCGGGCAATGTTGCTAAGCTGTTGCAGCAACAACTTGCTCTTTAATAGTATGATATGAGGTTTTGTCCAGTGTTAAAAAGCCTTTGTTCTTAATAATAGTATTTAAGTGACTTAGCAATCATTTGCTCTGACTCGAAAATGATCTTTTTGATGTGCAAAACCGCTTCATTTCCGTTAAAAAGTTGGTTTTTGTGATATTATCTAAAATGTTGATATAAAAAATATTTTGAATCCTGAAATCAGCTCTACACTTATCCGGCTGCCATCTCAGCTGCTTAAAAAAGCTATTTTGGCTCGGAGAAATGATAATGATGCCCTTAACAATTTAATGCTCAGAAAATAAGAAAATCATTGACTTATATATATGTATGGGGAACACTTTTTGTACTTGCATAAAAAAATTATATAGGTTTAAAATTAACAATACTTGCAAATTATTCCATTTTCTAATTTTGACAAAACCGAATCTGTCGCCAAAATGCAGCTTAAGTGATAGTTATGGATAACAGTGTGCTACAGCTTCTTTTTGCCAAAAGTTTAGGTTTTTTCGAAAATGATCCAAACCTTTTAAGAAGTACTATTTGCTGGTTTATACTGAATTCATTTACAGAGCAGGTACGAATATTGTTTTTGTTTTTATGGTTTTTATTTTGTAATAATTATTCAGAGTGGTCAGTGTAAAAGAGACCCCAGACTTAAAAAGTGCTAGCTTTTCAGATTGTTAAACGTAATTTCAATTCCAAACTTCTGTTTTGAAAATTATCTAACGGTTCTTCTATGCTGGTCACCTTATATTATAACTTGAATTATCTAAATCAATAACCTATGTGCCTCAACGAGTACCCCACAACGCGCGTCTACTCAGCTAATTATTAATAAGTTAACTTTCTTATTCTTTCATTTGATGTTTTACATTTGTAATTGATTGATGTAATTGTATTGCTATGATAAATCCTGTGCTGCATAAATATCAATTCTGTAATCAATGTTCTAGTATTATACTGGTACATGTTTCACACTAGGACCGATATATTATACTGAAACCGACCTTGTACCAGAATTCTTTCTGGTACAAAAAAATGTATACCGGTTTATGAAACACCGGTTCCGGTATGATACTGGATCCGGTATGATACTGGATCCGGTATGAAACACCGGTTCCGGTATGATACTGGATCCGGTATGATACCGGTTTATGAAACACCGGTTCCGGTATGATACTGGATCCGGTATGATACCGGCTTATGAAACACCGGTTCCGGTATGATACTGGATCCGGTATGATACCGGCTTATGAAACACCGGTTCCGGTATGGATACTGGATCCGGTATGGATACCGGTTCCGGTATGATACTGGATCCGGTATGATACCGGCTTATGAAACACCGGTTCCGGTATGGATACCGGTTCCGGTATGATACCGGAACCAGTATCCATACCGGAACCGGTGTTTCATAAGCCGGTATCTTTTTTTTATACCGGAATTTTTTTTTTCCAATAGGGGCGTCTTAAGATTTAGAAATAAAACATTGCTAAACCATCTGCTACATAACGTATAACTACTCATTTAGTGTTTAAGGATACATTTTCTATTTCATTTTATTAGAAACTATTATCTGAACTAAAATTTCGTTTCTTTTAAGAATATTATTTGAACAGCTTGGCGAGCTGCCGAAATGTAATGATAATTTAATGTTTAAGATGATGAAATTGTGATTGAGAGAAATTGGTGCGAGAAAAATTAGAAAAAAATCTATTTTAACTGCTACAAACATTAATTTATATTTATATTACGAGAACTTACTTGGCTCTTGAGTTCTTACTTTTACGATAAGTTTGAAAGCGAGACCTGATATCCATAAGCAAAATATTCACCATAATACATATTTAAATGATAATGAACACGTAAACTCGTCATCAGTATGGTTATCATCAAAAATCAAAAAGAGAGAGATAGCGAGATTCAATTTGCACACTTTAAGTAACAACTGCGTACTTCACTAAACCTTTAAACTGAAATGGCCAAATTTAACATTGTTGATTCTAATCTTACTTCAACAAAGTAAAGTTACAGTATTTAAATGTCAATAAAAACTTAAAAAAAAAAACAAAAAAAAACCCATTTGCAACAGAGCATTTTCGCTATTGTTAGGATTTGAAAATTTGTCTTTGGTGTTGAGGTTAGCATAGGAGAAGTTTGATTGGAGAAATGCTTTTTAATCAAAATCAACTCACTTTCCCTTCTTAATTTAATTATAAATTCTATAGGTTATCAAAAAAAATATCATTTGTTTCATTTTACAGTAAGTGAGGAAAACGTCGCACACTGGGGTATTATTTGCCTCTAAAAGCTGGCCAAAAGTCGATTTTTTAAAATTCCTCGGAGACACTTGAAATTTTTCACATATATACTTTATTGAGTTTAGAACCTTACCCCATATAAATTTTTTAAATCTGATATCGCAAATGTCATAGCGATTAATCGAAAGCTAACGTTTTCACGAAGTGTGCATTTCTCTTTTCCATTATCAATACAAGCACAATATTTCAACAAGCAAAATTTTAAACTTTTTGTTTCAATTTTAATTTTAACATGATATATGTGTCTTTTTCAAAGTGTCACTATAATCAAAGATTCCACCGCTTAAATTAAAATTTATCTAAATTTAATGAGCAGATTAAATTTTGTGAAATCACAAAACTCAGCTAACTTTTCTTGCAATATTTTATTTTCACGTGTGTTTTTGCTCTAAGATTGAGTCTTATTGAGTAGTGGTTTTTATACCATTTTAAAGACCATATATATTCTAGTTCCTTATACCTTAAAACATTTTGCGGGTGTGGATATTACATCAGGTATTGACGTAGATGACGTCATTTTGACGTACTCGCAGAAACTTCACTTATGTTTCCTATTTATCATTATTTATTATTATAATGAAAATTACGTATGGTATTTTAATAACACCATATAAAATCGTAAAATAACTAATTGGAAGAAAAAATTTAAATATAATGAATACTTTAAATAGTTTTTTGGTTTGCCACTGAAAAGCCTGTAAGGAATGTTAAGATAGTAATGAAATTAAGCTTATTATGAGAATCAAAGAGTACATTTAAAGTACGTTCACTTATAAAGAGTATGAATTCTTAAAAAGATAAGTAAGAAAAAGAAACATTGGTAAAAAATGATGTTTACCTTTCTCCTCTGAGAGCACCGTCGCAGATGCTTTGGCTGAATGCATATGCAGAGTCAATTAGATCGCACGAATACATTTATACTTAATTTTTTGCAGAAACTTATAGAAACAATTAGTTTTAATGAGAGAAAGTCATTAGAATTAATAACGAAATGTGGTTGTGATAGATCCCAACAAACGAAATACAAACAAACAGTTTAAAATTCTAAAGAGTCAAGACATCAATATTTTTCAAAGTTTTCTGGTGCCTTTACGATTTCTTTGGAGTACAAGTGAGAAAAAAGTCATTTGTAAAAACCCCACAACTCATCGTCTCGGTATTGTCGAACAATCAGATTACAATCACTAAGGGTACCATAAATATAACAAAACGCGAGGTAGATTACATCCAAACAAAAATCAGTTCACTCAAAAACACAAAAGATGATGAAAGTGTGGAAGTTGAACAAACATTATCTTTTACTATGGTTGGTTCCATGTTGTTACTAACACAAAACCAACCATAAAGTGTTACATATGCGGTGCAACATCCAATAACTTAAATGATGTAACAAAAACACAGGAGATTGAAGAAAAATCCCTTCAATTCTGATTACCTATTTCGCATGCGCGTATTCGTTTGTTTGATACCATACCCCATTTAACATGCAAACTGGCCTGTTAAAAGTAGCAACTCCGAACACAAGAATATAAAAATAGAGTTAAGAAGAAAAAACTGAAATCCAAGAAGACTTCAGAAGCACGCTTGGTTTCACTATTTAAGCTCCAGAACCCATATTTGGAAACTAATGATTGCATTCCAAGTAGAAGGTTTTCCAACGATATGGTTTGGCTGCTGAAACCACGGGATATAATGTCAATTTAATTCACTGATTGAAGATAATTTTAGAAATATTATCTAGTAGCTATAGACCTGATACAAAGAGATTTTCTAAAAACACCATGATGGATACACCCAAACTCTATGTATAGCCATTCCCTCGGCAACCTATGAATCTAACAATGCATAAAACGCTGTTATATGGTCCCATAGCTGTATAAAATGCCTTATTGCTAATTGGGAGGTTATAATAAGAAATTGAGGAGGTAAGGAATACACATATAAAGTATATTGCTTAAATTAGTTTGTAAAAAACGTCGAGGAAATAATGGAATACAGATGTGCGGAATAGACTGCTATTGAGCTGGGATCCACTCATAATAAACATGAGATGTATCATACCCCCTAAAAAGAGTAAAGCCTTTCATAAGAATACACTGACCCTGTTCTTTCTCGAGTATTTTATATTAAAATCAAATAAAACTAGATCTGAATAAAATCTTTGAATAAGTCATCAGATGAAGATCCCAGATAAGCTATTTGCTGTAAAACTAGCAATATTAAAATACCAAATAATTACGGGATTAATAATGAATCCAATGCACATTTTGAAAATGCAATTATATATTTTTTAACATGGTATGATAAATCATAAATGAATGATAAGTCAAGTACAGAAGGGTTTAGCATAAAATTACCCATTCATATTATTCAATGATAATTAAATATTAGTGTAATAAAAACTAGGGATGGAACGGATATCCGGCAAATATCCGATATCCGGAATATCCGGTTGATTTTTCAATATCCGAAACCCCGTCGGATATCCGATTTGAAATACCGGACATCCGATAATTTCATTCGGATATCCGGCTGTATATCCGACCACCAGGTATCCACAAGAAATAATTTTTTGAAAAAAATAATGATCTTTTTCGGACAAAGGGAACACCGCATCCTACACTTTGTTTTTTAAATTTTTTTTTCTTGGACATAAATTGCAGTCAAGTTAGAAAACGAAAACAGAAAGAGGCGCCGTATTATTGACGCCGAGTTGATAAGCATAAACCATTCCTCCAATCTTTTTCCATACACATCCTTCATACGTGTTTTGCAATATGTTCTTTTCATTCCAAGTTTATGATCTGATTAATTCCAGATGTTATATTTGAATGCTTCTCCGTAAAACTCGAACCGAAATACTAATAAATAGTACTTTTTTCCATAACATAAGTGACTTCTTAATTTTTTTCTATCGACGATAATACCCTACCCCTTTATGCTGTGAATGGTATGGTCTAATTTCTGATTTTTCATTGGCAGAAGTTGAAAGCTGGTATATTTTTTCTGACGTAAAATGAAGTATCGTAATTTTTAGGTCTTTAAAGCAGCGCCACAATGTGGAATTATATTTAGCTCTCTAGAATGCATTGAATTTTATTTTTCTCCAATTACAATCCAATTTATAATTTTTAATAATGGCTCATTTAAAATCACCCATTTGGAAGTATTTTAAAATTAATGGAAATGACGAAAGCAAAGCCCTATGTGTTACTTGCTCCACAGAATCGTTTAAAAAATGTGCGCGGCAAAAGCCCAAAATCCTTTTCCACAAAACCCTTATGGAACCATTTAATGAGTGTGCATAAGGAAATTCACCGAAGCTTAAAAGACTCACTAAATGCATCAAATATTGATGAACAAGAAAAAACAATTCATCAAAACAAGAAATGCACGCAGACAACATTGGAATCGAAATTATTTGTACCAAAATTGTGGAGTTTAGATGATCCTAAAACAAAAGCCTTAACCGCAAAAATATGTAAGTACTAATTTTGTTTGTTTATATTAAATATATATTTTAAATATGGTATAACATAATGTTGATGAATTTTGGGTTCGAAATTTTTTAAGTTTATATTTAAAGACGGAATATTCCGATAGATCCAATTTAAGTTTTCTACGAGATTTCTTTAAATCCGTAATGTTTTAGGTGCATTGCAAAAAAAAAAATAGACTTCAATTTCATAAAGTATTTAAAATAAATCTTTTGTTATTAACAAATGCCTCCGGTATAATTTTGTAATCATTTATCAATTATAAACAATGCATGAAGTAAATTGAAAGTAGCTATATTTTGCACTTCAACATTGTAAAAAAAAATTTTAATATAATTTTAGGTGAGTTAATGGCTCTTGATGCTGAACCATTCTCCATTGTGAATAGAGAAGGCTTTGGTCAGTTAATAAAATACCTAGCTCCTCGTTATCCGCTTCCAAGTAGAAATTATTTTCGTGATAAAGCCCTGCCAGAACTATATGAAAAACTAAAAGTATCAATATTACAAGATATAAAATCAGCAACAAAGATCTCTTTCACTCATCAACTAAAGTTTAAATAAAAAAAATAAACTCAGTGCGTGACAGCCCGTGTGAACTAAGGCCTGCTGGGCCCAGCTCAGCTTTCTCGACTGTGGCATTTGTGTGTCACATAGCAGATGTTTCAGTCAGATGGTCATTCTGACGCCGAACCCCAGTGTTTAGTTCCCAAGCATGCATGGTCCTCCTCAGTTTATTTCTTTCAGGTATAAACAGCTAAGTCAACCTTGCCCAGTCCGCGAATCAAACAATGGACATGTGGCATGCAGCGCGGTGCGCTAACCACTAATTATAATTTACTTAATACTTCATATCATGACCATTTTTTTCGTATAGCATATCGTATAACTATTGTTTTTAGTATATAGACCGAATATCCGGCCGGATATCCGGCGAAATCCGTTTCGGATATCCGTATCCGGTAGACATGGTACCCCGGATATCCGAAATCCGGTATCCGGCAAAACTCACATCCGTTCCATCCCTAATAAAAACCCGTATATTTTTAATAAAACAATTTTTTTTTTCATCTAAAGAAGAAAATTCTCTCTTTTATTCAATAAATTAAAGTATTGCAGCATTTAAACACTATTCTGGCTCGAAAATATTTTTGGCTAACTTTTCGATGCAAATACTCTAGTGTGCGTCGTCACAAAATTTATAAATACAATCTCGATTTTCGTAGTTTTTTTTTTTTTTAATGTAATTGAAGATTTAAGCTAATTATACATTGGCAACAGTACTGCACTTACATTTTTGAAGGAAATATTATATAGCATGCATCTTCCACTTAAAAAAAAATTTCAATTTGACGTTTCTAGCTAAGGGAATTCATGTGGTAAACTTTTTGTCTCGCCATTAGTCGAAGGAATACTACGTAAGCACCAATGGACATTTTTGAGAAAATGTCTCATTTAAAGTTATGATTTGTGTGGACCCTAACAAGTGGTTGGGTTTTTATTGATTCCAGAGCTATAATAGGGCAGTCTCAGTCAATTACTTTGAGTGGAGATAAATGAAACGCACATTGTGATTACTTAAGAGAATTTGAAAGTTTTTTGGTTTGCTACAGTACATTATAAGGTCTGCAATTCGATGCAATTCCACTTCTAATAACTCTGCACACAAGGTTCGTAGCCAGGAAAACAACTTTTATCAAAAAATTGTATGCATTTGAAAGTATTTTAAACGTCTTTGCCTCAGAAATTTCCGTGAAAACAAAACGTCTTTATCATAGCTTTTTCTCTTAATTTTTATGTACTGATGACTATCCCTCTTCTCTTTCACTTATTCGAAAGTAAAAATTTAATAATTACCACCAATTTACAATGATATGTTTCTTTTTGGCCGTGTAAAAAATATCGCCAAACTCGTAAATTTTTATTCAAATTAATGAAAATTAAAATGGCAAATTACACGAATCCATGTCAAGTTAAAATGCAGTGAAAGTAATACTGAATTCTTATTTCATTTTTGTTACTAATTTCATCTTGAAATTTTCAATCAACGCGTGGTGATAACATTTCGGCACAGTTTTCCTACAAAGTTTTTAGCAAAATTAAATTGTAATTAATTAAAGTCTCTAATTTTAAGTGGATTAACATTGCTGTTTAATTATAATCATCTTCCCTATTTTGTTACATTTCAAAGTTGTTCTTTCTGTGTGTAATAAAATATTTACTTTCCGATAAATAATATAAAAATGTGGTAAAAAATAACGTTTAATAAACTATATAGGCAACAAAGTAGTGAACGGACTTTTATATTTTCAATTACTAATATATGTATACATAGAGTTATTAAAGTATAGTATTCGGTCAAAAAAAATTTATCTTGATTTCAAAAAAGTTATCTAGAAAAAATGTCTGTGTTCAGCATAACTCTCGAGCAAATTGACCTACGATGTTCAAATTCGATTTGCGGGTTGGTGATGGCACATGGACCTACCATTAAGGTTTTTGTCAAAATCGCGCATGTACATAAGATAGCTGCCATTTAAAAAATCATGTTTTTCAGTGATTGCTACAAAACTACTCAAAGAAGTTTGTTCAAATCCTTGTGGTAATGCTTCTTAAGGTGTTCTAAGTATCCCCACCACAGAAATTCCCGAAAAAATACTTTAATGGCATAAATAATTCATAAACTAATATCTTTAACACAGAGTTCTCTTTCCTCGAGCATACCTCATCAACGATCGTTTTTCTTCTCTCCCTAGTATTACTTATAAGAAAGGATAATTTAAGAACTATCGAAAAGTATATCGCCAACATCATCGTTTTGGAGGATTTTTTTTTTTTTTTAAAGATCCATACAAGAATTATTGAAAAAAATATCGCCAAACTGGCCATTTTTGCTAAATGAATGATGAAAATGTGAATATGACAAATTATACAAATCCACGTCAGTGTTATAGTGTAATTGAAAATTGTGCGATGTTCCACACCTCTAGTTTTGCAAAGTGACTAGATATTTTTTAATACTACACATATCTTCAATTTTTTTAAGTAGATTTATTTATTTTTTTAATTTAAATTAACAAGGGAAAACAAATTTAATTTATAGGACCAAAAAAAATAAATTAAACGCGAAATTATTCAAAATGTTTTTTACTGTCTTCAATAAAAAGTGGCGTTATTTTAATACACTCTCAAACAAAAGCCGCTATTGTGATTTAACGCTGCGATTTAAAGTATAGCACCAAAAATCCGATTAAATTGAAGTAACTATAACCACGATGAAATTAATTTATTTTGAGATACACGCAACTACACTCTCTCATCGCTGTTTTCCATCAAAGAATATAGAAATACGTAGACTAGGCTTGATATATAAAACAAATCGTATTTAAGTTTTTACAGTATTTTGAGTCAAGAAAAATTACAAAATTTTGAATATTTTTAAATGTAAGATATCAACACTTACGCAATTCATTTCTTTAGCTTGATTTAGATCTGCAGGTTCCAATCGTCCCCCCCCCCATTCCATTTCTTCATAAACCAATTCATAAAAATTGTCTTCACAGCCTTGGTGGCCTAGCATAAAAATGTGGCTACTTGGAAGATTTAGTGATCTTCTTAACATAACATCATACTTCCCGAAGCTGAAACTAGCTCTATACAAATAGCATACATCCTCGCAATGGCAGCCAAATTATAAAATTTCTATCTCTGAAAACGAATATCATTTTCTTACAAAAATATAAGCTATATAAAAAAAGAAAGTATCTAGAGTACAAGTAAATACTCAACGTCTCATTCAAATCTTTGTTATAGAATGTGTTTTCGGAAAACTGCTGATGTATTTCTCTATGATTATCGGACGAAGTGATGCGTCCAACCTATCACATGAAAAACTGAAGAGCAACTGAAGTAACAATTGAAAAAAGATGCGATTTTGATTGTTATTTCTTGTCATTGTTACCAAACAAAGAGTCTCACAACAGAAATTTTTCATTATCATCTTGTATATTATGCTATACTTTTTAGACATAACAATGATTTTTCCCCTAACAACACCTATGTTGTAAATTGGATTCATTGTTAAAATTTATAAGTATTGATGGCTTCTAGTAATCGACCATAAGAATCCTTTTTTAAATCCAAATACTAACTTCAAACGGTTAATTTACTAAATAGTTCAAGCAGATTGCATGATTAAAATAATCCATTTTTCATCGGACACACAGTTGTAGTTTTCGCTCACCAAAAACAGAAATCTATAAAATGGATACTACTAAAATTGCTTAAAAGAAGTTAATCGGTAAATGTAACATGTCAATATGTTACCAATTGGATACAACTTCTTTTAACATTTAGCAATTCAAGTGATATATACGTAAATAACATAAAAAAGGCCCCTTTAAAACTTTTATTCTTTCCTGTCAGCATTTTTATTTTAAAACAATAGTTGCTCATTTTAATTTAAAGAAAACTTGTATTTAAATTATCTTGTATATTTTTCTGGACGATGTTTTTTTGTATCGATCCTTTTTTCTCTCTTCATGTAAAACCAAAATTGATAAATGATATCCCAATTTAAAGGCTATTACCTCCGCTTCCGATGAATAGTTTATTTACAATTGCGCATTGTGTAATGAAACTTACGATAGGGCCAGGAAGCAGATGACCAATTCGTACTACGAGCTTCAAGTAAACTACCCTCAAAAGAACTATAGCTGCTTTATGCCTTTAGACAAGCGTCGCAGAAAGTTTTAATGCACACATTTTTCTCCATATTAGAAACCAGACTAATTCAAAGATAAATTTTGGTACCTTTCACGACGTACCATAAAGTGCTCTTATTCATTCTTGAATTCTTCCTCTAGGGCCTTTATCAACTTTTTCGTCAAGTCCAAGTTTCCAAATCTTCTGTAACAGCAATCTTGGAATTTCATCTCTTTCTCCCTGCGTCTTTTTCCTGTCTAGCAATGTTCCTGGCGGACAGAATCCGAAAGTAAACAACGAATTTCTCATCTATATGAATGGTAAACTTGCTTAAATTGTTTTGCAGCGTATAACCTAAACTCTACCGTAATAGTTAATCTGTCCCAATTTTGCTGTGAGAAAAAGAGTAAGAGTTAGGAAGACAACACAACTATTGGTTGTTGTCGTTGCTAAAAAAGGAATTCTGAAATATCATTTGAACGCAGAACTAAATCGCGGAAAATACAAAATGTATTATGGGAAATTGACGGAATTTGTTCACCAATAGCTTGCAAGCCATTGCCAGATACTAGTTACTTCGAAAAAGGTTAATAAATAAAAAGGAAACTAGTGTTAAAAAAAATCTAGGCCTCTAATTATGATTTGATATATATTTTACTTTTTAAGAATTAATATAACAAATAGTCCTTGAAAAGTACTCTGCAATTTCTTTTCCTTGCTGTAAAATTTTATATTTAAAATTTCGGAAACAAAAATATGGGATTTTCATTAATATTGTCATGAAGCTAAAATGTCTTATATTGTCCTTAAATTTTTAATGGAAGCATTAGATGTTTGGGCTTTGAAGACCGGTGGTAGTTCGTGATCCAGAGATCATGGGTTCGGTTGGAAATAGAGACGTTTTGGGCAAGAATGCTTCGACCGTATTGGTTTTCTTCTTCTTCCGAATACAAGACTTCTTACGACATATGTGACTCATCAAAACTAGAAAGCATTGGAAGGAGCTATCTAATGTTAAAATCCGGCGAAAGCTGGAACCAGCGCTCTACCACATGACACATATGAAAAAGTTGCCATTCTTGACTTTGAATCTCCGGTCTTAGATTCTTAGATGTAATGAACTCATAGTAAAACAAAAGTTCAAGAAAATAACTATAATTTAATATTATTTTGTGGTCCTTTTTTAAGTTAGCATGTATGTTTAATTAATTTTCAATGAGCAATTTACTTTGCTTTAAACAATGGCATTTTAAAAACGAAAGTAAACAGACAAACACATAAACAAATTAATTTACTATAAAGAAATTTATTTTACTACTTTAAAAACCAATCATTGAATTAAATAATACTAGCTGAATACCCATGCTTCGCTACGAAATTTTACCTTGTGCAATATTTTAGGTAGCTGTAAGGCCTCGCGTTGCGGAAATCCGCCATTGGTGTTTATTTCCAAGTTTTTGGCGCTTCGCTAGCAAGAAGGTTCATCGTTACACAAAATCGAGCTCGCTTCATTCACTGAAAAGTTCATTGACACATAAGCACAGGCTTACTTCACTCGTTGAAAGGTTCATTGCTTTGCAAGCACAGGCTCGCTTCGCTTGCTGAAAGGTTCATTGCTGCGTAAGCATAAGCTCGCTTCACTCACTAAAATCTATTGCTACGTAAAAACTACTCATGCTGAAAATATCAGAGCTCTCCTTCAATTTTAAGTAGGTTTCTATCGATCCACAGACAGACAGACAGACAGACAGACAGACAGACAGACAGACAGACAGACAGACAGGCAGACAGACAGTCAGTTCTTTTAAGTTAAATTTCTATTCTTATTTTATATAAAGACAAGCAGCAAAATCATTTTAGAGTTATCTATTAGTTTAATTTCATGAAAGTATGCACATTTAGAAGCACTATTTAAATTTAAATAACATTAATGCTGAATTATTACTTTACTTTATCTCTTACTTCCAAGTAAAACTAACTAAAAGTCGCAAAGTCGCAGAATAATTATTGAAATAACAATAAATTTTGAACCTTTGTTCAATGTTAGTGTTAGGAGTTTCCAGTTAATATTTTTATTATAAGGTACGAAATTATAAAATTTATTGTTGAGGAGGGAGGGGTGTGCACTTGTCACCAAAATTTGGTCATCCCCCCACTTCTACCACTGTGTATAACCTTTAATATTTGAATTGAAAACAATAACATATTTGAAAATTTAAGGTTCGAATAAACGCTCTAAGTCTCCTTTTCGCCTTATCCTTGTTGTCTGACAATCATTCATTCCTTGTGGTATTTATGTCCATGAGCTCAGTGCGTGATGGGTCGACAAAAACGAACTAACGATGTTTCCTCTTTGGGAAAACAATTCTATTTTTAAATCAGTTATTTTGTGTATTTGTTTGTAGAGAGAAAATCTGCAGAGGGCTTATTAACACACTTACTGTCATGTAATCGAGCTGAAACTTGGCTATTTGACTCGTAGTCGATGAGGATTTTTTCAAAAAAAGTTTTAGGGTAGGTCACTAAAAGGCAGTTTTTACGCACGCTACTACCGCTTCGGAAGGCTAATTAAACTAATTCATTAGCCGTCATCCAATTAAGCTGAAACTTGGCAGATAGATTTCCTATCGATGACAATGCATTTTATCGAGTTTTGTGGTCTATCGCAAGAGTTTTTAATAAAAACTTTGTTTTCATGGGATAATTTTTTCACAATTTGAAAGCTTTTGATTAAAGAAAAACAAACTTGTTTCATTTTAAGTTGAAATTTTCCTATTTAGTATATGTATATTACAGTATATCCCACACGGAAAAAACAGACAACTAAGTACTGCTTAAGAATCGAAAATGTGGATGTATTTACATATCTAGGAGCAACATCAAGTACTAAAAACGGAACAGATGATGATATCCAAAGTAGCATCGCTTGAGTCTGCTTTAAAGGCTTATATAAAATTTGGCAAACATCAAATCTAGCTTAAACTAAATCTCTACAAACCAATAATAAAGCTCAGGCTATACTGGCTATAGGGTTGTTCGGTGCAATCGTCGGGCCAGTTGGTATATCTGCCAAAAATGGACAGGTCTGTTATGGAAGTTAGATAATAAACATACTAGTTATAAAACTGAACATTCTTTACTTTTTAATTTAGATTTCCTTCTTTTAGTTTTTGCAATAAATTATCAATGGTTTATGGAAACCACGTTCGCTCTAAGGAGGTATAGATAGTAGATAAATAAAATTTGGATTTAATTTAACTGATTATTAAATTTAATTAATAATTAAAAGTATTTAATTATTGAAATTAATTATTAAAGTTTGATTAATGATTACATTGAAAATGTCAGCCAGTATATATCTAAAATCCCCTGGTCGATTTTATGAAGAAGTACGCCTTTGATAAGACCAGTTCTCTTCTGAAACAGCGGAAACTTTTAGTAACACAGACAAAAAAAACTAAAATGCCTTTTAAAACAAATGACT
Source organism: Linyphia triangularis (assembly GCA_963978545.1). NCBI lineage: Eukaryota > Metazoa > Arthropoda > Arachnida > Araneae > Linyphiidae > Linyphia > Linyphia triangularis. The sequence goes on from OZ021725.1 coordinate 21,175,207, forward strand.
TGGAATAATTATGATAATCTTCTGACCAAACACAATTACAAATGTTCTTTCAGAAAACAAAAATTAAGACCAATAAATGAGGACATTAAAATTAGAAGATAGCGCCTTACGGGCAATATCTTGAGAAAGAGAGGTGATAAAATTCTAAATATTGCCCTCACTTGGGCTCCAGAGGGAAGACGCCGATCTGGACCTCCCAAGTTAAAGTGGAGAAGGAAGATGGAGATGATGGAGAAGATCCGAGAGCGAGAGAGATGAGGCCGCATGGGCGAGCTAGAGAGAAGCAGGGGTGCTGCGAAGGACAGGAGAGGATGGAAAGTTGGACTGATGGCCTTATGTGCCTCTGGGCACGATAAGAAATGATGATGATGATATCCTACACCTGAGTTGGTCTTCCTGGGGACAAGGTCACACGAGACCGACTGGAATATGTGGGAAAAGGGAAGTTTATATATCGAAATGAATAAAAATGGTGAATTGAAAGATTTTCGTGTAGTTTATTAGTAAACGGTTCTACTTAATGTTTAGTACAAATATATCTTAAACGTAATGTTTATACTCTTATTTACTAGCATTTTTACTTTCAGTATCAGCTTATTTTCAGCATTTTTATCTTGTATGTGAAGTGAGTATTGAAAATATTGCATTCAATAAAAAAAAATATGCATATATATGTATAATCGGATTTTTTTTTCGCATATGTGCAATTTTTGAAACATGCTGAGTTTAAAAAAGTTGTCTAGAAGAAATGTTTGTGTGTGTCTGTCTGTGGACATTTTAACTCCCGAGCGATTGACCTACGATGTTGAACTTTTGTATACGAGTTAGTGCTTGGCCATATCATCTGTCATTAAGGTTTTTGTTAAAATAGCCATGTGCACAAGGTAACTGCTATTGAAAAATTTATGTTTTTCAACAATGAATAATTCCCGCAACTTTTAAAAACGTGTGAAACTAGTTTTTATTTATGAAGAATTTCTTTCTGATTCCAAATATTGAAACAAAAGTTCTTTAAATAAATTAGTTATTTAAATATTAAGAAAAAGAAATGCCCTAAAACCGAGCCAAAACCAGTCCGATCAAAACCCTCAACAAAATTTGTGACGTCAAGATATCCTTCCGTTTTTGTAGCTATCGTGAGATTTCTGCCAAATAGTTGGCGTTGATTTGGTAGACCATTGCCATATCCCGCACAGGTTGGCGCGATTTGCGAGAAACTTGCAAAACTGGTTTTCGCTGTTGCATTTCAAGCCAAGATGTTTGGAATCTCTTATTGAAGTCACATTCAGTTCGAGCCAAATGAATCGTTTAATCGCCAACGTCTAACAGGGGAACTTCGATTGCAAATTTAAAAAAAAAAAAAAAAAAAAGAAAAAAAAAAAAAGTGCATTGAGCAGAATTTTTTTTGTTTATGGCTTTTTCGAAATATTTCGAACGAAATGGGAAAAAAAAAAAAAAAAAAAAAAAATGCGGGAATTGTCCATTGTAAAAAACCTCTCCGGCTCAAACGATTTTGATCAATCATTTGGCTACAACTCCGAAGTTCTAATACGAATTCTATAAAAAGAGTAACAAGTTAAAAAACGAATGTCTTAACACAGAGTTATCTGCCCTTGAGCATTGCTAATCAACGAATGTTCCTGTTCTGTTCCATTTACCTGAAAGGATAATGCAAAAATTAAAAAAATATTGAAAATCATATCGACATTTTCATTTATGAAAACCAAAACTTTAAATTACTTCAATCAATGTCAACTTTAAATGCAGCGATCAGTATTAAAGTGTAATTGAAAGCTGTGCGATGTTTCACACACCTAATTTTTCAAGTTTTGAGACACCTAAATCAAAATCTACTTGAAAAAAATACTTATTAAACGTTATACATCTTCGTAAGTTGATATAAAACGTTTAAGTGCTTTTACACACGTAACCTTTTCATGAGAGCTATAAGAAGTGTTCAAATAATACAGGATTTACGAAAAGAAAAAAATTATACAGTCAAAATTTATTACACTGATTAATAAACTACTTTTTGAAATGGAAAGGTTATCCATTAACTCTTTATGAACACCAATTACCTTGATAAACTTCAACATGCACAACTTTTAAGTTCGGGAAATATAAAGTATGTAATTCAGTTCCCGCTACGTGTTGGCTAGGAAAACATATGTGTAAATTATTACTTACCGGGAAGTGGATTACCAAATTTTCGTTCTCAGAAATGTTAACGGACCAATTTTAAAGTTTACCAAGATAATTGGGGCTGAGCAAAGGAAAAAAAATCAATGAACAAGCAAACAAACAAACAAACAAACAAACAAACAAACAAACAAACAAACAAACAAACAAACAAACAAACAAACAAACAAACAAACAAACAAACAAACAAACAAACAAACAAACAAACAAACAAACAAACAAACAAACAAACAAACAAACAAACAAACAAACAAACAAACAAACAAACAAACAAACAAATAAACAAACAAACAAACAAACAAATAAAAAATGCACAATAACGAATGGATTTAAATAATTTTTCCGTCAAAATCATTATCAACAATCAGTTAGTCATTAATCCCTGCGAGGTCTTCTTTTTGGACTACTTGTTTTTCTTTTAAATATTCTTTCTTTTCATCGGCTCTTTTAAAAAGTTTGAGGTTTCAATAAGATTCAATCGATTCTGGCTTATTCAAAAAATATCTTTAAAACTGGAAATCTGATAAGCTTTAAAGTCATAATTAAAAATATTTTCTCGAATTATTTTTTAATATGGAGCATTTTTTGTGTGCTTGTAGCCTTCTAATTACTGGTCTGCGGGATTTGTGTTTATTTTTAAACACTCTTCTTCGTTGTAAAACTCTATCAGAGGGTTAGCAATTCCTCTCTGTCATTTTAACCAAGGTAAATTGGACAGGAGATGTGTTTCTTTTAGAAAGAAGATCTGAGTTGTTCATGGGCGAATTTTTGAATGGAGGTTACCCAACAAAAACATCTCTGTAAAAAGCCGCCAAGTTCTTTATGCAATGATTATTGCCGTGAAAAGTATTGAGATCTAAAGTAGAGTCAAGTTTAAAGTTGTTGCAAATTACGGGCAATGAAAATTAGTAAAATTTTCTTCTCAAAGTCAAAAATCTCCTGCATAGGCCTAATTATCTAGCTGCAAAAATATTTGTGACACTTGGCTATTAAGCATTCTGGTTCACTGATGAGTAATGGCCAAGTCACACAAGCATTTTTGCAACTAGATATTTAGGCCTAGTCAGGGGACTTTTGACTTTGAGAAGAAAATTTTACTAATTTTCATTGCCCGTAATTTGCAACAACTTTAAACTTAGCTCTACTTTAGATCTCAATACTTTTCACGGTAATAATCATTACATGAAAGACTTGGCGCCTTTTTACAGGGATGTTTTTGTCGGGATTTCACTACTTTTTTTAAGGTACTAATTTTATATTTATTACTTATTTGTGGAACAATAACTAGTTTTAAAATGTTTTGTGTTCATAATGTTTAAATTTCCAAGAAAACTTCCTGGGATTGAAAGAGTTAAGCATGCATGTTTTATTTTGGTACTTAATTACACAGTCGACAGTTGCCAAACTTTTTGTTTGACTAACTTACAAGAACTATACAGTGGTAGAAGTGTGGGTAGACGCAGGGTAAAGCGTCGCCCCACTTATCAAGAAAATACCCATGTGTCTCCTCACTTCTAAAACCACTGAAATCCATCCCCCCACTTTTAAAACATTCAATCCATCTAAAAATTGCTAATGAAAAATAACATTAACTTCTTTAGCACAAGAAGGTAAAGTTTTCTTTCGCATTTTTTTTTTTTTTTAGTTTCAATTTTTGAATGCACGATTCAATTCTTGTTGTACAATCAATGACAAAATTGTTGAAAAAGCATCATCTTACCACTGTCTAATCAGTACATGTCTTCGAGTCATGCACTATACATATAATTTTTGAAAAAAATGCATTTTTTTTTTTAAATTTCCTACAAGTTTTTCAGTTTTTATCACTAAATTTTGTTTTTAAACTTCTTGAAATATTAAATAATAATGAGTATTGAATATTAGAGTACTAAAATTACATAGATGTAGATTTTTTCTTCTTAAAAAATATATCAAGCATGTAGGGAAATGCAAAATGTAGTGACATTGCGAAAAAGTGGTTTAAAGTTTTTTTAAATTATTAATAATAATAATAATAATAATAATAATAATAATAAAAAAAAAACTTTATGGTGTATATATCATACTGTTACAAAAATGTATTGCTATGTAAAGATATAAATATTTTTATTTTATAACTAATATGGGGGGGGGGGGGTGCACTTGCCACCAACTTTTAGGCATTCCCTCACTTTTTTTTTTTCTCCACTTCTACCACTGGAACTATATAACTAGTTGACTCTTTTATTCTTTTAATTATTATTTGGTTTATAGGAAGTTTTAAAAAACGGTCTCAACAACATTCAATTCGCGGAGAATTACACGAGATTTTCTAAGGAAGTTAAATTTATCGAAGAACAGTCCGTGACGTACTTATGCATTCAAAATGAATGATGGTAATATAAAATTATTTTAAATAAATAGTTTATTCAGATATGCAAAAAAAGTTGGCAAAAGGGGAAAAAATAACAATTAGAAATCATTTCGCAGGCGATAAAATGATCGATTTTATAAGGCCAAGTAAACTTTTAATTTTAACAATTTCTTGATTTTAGAGGCTTAGCGGCGTGTACTGAGGTAAAATCCTAGTATACGTTACACGCTTGGCGTGATTTTGAAAAATATCGCTACCGCCGAAATGACTTGATGCTTTTATCGCCAAATTGTTGCCAAAGCTGAAGTAACGTTTTTACGATTGTCGCCAAGAATTTGCGTAGGCAAAAACATAGAAAATCGTAACCTGAAGATGGCAAATACATAAAACATACCATGAAAAAAAGCATATGCATCATCACCAATGTCGCCAAATTCATCGTGTAACGTATACTAGGATTAAGCCTGTGCTGAGTTTGTCCTTTATTTATATATGTTGAGAGCTACTAGTATTCTATATTTTACATTTCTAGCCCCAATAGAAATGTTTTAGAATTGAGATTCAAATTTTTCGTACATTGCCCCCTTTAGGGGATTCGGAGGGGAAAATCTCAATTTTTAGATTCTTTCCTTTGCATGCATGTTAAACCTTACAAGCATACCAAATTTCATAGTTCTATCTCTGCTAGAAGTAACTTAGTAATTCGATGATCAATGAGTGAATTTTGGATGGATTTCAAAATATATAATTTTCTGCCGTTTTAGAATTTGATTATCGTCGAGATATTAAAATAATTAATAAAAATAAAACCAATATAATTGGAGACTTGAAACTTAGAGATCTTTCTAGTGGCTAACAGGTGCCCGTAAAAAAAAATTCAGCTCTCAGGAGTTCTGTGATACGTAGCTATGGGAGGTCAAAATACTGCTGAGTGGCTTCCGGTAAAAGATAGCTGGCAGTGAACTTGGCGGATGCACTGCCGTGTACATAGATACAATAAAAGGAGTAACTACTTCTTCACCCAGTCTCTAATAGTACTAGACAACAGATGCCTGAAAATCATACTGCATACTCAGCTATAAAAAACGAAATAGGAAATAAACAGAAAACTTAAAATAATAATAATAAAAAGAAACTAGGGGGCTCCACCCCCTGATCGCTAACGCTCGCCAACCCCTTGGATTGCTATGCAATCCCCTTGATTCGCGACGCGATTCAGCTCGATCCGCTCGCTTCAAAGTGAGGCATTTAAAATATGTAGTCCGTGGGACGAACACCAATATCGTTCAGTTCCGTTTGCCATCTTTTGTCACTACATAATTTTTTTATTAAACTATTGTACTTATCTAATTTCATCTGAAATATCAATCAATGTTCCCGCATTTAAATGTGCACATTATTTAGAAAAAAACAATTTTATAAAGGACTATATTTTGGTTTCTGTTTACAGCCATTAGTAAAATCGCTACTAGATGGCGCAGTCAAATTTCAGTTAAAAATTTAACAAACTGTTTTTTTTAAATAATTTCCTACTTTTTATTTCATTTTCTACTATTACAAATATTAATTTGGGTCTTCATACACTAAATATTTGTGTTTTATTTTTATTTAGTTCGCATAGGAATGAATTTTGTATTCTTCCGCCGTTTGTTTACCTTTCAATTCAATGTTTACGCTTGTTATCATTTAGCTTATTGATAGCAATTTGAGAGTAAATATCATTGAAGTTACATTTTTATATATAAGGTTGAAGAACTTTAATTTCACCTAATTTCACTTACCTAATTTCTTTTGGATTCTCTATTTTACGGCTAAATGACGCTCGTTTAATATGAATGCTAGTGCCGCTCAAGTTTGTTGTATCCACCTCGTTGATGGCTTAAGGTAGTAGTCCGGTGTGACGGCCGAAATTTCGACTTTTTTTCGTGACCTTTTTTTAACAAGTAAATAATATACGATCGTTTTGTAACTTTTACATATTTATTTTAGTACTTTAAATGATACAAAAAAAAAAAAAAAAAAAAAAAAAAAAATTAAAAAAAAAAAAAAAATTAATTTTCCATTTATTTATTTACAATATGTAATGTCAAAGTGGAGTCCTCTAAAGAATGATGAGCTGTTTCGGGGAAGCACACAGCCTTCCGTAGTCATCTGAAATGAAAAAATCAAAAAGATTATTATTGTGTAGACCTTATTCTAATGAACTAACCAATAATATACTTAATAAAAAAAAAAAAAAAAAATAGCGGACTTGTGAAAAAAAAGTTCTCAAAATGTAATTTTTTTTGTTGATAAAATGTTTAAAAAAATTAATTTATTATTAAAAAATTAAATGTTTTAAAGGTTAGGTATTTAGATATGTGTATGTAGAATAACTGGTTAAATTTTGAGCCAAATCGGTTAAATAGTTTTGAGTCAGTGCTTCCCCGAAATTTCAAAAACATGGTTTCGAGAAAAACGCGTTTAAAGTTTTGGCAACAAATAATACTTACATTATTTAATCAGCTATGCCCGGTGCATACAGCAATCCTTCTGTTCCCTCAAAATCGTCATTAGCAGCAGCTTTAAGAGCTCTACGTAAGGTTCTGGCCTCTTTACAGTTGGCCTCTGCAGTTTTCTCCGCCCTTAAAATCCGTGCATTGTCAACAGTGTCTGCGTAGTCCCTGGCTGTCTGACCTATTGTGATGCCCATTACCTGGTTAAAGTAAAGGAAAAGTTAGCTTGAAAGGCCAGGTATACATATAAAGGTTAGCTTAAATATGTATACCTGGGTATCTTTAAATAATAAAGGTTGGAAGGACAATAAAAGAGGGAACGGTCAGAGCAGCTGCCGCTGGCATGTCAACACACTTTTATACACTCTACGGCGCTCTCTCTTTTTTTGCCTATAACTTTGGAAATATTCTAAATTTCGGTCTGAAAATTTAAGAGCATATTTTTAAAATGTGGTTCTTCCAAAAAATGTAAAAAAAAAAAAAAAAAAAAAAAAAAAAATCGATTTTTTTTTTTTACCCATCACACCGGACTAGTGACGAAGTTTAAGTGACGATTTAATTTGTTTTTTGTTTATCTACTAAAAGTTATAATAGAATAAGGTTGTGCATGAACGAATGATTGTTTCTTGATGGCAAAGAAAAAGAAATCGCTGATATTTTAAACAGTTCAAATCATTTCGGTGACAATGGGAGCTTTCCAGAGTGAATTGACAAGAACTATGCATATCACAGGAAGTGTTATATGCGATTCACAGACAAAACTAAACTTGAAAGAGCTAAAAAAAGAATAGTTGATCCTGTTGATGTCAATCCAACTATAAATCGTCCTCAACGATCAAAAGCAGCATCGTGCAATGTCAGCGACATCTTCCCTCACATCTGTGTGATTTGTTTACGAGAAAAGTACATATATGAGAAACATTCTTCAAAAAGGAAAAAAGAAAAGCTTACATTATGTCAGACTTTTGCTGCGAGCACTGCTTTAGTACACAGTGCAACCAAAAAAAGAGACGAAGGTCTACTTCTTAAAATACAGGGGTTTGACTGTATTGCCAAAGAATTAAAGTATCATAAAAGCTGCTACAGAACCTACTTAAAAGTGAGTGCTGAAGGTCCACAGCCGAAACCTCCATGTTCAGCATCATATTCAGTGTTTTGTAACATAGTGGATGAAAAAATAGTAAAAAAACTCTGAAATTCTCTCAATGAATAAATTATCTAAATTATTCCATGGAACTTTACGCAGAATAAATCCCACGGAAACATTCCAAGTTTCTAATCGCTGCCTAAAGAGATGGATACAAAAAGATTTTCCGCAAATTGTGTTTGTGAAGCCAAAGGAAAAAAATCCCCCGGAACTAGTTTAATGTCATTTAGAAACTGTGATCAACCTGTCTTGATTGAAAATAATTTCAATTCTTCCATCACTGAAACAGATGCAGCTGAAAGCGAAGAAGAAACAACCCGGCTGTCAACAAAATTTCCAGTGAATTACGATAATGAATCGACTGCAATCCTTTATAAGCTGCTTTCATTTTGAGCAATATATTGAAAAATTCTCCAGTACTTCCATGTAAATGGCTACCAACTGCTGAAGATTTAAATGAAGCAAATGTTGAAAAAATTATTCCATATTTGTTATTTAACTTTTTAGCATTATTTTCTTGTAATAAAATCAGTAGAAAAATATTGTGTTTTTGGTAACACAGTATCGTCGCCAAATTTCAAATTCGGCGACTTTTAGAATTGTTGCGACTGAATCGTTTATTTCAGAAACCGCATAAGTCACAGACGATTAGTTCTTGGGAAATCAACGAAAACTGTTTTCCCGCTAACTGGTTTCTGCACTTATGTGATTTCTGAAATAAACAATTCAACTGGTCTCTAAATATTAATTATTTTATTAATAATTTAATTTTTAATTAAGAATATTCCTTCCCAAAGAAAAAGAACAATAGTAAAGCAATTTAAATATTATTTTGCCGTCATTCAACATGACAGGCAACTGTGTAGCGACAAATATTTTTCTCTTTGGACCAGTTTATTTGTATCGATTTATTATTAATAGAAATAAGAACTGTTCAGTTAGCTAAAAATTTTTTTACTAATGAATAACATTCCCTTAAAAAATAAAACAAGAAGTAAACATACTATAATATTTATCCATAATAGGTTTTTATTTCACAGCAAATATAATAAACTTTCTTTTTTTCATTTATTTTTAAATATTTGTGCCTGTCAATGGGTGATATCAATAACTTAAGGAATTTTCTATTTTAAATTTATTGTATTATAAGAACAAGTATAAATTATAAAACACCAGTGTGTTTTAAAAATAAAGAAAAACCTTACCATTTTATCAGTTACAAAAATAATAATTTGGGCAATAAAATAATAATGGTATAGAATGATAAGAGTATTAGTACCCCAATTTTGTCACAATTTTCAGTAATTATACCAAGATCGTTTTTAATACATGTATTATGAAATAATTATTTTCTCATTTTTATAATTTTCTATTTTTGATAAGCAAATGATTTCCATAAATAAATCTTGAAATGCAGTTTTCAGATAGCGATTTGAATTCGTCTATCGTCTCTATGGCAGAATGTAAACAATAACAAATGGCGGAAGGTTACAACGCATGTTTAAATATAGGGAAAATATAATCAAAAAATGAATATAAAACGATGTTTAAGATCGTATTAATACTTTTCATGATAATGGGTGATATAAAAAAATAACTTAAAGTGTTAAAAATGCTATTTTTTAAATCTTGACATAATTTTGACTGCGCCATCTCATGGCGATTCTACTAATGTCTGCAAACAAGTCGGGAAAAATAGTTCTCAATATAGTTGTTATTTTATAAATTATGTGCATATTTAAACGTGGGAACATCGTCATTTTCGTTCAAATGTTGTCATTAAAATGCTTAAGTAAGAAATTTTTGTAGTTTTGTTTGATGGCAAACGAAATCTTTTTGTAAGCGTTTTTTTCTCTCTTGTCCCATAGTCTAATGCCCTAAAAAAAGCTATTTCAGCTGCATAATCAATAAAATCCTTGAAAAGTGATATTGTGCCATGAAACTGAAAAAGTTTGATTATTTATGATGCTTTCGTACATATATTTAAAAAAGATAACTTTTTTCAGAAAGCAATTTAAATTTATGGACTGGTTTTGTATGAAGCGCCAAAATAATTAATGTTGCACATCGAAATTTCTTAACGAAGCAATATTAGCAATCATACGTTTGCATAATCCTTTTAACGATACTTAAAAAAATAACACAAATTGTTTATCCGCAACGCTGAAGTATTTATTCACTCAGTGTGAATGTGAGCATGGAAACCTTAATAATATTAAAGGAAATTCCGTGCTCAGTTTTTATAGTCATGCATCCGGAAACGCTCATAAAAAATATGTTGTGGTTATTTGCCGAATCCAAACAAATCTGTCTTGTTTTAATTGTATAAGAAAGAGAGTTCCCGGAATTCTAATCCAAAAGAAATGTACACATCTTGCATCATTGTAAATATTAAATCAATACGTTTCAAATAGGCAATAATTTGTTTCTGTAGACTGTAATAAGAAAAACAAAATATAGCGATCCAAGTTGTTTTCTGTTGCCAGTTGTATTTGTCAAATTTCGAAAGATATATTGTGATTGGCTAAATTTGGAAATTCGAGCATAAAATACATTTAGAAGATTTGTGATTGGATGTTTGAAGTCGTTGCCATTTTCTGCTAACAGAAATACAGCCGAATTCGGGCGGCACGCAAGAGCATTATGTATATAGATTCAGATTGCAACACTGAACAATAGTTTTAAATCAGCATATGTTTTTTTTTCTCCTTGGAATATAAACCCTTTCCCCATTTTTTTTTTTACTTTTCTAAAGCTAGGGGACAGGGGGGGGGGGGGGTAAGTGCACACACATATGCATCCTCCTTTGAGTGCCCATGAAGTTGTCATTATTTATCTTGAGCATTCTCATCGATCGAGTGTGAAATGAACGCTTTGTAGGAAAATGTCTTGCTCCGTTCAGATTTAAAATTGTACATCTTTACTAAAGTCAAAGACTGAAAATGGAAAGTGTTTCAGTCGATATTGCTTCCCTCTAGGCTCTTTGGGGGTACGATTCCCGATAACTCATATTTCTATCACTCATCTGTATAGAAATGCCCTTTATGTGGAAGTTAATCTGTACTGTGTCATAGCTGCACTCCTTGACGATTAGGAGGGAAAATATCCTGAATATAGTCAAATTGTCTGGAGATTTTCGATATGACAAGAAAAGAAAACAATCGTTTTTATATTAACATACTGAAAATAAAAAAGCGGGGTTCTCTAAAACACATCTTTCTCAAACTGTATCTATCTTACTTCCCCATTGCCTTAGATACCTTATCTCGCTAATGAGTTACAAGAATAGCACTACTCTTTATTTTTTTACAAAAAGTGACCTTAAATCATATTTCCCCATGTCTTCATACATAATCAACATAACAGTTTTCATGCATTAAGTTTTTCTCTGGACAAGATTTTTCGACATTATATATACTGTCAAACTTTTAGAAAATTTTAATTAGGTCTTTCTAAATTGTAATTGCATTTGGCACGGGTTTATACCTTAAGTATGATCTCACCATAGTGACAAACTCTAAAGCTACACTGAATATTGCATACTGACTCATCAGCACATACTTTTTCCATTGTCGTGTCAGTGGTGCATACTAAATCTCAGTGAAGTGTTTTACGTTTCATATTGCATGTATCAACAGTCTTTTCAGGATCTATATTTAGGTCTCGTAAGTTACAGTTTTAAGGCCATATTTTTATAACCATACTCAGTATCCTTATTTTTATTTTCTTTTTGTGAAAAGGAGTGATTTGTTTCAAAAATGAGTATTCGAGTATTCTTATATTGTCTTCACAAATGGTGTCAAACTTCTAGGAAAAAACTCAACCCGTTTCCGCTCAGAGCATCAACCCGACACTACCAACCACCTGCGACAAACTTGTGACAATCATCAATTATTCATCATGAGGGGATTTTTAAAAATCTGCTTCGGTTTCACAAGTATCTCTAACCCTAGGCTAGAGTGGAACTCGTCTAACTTTCTAAAATGGAATACCCTTTCAGGAAATGAGAATTACAATGCAGCGAATGGAAACAGTTACTTTCATGTGTATCTAATTACTGTGGCTCTTGTGAGACCTTCAAACTGATATGGTAATGGACTAAGCTTATAGGTAGAGCATGGTATAACATGCTTAGTGGCTTTCCCGGTTCAAATTTCGTGCATAATTTAAAATGTGCAGGGGTTTCTTAGGAAAGAAATTCTATTCAAGCCACCTTTTAAATATTGGTCTTGTGATTATCGTTGAGTTCTGAGGAATTGTGAGAGTGGTAAAGCGTGAAACGTGAAATTATTATATAACTAGTTGTACTATGTCGCCCAATTCTTTATCACTTAAGCAGTCGGAGTTTATGTGCCACCAGATGCATGGCTAGGAGTTTCCCGGTAGTTGGTAGCTAATAAATACTAAAGGGAGGTAAATTTGTAAGATGTTAAATGAAGTATTTGTGATTTTAAAAGGAGCAATACCTTTGAGAAATAGCAAACATTTATTTATACATTCAGTAACCTTTTCTTGACAATAAAAACTCCTTTGTAAATATCCTCACTAAAAGTTTAAATTGTACACCCGATGATCAGGGTTGGACAAAAGGTAGCTACAGAAATAAAATCCCGGTTCAAATTGGTTCAGAAGGTATGGATGTATGAGCAATCGATGCATGAGCCCTTTCACTTATCTTCTCATAAAACATCGGAATGAAACATCCCGACTTTTTCTAATTATCTTATAAAAAGCACCTGTGCCAAATTTATGTCCTCCAGCTTTATGATGCTTATCAAACGGTATAGTGGTTAGCGTGCTAGCTTCTAGACCGCGAGGTTACGGGTTCGAGTCCCGTATAAGGCATGGGTGTTTGTAAATGTATGTTGGCTTGTCAAATTACGAAAGTTTCGGCGCATTATAGCCCTCGTGTTGCTGACGGCGTCAGATAATCTGAAAACAACCAACCAATCCAGCTGTGTGGAAAATGTGAGTATTAGTGATGTAACGTGCCTTTAAAATGTCTCTCTAAAATAAACCAAGATTTTTAGAAATCGTTATAACTTAAGTATAAAACTCCTCTCTTAAACTATAACTACATCATCTGCTAATGCAAATTATGTCCAGTTCCTCTTGAAATGTATTTTCCATCTATTAATCATGAGCAAAGTATATATAACTTTTTACTTGCAATACTTGATAAGTCATACCACATTCTCAAAAATCAATGTAATGTAGTAGATATCTTTTATACTAAAAAAATGCGTATTTGCAATACTGCTATATTACTCTTAGAATCCATACTCACAATTAAATGTAATTGATAAGACCCTAAGTTTTAAGTTAAATTGAAATGTTTTGTAGGAATTATTCTTTAGGTAATTAAGGAACAGAGGAAGCTAAAGCAAAAGTTCTTACAAGTTGTTCCAATTAAAAATATTATAGTTAACACTTTTTACTACTAATTACCCAATTAAGGAGTTACAATTAAGGTATATTTAACCCTAATAATCTTTTTCTCTAAACTGTGTATTTTGTGCTTTCTATTGAAAACACCACAGCTCTGTAATCACTTTGAAATTAATTTCCTTAATTGATTTTTTGTGTGTGCAAATAGTCAGTAACAAACCAAACTTAGCACGATATTAATTCGAGATAATGATTGTTTATCGTACTTTCTAGCAATAAATTATAAGAATAAAACTGCAAGGTATCTATAAGTTGAAAGGTGTGGTTTTTGTGAGGTTTACTTTTACTTAGAGAAAAGCAATCAGTTATGAGACAATTACCCAATTCCCAGGACAAGCATTATATGGCGTTGGAGTGTGGTATCACATTTTCGTAGTTATTATTCTGAGTGTAGCTGTAACCTACGGGATGCAGAGGTGAACATTTGGACTGTAATAAGTGTAGGATGTCCTTGCTATTTGGAAAATTAAAGTTTGCCAAAATAATAGCGATTTCCTTCTCGGTTCTAGTTTAGTAAATACTGGGTGTACCAAAAAATGTATACATAGTTTGAATTTTAATGATTATAATTTCAGTTTTGATTAACATATGATTAATATTTCAATTGGATTGCTGTAGAAAATTTTACCTTAATTTCAATAAATGTTACTAAATAGCAATATTTAGGGATTAAAAGTCTTTTAAAGACATAAATTTCATCGCATGTTATTTCCTCGTAACTCAGAAAAAGCAAGTGTTCAAAAGACTTAAAAAACTCTGTAAAACGTCATTCTTAGGTTGATGTACAAGCAGGAATGGCCTAAAGCAAAATGCTGTGAATGCAAAAATGAGTTTTGGCGCCTCTTACAATGAAATGGGTATAAAAAACTATTCAAAAATGGTACGTGTGCTCTGTGACTGAAATTTGCTGGAACTTAATACCTGAAGTTGGCATTTTAAAGGGATTAAAAACCAATAACTAAAACTAATCAGTAGTAATAAATAGTAAATATTAATGTAAAGTATTTAGTACCTTTTCATTATTTTTATTTTTTAAAATGACTTCTATAACTAATTCTTTTAACTGACTTTTTCAAACTTCAATAGGGCTGCTGTAATATACTTGTGAAAAGAGAAAACTCGTAAATTTTTTTACTTAGTTTATAGTTTTGTCAGATAGAAAATACGACACATTTTTTAACTACAACAAAAGTTTTATTTGATCTATTCATGGAAAAATATTACTAAAAAAAATATTACAGGAAATTGATTAAAATAATCTGCATTACACATTTAGCAGTGGACCTTCCTAGCTTTAGCAGCCGAAAATGTTTATATCAGTGCATCGTAATCTAATGACGATAAAATATGATTTTCAATGGACAAAATTACAAGGCTATTGAGTCTTTCTTGGGAAAAAATTGATCTTAAGTAGGTTAGGCTAATTTGCACCCGAAATTATATATACATTTAAATCCTTACCATATATATAGATATCGTAGAATTAGCAGTGAAGTGGTGCGATAGTTTAAACAATTTCTTGTACACAGGGCCGGCCTAAGGCGTGTATGACACATGCCGAAACGAGAAAAAAAATATTATGTATATATATATATATATATATATATATATATATATATATATATATATATATATATATATATATAATATTTTTTTTCTCATTTCGGCATGTGTCACACACGCCTTAGGCCGGCCCTGTGTACAAGATATTGTTTAAACTGTCGCACCATTTCACTGCTAGTTCTACGATATCTTTTCCAAACGATCGAGTGGCCTGATGACTCTGTGGTCTAGACAGTGTTGGGTTGGCGCTGTGGCCTTGTATACCAAAAGTGCCATTACATAAAATAGATAACTTCCCCCCCCTACCGTAGATGTTCCCAGTTATTACCGTTCTGGTCAATACACAGACTGATAAAGGTAGGCAAACTTCACAAACTTCAACAAACATTTCATATGGTTTGCACAAATGCGGCTTTTTACTTTCAATTACCCATATGTTAACGTAGGGTATTGAAAGTTTTGTTTGAGTTAATTACTATTATTATTTTCAGTATTATTTTGAATTTCTCCTCGTTTTGAAACACCCTGACTTCCAAAAAAGTGCTATAGAAAAAAATGTTTGTCTGTGTGTCTGTGTGTACGTGGTCAACATAACTCCTGAAAATTTGACCTACGATATTCAAATTTGGCTTACGAGTTAATGGTGGCCATCGTGGTTGTCAAATAAGATTTTCGTCAATATTGCGCATGTGAAAAACTTGAAAAAATGAAAAAAAAGTTTAAAAATATTTTTCAGTAATTTCTAAAAGACTTCTCTAAAGATTTTGATAAGAATCGCTATGATAATGCCTCTTAAGGGCTCTGTCTACTTTGGATGCATGAAAAAAACACTATTTTTTTTTTTTTAAATACTGTTATGTTTATTGATATAAAACTTGTTAGGCTTAACAAAAACATTCGTAAATTACAAAAATAATAATAATAATAGAAATTGTATTGATCTTAACCACTTTTTCAGTGTGAAAATGCCAGGTAAACAGGAGTCCTCAAAAAGTAGGTAGGTGTGCGCTGTTGAAAAAATCTCAGAAACTTCTGAACTGATCCTCATGAAATTTTAAACACATATTCTGTACACTTATCGCTATATCCTGTACCAGGATCATTGCAAAACTTAAATTTTTACTATTTTTTTAGGCAAAAAATATCCAAAAAACACGTTTTTAAATTT
This sequence comes from Linyphia triangularis, assembly GCA_963978545.1. NCBI lineage: Eukaryota > Metazoa > Arthropoda > Arachnida > Araneae > Linyphiidae > Linyphia > Linyphia triangularis. The sequence goes on from OZ021725.1 coordinate 21,191,580, forward strand.
TTTTTGATCTGCCATTTTGTTATTTTTGCATATAAATTAATATTAGAGCTACTGGATATAGCCACTGTCACACTAAACCTAAAATAATTAAATTTTTTTGTTTCAAATGGGCCGTTGTTCAAATTTTTTCAACAGCGCACATTTACCTACTTTTTGAGGACTTCTGTTTACCTGTCATTTTCACTCTAAAAAAGAGACTAAAATATTTTTTTTTTTTTTTTTTTTTTTTTTTGTAATTTACGAATGTTTTTGTTGAGCCTAAAGAGTTTTATATCAATAAACATAACAGTATTCTTAATAAAAAAATAATAAAATTAGCGTTTTTTTCATGCATCCAAAGTAGACAGAGCCCTTAAGGTGTTTTAAACATACTCATCCACGAAATTTCCTAAAAATGCTATGAAGGTGAAAAAAGTTGAAAAACGAATGTCTATAACACAGAGTTCTCTTCTCTTGAGCATCATTCATAAATCACCGTTTCCCTTCTCTTCTCTTTTTCCCTTACTAAAAAGGATAATGAAAGAATTATCCAAAAGTATATAGCCAAATTCGCCATCTTAACGTGTTTTTTTTTTTTTTTTTTTTTTTTTTTTTTTGTATTTGTAAGAATTATCTAAAAAAATATCGACAAACAGGATATTTTTTCCAAATGAATGAAAATGGTAATAGCACTATTCCCCACCAAATTTAAATGTAGTGACCATTATTATAGTGTAATTGAAAGTTGTGCGATGTTCCACACCCCTAAGTTATTCTTCTAGTGTCGTCTATTTTCTGTCGTAGACTTTATCTTTAAGATATTCCCACCAAAAAGTCCAGTGGTATCAGATCTGAAGGACGGGGAAGGTATTCCATGAGATCTCTTAGTCCAAGCTAATTGAAAAAATCTCATTGAAATATGCTCTTTAGGGTGGTTCTTATACGTGGTCAAAAATGAAATTTCATCCAATTTTAACTCCCCCCCCCCTTTATTCCCTTCCCCCTTTTGACTTATTTTGACAGTGTGCCAAATTTCATTCCGATTAATTAATATTAACTCGTGTCGCAACCAGCTTGAAGCTATTAAAAAGATGAAAATAATTTAAATTTTTGGAAAAAATGAAATTATTTCGTATTCGATTGCACGCACCCGAAATTTTTTCTTTTTGACAAATTTTGACAATGTATTAAGTTTAATTATAATAAATTAATATTAAACAATGCCAGCCACATTGATATTGGAAAAGCTAAAAATGGACACCAGAATTGGCGAAAATGAACGAAATTAATCCGAAATTTTTATTACCTTAAATTAAAAAGAAAGATGCAAAATATTGAAACAATTTAACAAATAAAGGTAATATAAAGTTCACACAACAAAAGTTTGGTCTTTTTAGAGATAATTTTGTGTATATTGGCATACACTGTTTGTATCGACCTTCACACGTTGCAAAACGCACTTTTTTATAATTAATTATAAAGTCTTCTGAATTTTTTTTTATTAATTTTAATCCTTTTTTTACTGTATTTTACTGCAAGAATTTTTTTTTAAATTTATGTTTTACATATTTATAAGAAATATTCCCTTCTAAAAAGTGGGCGATACATTTAAAAATCCAATTGAAGTTCCTTAAACAGAATCAAATTTTGACTGATACAAACGAATATTTTCTAATCTAAAATGATAAATATATTAAAGATTAATCATATGATGTAGATTTTTAATATTTATGACAATCAGTTTTAGTATTTTATTTATAACAAGATTAAAACTTACAAATATGTTTCTCACTTTTAAATAATTTTCTTTATTACAGTTAAGTATCTTACTTGTGAAGCAATCGTAAAGTGCGTCACAAATAATTTATTTAAAAATATTACAGGTATAAAAAAACCCACTCTACTATACACCAAGTGAACTGAATTATTTTAGAACATGAGGGAAAATACCACACAGCATGTTCTCCTTGTGGTTTGTGGGTTTATTTTTGAGTTAACTTTATCTCTAAAAATATTATGAAGAATCCAATGAGTTCTCAAAAATCTTTTTTAGAGTTATTTTACTTTGATTTTGTCCTTTCTAAAAATCATAAGCGCTTCTTCAAATTCTTCGTTATTGGAAACCTTATGTAAATGTTTTTATATCCTGAAAATTCTTTTTATGGATATGGTTCTATTTTATCTTAAGAGTTTTTATTATTGATGTTTGGACTGTTAGTGACTTGAGTTAGTTCATTTGTGAGTACCCACAACTTATGAAATGAGTCTACAATTTAAAATCAACATTTATTTTCAAGCTACTTGTTCCATGTGACCAACAATAAGTCAGTAATAAACGCTATGGGAGCACCAAAATATTAAACACTCTCGTGCAACTAATTTGAATAAGACTTTTATCTATAGTCAGCTTCACTATCGCCATCGTTTGATATAAATCAAGACTGACAAAAATAGTTGATTAACAAGTAATTTGTTGCTTTTAACCTGGTGATGAACTTTACTAGTTAAATAAATGTTACCGGTACTACTTCTTAAACTACGCACCATATATTAGACAAATAACTACAACATCAACTTCAAATTGAAATCTACATTGAATTAAATGTGGGAAGTCGAGAGATATTAGATTTCTGCCACTCTCCTTCACCCTGAAGAAGTGTACTAAAATTTTATCTCCTTATTCCCCTTTCTGAGTGGAGTTGTGCCATTCTACAATAATTTCTTTGTATTTGACAGCTAACCCTGTTTATGTAACGTACAAGTGAAATTGTCAGCCACACAACGCAGTACAGTAAAATGTGACTTCAGGATGTGAACTTCAAGCTCGTTGCAGCATGGATAAATCACTTTTAATTAAATAATAATAATAATAATAAAAAAATGACCGTAATAATCTTTTTATAGTCAAAGAAAAAAAATTGGGTGGTAAGAATAAAGAAATTTGAAAATTTAAGAATAAAGACCGCCCTGCGCAATGGACAATTCAAGCATTTTTTAAAATTGTTTTTTATTCAATTCTAAATGTTTCGAAAAGGCCATAAACACAAAAATTTCTGTTAAATGCGTTTTTTTTTTTTTTTTTTTTTTTTTAAATTTGCGATCAAAATTACCTTGTTCGACGTTGGCGAGAAAACGACACACTCCGCTGACATTGAATGTGACATCACGGCTTCGAAAACATCTTGGCTTGAAATGTAGCAGCGGAAACCAGATTTGCAAGTTTCTCGCAAATCACGCCAACCTGTACGGAATGTGACAATGGTCTACCAACGCCAACTATTTGGCAGAAACCTCACAATAGCCATAGAAACGATAGTGGCTCTTTACGTCACGAATTTTGTTGACTGTTTTGATCGGACTGGTTTTGGCTTGATTTTGGGGCATTTTCTTTTCTTAATATTTATATAACTAATTTTTTTAAAGAACTTTTGTTTAAGTATTTGGAATTAGAAAGAAATTCTTCATAAATATATACTAATTTCACTCGTTTTTAAAAAATTAGGGAATTGTCCGTTCAGTAAAATGTTGCTACATGATGCGAACTTCAAGCTCATTGCGGCATGGGTTAATTACTTTTAATTTTTAAAAATATTGGTTATAATATTGTTTTTATAGCCAAAGGAAAAAAATTGGAGGTGAGAAAAAAGAAATTCGAAAAATAAGGAGCACCCTAATGCTCTTACATCACCATGATAGCTTGGAGGAACTCCGTCCTGTTATTATTATCTTAAGTGGAAGTCCTAGTATGGATTATTCTGTATACTGGCTATGACCTTGACATTTGGTGAGTAGGTACGAAAAAGATCACTTAATGAAATGACTTAAATTGTTTTCATTCAATGGTCTATCTATTATAAATGAAAATTATAATTACAAAAGACGAAACCAGGTAAAGCCTCTGTATATGCATTGACGTAAGGATTTCAAATATAAAATAAAATATATTAGACGCTATTTTGTAGTTTTTAATTTATGCTGTTGTGTGGATGGGTACGAAAGACTTGTAGCCAATGCAGATTGAAACACGAAGAAATTTATTCCGATAGAACTTTTCGCAGGTTCTTTTACAACTACAGAACTTCCCGTTCTAATAGACTCAATACAGCTCTTTACCCAACAATGGAGCTCAAACAGCAGTTAAAAACTAGATACACAACTGCTAAAATCGACGCAAAAGTCAATGCAATACAGTTCAATTTCGGAATTACTCTGAATGCTCGCTGAGAGACATAACTAACTCGATCACCCGCTCTCTTGGCCTGATATAGGAAGGCTAATTCTTTCGCGAATCTTCTAGAGATAGAAATTTGGGGAATTTTCCAGATCGCAGTCAAAAAGCCCTATACAGGTACATGGGAACCGAAAGTGTCTCCAAATTTGGCGACATTTTTTGATTTCTCGCCGAATTTGGAGGACAAAATTAGTCGCCAAAACCGTCGCCAACTTGACTCTATCTCGCCAAAGGATCGAGATTGCCATTAACCATAATGTTAAATGGCCTTTTTTTGTAAAACTCGTTTTCCAGCATTAAGAGACTCATTGCAGGAAAGCAAAGTAAAAACAAACTCTTGCACTGCCTTATGCGAAATGTACTTAAATTTTTAACATAATTAATACTACGAAATCTTTACAAATATACAGAAATTCGTAATAATGCCATTTCATTAAGTGTTCATTTTCGTACCTACTCACCAAATGTCAAGATTTTATATAAAGTAGTTTCTAAATGCACTGGGCTAGAAGATTGTAACATAGCGAGTGTAGGGAATGATCCTTACTAGGACATCATCTGAACAGATAAAATTCGCCATCATCTCCAAAGAACAGTTCCCTGTTGAGCAATGTACAATTTTTTTTCGGTTGGTTGGTTTGTACGCTCAACGACCTATTTTAATGCACCATGACAGCCAATCAGGCAGGGACCTACAGCTTAACGTGGATTCCAAACCACAACGAATATCCATGCTAACGCGGGATTCGAACTAGGCACCTTCGGCATGCGAGACCCCACAGCCATCAGGTGGGCCATTTTTTTCGGACACCTGTATTGTAAAATCATTTTTTTTAAACCAATTTCAACCGGTTTTGAAGACAAAAAGTTTAATTTTTTTAAAAAAGTAAATTTTTTAATGAAATACCATCAGAAGTGATTGAAGATGCTTTTGAATGTAATGTTTTCGTTAATAATGTATACTTCCAAAGTTACTAATTTATTAAAATCCAATGTAAAGTTAAATGAGGATTGTACTAATGATTTTGTCTAATGAGGGAAACGCCAAAGACAGCACGCGAGGAGGGAGTAGGCTGCATCACTGCTGAGGCCATCCTTGAAGACGAAGAGGAATGGAAAGATACAAGTGGTTGGTAGTAATTAAGATGCAGAAGTTAAATTGCGCCGCTGTTTATGAAGGATTCTTGCACTAGACTATGTAATAAATATGTTTCTCAGAAGCTGGAATACTTAATCGTTTGGAAGAGACAGAGATTAAAACTAAGTTACTTCAAATACGGCAAAGTGGTAGATTCCACATTTGCGTGCTTGTCCAACGATAGCGAGCTTTGTAAGTTTAGAATGCCGAAATTGACAGCATATTCACATTTAAACATCCGAGTTTCAAATAAAATCATTCTGCAATAGAGAGTAAGGGACGTTTGAAAAACAGTGCAGTTAGTGACAGAATTTTGATGAGAATTTTATAAAGTGCTCTAAAAGTCAGGGTATTTACTTAAAAAGAAATCAATGAATGTTATATTCTGAAAAGCAAAAGAGAACCAGCATGGGTCGAATCTTGTGACTTTTGATTTTGTAGGTGGGGTGTTTATCAAGCCCGTAGCTAGGAATTTTTTCTGGGGGAGGGGGGGTTATGGTCGAATATTCCGACACCACACACACACACACACACACACACACACACACACACACACACACACACACACACACACACACACACACACACACACACACACACACACACACACACACACACACACACACACACACACACACACACACACACACACACACACACACACACACACACACACACACACACACACACACACACACACACACACACACACACACACACACACACACACACACACACACAAGATTTCAAGACAAAGATTGTCAAACTAAATGCATGTCCTACGAAAGATTAAGATAATAAGTTTTTAGAAGCCCCATTGTTATTCAGAAAAGCAATTTTCTACTAAATTTTTTTCTACTTTTCCATTACGGGAAAAAGAAATTTAATTTCTTTCAAATATTTAATTTAAATTATTTTAGTGGCTTTCCTCTGCTACAAATTTTAGAGCGCATATTTACAAACGATTCAGAACACAAACCATTAAGTTTTGTTACACTGCAAAAGATGTCCTTCCGTAAAAATTCTTTAACTAAAGTTTTATAATCTTCAGAATATTACCGGAATTTATTTTGCACAAAAACGAACAATTTGAATAAACTTTAATACATAATGGAATAAATAATAAGTTACTTTGCAATGTAGAATCCTTCATTTCTGTTTTGCAATTTAAATCTCTCACGAATTCGACGAAATAGATATGATGTTCTTGATATTTGTTTTGTGAAAAAGCAGCATCAATCACCAAGGTAACAATAACACCTCTCTAAGCATGTCTGGAAATCAGTGTTATTTGGCAAGTTTTGGGCGCTCAACTTGGAAAATCTGGGAGGTACTACCACTTACAAGGAATTATTGCTAAAAATTCCTTGTACCAAGCTTAATTCAAACAGGAAATTGACGATATTCTATGACTGAAACATTTCCCTATTGATAATTCACTTCTGACTTGTCGATAGCTTTTATGAATATCTCAATTATACTTCTAAAAAACGACTCTTTTCTTCTGTAATCACTTTATTATCATGCTTTTATGTAGCAGGAGGAGAAGGCTTTTAGAACGGCTTTTAACTCAATTTTATCAACCAGAACCAAAATATAGAACACCGAAAGACATTATTTAATTGACACTTGCAAAGAATAAATTTCGTAATTACGACAACGAAAGATATACCAAACGATACTTGTATAAGAATAAGAATCATGACACTGCGTAAACGTCAACACCTATTAAGGTTGACGAAGTGAATCTTCGGAGGCCTAATTAATAAATTTGCCTTCATACAGTCGAGCTGTATCTTGGCAAATATACTCTTTGTAGAAGACAATGTATTCAATCAAGTTTTGGGGATAAAAAAAAGTTAGTAAACAGTTCGAAATGGATGTTTTGTTCGTAGTGGTCAACCTCTATCAAAACTTGATTTGAGCCCAAAAAGTCTGGTTGCCCAAAGGACAATTAAAATTTTTCCTTAAACTGCCTTTTTAATATCATGGTTGCCTCGGGCAATCGGCAACCCTCAATTTCGACGTCTGGAAATCATAAATTATATTCACTGTCTAGTTAAAAAATGAACTTATGTAATTGTCATAAATATGATAAAATATATCTAATTCATAAGTAATATATGTGTGAGTGAAAAGGGTGATGTATGATGTAGTTGAGAAAATACTTTGGGGCGGTGAAGGGGTGATGGAGAAGTGTATGGAGGTTCAAGGGTATGTTGCAACATTGATTTTCCAAAAATATCGTCTGGATTTAATGAAAATTTAATTAATTATTAAAATAAACTTTCTGTTCGATTCAAAATCTGAGTTTCAGTCAATTGTTCTTTTAACTTATACACTTATTAAATCCTTTATATTAAATTCGAATTGGTGTATATGTGTGGATGTGTATGTCGATAGCGGGGAAATCTGTGGATGTCTGATTCCACCTTGCTGTCATCCAATCTGTCTGAGACTTGCCAGATAGATTCGATGTTGATGACAATGCATTCTATCAAATTTTGGGGACTGTCACTGTCACTAAAAGGTCACTTTTATGGAATATTAATAAATCAACTTGCTGTCATCCAATCGCGCTGTAATAGCATTTAACCGATCATTGAAGAAACTCTTTCCTGTTGCCAAAATTCTTTTTATAAATAAATAATTAAATTGTTTTAATCAGAAAAAATAAAAGATATTTGGATGTGAGTGCATAAATTCACTTTCATTTTTAATGAATAAATTTTGAAAAGTAGTTTGCTGATAGAGATGTTTTTAATATTTAAAATTAGATGCAAACATCAAGCACATGCTGACAACAGAAACGGCGCTATTTTAATGAATACAAAAATTGGCAACGCATATTAATGAGTTATATCAATAACTTTGTTTTTATAGATCACTAGAAAAGTGCAAGTGCCTTCCCCTTGCACACCTTTCTGATGCAGCTAATGGTGTCAGGGAAAGATGAAGAAGTGTTCTTTATGTTTGTTTAAACGGTGTTTGGAGATTTAATGAAAAAAATATACCTTTAAAAAATGTTTTATCAAGATAATTACATTCTCATTACAACGTAATTAATTTATCGTAATATACCCTCCTCAAAAAAAAACAAAAAAAAAAAAAAAAAAATCATCTTTCTTAAGAAATAAAACGCTTCATTTTAATTATATTTAGAACAGTTAGACATGTTTTTGTCACAAAATCAATTTCATTTTTTTTTTTTTTTTATAATTTTATAACTATGTTATCAACGTAAATTGGATTTTAATTTTCAAATGACACTTATCCACTGGTCGCATAAAAGTTTTTTTTATATACCTACATCAAGTCGAGAATTTTTTTTCACGCTCAGGAAATAAGATTTTTTTTTTTAGTTCTCTAACGGTGCGTAGGTTTAATTTACAATTTTAATGAAAACATATGCACTAAAGTTGTGTATAAGAAGTCAATTTTGGATGGACGTTATTTTTTTCCTTTATTTAAAAGATTAAATTACAGTCTCAGTGTACCGATTCCTGGATTAAAATATGTTAAAGATTAAAAGTTTTTTCTAATTTTGCAATTGAGTTTTTACTTTCACAGTAATTTATTCTAAGCTTGCTGTTAATAATAAATAAAATAAAAATGAAAGTAACTTGGGTAATGTTACTTTTTAAATACTTCTGTATCGTTAATTAGCGATAGTTTAATTAAATTTGATACTTGTTCTACTAAATTTTAATAGTTTCTTCAAACAATTTGAGCCCTTAATTGCATATTAAGTTGTAATTTGTAGTATGTTTTTTCCCTGTGTGATCTGTAATGTGTTCGAATCAGGCTTATACTTAATTTGAACAAACAAACGGTAAAGGACATTTTGCGATTTTCTCATTTCATAGAAAAATACAGTTATTTTCAGTGAAGCATAAACAGATGTCACTTTCAAATTAAAAATGAGCGCTATTTTGATGTAAATTTGAAAATTATCTTTTATATGCGACCAACCATCTAGAAATACATCGAGGGAGTATGAGAAGCGTTTTAACGAGTTAGTGTAACTTTTCTTTTATATCATATATTCAAAATGCTATTTAAGAGGATTTGGTACACTTCAATTTTTTTTTTTTAATTAAGCCTTTAAAAGTATAACTTTTATATATTTGGAAGTATTACTAAGTAAAAACTAAATTTTATTTAAAAAAAGTTCAAGTAGTGTTCTAAATTTTAAAAATTAAAAAAAAAAAAAAAAAAAAAAAAAAAAAATTCAACAAATTTAAAATTCTATCTTCTTTTTCAATTTCAATATTTTTTCCTAATTTTTTTTAAATTTTTTTTCCTAGTAATATAATTTAACTTTTTAGGCATTGGATTTAGAATAAGTAAAATAGTTTTAGAGAAAAACAATAATTACTCTACCTATAGGTAAAAAAAAAAAAAAAAAAAATAAAAAAAAAAAAAAAAAAGAGAATGTTTTATAACATTTAAATTTGTTAAAAAAAGTTTTTATTCTATTCGAAAATCCATGCCTATTTTTGTCAAATAGATATTAGGAATGACAAAAAAAAAAAAAAAAAAAAAAAAAAAAATCAAGTCGTTTCATTCATATTTGTTGCAGTGTTAGCATTTTGAGAAAGGTGTGAATTTCAAAAATCACGAAATGAGAAAAATTCGTTCGAAACATCAAAGAAGCTATTGCAGCAATGCTAAATTCTCCTTATAAATATAGTTTTTCTGCAATAGCAGTTATAGGATCAGCTTAAAAACTTTTCAGAATAAGAAGAAGGTTTCAAATATTATAAACACGAAAAAATTGGAAAATTTATATAGTTATTATTTTTTTGTGAAAACAAGGGGTTCCTAGTCCCCTTAAGAAGAATAAGTTTTTAAGGAATAAAACCGACTTTTGTTTTAAACTATCAACGTATCACTTAAGCAAAATCCAGGAATTTTAATGTAGTTTGATATGCCTAAACGTGTCTTATTCTTCAAAGATCTTATTTTTCTGCTAAGAAAATCCGTTATTCTTGATATGTTCTTTATATTAGGAAGCGAATGGTAAACTGACAATAAAAATATTTCTTCTAAACATCGACAGAGATGTTAAAACTTAAGAGCCAAGAAAAAAATATTATTTTCACAACTATGTATCTGTTTGTCAAACAAACTTATATACAATGCAGACAATGACAGTTTCAATTTCCCGAATGAAAAGATTGCTAAAATTTTTATTACTCTTCAATTTAAATTCGAATTTTTTAATACATGGAGACAATATTGAAAATATAATAGGGTGAATCTCATTTGAAAGTGTTTTTAATTTTATTTAACTTTTACGATATTTTATTTTGATGCCGCAGAGATGCTATAATAAATCACCCACTTGTCAGAGACATATTTATCTTTTATATGGAAATGAGGTGAGGTAAAAAAGTTTATCCCCGATTGAACAAGGCAAGATCCTTAATTTTAAAGGAGGCATTTTTAAACTCTCAGGAAATGGCTGCAAGGTTATGGCTGCCCATTAAAACAAAGTTTTTAATATAAATCCTTTATATCCATTGTCAATTTTTTTATTCGTTAACACAGCGCCGATTCTGTAAACAGAGTGTGCTTGGTGTTTGCATCTTATTTTAAATATCAAAAACATTTGTATCAGCAAAATGTGCGGAAAACTAGATTTAAAAATTTATTTTTTAAAAATGAATGTCGCACTCACATCCACATTCAAATATCTTTAATTTATTCTGATTAAAACAATTTTGTTATTTATTTATTAAAACAATTTTGGCAACAGATAAGAGTTTCAACAATGGTCGGTTCAATGCGACTTTAAGGCGATTGGATGACGGCAAGTTGGTTTATTAGTATTCCAAAAAAAGCGATCTTTTAGTTACAGTTGCTGCCCCAAAATTTGATAGAATGCTTTGTCAAATCTATCTGCCAAGTTTCAGCCCAATTGGATGACGGCAAAGGCGTTAATTAGGCATTCGCAGATTCCGCTGCCGTCGACAAACCCACAAAATTGAACTTAATACAAAGGATTTAAAAAAAAAAAAAAAAAAAAAAAAAAAAAAATAGCTCTAATTACGCTTTGTGGAAAGGTAGATGTCATCGTTCTGTACTGAGTCCTCAACACACGAAAGGTTTTGGTTACGTGAGCTACTAATTAAAAGTTTTATTCTTCCTAAATTATGAATGATTTAATCATTTCTTGCACCAACTAAACTTGTGACAATATGCTACCAATGCACCCAAATAAACAATTTAGTAAAAAAAATTCGCAATTACCTCTAAGAGTTCTGAAATAGTGTCCCCACAGTTCTCAAAGAAACGTTTTGATTTTGGGGATGAATGGTAATTTTTTTTAAATTTTATTTTCAGACGAAAAAAATCTCTTGATGGACCGGGCGGTACTATTGACATGATCTTTGGAGTGAACCATGATATTTCTAGGGGAGACAATTTTGTGGAGGTCCGGTGATGACTCCTATAGCATACATAGCCAATGGGCAATGTAGCCAGGGACTCTGAAAGATTGGCCAATCCTGGCTGAAACTCGCGCATCGTTCTAAAAATACACAATTTTAAAAAAATAATACACATGCAAAAACCATTACGAAACATATTTTTCAAGTTCTCCGTCCTTTTTTATAAAAATATATGTAATGTGTTTCCATTAGTACTTTTCTTTCATTTAAGTATTTTCTAGTGTTTGCCGGAAGTAGCGAGATGCGCACTGAATCTGTTCCGAGTTTGTGTAGACCGGATAAAACCAGTTCTTTTGCGCATCTATAAAAGGCCAAAATTCTGTTCAGCTACGCCTTAGACACACTTCGAGTCTTTGCACTTTTCCCTCTCGCCAAACGTCACCCTGCTTCTGCCCTCTTCGTCTCTGGAAATAAATTCTTGTTTTATTCGGACACGACTTGCTTATTAAGAGGATCGTCACTACTGCACCATTTTAAATATTTCAATTATAGAACTCTGCATCTGCATTTCAAAACTTCCAGCCTATTTTATCCAGCACTGTGCGAGATAAGTAACAATGACCACTCCACATCGAGATTGACTATTGTCGAGCGATATTGTCCAGCGTAGTTGCGTTCCTGGGGGATTTGGGGGAACGATAGCAATTGCATATATGAAGACAAACACTGCATCAGAAATCTACAAGACATTTCAGAATATTCAATGGCGTATTCCTTTCTGTAATATTTGGAGAATGCATATGTTTCAGAGGAAGAGTACATCCATACACAATTCGATCTGCATAAATTCCTGATTCCAAGCAAAGGATGTTCATTGTCATGATTGAGCATCAAGATACCCTGATCTGAATTCAACAGTAAATTTATCGGGTTTTCTGGTGCGTGAAATTTATGGAAGTAGTAAAGCAGGAAACGTCCAAGATGAGTTTAAAATTACATTGAAAATAGCTGAAAAATCATCTCAAATAACGCTTTGAAATTTTGTAATATTCTAAAATATCGATAATGATTAAATTAATTGAAAAGAAGGGATTTCTTAGGACACTGTTATTTTTATTTTAATCTATTTGTCAATAGTATTATATATCGCTGGCCTTAAGTCAGCTTTTTACATGTATAAAAAAAAAAAAAATTAAAAAAAAAAAATTACATTTTCGTAATATTTTTATAGATATACTTAAAACTGTCTTCTTTCATAGTGTTTGATTTTGCATAAAATGTCATTACTTACATAATTACTTATTTCATTACTTATATAAACATATATCATTACTTTTATAATTACATATTTCTTTACTTATATAATTATTTATATTTAACAAAAAGATAAATAATTATATAAGTAATGTAATTTTTTCAGCAGCCTTTAACGTTTTTTCCAGCACTGTTGAAACGCAGAAGAGTTCAACTTATTAATTTCAAAACTACAGATAAAGTACCAATACTCTCAAAAATACTGCTTTACTAAAGTATACATTTACTTGATGTAACAATGCTCAGATTCGAGACAGCCAACAGCACTGAAAACAACTAGAAACTTAATATCTTTAGAGCTATTAACGATTGGTTAAATTTGAGGAAAAACAAAGATAAAGTCTCCAATATCGACGTAGTTAAAAGGGACAAAAAAAAAAGTCTTGGAAAAGCACCCTTTTCATATTCTTCTTCCTCTAGATCGCTAGTTAGGTGACCAAAGCAAGCCAATTGCCATCATGAATTCATTTTTAAAAGGCAAGTCTAAAGAAAAGTTTCTTCTACGACCTTACAGATTTGCCCCAGGACACAATCAAAGAGAAAATGTTCTTCATCGGGAGACATCTTTGACGCTGTTGTTCTTTTTCTTTTAGTGAGTGGAAAAGCTCAAGATTGCCACTCTTTTAGAGCTGAGAATGTTCTGTTTTATTGGGATGAATTGGCAATAAGAGAAGACTGCATAGGAATGTTAAGGAAGATATAAGATAGAAATTACCTTTGGGTGAAACACTAAACTTGTTTTAGTACGTAGTTGGAACAATGTACTTATTTCAAAATATTCATGATTACTATAATAAAATATAGCTCAAACTTTAATCTGTCAAAGAACTTTTAATTTTTTATGCCGACCACTGGTCAAATACAAACCTGCAACTGCCGTAATATAATTGAACAGAAAACACAGAATTCACAGAAAATAATTGGGTGTTTAGCCGATAATAATTGGGAATAATTTCAAAGAATTGGGTATTTATTACTATTCTTAAAATATTTGTTTAATTTTGATAAAGACGCGTTCTGATTTTTTAAAATAAAATTTAAAATTTCATCTCGCATGTTTTAAAAAGGATACTCACAGGCTAACAATTGGTCGTTTTGTTCACACATTCTTTTGGATTAGGGGAGTGGGAAGAAGGGGGGGTGGGGGGAGGGAATGAGAGTTTTCTTTTTTCTGCGAAGGAGTAAAGAATATTATTTTAAAAATTTTCGTTGAAGTTCTTTTTATTTCAGAAAAATCACTTAACATATTCCAACAGATAAGCATGATTATTTGGAATTGCTCGAGAAGAAGATTTTACAACCAACCAATTTAGACGATCAAACAATCAAACCCCCCCCACACACACAACACAACACAACACAACACACACACACACTCTTATTGCAAGACATGGAATGTTTAAAAAATTGCTTTATTTGTATCTTATGTTATAAATTTAGGTATAAAAAAGAAAAGAAGATGATAATAGAGACATTTTTATCATTTAAAGAGATGTAAAAGAACCTACGGCTCGATTCAAATAATTATCTCGCAAATAGCTGGTTATTGTTTACTAGCACGTATAGCAAAGTCAAACTTGTATTAAGAGTTCTTTGTTTACACCCGAAGTAATATGTATCTAAGGAGTAAAAATGGATTTCATTAAAAGAACTTAATAAGATAGGATAAAGGATTTCAATAACCTAACATTCCTTTATGCTGGATGCAATGGACCTACATAAAACTTGGATACTTACTGCTGAATCCATAAAAAACGGTCCCCGGAATAAGTTTTTGTAATTTTATAAAAATAAATTCTAATTTAAAAATGTAGTTCATATTTTCACAAATGGCGTTTCAAATATAACAATATATTATGACAAATATAAAATAATTTATTCGATTTCAAAGTATTTTAGTTTCTGAAACTACTTTTAAAATTTTTCTCATAAGAAATCATCTTGAAAAGCTTGCTTCCATTTAGGTCTTAAAGTGTTACATTTTCACCTAGTGTCAAAAATTTAAATTTATGTTATAATTTTTTTTTTCAGATACAATTTTCTTACGTTTAAAATAATTCGAATCAAACATGAAAATAAATTCGTTTGAAAAGGCTGCCAATATTGGAAATTATTAAATATTGATTTCGGAGAAATAGCTATAAATATTTGAAGTTTAATCATGGCCAATCGTGAAAATCCATAAAATTAAGTCCTCAAAGTGTCATTTCCCAACTAGTGGAATAAATTTCAGCGGATAATGGTACTTTCTACAGATACGATTTTTGTATAGTTCTAATCAGTATTGATAAAAAAAAAAATGTGAATATATGTTTCATCGTACATGCTTTAACCCACGTAGCGCATCAGTATTGGACAATGTCAGAAATAGTATTTCTGGAAGATTGGCCAATTCTGACCCAAACTCAAGATTCGCTTCAAAATACATGATTTTTTTAAAAAAAGTAAACCTGTCAAAAACATTACAAAAAATATTTTTGCCTTTCGTTCTTTCTTATAAATAAAATATTCTATTTTTAAAACTGCGCATCACCATTTAAAAATTTCCAGCATATTTCATCAAGCGTTAGTCGAGAATGGCCAATATCAGTATCCAACGTTCGATTTACAACGTTCTACATCAGGATTTATAAAATATTAGCTGATATTGACCAAAGTTGTTGTGCTTCTCGGGAAATAGTTTAAAACAAGTGCAGTTTAATCATGGGCCCCATGTATTAGAAAAAAAAAGAAGCATTTTATTCCAAAATAGAAAACATATCCAAATACTGTGCTTAAAACTACCATTTATATATGGCTGCATATAAAGCGTATTTGAAATAAGCATAAACGGAATCATTATTTTTAAGCATTATTAATTAGACTTCAATATTAAATAAAAAAACTTCCGTGAGAAAGAAAATGTGAATTTTACTACTAAAACCACAACATAAAATTTATTTATGTTTGTTACATAAAAACCCGCAACCACTAAATATCTTCATTCCACCTTTCAATGACTCATTTCACTTCACAACAAATCAAAAAAACATCCCAACTTCTTCCTTCACTTTCGAACAGCAGACGATTTAACGAAATTCCATTCTAGTTTCACCCATCTCGCGTTTCCCGCCAAGTCGAAGAGGGGGCGCTTTCAAAACCCCTTCTCTCTCACCCAGAGACGGAAGCAGACGACTTTGCTCAGAGAGAACCAGTATTATTATCGTCTGTCTTTCGTGTGTTGGGAATTGCCTCGTACCACCATGGACGATAATACCGACGGATCGCTGGTCATGCCCTCGACCACAGAACCCCCTGTTTACAGCTACTCATTCCCTGAATCCACTCATCTCATTGTGGGGTGCTACTTGCTTATTGTTGGTGAGTGGAAATTTATTATTATTATTTTTTTCTTATTTGTAAGTTTTTAAGATGTCGATATTTTATTAAGGGTCGCTGATAGTTAAAGGAGAAATAGTTACAGTTTCTTATTGACTTAAAACATTGATAAAAGAGTTACAGTATAAAAAGGACAAATTTTCTCTTGTATCGAAATAATTGTTTGGGGATTTTGCCTAATAGTTTTACCTAATTTATTTTGAACTTATTTACGAATTTGGATTCGCTTAGAAAATTACGATAACTTTTTTTAGGAGGACATTTTCGAGGATTATATAAGTAATATTGATTGAACAGTTCCAACAAAAGCAACATTTTCATAGAAAACTTAACGTTAAATCTTAAATAATATGAAACTGCTTACTAACTTTTTTTTTTTATTTTCTTGAACGTCATGATCCGAATGACAATGATCCAGTAAAATTATATTTTTCAATATTTTTTAAACAGTTTAACTCTGAGAGAATATAATATACTTAGCAAAATATGTTTATATACTTGCATCAAAGCTTAATAACGACGTGATTACAACGGTTAAATAGACCCAGAGGACAATAAAATGATCATTTTAAAAGAAGTTTTATGTTAATCTTAAAGGAATATGACATGGTTTGAAAGGATTTTATCACTACACTCTGGACATTATATTTTGCTGTTCAACTAAAAAGAGACACATTATATAATTCCTTTGATTTATTTAAATTTTCAAAGAATTTTTATTAAAACAATATATTTTTTTAAAAATAAAATAGGATAAGCAATACGTCATGGAGTTGAGTTATAAATTGTATAAATAGCGCCAAAAATTTATCCGTGTAACATTTAGTACCCTCAATGACATTTATTCAATATGACTATGCTCTACATTAAGAAATTTACGAAACAGCTTTCAATATAAATCCAGAAAATGGGTATTGTTTAATTAAAATATGAGATTATATGATGATAAGATCATTATACTTTACCCACTAACAAAGGAAAAAGACACAGCATATAATTCCTCTGATATATATTTCTTTTCAAGGAATTATTTTGTTAAATAAATTTTTTTTTTAATAAAATAGGATAAGCAATACATAATTGAGTTTAATTATAAATTGCATGCATAGTCTTAATGTTTATCTGCAACATTTATTCACTCAACGACACTCATTCAATGCAACTTTAATCAACATTAAGCGCTTTGATAAAAGGAACAACTTGCAATGTGTTTCCAGAGAATGGGCTTTATTTAATTAAAATATAAGAAATAGTAAGAAAAAAAATCTCAACGTAAAACAACTTTTAGAAAAAAAAATCCTAATTAAAATTTGGAGAATGCGATTGTATGTAGTTGAAGTGCGATGGAAACAATTCGAATTAAGTTTGAACGCATTGATATTACAAGTACGTCATCATCAGTTGATTTTAATTATTTTTGAATGAATTCTTTTATTTAACTAACAATAACCCTTCTTAATTCTTTTATGTTAAACAGTAAGCAACTTGTGGAATTCAATTTTAGCTGAAATTAAATGAATCCTAAAGTATTTATTAAAGGGACTTGGTACAGTTAAAACTATTTTTTTAAGCCGTTAAAATTGTAATTTTTACATATTTGAAAGCATTACTAGTCAAAAATTAAATTTTATTAAATAAAAAGTTCATGTAGTACTCTAAATTTTCAAAATTTAAAAATTAAAAAAAGAAAAGAAAAGTTCATTAAATATAAAATTTTATCTTTTTTCCCATTTTTCCCTATTTTTCCTTATTTATAGAGAGAAAAAAAATGCTCCTTGAAATATACTCTTAACTTTTGGCAATCGGATTTTGAATAAGTAAAATAGTTTTGGAGATAAACAATAAATACATTACCTATATAAGTAAAAAAATCATATTTTCAAAATTTAAATTCGTAAATATATATATATATATATATATATATAATATTATTTAAAAAACCATTCCTATTTTGTCAAATAGATCTTTAAAATGATACAAAAAACATTTAAGTCATTTTGCTGAAATTTTGTATTTTGAGTAAAGTGGGAATTCCAAAACACACAAACTGAGAAAAATGCAATCGAAATATCGAAAGAGCTATAACAGCTATGCTAAATTCTACATAAAAAATATAATTTTTTATCGAATAAAAATTTTGATTGAATATGGAAAAGGTTTCAAAGATTATGAGCATGTAAAAAATAGATAATCGATATTTTTATAATTTTTTGTTAAAACAAGGGGTACCAAAACAGAGGTTAAGCGTATGTTTATTACTATTGAATTCTGTTTAATTTATTAGGTCTAAATTAACGATATCAAACTTTTTAGATCGAATTGTGAATTGTTTCTATAATATACCTTAGCCTGTAAAAATAAATTGCTAACACGCACAAGGGGCATGCAAAAGGATAATTGATGAATTGGGTAATCAACTATCTTAAAAGCCATAGATTGTTTTAATTAGTTTGTGTGCATCACTGTAATATATAATATTCTTAGTCCATTTAGAGGCAAGGCATATTATAAGCATTTACAGACTCAAACCTATATATATATATATATATATATATATATATATATATATATATATATATATATATATATATATATATATATATATATATATATATATATATATATATATATATATATATATATATATATATATATATATATATATATATATATATATATATATATATATATATATATATATATATATATATATATATATATATATATATATATATATATATATATATATATATATATATATATATATATATATATATATATATATATATATATATATTCTTTTTGGTACATTTTTAATGTGCCTCCCATATGATTTCATCATTAAATAACATTTTATGAAATAAGTAAATATGAAAATGTGCCTTTGTTCTTTTAAACTATCTTTTAGTATTTATTCATAAATAAAAAGGTGTTAATCCAATCATGTATATATTATTATGTTCATTTAGATTTATGAATAAATAACCAAAGACAATTAATAAGATTTTTTTTTTTTTAGTTTCTCTTTAAGCTTAATTATTCTTATTTTTTTTGCTGCACAATGGGAAATTAGTTACAATAGTTTTGCACTACCAATAATTATAAGAAAATTAAAGTACAATAACTTATTATAAAGGTTTGGATAAAACACGCGTTGCAGTGCACGTTTATTGAAATAAGAGCTCCTTTTATTACCAAGCAAAACGTTAAGTTCAAGATAAATATGGAGTTTTGAAAGTTATTGAACATAAAATTTCTAAAGGTGAAGTTTTAATTTAACAGCGAATAAACTTAATTAAAAGTGGGAATTGGGGATGAAATTATTCGAAGTAGAAGAAAATCGTTTGGCATCTTCAAAACATGTTCCTATTCATAGAAGCATTTTAGTGAATTATTTCATATCTGGCGTTTTTAAAAGAAAATCGAAGTTATTAATCTTGTTAAATGGTAAATTAAGTTTAGATTCGTATGCTTTAAAAAAAATTTCTTTTAAATTATAAATTTTTACACATAGATACTTTTGTTGATCAAGCATTTTAATTTCGTTCTGACTTTTACTAAGTTAATTACAAAAAATCGTATTGTATTTGTTTGCGATTATTTTTGCTACAATAAATAACATCGGTGATCTAATATATGTATCTAACAATAAGTAACATTAAAGTTGAAATACAATACTTTCAACAAATAGCTATCGGAAACAAGTCTTTTATCTTTTTATTATAACTTGTCTTTTTCAACACTTTTACATTATTGCCTATTATTTTACAATACTTATTATTATGTAATTTAATATTCTATGCTCTCCATATCACGGAAAAAGAAGTGTCTAAAAATAGATTTTCAGATAAATCTGTAAAGTATAATACTTTTTATTAACCATTTTAAAATTCATTTGTAATAAAATACACGACTCTTCCATTTGATCCCATTTTTCTAAGACGAAATAAAAAGGAAACGTTTAAGAGAAATTAAAAAATGCGACTATTTAAGTAAATTAAAGTACGACTTAAACTTATTTCTGAAAAAGAAATGAAAGGCCTCCCATTTTTTTACCATCCATTGATTGCAATTAAAGATTAGAAGGGAAAAAAAAAATCCGCAATGATTTGTATTAAGAACTGATTTCTTTCTAAAATCTGTTTCAAAGAGATGAAGCTAATTGTTTCGATTACCCAATAATTATTTTTTCATGAAATGTATTATTAAGAAAATGAATTGCAATTAATTTTTTAGATAAATATTTGTAATTTTTTTTTTTTTTTTTTTTTTGCATTCGTCTTACATCCAAATATACTCGTATTTTTATAGTATTTGAAAATAATGGATAAACTTCAATAATTTAATTACGAAAATTTTTATTCGAAGTATTTTATTCAATAACGAATAATACTTTGATGTACTTAACTATTGACATCTTATTTTTTAATTGACATCTTAATTTCATAATTACTGCTAAAAGAGTTTTACAAAGCAACTTAAAAGTAATGCTATTTAAATATTAATAGTGGCACTTTCAGTAAAAACGGTTTTGAGGAATAATATTGAGTCAAAAGGTCGAATTATGTAAATGAACTTTCATATTATCCAACGAGTTTAAGTATTGTAAATATATAGAGTTCATTTACAGTAAAAACATGTAATTTTTTTTAATCAAAGGTTTTGTTTACATTTTTGATTGATTTGAATTTAACTTTGAGATAAAGGGAAAAATGTGCTATAAGTATTTATGTTTGAAACGACAGCATTTGTAATATTCTATTTTAGTTTTTTAACATGTGTGTTCAAGAACTCAGGACAGAAAAAATATACAGAATAGGTCCGATTTCAACAACATTTTTATGGTATGAAATGGAATTTTATCTTCTTATTTTTATGAACTTAGTATTTCTTAAAAAGAGTTTTCGTATGTATTTCATGCATGAACTGAAAACCCAGGTAGCTCATCAGTATTGGACAATGTCGGAAACAAGGATTATGGGAAGATTTTCCAAATCATGCCTAAACTTGAACATCATTTCAAAATATTCGAGTTTTTTTTGTTTTTGTTTTTTAAATAAACATGTTAAAACCGTAAAAAAACATATTTTTACCCTTCCGTCCTTTCTTATAACACTGTAATTAAATTTTAATACTCTGAATCAATATTACAATATTTCCAATATATTTTATTCAGCATTGTGCGAGATTGGCCAATGTTCTTAACAACGGCCTGTCTACAGCGGTTTGCATCGGGATTGTCCAGTGCTGAGCAATAATGGCCAGAAAATGTGTGCTACTGGGAAGTCATTCGCATAGGACTATCGTTAGAAGTATATTTCATGTAAAAACTTTTATATTACGAGATATAGAAGTAAAAGTACTAAATGGCACAGTTTTGTCTTTTACACTGTAAGAAATGAAAACTTTCTTCCATTTTGAGAGGGGAGTTAAACGAGCTTCAGTGGTGTAAATTTATGATGACAAGTTAATGTTCGAATGAAACGTGATATAAAAGCGACTAGACGCATTAAAGTATTAATTTTGAAATGAGAGTCCCTTCTTATGTATGAACACTTAAAATGAAACGGATGTTTACGGTATATATATATATATATATATATATATATACACTCTCTCTTTAAAATCGGTAATATTAATGTATTTTAGAAGTTTAGCATAATTTTTTATTCTTATAAAATAAATATCTATATATGATGATCATTATGGCATTAAAGTAATTTTGTTTGACAAAATTTACGAGAGTTTAATTGAAATATATAATTTATAGATGGCTTCAATTTGAAGAATAAAAATTCACCAATTTTTTTTTTTGCCCTATGTATTATAATACTTACGAAGTATTCCGGAAAATTTAACTATCTCAATGCAGAATATCTTAGAACTATGTTATGTAAACGTTTCAAACTTAGTTGCGATTGATTAAAAGATTAAACATCAAAAATTAAAAAAACAAACAAAAAAACTAGGGGTGTGGAGCATGCAACTACACTATAATACTGACGCGGATTTGTTTCATTTACTGATTTTAAATTTCCATCATTCATTTAGAAAATAGGGCCAGTTCGACGATATTTTTAGCAATAATTCTTATATGGATCTTTAAAAAAAAAAAAAAAAAAAAAAACTTCGCCAAAGTGGTGATTTTGGCGTTGTACTTTTCGATAAACCTTATATTATCCGTTATTATAAGTGAAACTGAGGAGAGAAGATGAAATGACCGTTGATGAGGTATGCTCAAGATATGAGAACGGTGTTGAAAGCATTCGTTGTTTCAACTTTTTAAGCCATTAAAGCATTTTTACGGGAATTTTGGAGGTGGGGACGTTTAGAACACCTTAAGAGGCACTACCACAGCAATTTTATTCAAAATCGTTAAAGCCGCTTTTTGCAATTACTGAAAAACATGATTTTTTATATGGCATCTACCTTATGCTCAATTTTGACAAAAACCTTGATGGTAGGTCCCTGTGCCATCACCAATCCGCGTACCAAATTTGAACATCGTAGGTCAATTTGTTCGGGAGTTATGCTGACATCACACACACACACACACACACACACACACACACACACACACACACACACACACACACACACACACACACACACACACACACACACACACACACACACACACACACACACACACTCATTTTTTCTAGATCATTTTTTTTTAAACCAAAATGTTCCAAAACGTGGAAAATGCGGAGGAAAAAAAAAAAAAAAAAAAAAAAAAAATTGAATTTTTTTTTTGACCGAATCCTACACTTTCATTACTCTATGTATACATATGGGTAATTGAAAGTAATAATGTCATCTTCTTTTTATATACGCTCTTTGTTGGTTTAAATTTCTTATTTAAAACAACTATTTTTTCAATAGTGAAAGGGCGATGGATAAAAATATCATTATCTCATTACTATACATTATTTTTTAGATTCCTCTTGAGCTAAGTTTTGTTTTCCTTAAACTCATTATTAATTGAAATTTATACAGGAGTACATTTTTAAGTTGATATATTTGTCAAGTGCTATTCTTTTAAAATTACTTTGCAAGTTAATTACCACAGTTAACATGTATTTTTTCAGTTAATTTATTTTCTATTATATTTTGCTCCATAAGCTGAAAGTAGTTTTAAATCCTTTATGTATTTAAATTCTTAAATATTTAAACGCCTCGTTAGAGAACGTTTTTTTAATGATAAAATTTATTATAATTGCATGGATTGTTTTTCAAACAACTTATTTCTGCAATTTGAAAATTGCAACTTTCAATATACTAATTTGTTATTAGAGATTAGTTATCAGTATCGATTGTATTATTGTTGTATTTATGCTTATGCTTTAAAGATGATTTGTTATTAATAATGTATGCTTAATGATGGAATTATGCTTTAATGATGTTGAAGGCACAAGGAACTTGCAGATGTACTTGAAGTGTACTTAAAGGTATAATTAAAGATATAATTAAAAAATATTGATAGAAATAAACTGCACAAATAAGAGCCTGCTTCAATGAATATTGTTATGAATTTTTCCGCTGAGGCAATGACGGCACAGTTTTTCAGATAAAAACTAGTATTTATTCTCTTCAGAAAACTCACAAAATTTAATCACAGATAACAGTGCAATCACTATTAATCTTCAATACAAGCTTCAACAAGAACAGCTTCGAATATAGCGATTATACAAGCTCACTCCAATAGGTCAACAAAGCGATCGCGATCAGCTTTCAACGAAAACCGAAGTCAATCTGAAAACTTTCCCGTTCTCCAGTCTTTTTATATACAAGCGCGTGAGACATTCTCGAAATTTCCAGCCAATTCATCGGAAAGAAATTTCTCGAAACTTCTCGATTACTTCAGGTGTTGCCACCTTTTTCTAACTTGTATAATCGCTATTAATTACTAAATAAAATTGGATAAAAATAAATTACAATAGAATTTTGAAATAATACGTCACTATTTACAATATATACAGACAATTTGTGCAACATTTCCCCCTTCTTAAAGACTGCACGTCCCGGGCAGTGAAGTCCTTAAGAGGAAAGGCAATTCAATCACTTCTACTATAATATGGGGCTAGTCTATTGTTATGCACAACTCTAGGTTTACAGGAGGGTGTCCGTTGAATCCTTACCACGACGTCGTTGATCTTCTTAAGGACCACATACGGCTCTTCCCAGTTCGTCTGGAGCTTAGGGGAGAGTCCTTTCCGACGTTTAGGATTCCATAACCACACCTTGTCACCTTCCTGGAATGAACGTTCCGTGGCCTTGGCATCGTAGCGGACCTTCATGCGCTCTGTCATGATGTTGATTCTTTCTCTGGCGAACCGATCTATGGCTTCCAAACGTGCCTGGAGATCATCTAGATACTGGACAGGCGAGGAAGGGGTGTCCGGTGGTCGTCCAAAGAGGAGGTCGCAGGGTAGTCTAAGGTCTCTTCCGAAAATCATTTGAGATGGTGTATATCCGGTGGTCTCGTGAGTAGCACTTCTGTAGGCCAAAAGGAACAATGGAAGTTTCTGATCCCAATCTTGCTGGTTCTTGGAAACAAACAAGGAGAGATGATTCAGAATCGTTCTATTAAATCGTTCAACCATTCCATCGGATTGTGGGTGCAGGGGAGTTGTACGTGTCTTTTCCATGTCGAGCAAGTCACACATCCCAGTGAAGACGGCAGAGTTGAAGTTCGTCCCCTGATCGGAATGTATCAGCAGGGGTACGCCAAATCGGGAGATCCAATTCCGTACGAGGACTTCTGCTACGGTTGTGGCTTCCTGATCCGGAATCGCGTATGCTTCTGGCCACTTGCTAAAGTAGTCCATGACAACTAGGATGTATTTGTTGCCATTAGTTGTGTGAGGTAGGGGGCCTAAGACGTCTAAAGCAATTCTTTCGAATGGTGCTCCTACGTTGTAACGTTGCAACTTTCCACGAGTTCGGGTCTTCGGTCCCTTTCGTGAATTGCATGCATCACAGGACTTGCACCACTTCTCCACGTCGGATTTTGCTTTGTCCCAGAAGAATCTCTCCCTGACTTTCTGAAGAGTTTTCGTGACACCAAAATGTCCTCCAGTAGAACTGCTGTGAAGTTCTTCCAGAACGTTGGTAACTCTAGAACTTGGAAGGATTAAATGCCACCGGAAGCTTTTGCCATCATCGGACTCCCATCGACGGTAGAGTACTCCATTCTTCAAGTGCAAAGAGTCCCACATAGCCCAATATCTCTTCATTGTTGGGCTATAGCATGCAATTTCCTGCCAACTGGGTTTTCCGGTAGCCGCTTCCAGGAATTCAATGAGAGGTTTCAAGTCCTGATCTTCGACCTGACTTTTGCGGACATTCTGATCACTTCAAGGATCCACGTCTGAAGTAGTTGACTTGGAAGTTATTTTCCGAACGGCCGATGTGTTAACCCCAAACTTAGACTCGGCATTGGAACAAAATCGACAGTTCTCCGGACATGGTCTTCTAGAAAGAGCGGTCTGCATTCCCATGGAACGTTCCTTTTCTGTGATGGATATCCATGTCGTATTCCTGCAGGCGCTGAATCCACCTTGCTATTTGTCCCTCTGTATTCTTGAAATTCAGCAACCAAGTCAGAGACGCATGATCAGTTCTTAAAAGGAATTTTCGGCCGTACAAGTAATGATGAAAGTGCTCAACGGCCTTTACTATTGCCAGTAACTCCTTTCTTGTGACGCAGTAGTTCCGCTCGGATCTTGACAGGCTCTTACTAAAATAAGCGATGACTTTCTCCTGTCCTTCAATATCCTGGGAAAGAACGGCGCCCACTCCCTCATTGCTGGCATCTGTATCCAAAATAAAGTCCTTGTTAACATCGGGAAAAGCCAAAACAGGCGCGGATGTTAAAGCGTTTTTCAGTTGATTGAAGGAGTCGTCACAGTCGGCAGTCCATAGGAACTTCTGCTTGCTCTCTGTTAGTCGATGCAAGGGTCTGGCGATCTTGGAGAAACCTTTCACGAATTTACGGTAATACGTGCACAGGCCTAGGAAGCTTCGCAATTGATGAACGTCTTGCGGTCGAGACCAAATTTGCACAGCATGGATCTTGGCTGGATCTGTGCTTACTCCATCGGATGAGATGATGTGTCCGAGATAACGGACTTTCCGCCTAAAGAGCTTACATTTTGATGGGCTAAGTTTCAAGTGGGCTTCCCTAAGCTTCAAGAACACGTTCTTCACATTTTGCAAGTGTTGATCAAAACTCCGCCCGGTGATAATGATATCGTCCAAATATACCAGACAGGTCTCGTAGGAAAGTCCTCTAAGCACAGTCTCCATTAGTCGCTCGAACGTAGCCGGTGCATTACACAAGCCAAACGGCATAACTTGAAACTGCCATAATCCTTGGCCGGTAGTGAAGGCAGTCTTCTCACGATCGTCGGGATGTATCTCCACTTGCCAGTATCCACTCTTCAAATCCAAAGTCGAAAACCACTGGTTCCCCGATAGAGTGTCCAAAGTGTCATCGATTCTTGGTAGAGGGTAGCTGTCCTTTTTCGTAATTTCATTCAGCTTCCTGTAATCCACACAAAACCTGGTGGAACCATCCTTCTTTCGAACGAGTACGATTGGAGAGGCCCATGGACTTGAGGAGGGTTCGATAATTCTATTATCTTCCATTTCATGTAACAGTTTCCCGACCTCCTCTTGTTTTGCGAAAGGAAGTCTTCGAGGATGTTGTTTAATAGGTAAATGGGTCCCAGTATCGATTCGATGTTGAGTAAGCTCTGTTCTTCCTACATCTTTCGATGACATGGAGAAAATGTCTTGAAATTCTTTTATAAGGTTTCCAACAATCTTCTCTTGCCTTCTTTCCAACCGAGAGTCCTCGAGAAGCTGGTCCACTAAATCCGCGGGTGGTGCGGTCGGAAGCTCCTTCGATCCTCGTTCGATGCTTGTAACAGGTGTGCAAGTGGCAATTTCTTCTCCTTTCTTGATAACTCTCTTAGAATCACCGATGTTGGCCATTCTCACATGCACCACCTCTTGAGAGAGATCCACAAGCGTCGCTCCTACTAGCACTCCTTTCGGGACGCTATTCGATGATGGGAAGTCCGTTACTCCAAATCGGAAGGCCTTCGGGAGCTCTGTTGAGCCTTTTACAACCAAATCTGTCATGGAGGGGATGGTGATGTCTTCAAGAGCTACTATTCGATATGCACACGGCTCTTCCGAGTCCAAACCGAACAATGGAACTTCTTCCTTCCCTGTTTGAAGCTCGCCTTTCTCGAAATTCAAAGTAATTCCATTTTTCTTTAAAAAGTCCAATCCAAGAATACATGGGTCAATAATTTCAGCGACGTAAACGGTGTGAGTGTAGGTGTGAAATCCAAAAGAGATGTTGACATTTAATTTCCCATGCACAGAAATTTTGTCACCAGTCACAGTTTGTAGTGAAACTGAAGGCGCCGTGTAAAGAGGTTGGCTGTCCAGGCGCCGGGCTACATCCGTCCGTAAGATGGTTACATTTGCCCCTGAGTCAACTATTAGACGACAGGGAGTTCCATTGATCTTGCCCTCCACGAATAAACCATGGTTTCCTCCTTGAAGGGATGAGATGTGATAGAGGCTGAGTGGGGCACCACCTGCTCTACACGGCGACCTCCGCCTAGCGAGATAGCCGCTCTTTAGTTTAACTGCTGAGGCTCGGACGAGGGTCTGTCCCCTCTCCGGTCCAATTCAGGGCAATCACGTCTGAAATGCCCTTCCCGGTTGCAGAGCCAACAAACCACTCTAGTTTTTCGATCCCTCGAGCCAGGAATATTTCTCATAATTCGCTCCATCTTGTTTTCCAGTTCTTGAAACTTCTTCGTGAAAAGTTCAGAGGAATCGTCTGCCAATGTTCCACGTACGAAACGCCGATCTTTTCTAGAAGCTTGCTGTGCGGCTTCTACTCTCATGGCATAGACGAGGGTGGACTTCAGATCTTTGCTGTCTGACATCCTGGTAGCTTGCTGTATGTCGGGATCTTTGATGGCATCCACGAAATACTGAAGAGACAGGTTATCTCGTACGTCCGAGGGACAGTCTGGGAAAGCGAGGAGCGACAGTCTTTCTATATCCGATGCCAATTCTTGAAGAGTTTCATTGGCCTTCTGCTGTCTCACTTTCAATTGCAGTCTGTTGTAATCCTTTAGATGCTGCTCCCCAAACCTTAACTCCAACGCACTTGCCAGCGCCACGAATTCTCCCCGCTTCTCTTCAGGTAGTGTCTGTAAAATGTCAGCAGCTTCACCTCGAAGAGATGCTGCGAGATGGAATGCCTTCGAAGTATCGTCCCAACCATTCGCAGAAGCAATCATTTCAAATTGCGTTTGATAAACGCGCCAAGACGACTTCCCATCAAAAGGGGCCACTTTGATGTTAGAGCGCGGCGCCATAAAGCGGATGGAAGCGTTATCCCAATTAGGTGACGCTATGGCCAGAGCTTCACGCGTTTCCATTTTTCGCAGCCTTTCTTCTACAACGTCAATGAATTTGTCTTGCTCTTCCTTTAAGGTGGAAACTTTTTCTTGCATGGTGGAAACTTTTTCTTGCACGGTGGAAACTTTTTCTTGCACGGTAGAAACTTTTTCTTGCACGGTGGAAACTTTTTCTTCAACTTCATTTCTCATTGTCTTAAGATCTTCTCTGACATCCAAAATATCCGCCTTCATTGATTGAAGAACACTTTCTGTGCGCTCTATAAATCCGTCAACGGACGCAGCAGTCGATTCCTGTTTGGAGGCTAAAATTTTAATGTCCGACGACGTTGCTTCTTGACTGGCGGCGATTGCGGCGGCGAGTTCGACGTTAGTCGTTTCTTGACGGGCTTGTCCGGCGGCAATCGTAGCGAAAAGTTCGGCTTTCATTTCGGCTGCGGTGGTTTCTTGGCAGGCTTTCATTTCGGCTGCGGCGGTTTCTTGGCAGGCTTTCATTTCGGATTTTATTTCGGCGGCAGTGGATTCTTGTTGGGCCTTCATTCCAGCAATCATTTCCATCAACTGCTTCATTTGGTCTTCCATCATTCCTCTAGTTGTCGGCATTCAAAATTGCGAGATCCCACTTCTGACACCACTGTTATGAATTTTTCCGCTGAGGCAATGACGGCACAGTTTTTCAGATAAAAACTAGTATTTATTCTCTTCAGAAAACTCACAAAATTTAATCACAGATAACAGTGCAATCACTATTAATCTTCAATACAAGCTTCAACAAGAACAGCTTCGAATATAGCGATTATACAAGCTCACTCCAATAGGTCAACAAAGCGATCGCGATCAGCTTTCAACGAAAACCGAAGTCAATCTGAAAACTTTCCCGTTCTCCAGTCTTTTTATATACAAGCGCGTGAGACATTCTCGAAATTTCCAGTCAATTCATCGGAAAGAAATTTCTCGAAACTTCTCGATTACTTCAGGTGTTGCCACCTTTTTCTAACTTGTATAATCGCTATTAATTACTAAATAAAATTGGATAAAAATAAATTACAATAGAATTTTGAAATAATACGTCACTATTTACAATATATACAGACAATTTGTGCAACAATATATATTCATAAAATTTAGCATAATAACTATAAAGAGCGTGATAAAATAATATCTGTTAAAAAATAAATTGTAATTAAAATTTGCCACCCCTAGTTAGAAATATGACGCTTTAAGTACATCAATGGTAGTTAATTTTACAAACTAAACCTTGTCGAGAAAGTCGTGACGGAAGTTTTCGAAGGAAATGGAAACAAGCTAAAGAAGTATTGAATTCTCGTAATTTAATTGTTGTAGTAGAAGATTTATTTACAAAAATTCAATAAATGCTTGCGATATTTACTTTCATTTTTTTATTTTATTTATCATAGCCCTAGTAGCACAACAACGCTGGCCAATACTGCTCGACATTGGCTAATCCCGATGTGGAACGTTGTAAACCAGTTGTTATTACAGGTGCCAGTCGTGATCTTGATTCACAAATAAAAAAAACCAACCACTTCGAACAAACGCCATTTTAATAATCAATTTTTCAAACTAAGTTACAGTAGAAGTAGTTATAAAAATAGACACGTGACCCTGACACCTTCCCCCCAGAGTCATATTGGATCCTTACTTAAGGGAATTATCCCCTCCAACTTAAGGGTCACCTGGTACACCAAAACCCTTTGTGTACTCCATGTTTTAAAACTATACATATACAAAGCTACTTCATGAACACAAAGTCTTAATTAAATATACTGCTTATCTACCAATAAAAAAACTGAAAAATGTTTTAAAGTCCAATTAATCTAAAATGTCCTTAAAGTTCTTTGTTAACTGCGGTTTACAATTACAGTCTGGAAAGTGCATCTGCATTACTTAGTTTGGATCCTTTGACGTGGCTTGCCTCAATGTCATGGCGCTGAATGCCCAACGCCCATCGCTGCAATCTCGGACATTGGGGTGCAGCCCTCGTGAGAAACACTAAGGGATTATGATCCGTCAGTAAGAAAATCTTTGCACCACACAGTAAAGTTTCAAATCTCTGCAAAGCCCAAATAATCGCATAAGCTTCCCTTTCAATTGTGGACCACTTCTGTTGGGTTGGATTCAGTTTCTGGCTACCGAAAGCTATGGGACGAATGCTGCCTTCTCCATCCAACTGCCCTAGACAACATCCGACTGCAGTCTGAGATGCGTCCGTGTGTAAATAGTACGGTTTCTCTAAGTCCGGGACCTGTAATTCTGTAATTCCATAGAGTTCTCTCTTCAACTCCTCGAGTGCATTTTGAGCTTCCTCGCTCCATGGAATGACATTAGGCACCTTCTTTTTAATAAGCTCCGTTAATGGTAGAGCGATCTTTCCATAGTTCGGAATATACTGTCTGTAAAAATTGCACAACCCTAGTGCACTCCTTAGTTGCTTCTTGGACTTGGGTGCTTCTAAGCTCTGAATTGCCTTTATTCTCTTTTTGTCAGGGGCATGTTGACCTGAACCAATGACATGTTCCAAGTATTTTACCTTTTGTCTTGCAAACTCACAATTCCTTAAATTCACGTAGAAATTGAAATGTTCTAATCTTGTAAAAACCTCTTCCAGATGCTTCAAATGTTCCTTCCACGTATCGGAGAATACTGCTATATCGTCGATGTATGCACATGCAAAGTCAGACATAGTCTGGACCACTTTAGACATAGCTCTCTGGTAGGTTGCTGCAGCGTTTCTTAATCCAAATGGTAGCACATGCCATTGGTACTGGCCTCGATGAGTTCGGAAAGCTGTTAGATGTTTGCTACTGTCTTCCATGGGTATAGCCCAGTATCCTTTCAACATATCAAGTACAGTAATGAATTTCTTCTTCCCTACTAAGAAATTCAACTCCATCATATTCTGCATTGGATACGCGTCCGGCACAGTAAGAGCATTCAAGCTTCTGAAATCTATACATAACCTTATTGTCCCATCTTTCTTATGAACACAAACTAAAGGGTGTGCTATTTCACTTGCAACCGGTTCGACTAGTCCTAACTCTAACAACTCGTCTATCTGTGCATCCATTTTCCTCTTTAAGTTCTCCGGTATCTTATAAGTTTTTGGTTTCATCGTCTCCTTCTCAGTCTTCAATTTTATCACATGTTCCCCCACTTAAGCTCTTTTTATTTTTCCAGAAAACAACGTTTTGTGTCGATTTAAAAGGTCCTTCAGTTGATCTTGTTGTTTCCTAGGTAGGTAATCCAATTTCACTCTTTCCAATGCTTCCTCCTGGTCTCCAGTTACAGAAATTGTTGGTGTTTCATATATCTCGCCAAACTCATCATCAATATCATAAACCACTCCAACCGTTTGAACTCTCGCTCTGTATTCTCTCATCTTGTTAACATGCAGTAATTTTAAATTACCTCCAGGCATCTGCAAATAATACGAATTTGGTTTTGCTCTTCTAACAACCCTAACTGGACCCGTCCACCTTGCGTATAGTTTGTTGGTTGAATCGGGTGACAACACAAGCACTTGATCCCCAGGTGCGAATTCTCGATGCTTTTTCCCTACTATTGTAATACCTAGCGTAGTTACTTTGCTGCACATCACTTGTTAACTTTTCTTTTTGAGTTGCAGCTTCTAACTTCCCTTTTAACTCCTTTAAATAATTCTCTACTGATCCTTTAATATTCAATGGTAACACCATGTCCCCAGACCAAATCGACTTCAATATAGACAATGGGCCCTTCGGATCTCTTCCATACATTAGCAGAAAAGGTGGTACACCTGTAGTTGCATTCGGGACTTCCCGATAAGCCCACAGTAAGAACGGTATGTACCGATGCCAACTTCTTCCTTCTTCTCTAATAATGTGATGCAACATATTTTTAAAAGTTTGGTTTCATCTCTCAATCAACCCATTCCCCTCTGGATGGTATGGGGTTGAAAACCGCGGACAAGCTCCTAACATCTTCAAAAACTCTTGCGTTAAACTGGCCGTAAAATTTGTCGCATTGTCCATTACTCTCACTTCTGGAATCCCTGTCCTGCAGAATATTTCCAGCAGTGCTTCACATGTACTCTTAGCCGTTAATGACTTGAGCGGGACTGCTTCCGGCCATCTGGAATGCTGGTCCATCAAACAAAGTATGTATTTATGTCCTTGAGATGACGCTGGGTCTACAGGACCGATTAGATCTACGTTTACCACTTGGAATGGCAGTTCCGGACGAGACACAGGTGTTATCGGGATTTTGTCAACCGACCGAATTACTTTCCTGCACTGACAACCATGACAGGAACTACAATATGCTTTAATTTCTTTGACCATCCCTGGCCAATAAAAAGAAAATTTTATTCTCTGCATAGTTTATAAGCTCCGAGATGTGCTCCAAACACCGATTCATGCGCGATTTCAAGTATTTTACTCTTCCTAACTTCAGGAATCACCAACTGCCTTATTCCATTCCCACACATTATCTCTCCATGGTACAGGATGCTGTTTTCTATCACATATCCTCCTTTGTTCCGCTTAGCCAAATTCCATGCTTTTTGAAGAGTGTCGCAAATCTGTTGCTGTTTCTTGAATTTTTCTGTATTATTTCCGCACTCCCTGTCATCATACTCTCCTATTGTTGGCTACGCTCCTCCCTCTTCACTACTTACACTCCCTCCCAACAGCTCAATTCGGGAATCAGACCTTAACTTCATAGCAGCTGTAAAGCTGGGATTGTATATTTTTTCTTGTTCTAATAATGCTTCATACGTTTCAGTATCCAACAGTATATCAGCATTCAATCCATCCACTGTTGCCACCACCGTTTTAATCACCGGCGTAATATACCCATTCGTTACCAAACCAATTTCTATTTCTTTTAGTTCGGCCTTCACAGAATCACCAAACGCAGGTTGTAACATTATATGTCCTTTGTAATCCACTTCTTCTCCTACTACACTGCTTTTAAACACACTAATTTGTGCACCTGAATCTACTACTGCTTCATATTCAGCTCCACCATACGAAATTTTTACCATATTGAGACCAGACATTCTTGGCTGAACTGCGTCACATTCCTTGTTTTCCCTTATAACTCCGCCGTTGAACCTCGCCGTAACTACTTTGCTTTCACCATCTCCTTCTTCAATTACCTTGATTTCAGCTATTTGCGCTACCGCTACCTTTACCTCTGAAACTTTACCTTCCGTTCTTTTCCCCCCTGCTTTTTTGTCCCAACAAAATCTTGCCAAATGCCTTACTCGTCCACAGTTGAAACAAGTAACTGGCTTTTGGAAAGAATTTCGTTTATCGAATCCACCTCCACTGTGGATGTTAGGCTCTTGTCTATATCCTTCACCAAACATATGATTCCTTCCATTGAACGTGGTAGATTTTTCCCTATAGGAATTTCTATACGGTTGAGACGACGTAGCTTTAGTGGCTTGATTATATTGCCTTGCATTTTCATACTCATCTAACTTCCCAGCAAGAGCGTCAACTGTAACAATCCTACCCCAATCATCAATAAAACGTTGTTGTATATCTGTTGATACATGTTCCTTCATCTTCTCTACAATGACCAGTTGCTTCAGACCGTCAAAATCATTGATTTTTAGCCCCGAAATTCACTCATTAAAATAGTTCTCCAACTCAAATCCAAAATCTCGCCAAGTGTTCTCAGCCGATTTGCAATGCCTCTTAAATTTGATTTTAAATGCTTCTATGCTCAATTTAAATCTTTTCAATAACATATTCTTCACGTGCTCGTAGTCATTTGCCTTTTCTTCAGGCTACCTGGCAATCAAATTCACCATTTCTAACGGCAATAGCCCAACCAGATTCGTTACCCAATCTTGTTCCTTAATTTGAACTCTTCGTGCTTGTCTTTCAAACAATATTAGGTAAAAACTTATATCGCCTTCTTTGGGATCAAAGGTACGCATTAATTTATGCAATCCCCCTGGTACTTGTTCTCTAATTCCTTCATTCGGTGCACCCGTCTCTCTTATTATACCATTATTCACCATCGTTGCTTCTATCTTCAACTTTTCTAATTTAAATTCCCTTTCCTGACGTCTAATTTCATCTTCTCGGCGTTTGATTTCATCTTCTCTTTCTTGGCGTTTAATTTCATCTTCAATTTCTTGGCGTTTAATTTCATCTTCTCTTTCTTGGCGTTTAATTTCATCTTCTCTTTCTTGGCGTTTAATTTCATCTTCTCTTTCTTGGCGTTTAATTTCCTCCCTTTCACCAACTATTCAATTCAATAATTCTTCCACAAACAGCTCTTCATACTCCACACTTGCTAATATCATCCTTTTTAAACCGGCAACTTTCATGCCTTCCGTTACAGTTTCTCCTAATTCTTCCGCTAGACACTTCAAGTCCACCTTTAAAGCTCTTCCTAAAAACGCCATTTCACATCTAATACTTTCCCAAAATAAACTTCCACAAATCTTAAAACTTCTTAACAGTTCCCAAGATATTCAAAGTGATGAACTTATACTCCCCAATCCTGTATACTCCTAAATTCTCAATCTGCAAACAGCTCGCAATCCAAAATCTTTAACACCGCTCAAAATCCACAATCTAAACGACAATCGCAAATCCTTACTTTTCAAACAGCTTTGAAACCCTCAATCTCCAACCAGTCATAGAAATACACTAATCAGTCATCGAAATACACCAACTAGTCTTCGAAATACACCAACTAGTCATTCAAAATCCATTTGGGTTTCCCCGCATATTATGTCAGTCGTGATCTTGATTCACAAATAAAAAAACCAACCACTTCGAACAAACGCCATTTTAATAATCAATTTTTCAAACTAAGTTACAGTAGAAATAGTTATAAAAATAGGCACGTGACCCTGACAACAGGTATTGCCTAATCTTGCCCAATGCGGGATGAAATATGTTTAAAGCATTGAAATGTTGATGCACAGTTTTAAAATTGAAATATGTTATTTATAAGAAAAGACCGAAGGCAAAAAATAATGTTTTGTGACGTGTTTTACATGTTTATTTAAACAAAAATTCTTTATTTAGAAACAATGTTCGAGTTTCAGCCATAATGCACAAATCTTACAGGACCCTCGTTCCAGACATTGCCTGATTCTACTGTGCTACTTGGTAGATACCTTCACTTTGTTACAGTAGTATGCAAACTAAGTTTTACAAAGATCTGTCTGTGACAACCACCAGGAGGAATAGGTACCCTTGACACTTTTTTTTTATTTAAACCCTTAAAATTCTAATTCTTACTTATTTGGCAGTATTATTAAGTAAAAACAAAATTTTATTAAAAAAAAAAAAAAACCGAAAAAAAAAAAAAAAAAAAACTTCATATATAGTGCACTAAATTTTCAAATTTCTAAAAAAATTCATAACATTTCAAATTCTATCTTCTTTTTCATTTTCAAGTATTTTTTTTCCTGATTTAAAAAAAAAAAAAAAAAAAAAAAAAGTTTCTAGTAATATACTTTAACTTCTTAGGCATTGAATTTAGAATAAGTATAATACTTTTCGCGAAAAATAATAGTTACTATACCTATAGGTAAAAAAACGGGTATTTTTCAACATTTAAATTTGTAAAAAAAAAAAATTATATTTTATTCAAAAATCCATGCCTATTTTTTTCATATAGATATTAAGAATGACATAAAAAGAATTTCAAATCATTTCATTAATATTTTCTGAAGTTTTAGCATTTTGAATAAGGTGGAAATTTCAAAAATCACGAACTGAGAAAAACGCTTTCGAAACATCAAAGGAACTATCGCAGTAATGCTGAATTCTCCATAAAAATATAGTTTTTCTGCAATTGCAGTTATCGGATCAGCTCAAAAACTTGCCAGAATAAGGAGAGGGTTTCGAAGATTATAAACACGCAAAAAGTGGAAAATTTATATTTTTATTATTTTTTGTGTGAAAACAAGGTACCAAGTCCCTTTAATGATGCCAATTTAAATATGCCTCCCTATATTTACAGCATATATACCTTCAGATTCCTCTAAACTCGGATGTATTTAAAGGCGGGAAACAGTGAGAGACAGAAGGAAGAAACCAGTGGAATGTTGAATAGACAGGAATGGAATTTTAAATGTACTCGTTTGCGAAATTGTTTAATCTGAGTAAATTTGATGAGACGGTGTATATGGTTCATAGATGAGGCCTATTTTCATTTTTACGGAATTGACAATAATCAAAACTGGTGAATAAGAGGTAAGGGAGACTTGTGTACCTAGGCCC
The DNA here is from genome assembly GCA_963978545.1 of Linyphia triangularis. Taxonomy (NCBI): domain Eukaryota; kingdom Metazoa; phylum Arthropoda; class Arachnida; order Araneae; family Linyphiidae; genus Linyphia; species Linyphia triangularis. The sequence continues at coordinate 21,228,728 of OZ021725.1, forward strand.
ACCCCACTTTTATTGAATAATGTTTAGTTCTAAGTTTTTTTATTCACTTGGGTAAGTGGCAACACCCAATTGCTATTTTTGAAGCCCTTTTGAAATCTTAGAGGAGAAAGCTGTAGCAAGTTATAAGTTGAAAACGTTTTTGTATGGTCTGCAGTAATATTTTGCAGCACATGTATTTTTCATCGTTTTACGAAGTTAAGTCAAATACTTTTCTTTGAAATCTAGTAAATAATTTTGTTTCTAACATTAAGTACTAAATGAGATGTTTAAATAAGTCCTTTCTCGATGTGCATTTTTATTAGAAGACGTTTTATATAGTAAATTAATAAGTCGTGTACCTAGGGCCACATAGTTGCTTATTGTGTTCAAATGGCAAAACCAAAATCTGTTGGTGCTTCAAAACGATAATGCATGCAGCTCATTTTTTTGGAATAAGTTTTTCTAGTTATGGAAATACTTGTAATTCACTAATAGTTTGACACATTGCAATTTATTATTGTTATTATATGATAAACTAATGACTGATAATTACTTGATATTGCTTCTTTTATAAGATTCATCTGTGTATGTTTGTTTTCTATTCATTATGGACTGAAACCTCACTTAAAGAGAATGGCCCTAGATTCATCAGCAACTGGCCCTAGGTACATCAGCTACTGGTCCTAGGTACAACGAGGTCTTTTACCTAGGGCCATTTGTGAAATGTCTTTAAAAACTCTCTATTTGACAGAATCTATTATTTTAAGTATTTATATTAATCCTAATGGAAAGTAATTACTGTAACGATGTATGCATATCAGCTTCACATTTGAAACGTCTCAGTGGCTCATTTTTTGTGCATTGAAAAAAGGAGGCCCTAGGTACACAGATCTCCCCTTATGTGTTTTACAACATTACTACATTCTGAAAAAGTGACCGTTTCGGCTGTACAATCCAATAAAGAGAGCACACTTCCCTTTTCCATGAGGAAAATGATGAACTCATTCCACTATATTCAGATTTTACAACAATTTGTTTCCTCATTTCAATAGTGTAACTAATTTTGCAAACTAGTGCATTTAAAATTCTTTACCTGTCTATCCAATATACCAATTGTCTCTTCTTTCTGTCTTTAACTGCTTGTCAGTTATGTCATTTCAAAGTTGAGTCGTCCTTCTTGAAGGACAATGTAGGGGAGACTTGTGTACCTAGCGCCGCCTTTTTTCAATGCACAAAAAATGAGCCACTGAGCCGTTTAAAAATGTGAACTGATATGCATACATCGCTACAGTAATTACTTCCCATTGGGATTAATATAAATACTTAAAATAATAGATTCTGTCAAATAGGAAGTTTTGAAAGAAATTTCACAATGGCCCTAGGTTCACTACTCAAATAAAAAAATAAATAAAAAAAATCGAACGATGGCTATATCTTTGGCTCTAATTATCGTAGAATCTTTGCGATTTGCACCAAAATGTTTTGTTTACGATTTTCTAAACATCTAATGCAAATGTTTTTCTTAGGGGGCTGTATACTAAGTAAATTTAACTCTATCTTTAAAAATTTCAATACCCACCTCTATTTTTTATGATTTCATTTGATTTAGAATACCTCGTTTATCCTAGAAATCAAATTTCTGTTCAATATGTTGAGAAATACGTTACTTATGAGCGAAAATGTTTTGGATGATTTTGACGGCGAATTTCCTTATCGAGGGGAAGAATCGAATGTTTTGCATGCTTCAAGACGTAATCTACTACGCGGTCTCTTAAAGTGAGCTTTTTTTTACATTTTTGCTAAAATATCGAGAACCAAAAGTCAAAATGGAATGAATAAAATTCTGGAATTGTTTTCGACCATGATAATTCTAATGAAAGCAAATAAAATATATGTTTCTATTTGAAAAAAATTAAAAACTTGTTTTACTAATTAATAATTAAAGAACTGTTTATTACAAAAGTTGCATATTATTTATGTTTGGCCTTAAACAAATTATCCTTCAAAACAAAAATTGCTAAAATATATTAACTGTATAAGAATTTATGGCCAAAAAAACATATTTTCTTTTTAACATTAATTTATAATTTTTTTTGACATCATTTAAATTACCAACCACTCATTGGAAAATTATGAAATTTGATACTTAGACGTTGTTTTTAATTCTAAATCTAAATATGGTATAACATTATGGGGTTACCTTTTTAAATTTTGGTTTAGTTTTAATATGTAAATGACCCTTCATGGTAAAAAAAAATTATATACAATTAATAAAGACCTTCCACAATTTAGGACGGTACTTGAATTCTGTTATTTCATCAATTAGAATACAAGATATAGCCATCGTTTGGATTTTTTTTGGCTTACTGTACAAGACCTCGTTGTACCTAGGGCTATTTTCTTTAAGTGAGGTTACAGTAATGAATAGGAAACAAACATACACAGATGAATCCTATAAAAGAAGCAATATCAAGTAATTATCAGTCATTAGTTTATCATATAATAGCTATAATAAATTGCAATGTGTCAAATTCTTAGTGAATTACAAGTATTTTCAGAACTTGAAAAACTGATTCCAAAAAAATGAGCTGCATGCATTATCGCTTTGAAGCACCAACAGATTTTGATTTTGGCCATTTGAACACAATAAGCGACTATGTGGCCCTAGGTACACGACTTGGTAATTTCATATAAAATGTCTTCTACTAAAAATGCACATGGAGAAAGAACTTATTTAAATATCTTATTTAGTACTTAATGTTAGAAACAAAATTATTTACTAGAATTCAAAGAAAAGTATAAAGACTTCACTTTGTAAAACGATGAAAGACATGAGCTGCAAAATGTTACTGCAGACCATACAAAAACGTTTTCTACTTGTAACTTGCCACAGATTTCTCCTCTAAGATTTCAAAATGGCTGCACAAAGAGCAATTGAGTGTTGCCACTTACCCAAGTGAGTAAAAAAACTTAGAACTGAACATTATGCAATAAAAGTGGGGTGGTCCTAGCTACATGATGGCCCTAGGTACACAAGTCTCCCCAACTAACTTTGAATAAAAATATATTCAGGACTGTGAAACGTAGTCTAGGATTCATTGATGGCAATGATGTAACAAGTAAATGCATACATAAATTTTTTAGTAACAATATTCCTGATTATAGTAACGAAACCAATCTAAGTTTAATTTAGTAAACACAACTGACATCAATCCTTTTCGAAGGTGCATTTCATACATCTTGAGATTTAATCCAATTTGAGACCGATTTACATTAAAATACAGCAAGTACAGTTATTCCAAAGGCTTCTGCATAAACGATAATTGCACTTGTCAGCTTGAATAACATTGACTTACGACCAAACGTAACAAACTCACACTTCTATTCAAAATCCTAAACCAGAGATTTAGACTTGACAACACAACGCTGATCTGAAGTTGAGTTGTCTGAACTGTGCTAATGTTACTAGAATTTGAGTGCATTACTCATTCCTTTTGACAGTTAAATGCTGTTGAATTAATACAGCAGTTAACGTTGTCTTATGCATGTGAACTATTTGCATGAATTGAAAATAAACTTATTTAAATTGAATGGAAGGCTACTTGAGGCTCAACTGTATTAGCCTTTTTTTTAAAAACTGTTTCCTGAAGAATAATAATATACAAGTAGCATGACCCTGCCAGTGGTTGATACCCTTCCAATAGTTGAGTAGTTTTTCAAAAAACGTGCCATAAACATACGGTAATGAGTTTTTCACTTTTTGGGAATGTTGATATATTGTTTTCATATTGATCTGACTGTCTGTTATTGAACAAACCATTGAATAATTTTATTGTCTGAGAACTCGTGTTTTCATAGTAATGTAATTAGTTACGGGTAAGTATATCCCAAGAAGATTATTCCCTTGCATCTTGAATTTTACAAGCAATAACTTCAGTGTTTTGCTGTTTGTAATAGCACAAGGAAAAATTAGCCTGATCAAGTACTGGGAAAGACACAAATTCAAATGAATTGTTTGCTCAATTTTGTTGTTTTATTTTCAGAATAGATCTCTTTCTTCATCATGATAGAACAATAATTAAGGATAGTGGTAATTATATCAGTTATTTTCTAGAACTTAAAGTAGTGTTTTGAAACTAAAACTAAAGTATTTATTTTTCAACAATTGGTGGTGTCAACCTAATTGTCATTATTTTTTGCGACATAGTTTTCTCAGGTCTACTGATTGCATTGAGCTTGTATCGATTGTGCATTGAGTTGATAACTTATTATGAACATCTGACAATTCTTGTAGATCGGTCCCATTAATAAGACGACATCTGAAAATGTTTGTAGAGTAAATTGACTACTAAAGGTAAATATATAAGGCTAATAAGGGTTAATAAAGTTGACAGATAACTGTACTGAAAGATATAAAAGTTATAGTTATTGTTATAAACATATAAACGTGGTGATATATTTTATTCAATTAATTCAAGTTGAAAAGTTTTGATAATGGTTAGTTATTTTGTTTTACAAAATATTTGTCCAACATTTGCACAATCATGTTAAAAATATTTTTTAAATGAAATTCCAAATTGTTTAAATTTAATTTTTTTTTTATTTTCATTTGAATTTAAAATTACTTTTCTGTAAGGTATAACCATATAAATAGTGAAACCTTAATTACTCCTAACTTAAAATAGTAAAGATGTACCTGCTCTTAACTTTAAATAGTAAAAAAGAAATAGACTTGAAATATTCAAAACCTATTTACTCTTAAATTAAATTAGTCAAAACTTACTTATTCCCGACTAAAAATTTAAATAGAATTACTTAAAATAACTATAAGTTAGTGTCTACTTACTTAAAAAAGTCAAAAGTAGTTACTAACTAAAAGAGTCAAAAGTTACTTAATAACTTAAAAGAGTCAAAAGATACTTACTATTTAGGTAAAATAGTCAACATTTGCTTACCACTTGAAATATAAATATTTTTTATCACAATTTATACAATGCACGTATTTGAAAAAGGGTCCTCTTTCTCAAATAGCAAGCTATAAGTAAAATAAGAAATAAAATATTTAGCTTTCCTACCTTTTTTTTACATTTTCAAACTTTATCACAAGAATTTTACTCTATTCCCATAAATTGTTGCACATACATTGATAAAAAGGCTACATATTCTCTTTAATATAACGATAAATGAAAAGTTATTTTATCTTTAAGCACACAATTTGTAACCCGGTGGGAGACCTCGGTAGTTCTTCAGAGCAAATCGACTCGTTTTCTGATATATATGCACCTGAATGTTTACTGGAAGTATCTCTCCTAAAAGCAGTTTCAAAGTTGGCTTCATGCCATACATCAATGTTGGGTCTGAAAATAGAAGATTTTAAAATTTTTATTTTCTACTCAGTTCAACTCTAAAATATTTAAAGCGAACACGTATGCATCGATTAGTGTTTCTGATAGTGAAATAACATTGAAGAGTTTCTGTTGAGGAAAGGAGTGTCGAAATTTTGGTAATGAATATTATGCAGCTATACAAATTAGAAGTTTTGCGGTTCTGTTAAAATCAACAGTTAGTATCGCTTAGGAAATTCTCATATCAAGTAATGAAGGGTTTCAAGGTATAAAATATTGTCCGCGACATTTAGGTAAAGGACTTTAAACACGATGTTATTTGGAGTGCGTTTTTTTTCTCGTATGGTATATTTATTGACCAATCACAATAAAATCTTTAAAGATAAATTCTTATTTTCCAATTTAATTATACCAATTGCAAGATCGTATTTGATTTTTTCTGTCAGTTTTTACGTCAGATGTAACGTTGCGATGCAAAATGTCCATAGTTAATCAAGGCAGCAATTTGTGTGTAAATATAGTAGAATGTTTTAATTATAAAATTATACATTCAAAATATTTTACGTTTAGAAAATAAATTATTTTTAATAAAAATACCTAACACATAAAGCATTTTATACTTTATGAGTTAAAGAAAAAGCTTGTAATTTAACGATCAATCTGCGAAAAGAAAATTATATTAATTTTGATCAATTTAGAAGCAAACTTTAGATCTTTGATTCTCAATTACTTCGTAACAGTTGCATAAACTTTTTCGTTAGATACTTTTACAAAATTTTATCTTTACTGTTACACTATAACATGAATTTTACGTTTAGTTCTTTGTTCAAAAACGTGATCGAGCTGAAAAATTAATATAAAATTATATTGAAATACAAGCACTAGGGTGGAGGAAAGAAATGAATTTCAGAATTTCTTAGACGGCAACCCCTAAAAAGTTGCCATTTGGTGTAAAAATGTGATTGTCAAAGTTTAAACTCGATCGGATTACGTTAAGACTCGCCTCGTCAGCACTTACATTTAAAAAAAAAAAAAAAAAAAAAGGTTTTTCCGGTTTAAATGTGAACAGTTAAAGAAGTGTTTTTTGTAGTTTTGTTGAGAATAATTCTTGCTTCAATTTTTACTCCTTCAACTTGTTTAGTAATTGAACATATCAGAAGCCAAATAGGTTTTTCATGAATCAGGATAAAAAAAAAATAAAAAAAATAATAAAAAAAAAAAAAAAAACCCGAGAAAATTTTACTAAATTGATCATTTGTGTTTTTTAAATGATCTTCCAAATAATTTTGAGGAATTGTTCATCTAGATTGAAAAGCTTGCTTGGGCTCCTCATCATTGTTTTGCTCGAAAGACACTAGTTTTACATGTTCATTTTTTTTTTTTTTTTTTTTTTTTTTTTTTGTTGAAAAAATCTAAAGCAATTCAGTCTCGATAAAAAAAAAAAAAAAGCAAAAAAAAAAAAAAAAAAAAGCAAGAAACAATGAAAATTTGAAATGTCACCATCAAAATTTGTATCATTATTTTATATTTTGAACAATTGCAAATCCTTTTTTTGAGGCTAATGTTACGTCAGAAACTTTACATAAACTTTAAGTGTGGTTAAACAAATACTTCTGATTGCAAATACTTTGGAGTCACTTAGAGAAAATCGATCTCTAAAAATGGATTTTTTTAAAACAGTAAATGATTTTATCTATTTATCTGCATGATGCATTGTGCCTGGCACTCTGAAGACAGTGTTTTCTGGCAGCTAAAAATATCAATCATAACTGTATTTTATCTCTGATGACGTAATTTTTGTGTTTACTATGAAGGGAAAAAAAAAAAAAAAAAAAAAAAAAAAAAACTAGAAATCTGTTCGAGATTACATACACTGATTTTAAATTTGATCTGTAGTTATTTGATCATCTGAAATCTTTACAAAATGTAGGTTGAGGGCCTGTATTTGAATGCATTTTGCAATCAAAAACTGCTTTCAGTGTTACTTCTGAAATGTGGTAGGGACATGCCAAGTGTTAAAAACCTGTTTCAAATAATTGTTCCAACTAAAACACAGGTTCCTCTAGAACGACAAGTAATTGCAAAAATTTCGCAAACGTATCACCTATGCTAAGACGTGATACATCAACACTTTAATTGATTTAAAAAGAAACCCTTCCGTAGGTTTCTAGCAGTTTCACAAACATGTATTGTTGTGAATGGAGTATACTTTGAAAGTCAATGAATTTATTTTCATTTTATCTTTTGTTATCTTTATTCGGATAAAATTTACTTTTTAAATGCTCCTTGTGTCATTTACTTACAGCTTTGTGAAATAAAAATGAGCAAATATATGGAGCTGGTGCACTTTACATTGCACCCTTTTTTTCGTCATTAACAGAATCGCAAAATTATCATAAATTCAGTTGTCATGTGTTTATTTTATAATATGCTAGTTGAGAGATGGAAAAGTTATATTGAAAAATAACTATATTTAATTAGGTAAAATATACATTTATAGGCAAATAATACATTTTAGAAGTAATACTGAAGGCGGTTATAAATATATATTCGGTCTAGTTAAAATTTTTTCACCAACTAATATTATATCAACAAAAACGTACCTACTAGATTAATCATAATTTTACAATTTAAATAAGTTTTCGAGTGCAAAAAAGAGTCAAAATGTCCAGTGAGAGTTTCCCAAGTATAGTATTTAAAAAATGTATCTTTAAAAAAAAAAAAATATATATATTGAAGTTTTATTTCAATTTGTTTGAATATAAATAATTTCAACGAACATCAAAATTAAGTTAAATATTAATTTTTATTATGTTTATAACGAATTCTCACCTTTAAAACAAAAAATCTGACTTTCCTTACGCAATCGACGAAAAATCCATGTATATCTCTATTTATACGTTTTTGAACATTGTAATAGTAGATATTTTACAGCATTTCACTACTGTAGGACTAAAAATCAAAGTCAGAATAGACTCTACAAAACCAAACAATAAATACTTTTCTTTCAACTTTAATACTTCAACAAACCGCTTTAATTTTATAACTTAGAAACACATATTTCTTTTTAGAAAAACTGCTGTTTTTTTAAAAAAAAACTTTATGGCTAATGAGGCGAGTCTTAAAGATATTTGACCCGATTAAAAAACTTTTACATTCTCATTTTTACACCAATTGATAATTTTTTAGGATTTTCCTTCGAAGATACGAGGAAAACGTTTTCCCCCCATATGTCTTGCATACATCCTAATAAGTGTCTATCCTTCGTTTCTTTTTAGTGCACTACTGACATTCAAGGCATCTGAAATATATAAGCCTATAAAAGGATTTTTTATTTGGGTCGATACAAGATGTCCCAAAAAGGCCATTAAGTGGTTTATTTCTTTGACTGTTAGAGATAGCGTGTTAAAGAATTTTTCCAAAGTGTTCAAAATAAGATTAGGAGTCATGAAGAAGTAGTATAAATTTTATGGCTTTTTTTTTTACGTTACAAAACTAATTTTTATACTGCCTAGAAGAAGATAATGTCAATTATCGAAGAGTTGCTGTGGTCAACTCCAGTTAACTAAATAATGAACCTTTATTTAATTAGTCGAATTATAATGATTTTTTAGTTGAGTGGTTGTACCTTCATTTAGGAAACTAATTCGTATTTAGCTGATTTAAATATTATAAAACCTCATCTGATGCAATTTGTTTTTAGCTTAAAATTTAAATTATCTTTTAATAATAACTTAATTTCCAAACATGTTTTTTATACAAATAATTCATTATCTTTAGAATATCTAAGACAGTAAATTTGATAAAATCAATTTGAAAAAACTGATTAATTTTGTGATGTGGTTTACATTTTACATGCATTTTATTTTGGTTAATTCTAACGATAATTTTTTTTTGGGGTAGTATGATGATATGTTTTAATTTGACCTAAAATGCACTTCAGTAAATAACCTTTCTTCCCTAAAAATTTATAGTTTATAAAATCATGTAACTTTTAAATTAAATTACCTACAAAAATCATCTTATTTTATGTGTAATTTCTTTCGTTTTACTAAGCATTTTTACAATTGGTCCTGATAATCTATCTTTAAAAAAAAATGAACCTTATAACAACTTTATGAGAAACCTTGTAAAGTTGATTATTATAATGAAATTCAGAGAACCAGAGAGTTTTGTCGAAAACACTGTTAAACATTTTAATTTGATATCAGAATATATTATGTTGACCTACAGTTATTATTCATATGTGATTTTATTTTCATCCAAATTAATAGGATGCTTTGTATCTCTCTTGTCATATCCAGCCGTTTCATTTAGACAGTGCCCTGTTAAGAGGGTTGGAAATTTCTTAACAAAAGATTCTAGTGAAAGAAAAGAATAAATTAAGTATTATTAAGTGTTTTAAAGTGAGGTTTTCGTACTTGTAAATTTGGGTTTGTGGTAGTAAACTATATAATTAAAGCCTGACAATTCATTTTGTTACTGATATCAGAGGAAAGCATAAATTTGCATTCACTTTTGTTAGAAGTTAATGATGTTTACGTTTAAATGTATGCTATTAAAATTACCAAAAAAATTAACTTTCCTATATTGTTGGTTAACATTTTCATAAAAATACAATTTTGCTTAATTTTTCTAAGTTCTATTCATTTTGACGAAGTTCAGGGACTTAAAAGAAATTTAAATGTAATGCAGATATGTTTATTTTCAAAGCTAAATAAAATATAATTTTACGTTTTTACCTTATAAGCTACTTCAATGATAAATTGTGAACTGCTTATTAACAAGATTATTCACTTCTTTGTTTGAAAATGATAGAGCGAAGTATAAAATATAAATTAAAAGTGATATGTTAACCGATTGTGACTAAAATTTCTTCTTTTTTTTTTAAATTTTAACCCTAAGTTGTCAAAAATATTCTTCTCAAAAAATATAAAAAGTTTTATACTAGTACTTTTGATATGTCAAAATAGAATTTTCTAAGCTTTTTAATACTATTATAACACTTGAATAGAATTCTTAAACCCTATGTATCAGAGTTTTTTCACTTTGCTTGTTTTTGTAATCTCAAAGTCTGATTTTTAAATTTTTTTTTTTTTTTTTATATATATATAATTTAGAATTCGGAAACTTTTATTTTGAATTTTTTATACATATGATACAGAAAACTAAAGATAGTAGAATAATGCTAACCTGACTTAACAATCGATGAGTAGTATTAAAAAAAAAAAAAAAAAAAAAAAAAAAAAAAAAAAAGCATTGGTAAAGTTAAAAATTTGACAGCTGGACTTAATTTTTCTTTTCAGTATAAAAACATGTAAAATTTTAACGTTATATCTTAAACTTCACTTATATTTTCTTAATGATTATTGCGAAGGCATATTATTAAAATGTCCTATTAAAAATAACTTAATTGAAATTTTGTCTTGGGAAAGAAGAACTAGTTTGAAAAAAAAAAGTTACTCTTTTTGTAAATAATGAAAACCATCTTGTTAAATTATTTTCTTCCTTAGAATATAATTAACAAGAAGTATTGTGAAATTATTTTCTTCCTATTTATTAATTATTTCACACTATAAAAATACTACATTTTGCATATTAGTGTAATAGTTGCTAAAATAATTGTTTTGGTAACAAATGTCTTTATTGTAGAAGATTAATTATAAGAATTATTAGGTATGAATTAAAAATGTGGACATTTAAATTTCTTAATTTCATTAATTGTTGATAAGAATGTATAATTTCAAGATAAAAATTATCTTTACAAAGTGTATGAAGGAATGAAAAATGTCCCGAGTAAAAAAGAATGAAAAATGTCCTGATTGCGAGATGAATTCAAATTTTTCTTCTTTTTTTAATATAATTGCAAGATATTTTTTTTATTGTAAACGAACATTTAATTATTTTATGTATTCATAATTTAGACAATTGACCTTACTAAGAACCTGGCGGTCGGCTTTAGGTAAGTTTTACTTTGGAGTTTCGTAATCTTAAAAGAGTAAAAAAAAAAAAAAAAAAAAAAAATATATATATATATATATATATATATATATATATATATATATATATATATATATATATATATATATATATATATATATATATATATATATATATATATATATATATATATATATATATATATATATATATATATATATATATATATATATATATATATATATATATATATATATATATATATATAAATTAATTTTTTCGTGTAGTTTATTAGTCAACCTCAAAGAAAGAATAATTTTCCAGAAAATTTATTAAATGCTTTCTGAATTAAACATTATCAAACCTAATGTAGGCCTTATTTTCCCCTTACCCTATTCAAAATGTAGAAATTGTAATTAAAATTCACTTTATAAGGTACCCATTCATTTAAATATTTAAAATACTAAATAAATACTTTTATGCTAATACATCACATTTTTGTGTTTTGAAATAAAGACATGCAAACTAGGTATAACAATTTATTCCTTGCACATGTTCATATATTTAACTCGTCTCCGCAAAAACGTATATTTTAATAGAGCTAAAAGTACAATCATAAAGTCACTATATTGCATTTAGAAAATAATGAAGTTTTTTAGCCAGGTACTGGCAAAAAAAAAAAAAAAAAAAAAAAACAGACTCAAACAGACAGTTTGTCATGTAAAAAAGCTATTTTTAATGCAGAAGTTTTAATATTTAACAACTACTTCAAACCCGTGGTTGAAAAGTGGGTTGAAATACGCTGATAGCGAAAATTTACTTTGAATGTTTGATGGGAACAAAAGTTCCAAAATAAGCTCGAACAATCTGCATATATTCTCAAAAGCTGGATGCAATTGAAAAAAATGCTACTAAAATCTATTCAGTGTAGTTTCAGTAAGTTTCCAAGTAGAATATATTTCTAGTGTCATCTAAGAAAAATGAGCTACTTCTAAGAATAAGAAAGTTTTGGTAGTGAAAAATAGTTTAGACAGGTATATTTTTTAAAGGGAGTTAAGCACCCTTTGTACCGGCAATGTTAATTTGGCATATTTCATGTACCTTTTTCTCAGAAAGTATTGACATAGAAGCCTAATTTTTTTCAGTGCATTTTGTAGACACTTGTTTATTCCACTGAGGTTATCTTTTGATTTTTTTTTTTTTTTTTTTTAAATGAGTTTTCGTGAAAGTCACTTAAATTTATTAAAAAACACAATTTTTTTTTGCCGAAATGAACCAAAACAACTCTTATTTTTATAATAACAACAAAATCTCATTTCAGTATATAGAGATACGTAAAAGGAGTATGTGGTAAAAATTTTAGGAAGATGACATGTGCAGTTTCTGAGAAAAAAGTACATGAATAATAAAAAATGTAGTTTTGAGAAAAACGCATTTTAAAGAAAACTTTACTTACACTACTAGTTAGCAATTTTGTCTTCAAAATATTATTAAAAATACTTCTAGTTGAGGTATTTTTACAAATGAGATATCCTTTTAAAGGGGAAAATATAAATGTTCATAAACTATAATAAACCCAAAATTGATTATTTGTAAATTTTAGGGTACCAACTTCGCTTAAATTTATGCATGAGCTTACAACATGATAGAAATACTTAGGATGCTGTTTATTAATTATAATAAAACAAGCTGTGGATCTATAGAAACCTACTTAAAATGAGTAGAGCTTTGAAATTTTCAGGATAAGTAGTTTTGACCTTCTAATTGTATACATGTCAAACAGAATGTTAAAATTTTAATTAGTTCTTTTTTAATTACTTTTTTTTTACAAAGCGATTTTAAACAGAGATACATCTCCGAAATTTTCCATAAAATTTAGTTTTATAGTTTTAAAAAACATAATTTTAAAATTTTGATTAGTTTTTCTTAAAATTAATTTTCTTAATAAATTAACACATTTTTTTTACAAAATGACTTCAAACAGAGATACATCTCCGAAATGTTCCACATAAGTAGTTTCAGCCTTGAAATTGTAGTTTTAAAAAGAAGAATTTTTAATTTTTATTTAGTTTTTTTTAATTAATTAATTAATAAATAAATATGTTACAAAACAATTTCTAATAGGGCTACAGCTCTGAAATTTTCAACATAAGTAGTTTTGGCCTTTTAATTGAACTTTTGAAAACCAGAATTTAAAATTTTTATTTTATTCTTTTTTAATTAATTTTTTTAATTAATAAACATTTTACAAAATGACTACTAATAGGGCTACAGCCCTGAAATTTTCATCATAAGTAGTTTTGGCCTTCTAATTGGACTTATGAAAAAGCAGAAATTTAATTTTTTTTATTTCTTTTTAATTAATTTTTTTAATTAATTAATTAATATTTTACAAAACGATTTCTAATCGGACTACAGCTCTACAATTTTGAACATAAATAGTTTTTGCCTTCTAATTGGACTTTAGAAAAACAGAATTTTTAATTTTTGTTTAGTTTGTTGTTAATTAATATTTTTAATTAATTAAAATATATTTTAACAAAACTATTTAAAATAGGGCTACAGCTTTGAAATTTTCAACGCAAGTAGTTGTGGCCTTCTAATTGGATTTTTGAAAAACAGAATTTCAAAATTTTATTTAATTTTTTTTTTAATTAATTAGCAAATATTTTACAAAACGATTTGTAATTGGGCTACAGCTCTGAAATTTTCAACACAAGTAGTTTTGGCCTTCTAATTGGACTGACAAAAAGAATGTTAAAATTTCAATTTGATTTTTAATTAATTTTTTCACAAAAAGCGACTTTTAATAGGCCTAGAGCTCTGAAAGTTTCAACGTAAGTATAGTTTTGGCCTCTATTTTTGCTTTCCACAAACACGTGTTAAAATAATCTTAAAGGAGTGTTGTATTACTGTATTAACGGGGACTTTTTTTTCTCGACAAGGGAGAGGCTTCAAATATTAAGGCTTTACGTAGCAATTAGATTTTAGTGAGTGAAGCGATCTTATCTTTACACAGCAATGAAACTTTCAGCGAGCGAAGCGAGCTTATGCTTGCATAGCAATGAACCTTTTAACGAGTGAAGTAAGCCGGTGTTTATGTGTCAATGAATATTTCAGCAAACGAGCGAGTTTGATTTTGCATAGCGATGAACCTTCCTGCGAGCGAAGCACCAAAAACTGGGACCTATACACGAATGACAGATTTCCGCAACGCGAGGCCTCACATCAGCTAGCTAAAATATTGCACATGTTAAAATTTCGTAGCGAAGCACGGGTATTCAACTAGCATTTTATAAAGGAAGTAATTTTACTTTGACAATTGCTTAAAGTGATTTTATAACATTAGTGTGTCTTTCCTGTCACAGGAAATTTAGCATTTGTCAAATCCGTGCCATATGTTACATGATTAATTCAGAATTATAGTATTAATGTAGAGTTTCTAAAGCAACTTCTACGTCAATATACACGCACATAAATGTAATCTATAAAGATGAATTTTAAACCTTCTTAAGAGAATACTAAGAATATGACTACGCTTTTAAAAAGCATTGACAAGATTTTAAATCTGACTCCTTAAATTCCTGAATCGATAATTATAATCCTTGGTATTAGTTAAACTACAATGTATCCTCTCTTTTCAGGTATTACACCAAATCGCAATTAGGAACATATCAATTTGATGGTCTTAAGAGAAACTAATTAATAGCCTCGCTTGAATGAGTTTTTTGATAATAATTAAATCTTTTGCAAAAACTTAAAAAAACTTTCATTTAAAAGAAAATAATTAATTACATATTATTACAGAACGTATTTTTTTAATGTGTACCATACATTTTAATAAAGTATGGCAACGTTTTATGATCTACGACAACTACACCGTAAAAGTTGAAAAAGTAAACTATTATTTACATATAATTACCGAATGTATTTTTGTAATGTGTACCATACATTTTTATAAAGTATGGCAACGTTTTATGACCTACGATAACTTCAAACACCGTTAAAGTTGTAAAAGTAAACTATTATTTACATATAATTACAGAATGTATTTTTGTAATGTCTACCATACATTTTTATAAAGTATGGCAACGTTTTATGATCCACGATAACTTCGAACACTGTAAAAGTTGTAAAATTAAATTACTATTTACATATCATTACAGAATGTATTTTTGTAATGTGTACCATACATTTTAATAAATTCTGGCAACGTTATATGATCTACGATAACTTCGAACACTGTAAAAGTTGTTAAAGTAAACTATTATTTACATATTATTATCGAAAGTGTTTTGTAATGTGTACCATACATTTTAATAAAGTCGGGCAACGTTTTATGATCTACGATAACTTCGAACACTGTAAAAGTTGTTAAAGTAAACTATTATTTGCATATTATTATCGAAAGTGTTTTGTAATGTGTACCATACATTTTAATAAATTCTGGCAACGTTATATGATCTACGATAACTTCGAACACTGTAAAAGTTGTTAAAGTAAACTATTATTTGTATATTATTATCGAAAGTGTTTTGTAATGTGTACCATACATTTTAATAAAGTCGGGCAACGTTTTATGATCTACGATAACTTCGAACACTGTAAAAGTTGTTAAAGTAAACTATTATTTACATATTATTATCGAAAGTGTTTTGTAATGTGCACCATACATTTTAATAAATTCTGGCAACGTTATATGATCTACGATAACTTCGAACACTGTAAAAGTTGTTAAAGTAAACTATTATTTGCATATTATTATCGAAAGTGTTTTGTAATGTGTAACATACATTTTTATAAAGTATGGCAATGTTTTCTGATCAATGCTAATTCCGATCACCGTCGAAGTTTAAAATAGACCCCCAAAATAAACTTGATCATAAGAGCCCAGATTATGGATGTGATGCAGGAAACTATTAAATGTATCGATTCTTGGAGATAATGGCGGATGCAGTGAATGACACTTATCGAAAGCCATTAAAAGATTCAAAAGGGAGCTTACAACCTTCAGTGACCTTAAGGTTAAAGTGATTAATTCACAAATGTAATCCAAAAATATTTTTTATCGAGCAGTATTTAAAAAAATTAAACTCTTTATTTAACAATGAGTTGATTACAAGTGTTTCTTTACGTAATTTTGATAAAATTCATTTGATAGTTAAATAGTATAATAGTTCGCATGACGCAAAAAGAATATCAAAAGATCATGTTTATGAGTGTTTTCTTGTTTAAGAATTGTATCGAATTAAAAGCAGAGAACTTTGGCGTCAGTGACGAAAATTAAACCCTTTAAAAAAACTGAACTATTAGTATCGCCAACTGGAGTGTGAAATAATTTTATCAAGTATCAGCGCTTTCTTTTTAAAAACTTTATTTAAGCCTTTTCCATTTATTTTCATTGTTCTAACTTCAGAAAATCTCAAAGCAGAAAGTTCTTACACCTTAGATTTTAATAAAAAAGTTTAGACGCTTTCATTAGACTTCCCAAAATAAGTAAAATCACATTTGAAGGCCCAAGGCAAAGAACGATCGCAGTCCAATTTTTTCGAAATCTAGGTTTTTAAAAAGCTGCAAAAGGTAGTAGTAGATAATTTAACCCCACGGAGCCCCCTTGGCAAATAAATGTCATGGTACGTGAGATTTTGAGAAACCCTTTTCCTCAACCCTGATACAAGCCATGATACTTGAAACTTTAAATCAGGTTTTCTGAAGAATTGAGAAAAACGGTTCGTTCTTTGCCGTAGCCTTTCAATTTAAAATTAGGACTGTGGAATGTCACACAACTTTTTATCACTTTTAAACTTATTTTTACAATATTGTTCACTGCATTTAAACTTGACATGGATTAATGTGATTTACCGTTTCCGCTTGCATATTTTTATTATTTATAAAATAAAAATTGGTCAGTTTGGTGATATTTTTGACTTATTTTTATACTATAGCAAGTGAAACGAAGGAGGATGAGTTATTGATGGACAATGCTCAAGTGAAGATAACTCAGTGTTGAAGACGTTTGTTTTTCAACCTTTTACGCTTTATAGAATTTTTACGGGAACTAAGTTCATGGGATTCAGCAACAACAACAATAATAACAATAACAACAACTATAAGAGTAATGATAATAATAATAATAATAATAATAATAATAATAATAATAACAACAACAACAACAACAACAACAACAACAACAACAACAACAACAACAACAACAAAAATAATAATAATAATAATAATAACAATAATAACAACAATAAGAAACTAGTATTATTATTATGATTTATTAATAATAATAATAATAACAATAATAATTATAATGATAATAATAATATATTTTTTCAAAATGCAATATTGTCATAACACTATGTTAACATGAGAGGAATTGGAAGTAAAATGTTCTAAAAATGACAGAAGCAATTTAAGACAATTTAAAGTAACATCAATCGGTATGTGCAACTCCTGATCTCAACATCACAGATTATACATATTTAACAGGAAAAGTCTACTTTGAAAGCTAGTTGAAGTTATGAAACAGAAATTTATACAAGGTAAAATGAAAAAAAAAAAAAAAAAAAAAAAAAATCATCTGAAGTGCATTTAAAGTTTTGCATTCTAGATTTATATTGTTAGAGTTAAAACAAAAAATATAACTCGCTGTTTTATTGGCAACATTTTGAAAATAAAAAATTACAAGACATTCTACCAAACTGGCTAGTTTCTTGTCAAAAATGGTTGTCTAAGTGTAATTCTCTATAAAACGCTCAAAAGCTTGTCGTAACAATTTTTTCCCCACTAACAAATTGAAGAGTTCTGTTAATTATAGAATATATTTTAATGCAATCAAAACTCCTCAAAAAAAGAAATAAAAAAGTAATTTTTTTTTTATATATCAAAAAATATATCCACGGACATGACAAATCATGTCCGTGGACTGTCGCAACCTTAGGTTGCTTGGTTTATCAGTATTTTAATTTTTTACTTCATATTTCTTTGATGTCTTGATTTTTTTAGCTAAAATCTATGTAAAGCAATGTTATGCATGAGTATAAAACTTTTATGAGTAGTAATTTAATTACAATTATTGTTATATCTCTTCTCACAAAACTGATACGCCATGTCCGTGGACAGCAGTTAATAGTTGTTTTAAAGTCTACCAGATTGCACAAGTCAACTGTGATATTAGAAAAAGTGTAATTGAACCCATTTGGTTCCAATGCACATTGTGTATTCTATTTTCCGATGCAACAACCATATTTTATTATTTACATGCGAAATATTTAGGTACGCCGGTAAAGATCATATCATCATATCTATGGTCAAGATAAAAATCAGTTAAGAGTAATTAAGTACTTATTATTAATTACTTATTTGATAGTATTAGTTATACACATATATACTTTGTAATATCATGTTTATAAACCTATTGGAACTAAACATTAACAAGAAAATCATGTCCGTGGACGTCACTCTGTGGAATTAGTATGGACGATCTCTGTATATTATCAGGCGATCTCTGTCAATATTATAATGGGATTGTAATTGATAAGTTCTATGGGAAAAAATTTGTAATTCAATATTTCAATGATTTCAATATTTATTTGATTTCTGCTGCTGAAATACTGCGTTTTGTGGAAAATGACTCATTTCTATTTTCTGGAAACAGGGGTGAAACTCTGTATCAACATTTCAAAACTTCCAGTATATTTTATCCAGCATTGTGGGAGATAGATTGGCTAATATCTATAATAAAGGCCAATCAACAACGTACACATCGGGATTGGCCAGTGTTGAGCGTATTTGTGCTACTGGGGCCAGTGTATATTCTAAGACTAATAAAATACAGTTTGAAATTAAATGCTCAAGTTTATTGGAAATAAAAACTCTTCCGTGGCAAAGGAAAGAGGAATGAAAACTGAAGATTTATAGTTTTATAACCGTATGTGTACATTACAGTTTTTGCTAATTATAGTCTTTGCACCCTTCTTTGTAGTTACCAAGTTACATGAACGATATCCAGAGCTTTAATACCTTGACACATTCCTGACTTTTTGCTATCTCTCAATTGAGCCTCACATGGATACCCCATTCCAATTTTCATTATTGGCAAATATTTTTTAACTTACATAATGTATAATTTCTTGCGTGACTAACATCATAGAGGTTTTTACATTTTTGGAATCAGAGTGTGATATTAGGTTGAAATACGTAAGAAAAAAATCAAGGTCGCTTTTTGTGGATGATTGCTATACTTGCTTTTGCTGATAGATGTAAAGTAAAAATGCTATAAACTATTATTCATCCATGGTTCTTTTTTTGTGACAATCTCTTTTTATACAAATCCAAAGTTAATAAAATGAAATACCAATTTAATGGCTAAGAATAGTTTATTTTCAATTACATCATATGTTATTTATTTGAAAATCGAAGTTAAAAATTAATTTAGGCTGTTTATGAGAGAGTTTTCTATGTTGAGGATATTTTGTTACTTCATGAAAGGGGACTCTACGTAGAGAAGGTATTTTGATAAGAGACTGAGAGGTGATTGTAACTTTATGTACCACATCGAACATCATACTGAATCTGTCATATAATGTGGAGAAAAGTTATTAGATAATATATACATGAATGTACTGGTCAGCCGAGACAAAACTGGTCAAAATTGGTTTTGACCAGTTTCGGCCATTTTGGTCCCGGCAGACCAGTACATTCATAACCTAATACTTTTATTGAGTTGAACTAAATGCTATTGCCAAATATATCATAACATGCCACCTAATAAACATTCTTTTTTATGCGGTAACCCACCAATGAGGATATTCCGGTGGGGGTGGACGATATTTTTCCTCCGTAGAAAAATACTTCTCTCTTTTAAAAGTTAGCAAAGTCTACGCTAAATATTACGTCATCAGTTACTTAATATTTATCGCCAACTTGACTGACTTTTAAAAGATGTGAATATTTTTCACCAATGTGGGAAAATTGTATGCTCATTTAAAATTAAAGAGCGGGGGATTACCAATTAAAAAAAGAATGCTCATTAGTTGGCAAGGTATGACATATTTAGCATTCGGATTTAGTTCAACTCAATAAAAGTCAATTTTTGTCCTATTTCGGCCAATTTTTCCCCAGCAGACCAGTATATTCCTAATCTACTAAGTTGTCTCCACATTCTATAACAAATTCAGTTGTTCGATGGGATACCTAAACTTACTGTCTTCTCTCGGACTATAATTTATGAGAGAAGACTAGAGAGTACTCTACGTAAGGGATGCGTCGACACAGCCCAGCATTCTTCTATTGTCGTGCTTTGAACTACAAGAAACAAATATATTGTTGTTTTAAAAATGTTGTTTTATCCTTATAAAAATCCCTCTATGTTATTTGTGGATAAATTCAACTTAAACGTTAAAAAAGTTCCGTTGAATGCTATGATGGACGGGTACGATTTATTACCAGACTATTCAGCTACGCGAGCCAAGCTCTGGTTTCTTAATCAAATTCATCTCTCCACAATAGAATACAATATCTAACTTTGATGAACTTTTAAAAAAGCAATTACTTTAAGCAATCTTAAAGGCAAATGGGTTCATTAGTAGATAATGTAATGCGTAAGCTTTACTCCATAGAGGGTTTACTGGAGGACCAGAAGCTTGAAAATAAACTATTCTGCTGTATGCAAAAAGAAAATAAACCCGGCCAAATTGGCTTAATAAATCTCAAGCTACAAGTACAGGGGTGTAGTGGTGCGGGAACGCATGGGAAAGGCGATCTTTGCCTTTTTAGAAAGAATAACGGGGTTCCCTCATCTATAAATTTTTTTAATTTGTATATATATATATTTTTTTTTGCATTCTATTTCTTTACGTAACACTTAACGGAAAGTCAAGTAAGAAAATGAAAAAGTTCTTTCATGAGAACTATGCTTTCGTTTTCGATCCACAACTATAGAGCTGAGCTGGCAAGTTCAAATATTTGCAAAACACTTGAAAGAGGCACGGTAACCTGCAAAAGGCCATTCCATCAACAAACCGATTGAGGCATTGGACGCTCCCCCCCCCCCCAATCTTTCAATGTTTCAATGCCACTTCATTAGAAATGAACTGACGTATGTTTACATCCATGAATCATCCAAAGCCAATTATCGTCTTCAACGAATGATCTGTATTTGATGTGGATGAATTCCATCCATCAAATTTGTATTCCAGCCTAAAACTTCCGTACACAAATGCACGCCTTCTTCATTTTTAAATAACAACTATGGTCTGGAACATACAGTTCTTAGCGTCTATCTCCTTGAAGACAGTTTCTTCTCCTCTAATTTTAACAGGAACGCTAATCGATTTATCATCAAAAATGATGTAAAGTGTATTTTTTTTATTTTTATATCACCCACTTAATAATTTATTTGTAAACCTCGCCCCGTATTTAAGAAATAAATTCGTTCAAGATGAAAAAACAAATGACTATAAAAGATCCGTTTTTTGAACAAACTGAAAAAGCGAGGCAAACCTGCGATTCTGATAGAATAAACTGTTTTGGTGCTAAGAATCTAGATCGGTAAGAGTAGAATATTGATATTTTGTAAGAGCTTTTAGGGTGTTTTGAGATCACAGAATTATGGATTTATATTGACTTGCCACTTATTGGGAAAATCAAACTGATACGTTGTTTGAACATGACAAAATATATTTAAAATAATATTGATTTTTCAACTCTTACTTACTTTAACTCAATACTTAAATATAATGGAATTCGGTGGCGTCAGGAAGGTGCAAGGGAGGATGCTTGCATTTCCCTAGTTGCTTAATTTTTTTTTAAAAAAGTGGAGAAAAAGACAAAATTCACCGGAAAATATAAACTGTGTGACTTTTAATAATAGAATTTATATTTGTCATTGTTTGAAGAAAAATAGTTTGGAAAAGTCAGTGTTTGAACAAAAAAGTGTTTTTTCCCTTGCAACCTTTTACAAATAATGTTACCGGCATCCATACTAATGAGTCTGTCCTTTTCCAAAAATTGAAGGTATTCACATATATTGCTGTTATATATTTCATTTTCCATAATATAAAATTGCTAATGGCTTTGTAAATGGGTACAATACATCGAAATTGGGCTGGGAAATAGTAGGAATGCAATTTAAATGTATTTTATTTTTAAACGTAGAAGTAAATTACTTTTCAATTTGGAATGGTAAAGCTTACATTTACAGTTATTTGAGAGTTTATTCCAAAAATGTAGCAGCAGTTCTTTAAAAAAAAATTTGGAATTGGCCCGCGACAGATTTTTCTGAGGCCCGCGAAAATGATCCCTTATGACCTACGATAACTTCAAACACCGTAAAAGCCCCTCGATGATCCCTCGACGAAAATGATCTCTTAATGAAATGACACTTATTAAAAACTCGAAAATAGCTCCTAATATATTTTATTTTATAAATGAAAATTAAAAAGGCAAAATAGTATTGCTGGTAGAGTCATTGCATAGACATCGGCGTAAGGATTTCAAATATAAAATCACATTTATTAGACGCTAATTTCGAGTTTTTAATTAATGTCATTTCATTAAGTAATCATTTTCATATCTGCTAAATTCAAGGTTTTATGCAAAATAGTTTCTAAATGAAGTGGGCTAAAAGATTGTAACATAGCGAGTATAGGAAATAATCCTTACTAGGAGTTCCTCTTAAAATCAGCGAGTATAGAAAATAATCCTTACTAGGAGTTCCTCTTAAAATCAGCGAGTATAGGAAATGATCCTTACTCCGAGTTCTTCTTAAAATGAGCGAGTATAGGAAATAATCCTTACTAGGAGTTCTTCTTAAAATCAGCGAGTATAGGAAATAATCCTTACTAGGAGTTCCTCTTAAAATCAGCGAGTATAGAAAATAATCCTTACTAGGAGTTCCTCTTAAAATCAGCGAGTATAGGAAATGGTCCTTACTAGGAGTTCTTCTTAAAATCAGCGAGTATAGGAAATAATCCTTACTAGGAGTTCTTCTTAAAATCAGCGAGTATAGGAAATGATCCTTACTAGGAGTTCTTCTTAAAATCAGCGAGTATAGGAAATGATCCTTACTAGGAGTTCCTCTTAAAATCAGGGAGTATAGGAAATAATCCTTACTAGGAGTTCCTCTTAAAATCAGCGAGTATAGGAAATGATCCTTACTAGGAGTTCTTCTTAAAATCAGCGAGTATAGAAAATAATCTTTACTAGGAGCTCCTCTTCAAATCAGCGAGTATAGGAAATAATCTTTACAAGGAGCTCCTCTTAAAATCAGCGAGTAGAGGAAATAATCCTTACTAGGAGCTCCTCTTAAAATCAGCGAGTATAGAAAATGATCCTTACTAGGAGTTCTTCTTAAAATCAGCGAGTATAGGAAATAATCCTTACTAGGAGTTCCTCTTAAAATCAGCGAGTATAGAAAATAATCCTTACTAGGAGTTCCTCTTAAAATCAGCTAGTATAGAAAACAATCCTTACTAGGAGCTCCTCTTAAAATCAGCGAGTATAGAAAATGATCTTTACTAGGAGTTCTTAAAATCAGCGAGTATAGGAAATGATTCTTACTAGGAGTTCCTCTTAAAATCAGCGAGTATAGGAAATAATCCTTTCGATGAGTTCCTCTTAAAATCAGAATTTTCATTTTAAAAAAATGAATTAAAAGTTATATTTAGAAGAATTAATCTGTTTTGAAGCCTTGTCAACAAAAGTAAATGATTTATTAATTAGTCACTACTTTACAGTACGTATACTATTAATGCTTATAAATAATATTCAATTTCAAGCACTTCAAATTAGAATTTATGATTTTATAAGTTAACTCTTTAGTTTAGCATTTGAATTTTATATGAATACTGGAAATAAAGTGAAAAAGTTTGGTTTTGGTAAATTTTAGCGTTTACAAAGAAAACAGGAAATACTTTTAAATTTTAACTATTCAAATGATTGAAATAAAATTTTGTATAAAACCAATCATGTGATATATAATTATACATTGTTTTGTTGGACACGCGGATTTATTTTTGACTTCAATGTCTAATTGATATTTCTACACCAGAACCTATTTATTAAATTGTAATTCATGATTGAGCACCACTGATCTCTACTACACTACAACTTCTGGATAGCGCATGCTTGGTTACTAACTTGAAGTTGAAGAAGGCTTAATAATCACCATAGAGATCTTTACAAACAACTTCCCCCAAAACTAGTTCAAATTTATTTGTAACTATGGGCAACTTGTTTCAAAGCATTATGGGGGGAAGTATTCAAAGGGCATCATCTGCTTGCAGAGCAGAAACCGCTAATGAGCGATCCAGAAGTTGTAGTAGAGATCAGTGATGATCACAGACGTGGTATCTGCAGTTTTTGGCTAAATTGAGTTATTCTTACCAGGTGGTTTGTTTATAATTTTAATGGCCATATTTACACGGGAAGTTACGACTTTCGTAAATAGGTTAGAATTAACTATATGCAGTTGTTAAACTTTAAACTACCATTTCTTATTTTAATTTCAGTTATATATACCACTTCTGCGCTAAACACGGCAAAATAAACATTCTTCATAATACTAACTTTTCTTCGTTGTTATAACTCCATATATAGGGCCGACCAAACGGTATAGTGGTTAGCGTGCTTTTTCTAGACCGCGAGGTTGTGGGTTCGAGTCCCGTATTAGGCATGTGTGTTTGTAAATGTATGTTGGCTTGTCTAATGACGAATGTTTAGGCTCTTTATAGCCCTCGTGTTGCTGACGGCGCCAGATAATCTGAAAACAACCAACCAACTCCATATGTAGGACTAAAACTAAAATCAAAGTAGTTTTATTTTTTAAAATCAATTATACTAACTTCAATTTTGTTTTTAGTGGCTGCCGGGTAAATCTGCGGAAGCCTAATTAACCCACTTGTTGTCATTTAATCGGGTTGAAACTTGGGAGATAGATCCGATTTCTATGGCAATCCCTTCTATCAAGTTTTGGAAACTGTAACGGTCAATAAATAGTCACTTTTGTACAGGTTTCTATAATCATTTTGAAAGACTAATAAATCCCATTTAACCGATCATTGTTAAAACTCTTTCCTGTTTCCAAAATTGTTTTAATCAGAATAATCAGCTTAGCATATAAAGGATTTATATTTAAAAACTTTTTTTTTTTATTATATTATTCAGATTATATTATTCTAAATAAAATATTGGCATCAATGTAATGGTGAAGAATTTCATACAGAATAAACTCTTTTTGATCTTTCTACATAATATCTTGGTCGACCATGTTTAAAGATGGCCTATGTGCACTCTTTTCCCCGTACTAGGAATATCCTTTTTTAGTTTTTCTTGGTGAAATGTATTAATGGTACATTTAGCCATCAATATCAATGTAATTGAGATAAATAATTTTTAAGATAATTGTTCCTTTAGAAATATATAAATTTAATTTAAAACTGTGTATTTAAATTCTTTTTTTCAATAACATCTTGGAATACGTATTTATATTGCTATCTTAAGGTGGAAGAATACGAAGTATATTGCATTCCTTTTAAAGTAATACCAGCACCAAAAAGATTATTTAAATGGGAAGTTTCTGAAAAGGATCAATCGCACTGCGAAATAATATTTTATTAGAATAGATTTTCATAAAAAGCTGAATCCTTTTGATAAAAATAAATCCTTTGAATTGTAGTTCGAGTATAGATTGCATATTACATAAAGCTTTAATATGATTAGAATTTAGTTTTAATACAATTTTAAAGTTAATTTAAAAGTAGGATTAACTTAAAGTTATTTGAAAGTTCAGTACAATTTTAATTAACTGTTCCAAAACATTAAACATATAAAGATTATTTTTTAATACGTGAGGGTTTTTCAGAGAACTAATTAAACATAATTTTCCATAAATTTGTTAAATATAATTATTGAATAAGTTAAATTTTTTGTCTTTTTTTATTGCCTGGGAATGTGGTATTTCATCTCATTTCGTTACTGAATATTTGATTATTGAACACATCTTATTCAGTTAGTTTTTCTTGAAAAATTTCTTAAGGAAAACCCATTTCACTTACTTTAATTTTTTTTAACGTTTTTACATAACGTGAATGCTGTTACCTGAGCTACAAGTAAACATAACTTAAAACCAGGCCCTATTCATTCTAATTCATATCATTCTTTGATTTGACTATTTAATTTTTTCAAGTTTTCATTTCTCCTTTCACTGAGCTTTTTTATTTGCAATTTTCTGGTAATGGTCCAGAAAGCTTGAATAACATATCTAGTTTGTAACTTTCGAATCTACTCGATTAAATATAATTTTTCTTCATTCTTCTCAAAGAAGCTCGGTTAGCTGGATATCAAGGAATGCTCATGCTACAATAAATACACGAGAAGCATACTAAGCGAAACACCCTTAAATCTTCGGGATTATTGACAGTTATCTGGACGCTTTCCAGTAGGTATTACCAGGGGAATTGTCTGGCTTTTGGGTCCAGAATGGAATAAAACAAAGAAAACCCACCAGACTGCCTACTATTCAACAAGATATTTTTTTCCCGCATTTATTTATTTTTAGAAGTCGAAAGTAACAATGTTAAACTAGAATTCTCTTTCACGCTAGACGCATTTTTTTGCCACGTGTGACCGGGATATTAAACAAAGTCTGAATGGTTCCATTTAGAATGCTTGGTACTTGAGTATTATCCTGTCGACTATGGAATAGTTTTTTGTTGGCAATAAAATGTTCGATAAATTTGCTTTAACAACTTTTCGGTTACCAAGGTTTTTTTTGCAAATATTTATTGGAAAAAAAAAAATTACTCATTGAATGCATAAATACAACATGAACTGGTTCGGTAAATTGAAATTGATCTTATCGACCCTTTTGTCGCAAAAAAAAGTTCGTCGAGGGTAGTCAACCAAAGTAGTCTATCGCCAACAAAAAGTTCGCCACGTGACTTTTCAGCCGTTTCAAGTCTGAAAGACGTCATTCCCAAGCCCTCAAGAAATGACAAAATTTATTTTGTCATTTTGGCAGCAAGAAGGGAGCTTTACGATTCACAAACTTTTTTTTACGAAGGGGAAGAAAAAAAATTGACGACATACTACGTAATGTTAACAATACATGTTGTTCTTGTATAGTAGAGGGTAAGAGGGAAATTCTATCCTTCGCCTGTCTTAATCAACATTTTAAACAAACTTGTTACGGAATGCTATGATAAAAACGAAATAATATTGATATAATTTGACGAATTGTGCTTGGATCGTTTTTTAGTCTAATCTTGGATAAGCAATTTGGCAAGATATTAACATTAACTGTGTACTACTACCGTAACTAAATTTGACCGACTACCTCATTTACAAATAAGAACAAAGTTCTTGTACATTTGAAAAAGTAATAAATTATTTAGACACGAATTAAACAAGGATAAAGGGTTACCGTTTAAAAGGTAGATATTTTTAGACACAGTGAATTGACGTTATGCAACAACCAGATAAGCTGCAACGTTTGAAATAAAAAATTAGCTATGAGTTTCGTTTGATTAATTACCTACATTGTATATAACGAAATTTCACTACTTCACAATATTTAATAATTGCAGAAACAATTACCAAAATAAGTAAGCGATGTTCTTTGTTAGCCAGTTAAGAGGAAAAATGTTTTTATGGTTTTACAATTTGCCATACAAATATGATAAATTTAAAATAAAATTCTGTATAGGCTTGAGATGAATATTTTACATGCACTCTATCTCAAGCCCTTACCTGAAAACATTGAAATATACATATCTCTTGAGAGCTCTCTCATATAGTGAGAATATGAAGTATTTAGCACTGGCCCATTAATTTCATTATGTGTAACCATTTTCGTAACATATTACATTAAGGTTCTACCTAGAGGATTTTATTCAAAACTAACATTTACTGAAGTAGAGTTTTAGGAGTTATTGATTAAATTAAGATAGGGATGGAATATCCATTTCTTAATGCATAGTGATTGGTAACATTATTATTTTTTCTTGTCTGCAGGTAGATTATTCTAATTAGGGAAATCTTCTTAAAAGTTTTGGCTATAACAATCACGCTTCTACGAAGAGAAAGCATCTTCTTGAAAGTTTTCATAACTGAATTATGTCAATGGGGAATCACGATCATTAATAAGCAGGTTACTGGAACCATAATTAACAAAGAAAACTGGAAAGGCTCTAGTTTAGGTTTAGCGGAAATTGGCTGAAGATTAAGCTATAGATGTATTTTAAAACTACTTGCTTGTAGTGATGATAATTAAATTGTAAGTAAAACAGAACTGTGAGACTTCAAATTTGCATTTGAGGGACATTTGTTTGAGGTATTAGTAGCTATATAACGATGTTTGAGAGAGCCTCAGTTTTTTAGTTTAATATTTGGAAGGAGACTCAAACGCGGTTATATTTGTGAGAAACTTAAGCGTAATGAAATTTAATGAAATGTATTGTTGAGAGGGACTTTTTCGACAACATTTAAGAGCAGATTTGATTACAGAAAGGACGAAGGAAGATTGAATTGTAAACGATAATAAGAGTGATCTGGAAATTTGAAGAGAATTTGAGAAAGACAACTTTGAGGAAATATTTAATCGCGGAAGCGACTAATAAAATATTTGATACTTTTAAATAGAAATAAAAAGCACTTGTTCAGGCTGACATTGGAGATACGCATTAACTTGAAAATGATTTTAGTAATATTCAAGAAATTTGGATTGGCAAGGAAGGAAAAGTTAATATTTATTTATTGAACTTTTGGAAAGTATGGAACATACCTTAATGTGAATGTGGAGTGATAAATAATCTTCTTCTAATCTTCTAATTCATAAATCTAATTTTTAGATTTTTGAAATTGAAGATTAGCTGAAATAATGAATTTCGATTCTAAGAAGGCTTTAAGAAACCATTATTTATTGAGAATTTGTAAAACAAAGAATTTAACAAGGTCTGAAGTTTGAGAATTTCTTACAACATTAAAGCTCATATAATTGAACAATTAATTCTAAAACCTCATTACTGTATGATAATAAGGGAAGTGCTTAAAACCATGTATAACTGACGCCAATGTATCAATTACAGACAATGTTGTCTTTCTAATAAATTGAGTTTTCTCTATCAATACTGGAATAAGGCTATCGTAAAGCAATTAAAAGATAATGAGTTTGATGAAAAAGAAGACAAAGTTAATTTTTGGAATGCAAATAATTTTCATTCCAGAAAATTTTGGTTCGTCAAACTAATTTTAAGAGTTAAGTAATGATTAGTTTAGTTAATATTAATTGATATAGTTACAAAACAATTATAATACAACAGTAATTAATTTTATTTATCGCCTTTGTTTCCATCATAAGTTTTTCTGTTTATAATCATCAACCACCATTAGTTAAACATCGTTAAAACAAAATTATGAGACTTCTTTACAAAGACTGTAGTACACAATCATTTTCATTTTTATTCTTTTGTAACATTTTTATATCTAAAATTAGAAGACGGTGCTTCATACGTTTTAAATTTGACATTTAACGTTGGATACTTTCCTGGTTCTAGTTCATAGTTGCATACATGGTCAGTGGTGGTGCTAAGAATTGCCCGATGAGGGGGCTATCCATCCCCGGCGGGGGAAGAGGGGGGGGGGGGGCTAAGGATTTTTTTGTGTGAAGCTAACGTATTTTAAAGCCAACTAAAATTTGAAAATCATAGATCGAAGCCAATTTTGCAGCATAATTAGAACATATTACGATTTTAGTAACACGACAATGTAGTATAAAACAAATTTATGCTGACAAATAAAGATGTATTTATGTTATCAAAAATGTGTAGATGTTTAGTTTTAGGGAACACTAGTTTGAGCTACATTTTTGTAAAAATTGTTCCATAATTTTTCATACTAAAATAAATAAACACAGTAATCTTTCCTAGATAAAAAAATTAATTTTCTTCAGCAAAAAAATAATTATAATAATAATAATAATAATAAAAAGAAAAAGGCTGCAGTTCTCATTTTACCCTTGGTTAGCCACGCGACCTTTTGTCACTCGGTTAGTCACGTGGGGGACAAATGTCCACCAAATTCACATTTCCGTGCATACCATTAAGTCCGTGACCAAATATCAAAGAAAATGGGTATTTTTATTAAATACACAACATTATTGAACAAAATAAAATAAAAATTAAAAAATATTTTTAAAATAACTTGAGAAAAAAAAAAAAAAAAACTGCAAGAAGGCGTTGATCATGGGCTGGCATCTATTGAAAAATTGTTTGGGAGGAACACTTTTCAACCGCGCCCCTAACCAAAGGTTAATAACTCTGTTATGTAAAACTGTTTGAATATTTGTATAATGTTATATGTAATTGATTATAACACAAAATCCGCTAGGTAATAATATCATTCAGACACAAAATTAAATCTACAATCAAAAATAAAATACAATTTATTTTATTATAAAACTTATAAATATCTTTTATATTATTTCTAGATGTTTTTTTTGTGTTTGTGTGTGTGTTTTTCACAATTCCTTTTCTTCCCTTTATACCAGGCGCATAGCCAGGTGAGGGATATCGGGATATATCCCCTCCCGAAATTTGACAGTTTGTTATTAGTACGCAAAAACCAAAGGATTTTTTTGTTGTTAAAAATGTTAAATTTATTTAAAATGTTTTTAGTTTTCTAAACATACATAGAAAAAATACCTGTAATTAAATATATTTGGCATTAATAACAAAAATTATTGGTATGTCTTGATGAGTTATAAAATTTCATATCCTCTAACGAAAAAAATTTCTGACTACGCCCCTGATTTATACAATCTTCTTCTTCTTCTTCTTCTTATCAAGGACTATGGGGACTAAGGCACCTCTGCTTAAGCATTTTGTACCAACCCCATATCCCGTACAGATCGGTAGTGGGCAGTACTGCACAGGTTGTAAGAGCACACTCGCAAGAGGGAGTGCACAAGTCTACCTATAGCCGCCGAAGAGTTCATTTCTACCTCTTTCGGTAGCTATCCGGTAGATGGCAGCACTACCGACCGTATGTGGAACTTCTTAATTTAGAGGCAATACCAAGCAGAAGATTCCACCAGAAGACTTAGCTTTGCCACCCCCAGAGGTATTGATTTGTATGGGAACTTGGAGGACTTTGTGACCATGACTGATTTAACGTGCTCCAGTCACCATTAGCGAACACGGCGGTCTTTAGTCGGTCCCAGGCCCGAACTCGCAACCTCAGGGCTCGCAACCTTCTAGTTGCGAGAACGATACTCTCCCGACTGGGCTACGCGGCCCTCTGATTTATACAATACAAAAATTGATAAATGATACACCGATTTAAAGGCTACGACCTCTGCTTCTGACGAATAGTTCATTTGCCATTGCGCATGGTTTGAAAATCGAAGTTAAAAGAATCACAAGAAGTCCAGACATTTTGGGCTGCTGCGATACTTATATTATCTCATATATAGAATAAAATATCTTACTTTGATAAACTACTAAAAAATAAATTCTATGCATTAATTTTGATTGTTGGTTTCGGATAGCTCCAAAAACCGTAAAACAATTGAAAGTTCTAAGAAAAATGTTTTTTTCGAAAACTACATTGAAATCATTGCATCTATATTCATAATAAGTATGAAATAAATATCTGAGATATGAAATTTTTAACTAATTACTAAGAATAAGTAATAGTACAAGTTGAAAGCAACTTTTTTTAAAATGAGAAACACATCCTCAGTTGTAAGGAGATATGATTAGTTCTTCAGTCATCAAACATATTTTTATGTTTTATATTACAAGTAATAATAATAGGCGATATAATGACCCTTGAAAATAGCACCAGTTTATTTTTTGTTCCGATAGAGCTTATTATTAATTTATGATTGCAATGAAATTATTGAGTTAGGACAGAAATTTTATTTTCAGCTATTTTGTTTTATACCCAATATTATGCTAATTAGAAAATCTCAATTTAATTCTAAATAAAAATTATCGAATACGGACACTTTTCGTTTTGTGACTTAATAATATTTCAAGGAAGATTTTGATATTAAAAGAATTTATTGCTAGGCAAAAACCTTACGAATCATTCCAGATAAAAAAAATCACATACCTTTGCTGCAGGATGATTCTGAACATATTCTTTTAAGTAATAAAAGTGCTTCAAATCAGTGTTTTTGTTTTTGAACTTAATCGTTGTCAAAATGTTCAAAATAAAAACAACTATCTACTTTGTAACGAAAGCATTTTGCCCTCTTTAAGGACATCGTTTATTTTACATGTAAAGTAGCAAAAAAAAAAAGTAGTACTTATAATAAGTAAACGTTTCAACTACAAAAACTGCGTTACTGTTTCAATTCAAGGAGATGCATGTGCCCAGTATCGATGAGAAAACAAAATAATTCTGTCGATAATTCTAGGAAAAAACTTGAACAAAACGACTGTCCCATCCCCCGCTCAGTCTCCATATCTCATTTGTTCCTTCAAGCTCTCTCTCTTCTTGAAATGTTGGAATCGTTTGCGTCTCAGTTACTCCTCCCAGAACTAAAAGGCGCCTTAACTTATTCCAGACCCCTTGCCATTTGTCTCCGAACAAATACACAAAGTGGTGGAGGAAAAAAAAAAAAAACTTTTCAGTATACAGCATCAATTCTCATCGGCATCTCTATGTCCTTACGAGTTTAAATGGTCAGCTTCTCGCTCAATAGCCAAAGGGCACATTCCGTATTTTGTGACCCTCACCCTCACTTTCCAAGAGTTCCTTCAAGCTCTCTCTCTTCTTGGAATGTTGGAATCGTTTGCATCTCAGTTACTCCTCCCAGAACGAAAAGGCGCCTTAACTTATTCCAGACCCCTTGCCATTTGTCTCCGAACAAATACACAAAGTGGAGGAGGAAAAAAAACCCTTTTCAGTATACAGGCATCAATTCTCATCAGCATCTCTATGTCCTTACGAGTTTAAATGGTCAGCTTCTCGCTCAATAGCCAAAGGGCACATTCCGTATTATGTGACCCTCACCCTCACTTTCCAAGAGTTCCTTTAAGCTATCTCTCTCTTCTTGGAATGTTGGAATCGTTTGCATATCAGTTACTCCTCCCAGAACGAAAAGGCGCCTTAACTTATTCCAGACCCCTTGTCATTTGTCTCCGAACAAATACACAAAGTGGTGGAGGAAAAAAAAAAAACTTTTCAGTATACAGCATCAATTCTCATCGGCATCTCTATGTCCTTACGAGTTTAAATGGTCAGCTTCTCGCTCAATAGCCAAAGGGCACATTCCGTATTTTGTGACCCTCACCCTCACTTTCCAAGAGTTCCTTCAAGCTCTCTCTCTTCTTGGAATGTTGGAATCGTTTGCATCTCAGTTACTCCTCCCAGAACGAAAAGGCGCCTTAACTTATTCCAGACCCCTTGCCATTTGTCTCCGAACAAATACACAAAGTGGAGGAGGAAAAAAAACCCTTTTCAGTATACAGGCATCAATTCTCATCAGCATCTCTATGTCCTTACGAGTTTAAATGGTCAGCTTCTCGCTCAATAGCCAAAGGGCACATTCCGTATTATGTGACCCTCACCCTCACTTTCCAAGAGTTCCTTTAAGCTATCTCTCTCTTCTTGGAATGTTGGAATCGTTTGCATATCAGTTACTCCTCCCAGAACGAAAAGGCGCCTTAACTTATTCCAGACCCCTTGTCATTTGTCTCCGAACAAATACACAAAGTGGTGGAGGAAAAAAAAAAAACTTTTCAGTATACAGCATCAATTCTCATCGGCATCTCTATGTCCTTACGAGTTTAAATGGTCAGCTTCTCGCTCAATAGCCAAAGGGCACATTCCGTATTTTGTGACCCTCACCCCCACTTTCCAAGAGTTCCTTCAAGCTCTCTCTCTTCTTGGAATGTTGGAATCGTTTGCATCTCAGTTACTCCTCCCAGAACGAAAAGGCGCCTTAACTTATTCCAGACCCCTTGCCATTTGTCTCCGAACAAATACACAAAGCGGAGGAGGAAAAAAAACCCTTTTCAGTATACAGGCATCAATTCTCATCAGCATCTCTATGTCCTCACGAGTTTAAATGGTCAGCTTCTCGCTCAATAGCCAAAGGGCACATTCCGTATTATGTGACCCTCACCCTCACTTTCCAAGAGTTCCTTTAAGCTATCTCTCTCTTCTTGGAATGTTGGAATCGTTTGCATATCAGTTACTCCTCCCAGAACGAAAAGGCGCCTTAACTTATTCCAGACCCCTTGTCATTTGTCTCCGAACAAATACACAAAGTGGTGGAGGAAAAAAAAAAAACTTTTCAGTATACAGCATCAATTCTCATCGGCATCTCTATGTCCTTACGAGTTTAAATGGTCAGCTTCTCGCTCAATAGCCAAAGGGCACATTCCGTATTTTGTGACCCTCACCCTCACTTTCCAAGAGTTCCTTCAAGCTCTCTCTCTTCTTGGAATGTTGGAATCGTTTGCATCTCAGTTACTCCTCCCAGAACGAAAAGGCGCCTTAACTTATTCCAGACCCCTTGCCATTTGTCTCCGAACAAATACACAAAGTGGAGGAGGAAAAAAAACCCTTTTCAGTATACAGGCATCAATTCTCATCAGCATCTCTATGTCCTTACGAGTTTAAATGGTCAGCTTCTCGCTCAATAGCCAAAGGGCACATTCCGTATTATGTGACCCTCACCCTCACTTTCCAAGAGTTCCTTTAAGCTATCTCTCTCTTCTTGGAATGTTGGAATCGTTTGCATATCAGTTACTCCTCCCAGAACGAAAAGGCGCCTTAACTTATTCCAGACCCCTTGTCATTTGTCTCCGAACAAATACACAAAGTGGTGGAGGAAAAAAAAAAAACTTTTCAGTATACAGCATCAATTCTCATCGGCATCTCTATGTCCTTACGAGTTTAAATGGTCAGCTTCTCGCTCAATAGCCAAAGGGCACATTCCGTATTTTGTGACCCTCACCCTCACTTTCCAAGAGTTCCTTCAAGCTCTCTCTCTTCTTGGAATGTTGGAATCGTTTGCATCTCAGTTACTCCTCCCAGAACGAAAAGGCGCCTTAACTTATTCCAGACCCCTTGCCATTTGTCTCCGAACAAATACACAAAGTGGAGGAGGAAAAAAAACCCTTTTCAGTATACAGGCATCAATTCTCATCAGCATCTCTATGTCCTTACGAGTTTAAATGGTCAGCTTCTCGCTCAATAGCCAAAGGGCACATTCCGTATTATGTGACCCTCACCCTCACTTTCCAAGAGTTCCTTTAAGCTATCTCTCTCTTCTTGGAATGTTGGAATCGTTTGCATATCAGTTACTCCTCCCAGAACGAAAAGGCGCCTTAACTTATTCCAGACCCCTTGTCATTTGTCTCCGAACAAATACACAAAGTGGTGGAGGAAAAAAAAAAAACTTTTCAGTATACAGCATCAATTCTCATCGGCATCTCTATGTCCTTACGAGTTTAAATGGTCAGCTTCTCGCTCAATAGCCAAAGGGCACATTCCGTATTTTGTGACCCTCACCCCCACTTTCCAAGAGTTCCTTCAAGCTCTCTCTCTTCTTGGAATGTTGGAATCGTTTGCATCTCAGTTACTCCTCCCAGAACGAAAAGGCGCCTTAACTTATTCCAGACCCCTTGCCATTTGTCTCCGAACAAATACACAAAGCGGAGGAGGAAAAAAAACCCTTTTCAGTATACAGGCATCAATTCTCATCAGCATCTCTATGTCCTCACGAGTTTAAATGGTCAGCTTCTCGCTCAATAGCCAAAGGGCACATTCCGTATTATGTGACCCTCACCCTCACTTTCCAAGAGTTCCTTTAAGCTATCTCTCTCTTCTTGGAATGTTGGAATCGTTTGCATATCAGTTACTCCTCCCAGAACGAAAAGGCGCCTTAACTTATTCCAGACCCCTTGTCATTTGTCTCCGAACAAATACACAAAGTGGAGGAGGAAAAAAAAAACCTTTTCAGTATACAGGCATCAATTCTCATCGGCATCTCTATGTCCTTATGAGTTTAAATGGTCAGCTTCTCGCTCAATAGCCAAAGAGCACATTCCTTATTCTGCGACCCTCACTTTCCAAGAGAAGGAAGGATGAATGGAAGGATGGATGAAGGAAGGATGGATAACCCGCAGCAATTGCTTGCAGCAAAATGTCTGAAGTGTCATTTCATGGCGGTCTCTTTCCACAACCACTCACACGATCATTGAATACAACACTTAGCTTCCTAAAGTTGTGAATTTTTAAAATTGATTATAAACTACTGAAACAATTAGGAAATGCCCATAAGCATTTGCAGTTTGTTTATTTATGAGAATTGTAATGCGACTTTTACAAACCTTGTTTTATCATGTTAGTTATTAATTCTTGTTTCTTTTATAATTTCTAACTTACTTTATATATTTCTAACTACTTATGTCCAAGAAATTATTAAGTTCATAAAATTCTGACGGCCATAAGGCGCAGTGTTTTTATTAAGCATATTTTTTTTTAAATATTTTATCATTGTCCATGTGACATTTTTAAAAATTATTTATGGCTGACTTTCATCATCCCTTAGTGTTGGCATGTAGAATGAGTTAATATACCTAGGGAAAGATAACTGAAGAAATCATCATTTTTAATAAAGGAACAATTGGATACTATTCACATAAGTTATGTTCCGAAACCATAACTATTTTTCCGACGAAATTTTTCAATTAACCTGATTGATAAACTGTGTTAACATAGTGTACTATATAAGATGTATAAAACTTACTAGGTTAAAATAGTTATCTCGTCGGGGAAGTTAAGAATTTCGTTGGAAATAAGTAGCATTTTCAATTTAGGAACACGACTTTAAAATTGGGTCGAATTTTCTCCTTAAAATGTACGCAGTATTGCTACGTAAAACGTATAGAGCATACTGTATTGAGACAAGTCACACATTAGGAAAAAAATGATTTTATTAGGAATTGAGTTGAGGTTATAGCATCTCGTTTAGATTTTAAGAAATACGTTTTACTATTTGTCCTGTACTTCCGGTTACAATTTGTTGTTGTCTTGTGATAAATCAATTTAGCAGACAAGACCTTTTATTTGACAAATCACACGTGTTTGACACTTGTAATGTTGTCTGGGAATATTGACCTTGTTCAGACGAATGGACCGTTAGATTCTTGATATAGGCTTCTCATAACATTATAGTATAAAGCAGAAACTAAATATGATTTGTTCAGTTTTCCAACGAAATTTCTTATTTCCCCGAAGGGATGACAGTTATAGGAGAGTATACTATGTAAGGTTAATATATCACGTGTTGAAACAGTTTATCCTGTCAGGGAAATTAAAAATTCCATCGAGATACAAGTTGTATTTTCAGTTTGAAAGTAATTTTTGTGAAACTTTATCGAATATTTTCCTGACACACACTAATGGTTTATTTTGTTTTCCGACATATTTCTCAATTTTTCCGACGGAATAAACTGTTTTAACTGAGTAATTATAGAAAATAACATATGATGTGTTGAAACCTATCGGGATGAAAAAAAATTCGTCGGGATACAAATTGTGTTTTCAATTTGAAAGTAATATTTGTGAAATTTTATTGAATTGTTTCCTGGCACACAATGATGATTTTAGTTTTTCGACGTAGCTCTCAATTTTTTCGACGGAATAAACTGTTTTAACAGAGTAACTATAGAAAATAAAATATCATGTGTTGAAAAAGTTCAACCGGTAGGGAAATAAAAATTTCGTCGGGATACAAGTTGTATTTTCAATTTGAAAGTAATTTTTGTGAAACGTTATCGAATTATTTTCTGACACACAATGATGAGTTTTTTCGTTTTCCGACATAGTTCTCAATTTTTCCGACGGAATAAACTATTTTAACAGAGTAACTATTGAAAATAACTTATCATGTGTTAAAATCTATCGTGGTGAAAAAAATTTCGTCAGGATACAAGTTGTGTTTTCAATTTGAAAGTAATTTTTATGAAATTTATTGAATTGCTTCCTGGCACACAATGATGATTTTAATTTCTTGACGTAGTTCTCAACTTTCCAGGTGGAATAAACTGTTTTAACAGAGTAACTATGGGAGATAACATACCATGTGTTGAAAAAGTTCACCCTGTCGGGGAAATAAAAATTTCATCAAGATACAAGTTGTATTTTCAATTTGAAAGTAATTTTTGTGAAACTTTATCGAATTGTTTCCTGACACACAATGATGAGAAATTTCGTTTTCCAACATCTTTCTCAATTTTTCCGACGGAATAAACTGTTTTAACAGAGTAATTATTGAAAATAACATATCATGTGTTGAAAACTATAGGGGTGAAAAAAATTTCGTCGGGATACAGAGTAATTAGGGACGATAACATATCATATGTGTTGAAACAGTCTGTCGGGGAAATTACAAATTTCGTCAAAAAATGAATTGTGGTTTTAAGTGCGTGATTTTTGTGAAATCGTATCGAATTGTTTCCTTACAAAAATTATTTATTCAGTCTCTCGACGAATAAATAAGTTATAATAAGTTAAACTATAATTATTAATAGTTATAATTAGTTTTACTCCGATAAGTTAAATCAGTTTCCCCTACAACTGTGTGAAAAATAGTTTATCCCGTCGCACAGTGGGGCAGAAGGGGTGAAAACCTGGCCAAAATTCACAAGTGTATTTATTAAAATCAAATGTCGATAGTAACATTTTTAATGAGTTGATAAAATTATACTACCACCAAATTTTGGTTTTATTGAAAATTTTTAACCATTTTTTGGTAAAAATTCATATTTACATTGCGATATCTGAATTTTTTTTCTCCTAAAATTACTTACCAAAATTTAACTTTTAATTAAAGTTTTCTGTTGAAATAAATATAATATGTGCATTGATTAAAAATATTTTTATATTTTTCATAGCATTTTTATTACATTTTTCAGCAATTTACAAACAATACATAACATAATTACTTATAAAAATTTAAAATATCGACATTAAAATCAATTTCAATTTGCATTGTTATTTTCCTTCAAGCAGATTTATATAAATATTATACCGTAGGGCATCACTTACAAATTTCCAGTTACAGTTTTTAACAATAAAATTTGTAGATAACATTGATATTGTAATACATTTAACTCAAAACTTCGAATTAGGAAACAAACAACAATTTGTTTTATTCAATGGCAAAATCGTGTTTGAAGTTATACCTTGTTAAAACTATATGAATAGGTAAATTAGATGTTATAGACATATTGTGTCCACATTCATATAGACATAGTGTGTCACACATGTCATTTCTAAACTTCTCTTTGGTGGATTTCTTGTTTTCATGAAACTTCTTTTTGTCCTCTCCCTGACGAACCTGCCATTTACAGATATTCAATCTGTAAGATATGTGAAGTAAGCATTCGAAAAATCTAATCCAAGCATGAAGAGGTGATATACCAAATCAGAATGTGTCTAAATCAACTTCTTGCTTTATAACTTTCAAATATTTGTTAAACTGTTTTAAAGTTAATCCACAAACATTGCATTTCTGTTGTGAAGCAGCAGATGCGACAGCATTGCAAACTTTTCCATCGACCATTGTGAATAATACTGTATAAGAAATATTAATATTTACATTGTTAGCTATTACTACGGTTGGAACAAGGTTTTTAATTTGGTTTTCGATGTGATCTACAATTTTTTGTGTTGTTTCCTCCGATTCAGGAACAAATTGCAACAGTATTGGGCGACAGAAGCGAGGAGATGCTGGTCTAGGATTTTTTCGTATGACAGTTTTTATATCGTCCTCATTTTCAAAAAACATTTGGAGTGAACACGTGACACAAGAAAGATATGGGAGTCCGATGAACTACTGGATAAAAACCTCTGCTTATATTCACTTTGGCCTGAACTTCCGTCACAACCCCATTTGATTAAAAGTTTCACTTTATGCAATTGCTCATTTGAATATTTTTGAACATCACATAGTTTACTTTCGATAATGCGTCCAGCTGTGTGATCCAGTAAAGATTGAACAGCAACTTTTACTTTCAACTCGTCGCATTGTAAGGAACTATTTTCTGGATAACAGCTTTTCTTTGCTCTTTGTATGGTTTTGTAAGAAGGAAAAGTGTTTTCAAAGTGACATCGAATTATATTACATTGATGTCGGGATAATTTTGCTTCAACAATCAACGACAATGCTACGTCCACTGAAACTTGACCACCGATATATTTTTCACTTTCTGAAAATGATTTAATATATTTTGATGCTCTTGATGGGGAAGTAAATGTGGCATCTTTGACGAGTTTGGACGCATCTATTCTTCCACTAGCTCTCAGATTCATCTGTGCTGCATAGGCTACTGCTTCTGGTGTTGTTTCTGAACGTTAAGTTCCGTTTTTCAGCGTTTCGATCTTTCGCTGTTTTCCAAAAAGTCTGAAGATGGTCGACCTAATCTTTTATTTAAATACGATGGGAAGTAAATATTTTCATTAAGCCATTCTTCATTTTTATTTTCCTTAGTCCTTCTGGTTCTATTGCTGGCTTTCCATTTTTTCTTATATAAGGGTTCAAAAATTGTTTCAAAATATCTTGGATTTGAGATGAATATTCATGCGGACAGTTCGTATTTTTTTGTATTTCAAGTTCCAGGTTTTTTACTTTAGTTTTAAAGCATATAGAAGCGGGTATATTGGAAATTATATCAAACAACTTCCTCCTACTTATAAATTTATAATTTTCTTCTGAACCTTAAAAAAAACCTACTTTATAAATCTACAGGATTTTTAAAATTTTGTAAATAATATTCTTAACTTGATTGCATTTAATGTTTTGAACTTATTGGTATGCTAAAAAGCCTAATTTTTTTTTAGATTTATACACGGTGCACACAACTGTTCAAATGTAAAATCGTAATACATTTTACAGTAAATAAAATTGAAATAATAGTTGAATTAAATATTAATAAATAGGAGTTCAACTTTACATATTTCAATAACTATTAACATAAAAATAATTATATTATGTTCATGGAATTTATTACAACGCGCCTAACTAGTTATTTAAATTATATCTTTAACGCAGTTATTAATTAAGTGGAGTTATTTGCGTTTTATTTAAAATAGATTTACTGTCAAATCGGCAAGTTGCGGCAAGATGCGTAAACAGTTTCTAATACAGAATTAAATGCCCTTTCAAACTGTATAAAAAGTTGGATGACCCAAGATGACCTTATCGAACTTTTTTACTAATCTATGTATAAGGTCATATAAAATGCAGTAATTTTTTAAGTTGCATTTTCAAAAATAAATAAAAAATATTAAAATTAATCCAAAAATTAAGAAAAAATCTGTTATGTTCTACTAACCACTTGCTATAGGCTCCATGACAAAGTTTTACTTCTTGGATAAAAACAAGAACTGAAGATGGGTCTGGAAAAAGCAGTCGGTTTGATGAAAATATGCGATTTACTGAAAACGTTTCTATAAATTCCATCTTTCACCTTTTACAGCTGCACCGAAAAACTCATAAAGCAGCTGAAAAGGGTGGAACCAGATGCTAAAGATACTTATAAACAAAACCCTGGGGTTTAAATAGGCAAATTAAAAAAATATTTTTTTTGACTTTTGGCCAGCTTTTTCGCCATTCTGCCCCACTGTGCGTCGGGGAAAATTACGATTCTGCTCTTGAAATGAGTGGTAGTTTCTAAGTCGCAGCTGATGTTTCAGATTTTGCAGAATTCTGAGATTTAGATATTTTCATTATTGAATCCCCTTTTTATATTCTATTTAAACCAAGTACTAATATTAATTCTATGAGTAATGTCACGATACAGGTCGATTAAATAGGAGTCTTAATTTGAGATCAGACCGATCAGTGGTCAGCCGTCGAAATTAAGAAAATATAAAATCTTACGGCATACATTCAAAAATCCTCTCCAAATTCCAATTATATCTTTTCTTACTTTTGCTTTATGTAGCAATATTTTTTTTTTACCAACAAATGCGTTTTTAAAGCTTTCTAAAATCAAACTTTTAATTTTGATAACCTTTCTCTGTGTATTTATACTTCATCTTTAATGGAAGCTACGTTAAAGTTGGGAGTCAAGTGCCACTTTATTCATGATTTGTAAACGAATAGTCCTTTATTGATAGGAGAGTTAAAGCTTACCAAGCCTATTAAATTTTGTATGTGATTCCTGAGTTCAGTTAAAAAGCATCCAAATTTAAGTAAATACCTAACTAGTAAGAAAATTAGAGAAACTGTTTTAGTGTAAATTTCGTCAAAAGAGCAAAAAAAAAAAAAAAAAAAAAAAAATGTCGTTGTCGTCGTCCCCCGACGAACAACACGATTATGCCCGACGAGAAGGGGGGGGGGGGCTCCAGCTCCCACTGCCCCCCTGCTGGGGCCACCTCTGTACATGGTTAGTACAATTTATTGATATTATATACATATCTCAAAAGAAAAGTATGGTATCCCGCTCTTGGTTTTCATGACTTTGAGGCTCACTCGATCGCAGCTAGGAGGGAGCAAGCGGCCTTGGGGCCGAGCTGGTGGGCGCCAAAATGGTAAAACAAAAACTGTTGTTGCTTGACACTAAAGTAATTACCACATTCGATACTCTAAGATGATGTCAATACAAAAGATTACTTCAAGAAGTTGCAAATTTTAAGGGGAGTCGGAGTTTAAGAACGTAAAAAATTTAATTGTGAGATTAATATTAAAAAAGAACTACAAACAATTTTGAATCCGGCAATGTAAAAAGTTTTAACCTCGCTAAATTAGAAGTATTTCTATACATTTTAAAACAAGTGTTGTGTATCAATTTGAATTATCGCTTTTAACTTTAACGGCCTTTATCCCCAAACTCAATTTTGGTGACATAAGGAACATTTAGAAAAAAACTATTAAAGATAAATACCTAAAATTTTTAACATATATTCTTATCATTATATGTTACAAATTTAATATATTTATCTTTAATAGTTTTTTAGTAAATGTTCCTTACGTCTCCAAAATTGCGTTTGGAGAAAAAGGTCGTTAAAGTTGAAAACGGTGATACAAATTGAGGGACTATATATTTTTTAAATTTATAAACACTGCTTCTAATTTAGAGAGATTTAAACTTTTTGCACCGTCGGATTCAAGATTGTTTGTAGTTATTTTTACATTATTAATCTCAAAATTGATTTTTTGACGTTCTTAAACTCTGACTCTCCTTAAACGCCATGCTTTTGCAGTTGATAACACTGTGAAAACGGCACCTCCAGTAACCTCTTTGAGACTCATTTACCTACACAAAATTGAAGAAGGGTACCCAAACTTGACCACAGCATTAAATATATTTTCAAAACTTCCTGTAATAGTTGCTTCAGGCGAAGAACTTTAGCAAATTGAAAATTGTTAAAAAATCACGAAGCACCGTGGGACAAGATAGACTAACAAATTTGAGCATGATTTTCATTAAGCATCGTATTGAATGAAATCATGCTATGATGAAGTCATTAAAATTTTTGCTGCGAGAAAATCCCGCAAGTTTAGTTTCAATCTTTGACTTTTAGAGTTAGACTA
Organism: Linyphia triangularis; assembly: GCA_963978545.1. NCBI lineage: Eukaryota > Metazoa > Arthropoda > Arachnida > Araneae > Linyphiidae > Linyphia > Linyphia triangularis. The sequence goes on from OZ021725.1 coordinate 21,272,561, forward strand.
ACGATTATACTTATTTATATACAGTCAGTGTATAAGTTATTAATATTACCCGTTAAGTAATTGAAAATAAATAATTTCGCAAGACATTCCTTTTCAAGGCTCCGATAGACTTGCGGCAAAGTATCGAGCTTATAACCAGATTGTTGCGGGTTTGGGCCCCCGTCCGCCAAATATCGGCGTGTACCTAATGGGGGCTGGTGCACATTAAATCTGTCGTGGCCTCAATGTCCTCTCGTTGGTGTGGTGGGGTCGGAGAGAAGGGTTTACAATAGAAGATTTCGATCTCGTATTCTTATAGAACTCAAAATTACGAGACGTATTTGGCTGTGTTAAGCACTTTATAAGTGACAGAAATAGACAGTCGGTAGTTCCAAAAAACATAAACATTCTTTTTCTATTTAGCCAACCGTCTTCTAACTTTGCAAACTATCTCATTCACAAAATTGAACCTGAACTTATTTTAAATAAAATGATAAAATTAACAACAGGACATTGGAGTAGACTAATAACATCCAAGGGGGGCGCCAAAATCTTAGTCTGCCCAGGGTGCGAAAAATTCTAGTTGCTGCCCTGTAGGCTCATATAACGAACTGAGAACTGTTCATCTCTTTTTCACTCAAGGTGTGAGTGACAAAAATAAGACACTTATAACCAGGATCGATATTGATAGTCGAAGGGCTATTGACGTCTTGCTCTAACGATCAATCGTCATACAGAGAGTGTTCCATTAAAGTTGTTACACGGAATATTTCTTTTGCTTTAAGAGATAGAGCAGCAGATGCTCTACTTCAGATAAGGAATCATAAAAATGTAATATTAATTTTAGTATTAAATTATTTTAAGAGTTTAGAGAAATCTAATTTTATGCAACCACCTCAAGGAGGTCAATTACGAAAGTGTCACTGAGGTCAAATCACATTAGGGCAAAAAGTCCCACTCTATCTTTGCCCTTTATAAAAACGTGAATTATACCAATTTAGAAGGGATATTTAATGAGAATAATTAAGAGCATTAACCAACTTTACTATTTAAAATTTCAGATGTAAAGTTTAATATAGATTATGAAACATTTTTATCGTTACTTATATGCAAAGTTTTTTTTTATACAAATACCAAAGAAATCCACCAACTACAGGCACGATGCCCAGCAAGGTTGTTAAAGCTAAAAGCAATCAATTGCCTTAAACTCCAATGAATATGCAATTTTCTTTTAAAACCACTCAACCCAATTGAATTCATTATACCCATTGGCAAACACTTCCATTTAGCAATAGCTCTATAATTGTAATGTTTTTAATATTGAAATAATGTTTTTTACTTTCTGTAATAAACTGCGATAACTATGACCCTATCAGGAAGGCCGCTGAGATAAATAAAGTTAATTTAATATCTGCGTTGAATATCAGCATCTTTATTGTTCTCGCTGCCGAAAACCTGAAAGTTCGTATAGTGGATTAGCGTATCTAATAACACCAGATCTAATACAGTCCTAAATTGCCAAACTTTAGAATAGAAAAATCAAATCAAAGGAGTGACAGTTGCCGGTTTGAACATAGCTTCCTCACAGACCCCTCGTTCTATTATCTGTAATAAATTCAAAACCCTCAGTCTCATTTTGTGTAATAATTTTGAATAAATGAATTAAATCTCCTCTAGTTCTGCTCGCCTGAAGAACGTACATATTTAATTGTCTTTGATCTATCACTATATTCGAATTATACAAAATCCTGAATTATCTTTGTAGCCCTGTGATGGACCCTGTCCAGTAACTCAATGTGTTTTTAAAGATATGGTGACTAAAATCAATATACCAATTAAAATAAACTTTTAATTAAATATGTCAAACATACTGTATCGGAACGAATGTTATGCCTTAAAATCAGCCCAACATGTGAATTTACATTTCTAATTAAATATGTGGGTCCATCAATTTTAAAATTATTATAATTTCGTTAATTTTAAAAATAGAGTGTTATTAAAAGGTAGCGTTGTGGCCCTACAGGAGTTGTATACATTATTAGTATTCTACACCTTACTTAAAATATAAATTATCCAAGAAAATTGCACTAGTTTGTGCCATATTTTAAACATTTGTGAGGTTTGGATGCTCGATTTCTAATAGCAAGAAATAAACCACGTAACAACCCTTTCGGAAATTCCGTATATCTCGCATGGGGGGTAGTAGAAGATATTACAACTGTACAGGAGAACGAAAAAACAAATTGATATCCCTAAAGATTAAAACATTTTATTTTAAGCAATAATCAGTGAATAATATGATTCGATTATATGCTTATGCAAAACGACAAAGAACATATACTGGCATAACATATAAAATTAAATAAATATAAGTTTTCACTAATCACTTTTTAGTAGAACGGCTTAGAAATAAAAGTTAAATCAAATAATGACTTTTCACTTCATAACAATGAATGAAACAACTCAGTCTCAAAATTAAATATAAATTGTACACTGTACGGTATCTAAAATAATAGTGTCATCAATGATAAGGGCATCCACGTTAAAAATCATAAAATTTAAAGATATGGTCTGTAATAGAAGGCAGGATCTCCCTTAACATCAGTGATAACCGTTTTCTATATGGATTCCAGGTGAAAGAAATATGCTTGTGCCTTATTTTAACGTTTTTGGAAGCCATTCTCCTACATGCATCACCCCTATTCTTAACCGATAATTTTTTATTGAGATCACCACCATCTAGACTATCTGGTGGAAGCCATTTTCTTAATAAAAAGAAAGTATGAGGTTATTTATGAACTTTGAAGGCGAAATCACTCACAGTTTCCAAAACACGGAATGTTGAAAAGCCAGTTCCTTAGTGGGATTTGCTGGTTTATGCAAATTTTTTTAACGCACCGTGTAAGAATTCATTTAAAGTTAATTTATACAAACATCAAATGAGTGTGTTATTTTTTATACACATCACCTTTTTGTTTTTCTGTAACGCTGAGCCTTATGGATATTTCAATATGTATTAATATTCCAACAGCGGCGAACTTATCATCGAGGCAAACATTCTGTTTCATGCTCCTTCGAAAACGTCAATTTATGTTATGTACAAATACTTTTTCCCGACCGACTACACGTAGAAATGAACATTGAATTCCTTTGAAATCTTTTTTTTTTAGTCATCGAAAAAGTTTGATAAAATCTTCAAAAGTTTGAATGTCGTGAAGTAAAGTCAGTAAGCAATTTGTGCTTGGAATATCGTATGTCATTCGTTGTCATGGATTATAGGATTTTTATTACTAAAGTTTTAAAAGTTTCATTTTAAAATGTAGTCAGAGTGAACTTGTTGAGATATTGAAAAAAGTATTGTTTTGTTTTATTTACTTATCGAAGTTTCTGTAGGTATACACGTAAATAAAAGTTATTGATGTTGTATTTTGCAATTCATATAAAGTATAATGACATATTTTTTTTTTATATTCTCCGTTATAAGAAGTCATTTAAATACGATATTTTACACATTACCAGTGTTAATTTAATGCTATGTAATCATCATAATAAGTTATAGGAATCAGAAACGCTACTTTTTTTTTAAATGGACAATTCTCTGGCTGACGCATGGGACATTTTGGCTCTTTTTTTTTCTACTCGTCAACAGATAAGAATTATAAAATTAAGATGAATCTAATAGTTATGTTTTTATTTTATATCATATTACTTGGTGACAAAGTTATATGGAAATATATTTATTTTAACTAGGTCAACTATGCATTTATATCGTCTCACAGACGTGTGCCGTACGTCAGACTGTATAAATGCTTATTTGACAGAGTTAAAATAATTATTTTTCCATATAACTTTGTCACCAAGTGGAGCTATATAAAACAAAAGCATAATTGCTAGATTCATAATAATTTTTGAATTCTAATTTGTTTATGAGTAAAAAAAGTAGCCAAAATGTCCCGTGCGTCAACCAGATAATTATCCATTTAAAAAAAAAGTAGCGTTTCTGATTCATATTACTTATTATGATGATTACATAGCATTAATTTAACATTGGTAATGTCTAAAATATCCAAACCAAATATGTTTCAAAAGTTTCAAAGTCTACTTCTACGAGGACATAAAAGTCATTATTCATTTAAATTAACTTTTGAAGAGATTGGAAAATTCTAATGCCCTAAGAATTAATTTTAAATAATTTTCACTTACATCAGTCATATTTGAAAGATTTTCACTCTTGGTGATATGTTTTATATTTTATTGCATGTTAATTTTTAAATTACGGTTAATAAAATGTAGTTTACATGAAAAGAGCAAATTTTTGGTGAGTGATATGCTGTATCCACTGAGTTAGAATTTAACAAGTTCTTTAGATAAGTAGCTGTATGTAGCAGTGAGCTTTAGTTTCATAACGCTAATTATTTTATGCTTAAAATTTTAAATTAAATGTACTCTTAAAAATAAGTTTTATTTTACTGAATTTACAAGTCCAAGAAATTTATTTGAAATTACTCGATAAGGTTAATGGTTTTTAACTAAGGTTCATTTGATAATTGATATGTGTTTATTCTGATATTTTCTTTTTATAAAAATGCAATCTAAATTTATTTTTTTGTAATATTATTTTTTGTATCTAAATTAAATTTTTGTATTAAAATATTAAATTTTAATTAGAAGGCTGCTAAATATTTGAAGTTATATATATATTTTTTTTAAATTAATATATCATGCATTTATGTATATTCTAATCTACATATATATGATAAATTTTATTTAATGAAGCCTTATAATATTAATTAATAAAAATCTTAGAGTGGAAAGATCTAAAATTGATTTTTCAAGATTTCTTTTAAGACATTTTCTCAATTTATAAATTTTTTGTAACATTTAAGAAAATAATAATAATAATAATAATAATAAAAAGTAATAAATAAATAAATAAATAAATAAATAAATAAATAAATAAATAAATAAATAAATAAATAAATAAATAAATAAATAAATAAATAAATAAATAAATAAATAAATAAATAAATAAATAAATAAATAAATAAATAAATAAATAAATAAATTATTTATGTTTTTGACCTTTGGTTCATATTTTTGACCTCAGAGTTTCTACAGGTTTCATCTAAATTTACATTAAGAAGATCTTTTAATTCTTTAAATACACTAATACATGCAGCTAGTAGTTGTATCGATGATTTTTTATGCCTCATTGAAATGAAATGAGGGATGATATAATGAATTTTAAAGTAAGATAACGATAATGTTTGTTAATTTATTTTACAAAGGTTGCGATGAAGTTAAATTTTTGGGTACAAAACAAAAGGAAATTTAACAACGTGCTCCTTGCTAGATAATAGCACGTTTTATAGCAAAAAACATAAAAAAGTCAAATCATAGCTACTTTTGTTAAGTTCCTAAATATTTGGAAAACATAGGTTATTTTCTTACAAGTTACCCGTTAGAAAATCACAAATTGTTATTATCTTCATGCTAATTGCTTTCCAAACTGAAAACAAAAGAATACATAACAAGGTTTAGTTTAATATCACTAGGGAGGAGGTTGTTTTCATGAAGTATTCTACCAAAAAATATTTTGTAAACATCTATGGAGATGAGTGCACTTCAGAAAGTAAAGCTTAGAGAGTGAAAAGAAAACATGGAATAGAAAATGTATTCAGTTTTTTTATTTTCTTTGAAGAAAACTTTTATGTTTAACCTCCTGAAACAGACTCTTTGAAATCACAGTGGGGATATTGAAAATTGAGTTGCAGCTACAAGTACAAAGTAAACTGTGCTTGAAAGAAGAAAATAAAATAAACCCAAAATTGGAATTATTCCTCTATTTTTTTCTTGATAATTTGATATTTTCTGCAGAATTCTTTTTTTTTGCTAAACTCTCTATGTACCTAATATTATTTCGTATATTTTCTAAGTCTACAATCACCCGTAGTACGACGCAGACATATTTTTTGGGCCGTAGCGTCGTAGCGCCTCAAAAAAGATTGGAACGTGATTTCATTCTTTATATGTTGGAAATAAGTGGACAATGTAAACTGAAAAAATATTTAAAATAAGGTTGGGAAATCATGTTAAAAAAATCATCTTGCTTATTTTCAAAAAGGTTACAGATTTTAAATGTGTTCCCTATGAAAATATGGGGAATTAGAAAGTTTTTACTGTAGAAGTTTTTTTTTTTTTTTACCATTAGAAAAAAACGCGTAACTCTATCTTAAGATGAAATTAGCTTATGATACAGTAAAAAGAATTGACTTATGCAATTTTTCCGCATAACTTAAAAGACTGTTTCTCTTCAGTGAAAATAGGGACCCAGTAAAAACAAATCAGCTGGTCCACCACTGGGTGACTGACTGTGCCCATCACCTGAAGTACTGGACCATCGTCGGATTGGCTTTGCTGTTCAGTGCATTAACGTGATCTTCTGGCATACAGTAGAGCCAGCAGTTATTTAACTGTTGTTGGCAGCATCGTTTAAACAGTGTTCCAGAACTGGCTTGCCTAAAAAATTGGCTCGCCACTAGCGAGCCAGCACTGGTTCAATTGAAGCTAGCCTTATTCATATGGCGCACAGTGGGGCAGAAGGGGTGAAAACCTGGCCAAAATTCACAAGTGTATTTATTAAAACCAAATGTCGATAGTAAAATTTTTAATGAGTTTATAAAAATATACTACCACCAAATTTTGGTTTTATTGAAAAAATTTAACCATTTTTTGGTAAAAATTCATATTTACATTGCGATACCTGAATTTTTTTTTCTCCTAAATTTACTTACCAAAATTTATCTTTTAATTAAAGTTTTCTGTTAAAATAAATATAATATGTGCATTCATTAAAAATATTTTTATATTTGATAGCATTTTTATTACATTTTTCAGCAATTTACAAACAATACGTAACATAATTGCTTATAAAAATTTAAAATATAGACATTAAAATCAATTTCGATGTGCATTGTTATTTTCCTTCAAGCAGATTTATATAAATATTATACCGTAGGGTATCACTTATAAATTTTCAGTTACAATTTTTAACAATAAAATTTGTAGATAACATTGATATTGTAATACATTTAACTCAAAACTTCGAATTAGGAAACAAACAACAATTTGTTTTATTCAATGGCAAAATCGTGTTTGAAGTTATACCTTGGTAAAACTATATGAATAACTAAATTAGATGTTATAGACATACTGTTTCCACATTTATATAGGCATACTGTGTCACACATGTCATTTCTAAACTTCTCTTTGATGAATTTCTTGTTTTCAAGAAACTTCTTTTTGTCCTCTACCTGACGAACCTGCCATTTACAGATATTCAATCTGTAAGATATGTGAAGTAAGCATTCGAAAAATCTAACCCAAGCATGAAGTGGGGATAGACCAAATCGGAATGTGTCTAAATCAACTTCTTGCTTTATAACTTTCGAATATTTGTTAAACTGTTTTAAAGTTAATCCACAAACATAGCACCTCTGTTGTGAAGCAGCAGATGTGACAGCATTGCAAACTTTTCCATTGACCATTGTGAATAAAACTGTATGAGAAATATTAATATTTGCATTGTTAGCTATTACTAAGGTTAGAACAAGGTTTTTAATTTGGTTTTCGATGTAATCTACAAATTTTAGCGTTGTTTCCTCCGATTCAGGAACAAATTGCAACAGTATTGGGCAACAGAAGCGAGGAGATGCTGGTCTAGGATTTTTAAGTTTGACAGTTTTTGTATCGTCCTCATTTTCAAAAAACATTTGGAGTGGAACACATGACACAAGAAAGATATGGGAGTCCGATGAACTACTGGATAAAAACCTCTGCTTATATTCACTTTGGACTGAACTTCCGTCACAACCCCATTTGGTTAAAAGTTTCACTTTATGCAATTGCTCATTTGAATATTTTTGAACATCACATAGTTTACTTTCGATAATGCGTCCAGCTGTGTGATCCAGTAAAGATTGAACAGCAACTTTTACTTTCAACTCGTCGCATTGTAAGGAACTATTTTCTGGATAACAGCTTTTCTTTGCTCTTTGTATGGTTTTGTAAGAAGGAAAAGTGTTTTCAAAGTGACTTCGAATTATATTATATTAATGTCGGGATAATTTTGCTTCAACAATCACCGACAATGCTACGTTCACTGAAACTTGATCACCGACTTATTTTTTACTTTCTGAAAATGATTTAATATATTTTGATGCTCTTGATGGGGAAGTAAATGTGGCAACTTTGACGAGTTTGGACGCATCTATTCTTCCACTAGCTCTCAGATTCATCTGTGCTGCATAGGATAATGCTTCTGGTGTTGTTTCTGAATGTATAAGTTCCGTTTTTCAGCGTTTCGATCTTTCGCTGCTTTCCAAAAAGTCTGAAGATGGTCGACCTAATCTTTTATTTAAATACTATGGGAAGTAAATACTTTCATTAGGCCATTCTTCATTTTTATTTTCAAAAGTCCTTCTGGTTCTATTGCTGGCTTTCCATTTTTTCTTATAAGAGGGTTCAAAAATTGTTTCGAAATATCTTGGATTTGAAATGAATATTCATGCGGACAGTTCGTATTTTTTTGTATTTCAAGTTCCAGGTTTTTTACTTTAGTTTTAAAGCACATAGAAGCGGGCATGTTGGAAATTATATCAAACAACTTCCACCTTCTTATAAATTTATAATTTTCTTCTGAACCTTAAAAAAACCCTACTTTATAAATCTACAAGATTTTTAAAATTTTATAAATAATATTCTTAACTTGATTGCATTTAATGTTTTGAGTTTATTGGTATGCAAAAAAGCCTAATTTTTTTTTTAACCTCCTGAGACCCCGCATACATTTAAATGCACATCGGATTTCGGCCGCATAATTTTTCTTTGCATGAAATAGCCGAATTCAGTCCTACAGCTGATGATAATTCCACTGATTGTGACGAAGAAGAGTCTGTAAAGAAACGGCAAAAAACAGTTCCTCTGCCAGTAGAGGCGTCACGAAAAGTTGGTGCGAAGTTGTGGGTCTCAGGAGGATAGATTTATACACAGTGCACACAACTATTCAAATGTAAAATCGTAATACATTTTACAGTAAATTGAATTGAAATAATAGTTTAATTAAATATTAATAAAGCCTAATTTTTGTTATAGATTTATACACAGTGCACACAACTATTCAAATATAAAATCGTAATACATTTTACAGTAAATTGAATTGAAATAATAGTTTAATTAAATATTAATAAATAGGAGTTCAACTTTACATATTTCAATAACTATTAACATAAAAATAATTATATTATGTTCATGGAATTTGTTACAACGCGCCTAACTAGTTATTTAAATTATATCTTTAATGCAGTTGTTAATAAGTGGAGCTATTTGCGTTTTATTTGGAATAGATTTACTGTCAAATCGGCAAGTTGCGCAAGATGTGTAAACAGTTTCTAATACACAATTAAATGCTCTTTCAAACTGTATAAAAAGTTGGATGACCCAAGATGACCTTATCAAACATTTTTACTAATATAGGTATAAGGTCATAAAAAATGCAGTAATTTTTTAAGTTGCATTTTCAAAAATAAATAAAAAATATTAAAATTAATCCAAAAATTAAGAAAAAATATGTTATGTTCTACTAACCACTTGCTATAGGCTCCATGATAAAGTTTTACTTCTTGGATAAAAACGTCAGCTTTTTCGCCATTCTGCCCCACTGTGTGGCGATGCGAATTATAGTGCATTAGATAAAATAAAAACGAATTTCGTAAAGATCAACTGAAAACAGAAACAAAAGTTAAACTTCGTGGCGTAACAGCCCCTTGCATGCTTGATTCTCATTTAATTGACCTACTTAGGGGTTTAAAGTCTGAGTCAATCTTGCCAAGTCCCGGGATCTAACCGCGGACCTGTAGCGTGTCAGCTTAATGCGCTACCACTTCGCTACTGTACTTTGAAAACAGAAACAAAAATAATATTATTTACCTTGATTTTTCCATCATAACTGAATTTCAGTCGGTATCACGTCTTCGATACGTTCTTTCAACGGTTCAATATGACGTCCATAAACAAGCGTAATTCGGGCCGGCGCAAATGGCATATCAGTCAATCTGTTGCGGGCGACCATATTAATGGGTTATTGCTGGAAACTCACTGCTGGTTCATTGACGTATGACCGCAAATAAAGAGAATGCTGGCATGCCAGAAATGGGCCTACATTTTGCCAATGTTAGCAAAACACTGTTTACTCTTATCCACCATTACCAGCATCCAACCGTAACGCGACCAGCATTAGTATTTTTACTGATGGCATTTGGAGCACATAGTTAAAAAAAAGCCTTTGAATTCAAATAGATATTGATAAAATGTATTTTATAATTCACGATTTGCTTTTAAAATCTGATACGGCAATTATACGGGACATACATTTAGAACTTGAAATATTTTCGAATTTAGTATAGTTTGTATAAAAAATGGTTTCTAAACATTTAAGTTTAATAATTTAAACTGAAAATGATTTCAAATAATAAAGAGTCTCACCATAAAAAAGCAACTTAGGAATCGCGAATCTATTTTTAACCATTTTACCTTTTTAAAATCTGCCTCACATTTTCATTTCTATGTACAGCTACAATTTCAAATAAGTTAAACTCATTCAATTTTAAAGAAACATGTATGCCTGTGTTTTTTTTTTTTTTTTTTTTTTTTTTTTTTTTTTTTTTGTGTTTGATGATGTTTTTCTAAAGTTTTTAATTGACCGATTTCTTCTAGAGGGGCCGTAAAAATGTTTAAAAACTATAACTTTTTGAAAATTACCGGGAATAAATTTTCAGTTAAAGAATTAAACCGTGTATCAATCTTGTTAGGCCATCCTGTATGTACTTTTAGTTCGAAGACTGAACTACTATATTTAGCTATCTTTACTTTATACCAACTGTACCCCAGGCAGTCGGCAGCAATTACACCAATCATCCGGGCATCAATCGGTACATGAAACGTGCGTTCGGTACGTGGAAAGTAAAGTACGGTAAAGTAAACAAGACTATAAGGATAGTCGAATATTAAAAAAACTTTAGTAAAATAATTGGATTTAAAACTTCCTCCTGGAAAGTATCAAAGAAATAATAACACAGACAATCAAGTCAACTAGCTAGCAAGAAAGAAAAAACTCTACAAGAGACAGAGCAATAAATAATAAATTCAGGACACATTGGTGGCAGTTAACATAGGTGAATTTGCATAACAAGCATAAACGGCTGTTTCACAATTGACAATCAGTCTGACAAGGCACAGACAGCCTGAAAAGGATCTAGTAGATTCAATATGCGCTAGTCGCCACAAATTGCCGATATCCAAGTCTATGCACTGTTAATAAATCATTTAAGTATCGGGTTGCCCAATAGTATTTAAAATTAAATTTCCCCTGTCAAATATGCGTCGCGTTATATCGTCATGAATTCGTTAATGGTTTCATCGATTAAAATTGCTTTAAGTGTAGTTTAAACAGCCTTTTAAAATCTTTTATATCAATCGATTTTTTTATGTAGCGTGCAAATCTGCGGAAGGCTAATTAACAAATTTGCCGTCATATAATCGATCTGAAACTTTGCAGATAGATTCGATGTCGATGACAATGCATTCTATCAAGTTTCTGGCGCTGTCACTAAAATGTCACTTTTAGATACGCTACCATTGTCATTGCGGATAATTAATGAACACACTTGCCGTTATCCAATCGAGTTGAAATTTGGCAGATAAATTTGTTGCATATGAAAATGTATTCAATCAAGTTCTTTTGGCCAAAAAAAGTTAGTAAATAGTTCGGAATGGATGTTTCCTTCGTAGTGGTCAAACACTATCAAAACTCGATCTGACCTCAATAAGTCGCAATTGTACATGAAATAAGATTATACCTATAAAAGATTTACACTAAAAACTTTTTATGACTTATATTATTCAAATAATTTTAAATTCCTGTGATTATTTCATACAAAAAACTACAAATTCTACCAACTTGAGCAATGTGTCCAATAAAAGGTCTCAACGAATAGAGTGACCACGACCTTACAAAAACTATGACCAGAAATCAATTGGCAATTCCTTATGCCTAAGCCGACCAAACGGTATAGTGGTTAGAGTGCTAGCTTCTAGACCACGAGGTTGCGGGTTCGAGTCACGTGTTAGGCATGGGTGTTTGTAAATGTATGTTGGCTTGTCTAATGACGAATGTTTTGGTGCATTATAGCCCTCGTGTTGCTGACGGCACCAAGTAATCTGAAAACAACCAACCTTATGCCTAAACAATAAATGCAGCAGACATAAGTTACATATAAAGTCTCGAGAAGATGAGTTGGATTACAAAAACTCAACCGGAAGTTCTGCGAAATTCGATCAATGACCAAACGTATGTATTCACATGGTATTGGAATTGTCCGATAAACCTATTTTCTAGGTACTCAAAAAGCATATAAACAATTGTCCTAAATTGCCATAGCAATCATAAATGGCATCACAAATAAAAAATTCTTAATACTTGATGACCCATTGTACTTATTTATTCTTTATTTAGTTTACATTATATTTTTATTTTAGTTTCATTTACCAGAGTAGTGTAGATTTTATTATATTAAGATTTTAATTCTTAATAAAGTAATTATATATCTTATTCTGTTTTTTTTATTAGCACTAGCACTTTTTTTTTATTCTGGTAACCAACGCAATATGTTCGAAAAATGTGCGCAAAAAATCTTTATAACTAGGGGTGTGGAACATCGCACAACTTTCAATTACACTATAATACTGATGTCAATTTGTGTCATTTACCGTTTTTATATTTTAAACATTCATTTAGAAAAAATGGCCAGTTTGACGATATTTTTTGCGATAATTCTTGTCACACATACACATTTTTTATAGATAACTTTTTTAAAATCAGGATGTTCCAAAACGTGGAGAAATACGCATTCTCTCTAGAAATAACCAGATAATAAAAATTTTAAATACTTACTGCTTGCTTATCATTATAATCAGGGGCGTACTGGGACATAGAATCAAAAGGGTGATTTTAGATTTATGTCGGCCTAAATTTTCAATATAATCATTAATCAATTTTATTGTTAATATTAAAGTAACTCCAATAATTAATTTTTATAATTAAATAGTTTTCAGAATTAATGTATTTTAATATTTCCAACATTTATTTTTAATAATGTATTTTGTTATTTAAACATTGATTTCTAATAATTAGCTTTTAATAGTTTTTAATAATTAATTTTCATTTTTGTAATGACATCCGAAATGATATTTCAATAATTACTATATATTTTTATTTATTAATTGATTTTAATAATTTAATTGTTCTAATAATTAGTTTAATTAAGTCAAATTTTCTCTGTCTACTATTTATTGACTAAACCTGGTTTCCATAAACCATTGGTAATTTTTTTGCAAAAAAAAAAATAATAAATAAATAATATATATATATAATTTTATTTCTGTAATGACATCCGAAATGATATTTCAATAATTATTATATAGTTTTATTTATTAATTGATTTTAATAATTTAATTGTTCTAATAATTAGTTTAATTAAGTAAAATTTTCTCTGTCTACTATTTATTGACTAAACTTGGTTTCCATAAACCATTATTGAAATATCATTTCGGATGTCATTACAGAAATAAAAAATTAATTATTAAATACTATTAAAAGCTAATTGTTAAAAACTATTAAAAACTAATTATTAAAAATTTGCGAGATATATATATATATATATATATATATATATATATATATATGTTTATTAAAAACTGACACCTGAAATGATAATATATATTTAGTCAGAAGTTATAAGCATAAAAAGTCGCAATAGGATAATGTAAAAATATTAGTGCATCTATTTGTTTAGAACCCCTTATCACATCTTTCAAACGAAAGTCAGTGAGGCGGGAGTGATTGGGATTTCAATGCATTGGGTTTTTGAAAGTAAACGTTAAGGAGACATGGGACACTGAAACTACAAAAATATCTTCAAAAATGACATTTTATGTTACATATTATAAAAATTGCTGACGTCCCTAGCTTTAATTTCGTTTTTGAATTTTTGAAATTCGATGATTTTAAGTGGTAAAATCTTGATTTTAACTAACTATTTTAACGTGTTGCACTCTTGTTGGCAAAAGATAAAAATGCATTTTTCTCAGATTCGCTTTTTTCACATTTTACGTTTGTTCAAAAAGCCAATTGCGATTCATTTTTTGACGAATCCCCCTAATTTTTTGTACAAATATTTTTTAATGTACTATAAAGAGATACACATATACTTTTTTATGTTACATAATTTTTTCTATTTTTTCATGTTGGAAAGTTGAAATATGTACACTTTTTGAAGAAATATTACTAGCATCAAGTTTGAAATTTTATTTCTTTTCAACTATGGAACCTAAAGATAAAAGCGTGCGTGAAAATCTTTTTAATAAATTGATAAACAACTTCAAATTTTTCTTTCATGTTTGCTAAAACATTTTGTCGTGATTAGCATTTTGAAAAAAGTAAAAATTTCCTATAATTTTAATGCATTTTTCTCAATAATTTACTATCTACTTTATATTATCTGCTCAAATTTTGTTGAGGTCTTTTAAGTAATATCTTCCATGTTTGTGGCAAATTTATTTAATTCTAAGCAAAACTAAAGAATTTTGAAAGAAATGCCCCATGTCCCTTTAAGAAAAGCCACTAATTATATCGAAAATTAAAAAAAAAGAAAAAAAAAAAGAAAAAAAAAAGAAGCAAACAAAACTGTCTATTTTTTACAGACACTGACCGCACGGTGATTGCACCGGACAACCCTATGACCAGTTCGCCCCTGATACTTATCTTTAAGATAATTACATTATTAATATTTATAGTTATTTACACAACCTGAATTCATAAATGAAGTATTGGGTTATTGCTTGAATTTATTCCTAGTGAAATTGATTTGAAACTGAAAAAAAGCTAAATTTTTAACTCCTATTTTTTAAGTCTTCAAAACAGTTTCTATCATAAATAAGTTGGTTGGATGTATAGATAAAGTTTTATCAATGAAGCACTACAGATATGAAATGTCAAGCTTAAAAGATTATGTCCTATCCATTACAAAACACAAAAACTAAAGACGCTTTAAAACTATTTGTAAGAAATTGGATTATGTTATAAATTTGTACCGACATTCGAAAGAAAGTTTAAGGAATAAGAATATTTTGTAATATGACAAGGGCATTCTTCAAAGACATATACATAGAGAAAATGCAAAAGTACGCCATTTTCTTGAAATTGTATTACTTTTTGTTCAAGGAAATACTATTTTTCTCTCTTCCTTAAATTCTGACATGAAGCAATTTTGTACTCCGGAGATTTTCCTTATTTCAGGATCATTAAATAAATGGTTTTTGGAAAGAGGAATTCCTGGACTTAGGACAATGCTATGTTGAAGTTCGAAGCTTAAATAATAATTTATGGGAAGAGAGTCGAGTGATTATTATTGATGGAAGAACTTAATCTTTGGATGGATCGTCAAGCTTTGTAATCCCACAAGACATAATGAATTATTTTTTCGTCTCACATTATTTGCCGCGGTATTTCTTTAAAAGATATGACATTTTTAGAAGATACAATATCAGCAGTGAAAACTTGCTAAATTTGATGGGAAATAAAAAGCTTTTTAAATTCTTTATAGGTCTTAAATTCGATTTTGTTTGTATGTCTGTGGCTGATAAATCTTCGGAGAACTAATTTACTTACTTTCCGTCATTCAGTCGAGTTGAAACTTGGCAGATAGTTTATGGCATTGCATTCTATCCAAGTTTTGGGGTTGTCACTAAAGGCCGCTTTAACACACATTTCTATTGCAGTATGTCAGATTCATATACCAAGCTATATTTAGACATGCATTGTTTGATGATAATTAATGACTAAACTTATCTCTGTTTATCAGATGTCAGACTAAATTTATCTCTGTTTATCATATGTCAAATTCAGATACCAAGTTATAATCAGACATGTACAGTATGTCAGATTCAGATATCCAGCCATATTCAGACAAGTACAGTTAGATGATATTTAATAACTAAACTTATCTCTGTTCATCAGATGTCAGTATGTCAGACTGAACTTATCTCTTTTTATCAGATGCCAGTATGTCAGATTCAGATAGCAAGCCATATTCAGACATGTGCAGTTTGATGATATTTAATGACTAAACCTATCTCTGTTTAGGTTGAAAAAAAGTTAGTCAACGCCACGAATGGATATTTTTCTCATTGCGGTCAAACACTATGAAAACTGGATCTGAACTCAAAATTACTTGAATAAGTTGAAATTACCCATAAAAGTTGTCAATGGAAACAAAGGATTTATTGTAAAAAAAAAAAAAAAAAAAAAAAAAAAAATCATTTTATGAATTATTGTTTTTATGAAGCTTCTAGTCATGATATCCGACGAATAATTAAAAAAAAAAAAAAAAAAAAAAAAAAAAAAAAAAAAAAATTGGTATTTTTTATATTACCTTCAAAAATAAATTATTCTTAAATTAAAATAAATTAACATAATTTTGCTTTATAAAAACAACTTGTAACGTCAAAGTCTTCATCAGATTTTTTTTTCACTTTCCCCATTGCGTCTATGAAATATGGAAATAATGACAATTCATTTTAAATGCCCTTAATAGTGTAAAGAATGCTAGAACAAAAGAACAGAAAAAACTTGACAGTTATTCAAAGTAAGGAGGTAAACTGACAGTCATTTAAATCTAGAAACTGACTTTGTAATTTGTTTAAAAAGAATAAGGAAAGGAATGATTAAGTTAATGAAATTTTAAATTGTCTCTTTGAGCATGATTGAATAATAATATTTTTCATTTAGATTAATAATGGCTTAATTTATGATCTAACTAAAATACTTCGCCAGTGAAATTTAGCAGCGTTTTTTTTTCTTTTATATAGGAAAAAGATTAGATTTAAAGCAATTATTGAGACAATTTTGCATTTCTTTTCTAAATGATTAATATTTCTACTTAATTACCCTCTAAGTGGTCTTCAAATTGATTAATAAATAACCTCATAGCTAATACCTGTACAAAACCCAAAAAGTAATTAAATTCTGTAAATTGAAGAGCGGCGGTTGGAATACGATGCACTTCTAATCGCAGTTTTCATTTGAATTTTAAAGTCTAAATTAGCATCACAAAGCTCCATTAATTTGTATGTAGCACATGTCTACATTTTGTATTTTCGGCTATGTTTTTACACATTGAAAGCTTTTTTCATCATAATCGATGCAGTTACGAGTACATTTTTATTTAATCTGAATTTAATTTTAATATTTAATAACAAATCCGAATCCGTAGAAGCTATGGATTTTCTTCCATAATTGATTTCGCTTAGTTTCAATAAAACAACCCTTAAATGCATATTGTTGCCAATTGTCTACATTCCTTAAAACCACATACCTCTTTATATAGTGATTTTTGCATAGGGATTTTCTTTTTAATTTTAATTTTACCAAAACTATTTCATCGTTTCCGAGTGCAACTAAAATCTTTGGCATTTTATTTCTTTAAGTGTTGCAATTTTTACTGTTGCTAAACATACAGGAAATGTTGTTTTCGGTTAGGAACACGGTAAGAGTAACGAATAATATTTATATTTTTGCATATACTGATAAATTTATGCAAGAAAAATGTAGCTTTTATTGTGATGTAAAAATACATTAATATACAATTTCTTATATGGTTCTTTTTGTATTTTTCTCATTAGCTACATCCATTTCCCGGTTGATTTCAAATTTTATTTATTAAAAATAAAAATTCATGCATTTACGGGTTAAGAAGATTTTTCAAAATAGGCTCATCTGGGATTTTTTGAAACTGAACTTTTTCTTTTTTTTCCCCGTTTATATATGGGCATATGTTTTCTGAATGAAAAAAAGCACATGTCTAATTTTTCTATTTACTTTAAAAAAGGATTTTTCATTCCTTATAATTACAACATCAAAAAGACAGATTTCAAAGAAGAATTTTAGTAAAATTATTTTTCGAAGATGTTTTTTTTTTTCTATTTTTAGCATTTGTTTACGCAGCGTCATGGTTGTAATTCTTATAATTATCGTTTGCTTTAATTTTCATTGTCGAAATTACAAAAGTTTATTCTTTGCAAGTGGCATTTAAAATAAGTTTTTATAGTGTTCTATTTTTTGCTGTTCTATGAATTGAAAGTCGTTCTAAAAACCTTCTCTTCCCGATATAGAAGAATTATAATAAACTTATTACAGAAGAAAAATGAGTGCTGTTTTTTTGAAGTGCAATTAATATCGACTTGAGATGGTCCATCAGATGTGAATTAACAGCATTGCAGTAATATAAAATGTAAGAAGTATTTTTTATAAATAATTCTAATTACAAAAGTCTCTTAAAAGCTCAGTTTAATTACTAAAACCGTCTAACTTCTTTGATAAATTTTTGAAAGAATACAACTCAGAAAACTTCCATATCCCCAACGTTTTCATTTACCGAAACCATTTTATGATGTAACGTTATAGTTAAAAGTTCCAAAAACAAAATCTTCTTGATTCAAATTGCTTGAAAAAATATCAGTTTTGTCGCATTTAAAAATGTAAAAAAAAAAAAAAAAAAAAAAAAAAAAAAAAAAGGCTTAATCGAAATTTGCGATTTAATTAATTTAATAAAAGCTGCTTTCCAATGCCGTATTAGAATGTCTGCTAATAAATTACAAGATTGTTTTAGACTTTGGAAAATCAATATCTTGCCAAACATACAGACTTGTTGCTATATTAAATTAATATATTACAGAATAATATTAGGATTATTTAATGTACGTAACTTCCTAATAAATAATAAGGAAAAGGAGATTCTATTCACTTTAATTCTCATAAAATGAGTAGCTAATTTCCTCTTGGTATAAATATTATCTTTTAACATGTTAAAACTGTAGGAAGATTAAATATATATTTAAAATTGTTGGAAGATTAAATATATTTTAATTGGATATCGTTATGTTTGCTTAATGCATATTTCATCAAGAGTTAGTTGATGTGAGAAATGAAGTTCAAGACATTTTATTGAAACTCTTTGGGATTATGACTTGTAAATTTTCTTGCCTATTTCAGGCTTTCCAACCTTGTTGCCATTGTTTACTGATTATTCTTTTTACTTTGGATAAATTATTATGGTAATTATTTTAAATGTAGTTTTTTAGAGAAAGTTGTATTTACTTTGCTGCACCGAAACACGCAGTAAAACTGTTTTTAGAAAAATACCTTCAAAAGTGATTGAATGGGAGCATTTCAGGGATCACAAAATTTACACAATGTATTTTGATTGCGATTTCCATATCAGCACCCTTATTTTCCGAACTAGTTCTTTCGTTTTAAATGTAAGAGTTAGCTGACACATAATTAACTTAAAATATGAAGGGATTTGGAACTGATCATTGTTGTAACTCTTTCAAGTCGCTAAATTTTTTTTTTAAATATCTTAATAAATTATCTATTGAAAATTAAAAAAAAAAAAAAAATATTTGTGTGAGATTGTGCAAAATCATTAAGGTTTGTTGTTCGATCCATTGAAATTAGAATAAAGAATTAGAGTAAGAAATAAAGAATTGCTCTATTAATATAATGAAAAGCTCTCATTCACTCAGCAATGCTAGAAGTTAAATTAACCTTGAAATCAAAGAAAAAATATGTATTAAAATGTAAGTTTACCGTTAAGTTTTGATTTTAAAAACGTTATTTATATTCAGGGACGAGAGTGCTGCTAGAAGACCCAAAAGATTGAAATCATACGTGAGCAAAAAAATGTGCACCATACTTTATAAGCGAAAGATATTTTAAGAGGTAAATTATCAAAGAATGCTACACAATGAAAAAATTACACAGCAATAATTATAATAACTTAATTATTTTTTATTCGGTAAGTAATAAAGAGAAAAAGAATATTAAATAATTAAATCATTTACATCAAAAGTTTAATTAACAAACAAGTTTAACACATCATCAAACATCATAACACATCATTAAAACATATTTATGACCTGTACATTACCGAGATGCAACATTCACCCAAAAGAAGTATGAGGAGAATTATATTTAATAACCTTTCGATTAATATTAGTAGCTAAAAAAGCATACTTCAGGGATTTCAAGGCTCACCCCAAAAAGTGTTCAAGGACCCCTCCCGCACACTTCTCACGGGCATAGCGACTATCACATCAGCGGAATCCTAGGCGAACGACACCAAAACGGCGTTGCAAATCTCGGTAATAGCTGCTTTAAAACGGCCTAAAAGTAGGTGAAAATTACCACTAATCTAACTTAAATATCGGTGATAGTGGCTGCCATAACGGCACAAATCTCGGCAATTCAATTATATTTAAGCAACAATCATCAAACTGATCATCACACCAACGCAAACATAAGCGTTAGAACCCAATATACCGGAGGAAATTTCTGCAATATAGGCGATTATATCAACGTAACACTTTACAAAATTTACTATCACAACTGCGTAAATTTAGGTGGTAGAGATAATTATAGAGGCTCAAACCTTCGGAATAGTGTCTATTATATCGGTGTGATACTCGCCGAAAATGTACATCACAACTATGAAAATCTCGGTGATAGCATTCGCTGTAGTAGCCCAAATCTCGGCAATAGCAATCCGTAAGGAGTCGTAATGCTCAGAGAAAATAATCACCACTCTACAATGTAATTCTCTGTGACAGAGCCGCCATAATCCTGGAAATAGCGGCCATTTCATCACTGTATACCTCAGCAAAATGACCATCACATAACAAAAAAAATAATGCCGATAGAGGCAAGCAATCTCGAGGAAAAGTTGTCAGTTGTCAGGTTTGAGGAAATATGAACGTACACAAGTTCCGTGCTTGTCATACTTACAAGAAGCCCTATAAAATTGTAATGCAGATCTGTATCGATCTCAGAAATTATCGAAATTATAGTAAAACAAAACGATGAAATCCGCGTTTCAGTTTAACTGTAACATGTCTGACATGAGCAAATCTTTGCACTAACATCAGCGACTGTTTTATATCGACTGTTATATATGGCGTAACATCCGAAGAAAATTATCATCACAGTAATTCTCAGCGATAGTTTCCGCCAAAATCACGAGAATAGTGGTCAATTCTAATCGTAGCCATAAAATAAAAATAAATCTATCAAAATAGTCGGTCCTCAAAAGAAATCGTCCTATAATAATCTTACAATTTCAATGCACAAATGACATACGATCATTCGAATAGAATGAAAAAGGAAAGAATGCAGAGCACGTGTAAAACACCTAAATCAGGACACAGGTTACCTAGAAACAGATTTTTTTTTATTATACAATAGAAAAATATTCCCCCTTCCGACGTGGATGCCAACATTACAAGCAATTTGAGAATTCCATACGTTTTGCGGCAATGATTTGAGAATTCTATTCGTTTTCCGGCGATGTCCGTAAGAGTTATGCCGCGGGATCGAGCATATTTTTCGAGAAATTTCTTTCGAAAATATAAGTAGGTTATCTTATATTCTTGGTTGGTTGTATTCAGATTATCTGGCGCCGTCAGCAACACGAGGGCTATAATGCACCGAAACATTCGTCATTAGACAAGCCAACATACATTTACAAACATCCATGCCAACACGGGACTCGAACCCGCAACCTCGCGGTCTAGAAGCTAGCACGCTAACCACTATACCGTTTGGTTGGCTCTTATATTCTTGAATCTTATAAGTAGGTTAATATTAAAGGTGGTTTGTTAATCGTTTTTAATTAACGAGATTTGAAACTTTTGTTGTGGACTTTTTCCCTAATAGAACTGTGTAAAATTTAATTTCTGTAACATTAAAAATAAATTACCCATGAAAATAAAACTACCAGCCTATGATTTTTTTTACCTTGAGATGAGCGCTTTTATAGTTGGTTCTGGTGTCTTTTTTCTAATAGCAAAAGTAATATACCTTTTAAAAGTAATATAACCTTCTTAGTGTAACGTGAATATTTCCTAACTGTCCAATTTGGAGTGGTACGAAACATGTCTATTATAATTTAAGCTACGGTTTCAAACGAAGTACGTTTTGAAAGCTGATTGAACAAACACTGTGTAATTACTTTTACAAAGATCAAACTGAAAACAGTCCCAATTTTTATCTTTTACTTCAAGCCCCTTTGATATCTTACAGCGACGGAGAGGATTAACTTTTCTAAAATAGTCCAGTATTTCAATTTAGTTATGAAAACTGAGAACCCTCAAATGAAATTTCTAAAAAAGAAGCCAATCAAAGGTACTTTTGCTAATCTTGAAACTCGGAAATGTTCTCTTTGATTTCCTCAAGCACATTATTACACACTTAATAGAAACAGAAATTTGCTGTTTACAAATCGGGAAAACCTTTGATAATAAACCAATAAAACAACCCAAATACTATGCAAAGTACGGTAACGATCCACACTCTATATATATCAAAGCCAAAGCTATCACTGATTGACTCACGCTCTGATTCATCATTAATTCTCTCATTTATCATATAATCACAACTGTGGAATCTAATACAACTGTCAACCATCAAGATTAAGATATTCCGATTTAGATTAATCTACTTTGGGGTCTAAAGGTCCGTGTATAGATACGTTCCAAACGAAGAATATCATAATACTGTACTTCCCATAAAGCCAGGACTTTAAAATTTGGTACACATGATCCCAAACAGGTAAAATGATCCGGACTAAACACTCTCAAGGGTTCAAAAAGGGGTATTTCTATTGAATTTGGAATAGTCCAATGTCCCATTAAACCAGGATACTGAAAACTTGTATGCCAATTCTCAGAATTGTTTAAGAGTTATCGTCTGAGACTGTACAGATCCATTTTTTGTTTTAACTAAAGGTAAAGCGTTTCAGAATGTGTTATGATCCATTTGTGCTGAGAAAGGATTCCTAAGTTTTCAAAGTTGTACATTTTAAAATTAATCTGTCATAATTTCGAATAACTGCCCTTAAGGAGACGAAATGGAGTAAAACATTGTAAAAGGGGTAGAAGTCAATACCCTACTTTACATAAAATCAGATGCGGTGAATTAGTAAATTTTTTAGCAAGATACGAGTAATCAAGTACATCATCCCAACTCTAAACGAAGTAGAACACTTTGCAGTCAGTTAATTCAGTTAGTCTTGATACTGAAGTGATAAATAATACTTAACTGCTCGAACATTCATTATAACGACTACAATATTCTGCATAATTTACAAAATATTGCATCTCAAACTTTTGTTCGGGCATTAAAAACTTGGAAACTACTTATATATCTTTCCAACCGTATCAATAAACTCATTTTGACAATTGCATGACATCAATTCTTCTGGCTAAAGCACTGTTTTAAATTATTTATTCGGGAATAAATTATTTTTTTAAACAAATAACTTAATCTATACCTAAATCGATCCAATTGGAAGATGCATTATTAAGTTTCTAATCAATGCAACGATTAAATGGATTTCCATTGATACCGATATTCCCTCGACTGCATTTATTGACATAGATGGAACGATCACGCAATGATCTGGAAATATAAACTTAATATGGTTCTAGCTATTGAGTTCAAATATACCAAATTCCGTTGTAATATCGATGTGAAACTGTTAAATAATTAGTTTTAGCCGCATCTTGTTGCAAAAGGTGTTTCAAGTCTGCTTAATTGAATTTTATATATATATATATATTATTTTAAAAAGCAACACAAGTATTTTTAAATAAAATTGTATAAGAATTTTGTTTCTATCTTTAGTAGAACTTGAAATATTTAAGTTTTTGTTACATGACAACTATATCTCAGGCATGCTATCTTGAAACTTTTAAACTGTTTTTCTAGGTGATGGCTTTTTGTCCCGTTTTTTTAGTTTATATTGTTACACCAATGTTCTGTATATAGTTGTAAATAGTGACGTATTCGTTTTAAGTTCTAATGTATTTTATTTTATCTTATTTTATTTATTAACAGCAATAATATAGGTTAGAAAAATGTGGCAACACTTAAAGCAATATGGAAACTTCGAGATGTTTCTTTTATATATGACCAGTTGGGTGGATATTTCGAGAAGGTTCTCACGCGCCTCTATAAATTAGACCGCAGTGAAAACCGACTGACAGTTTGACTTCAGATTTCGATGAAAGATGGTCGCTTTGTTTTCCTACTGGAGTGAACTTGTATAATTGCTGTATTCGAAGTGGTTCTTATTGAAGCTTGTGTTGAAGCTTGAGAGTGATTGCACTGTTGTCTTTGAATAAATTTTGTGAGTTTTTTAAGTGAATAAATAATAGATTTTATTTAATAAAAACTGTGCCACCATTGCCTCTGTGGAAAATTGGCAACAATATTGATATAACTTAAAAACTACTTGTTATAAATCTATGAAGCTTTCCACAATTATTTTTCAAATATATTTCTTTAATTTGTCTTCATGAATTATATTTTTTTATTTAACTTTTTTTTAAAAAGTTTTTGGAGCTTAGCATACTATAGATTTAATACAGTTTTTGCACAAAATATTTGTTTAAAATTTTTCTAATTATTTTATTGAAAAATCATGAAGATAATTTTTATATGTATTATAAGAAGTAATTTTATGCAAAAATGAAGTGATTTTTTAAAAAAGTTTTTTAGATATATCAATTTTACGAAATATCAAAACTTTTAAGTTTTTTGATTAAAAAAAAAATTAAATTTGAAAATTTAAAATAGTTTTTAAGTTTCATAGAATCAAACATTACTGCATAAAAAATTTCAGAAACATAATTCTAAAAATAAAGATTTTAGAATTTTGAGTCCCAGACCCCCATAATGCTGACGAGCTAAAATCTTCGGAGGGCTAATTAACCAACTTACCTTCATCCAATAGAGCAGAACCTTAGCAGAGAGACTCGTTGTGGATAATAATGTATTCAATCTAATTTTGGGGTACAGAATTTTTTTTTGTAAATTGTTCGGAAGGGATGTGTTTTCGTAGTGACAGACAAATAAACCGAATCTCGACCTTAGCTCAATAAGTTGTAGTTGCACATAACATTTGGCAATGCATATAAAAGATTTATATTAATTTTTTTATAGCTTATATTATTATGCGTTGTCTCTTTTTTAAAATATTTGACACTCGTTGATTTTTGCGAAATAATTGTTCTTTAGTTAAATATATGTAAGTGACCAGAAAACATTCAAAACGATGATTGTCTTACAATTATGAATTTGTGAAACTTAAATTTCAGTCCATTTTTGCTCGGACTTTACCTAATTCTAAATTATCAACAGAATAAATGAATAAAGAAATTGCATTTAACAATAAATACTTCAAAGAATTCATATCAGCTTTTTAAATTAGTACTCAATAGTTAAAGATCTCGTAAGAGAATTTCAAAGAATATTCTTTGTGATTGCTGATTATTATTCTACAAGTACCTTACTCCATTACTTTACATTTCCCTACATGGCATTTTTTCTTTAAAAAATATTCAAAATCGCTTTAAAGTGTATATCAAATCCAATTGATGCGATTCAGTTGTTCGGCAATAAAATGAATCCACATGAATAATCCAATTCCCTGTGAAATCGAATCCATTTATATTCAACTTTATTCTCTGAAAAGTCTTCTTAAGATGCAGCCACTGAAATGAACTGAAATGAAGAACGTAATGATTCCGTTAGTATGCAATGATTTGAATTCATAGTTTGTCATAAAGACCGGAGAAGATCTTAGCTTTTTTTAGTTGATTGTCTGACATATATCATAAAATGTCACTGTTCGAAAAAAATTTCTTTGGGACTTTATGATAAAGGTGAGATAAGAGGCAGAAACTTTTTTCTTATTGATTATGCTCCCACAGTTTCAGTTAAGATTTTCCAAAATAGGATGACCAATAAAAAGGATGAGCAAGAAAAAGCTAAGTGGTATTAGAGCTCATTAAGAGGTAGTCCTAGCAAGGATTTTTCACTATACTCGCTATGTTGCAATCATCTATCGCAATTAATTTAGAAACTACTTTTTATAAAACCTCGCAGTTTGGTGAATAGGCACGAAAAAGATAATCTAATGAAATGACATAGATTGTTGCGATTTAATGTCTATCTATTATAAATGAAAATTCAAATAACAAAAGACAAAACCAGGTAGAGCCACTGCAAATGCATTGACGTAAGTTTTTCAAATATATAAAATAATATTAGACCCAATTTTCGAGTTTTAAACCTTGAAATTTGGTGAATAGGTACGAAAATGATTACTTAATGAAATGACATTAATTAAAAACTCGAAAATAGCGTATAATTTTATAAATGAAAATTAAAAAAAAAATATATATATTATTGAAGGTGAAGCCACTACATAGGCATTGACATAAAGATTTGTAATATAATATATATCATATTAGACATATTTTCGAGTTTTTAACTTATGTCATATCATTTAGTGATCATTTTTGTACCCACTCAACAAATGTCAAGGTTTTATATAAAGTAGTTTCTCAATGAATTGGACTAGAAAATTGTAACATGGCAAGTATAGGTATTGATCCTTACTACTTACTTCCCCTTAAGAGTCAGAGATCATTCTAGTTTTCGTATCTCTAGATCATCTTCTTCTCATTATATAATACATATAGCTAGGAACGATTCCATTTTGTCATCGTGTCGCCCTAGATGTTTTTTTTTTTAAAAAAATGATTTTTTAAAATCACTTTAAAAATAGCTCAAATCATCCAAGTTCATAACACTATTTAACTCCGAATTTTCTTCTAAGGAATTGGATGCTAAGGTTTGTGTGGTAGGGAAGTGTGTTAAGAGAAATGGAGAATTAATCGTATTGATTATAATTTGTTGTACTCCATTTAAATTTTTGTACTCCTACTGTTCAAATTCAAACGAACAAAAGAATAGTTTCATTGCCAATTATAATTTCATTTTGATACTTGTCTATTTTTTTTTTTTTTTTTTTTTTAATTTTTTTTTTTTTTTTTTTTTTTTTTTTTTTGTGCATCAGTAAAAACGTTTCAATATTATTCATCCATTTTTCTAATCAGGTGGGATGTTGACAATCTGCTGACATGATTCTTTTGGTATTCTGCCTTATTGAGAAAAAGTCTCAGAATCAAATTCAAGTAGAAGAAAAATATTAGTACTAAAGCCGACCAAACGGTATAGTGGTTAGCGTGCTGGCTTCTAGACCGCGAGGTTGCGGGTTCGAGTCCCGTCGTAGGCATGGATGTTTGTAAATGTATGTTGGCTTGTCTAATGACGAATGTTTCGGCGCATTATAGCTCTCGTGTTACTGACGGCGCCAGATAATCTGAAAACAACCAACCAATTAGTACTAAAAGTCGAATTGTAGTACGCACAGCCAAAGCTACTATTGTTATATACATGGACAATATATAATTTAGAAGGCCTCGGAAATATTAGTATATTTGAAAACCAGAAGTTTTTTAAATTTATAGAAGTTCGTATCTTGACTCAAAATTATTATATGCGGTTTCAACTACAATTTTTCCTCGAATGTTTTCCAGAATTCACCAACTCATCATTTTTATTTATTTAAAAAAAAAAAAAAAAAAAAAAAAAAAAATCACCAATTTGGTAGAAGTGTTTTTATCAAATGCATTCTCTTCATAAGACGAAATTTAAATTAAATGTCTCCAAACTTTCATGCTTGGTATAGCAGGTTTTAATGACCATATTCCCACGTAACTAAAATATATGTGAAATTCCTCTTAAACCAATTTCTGTTATAACCAGAATTATTTAAGTTATAACCAGAATTACCTCAATGGAAACCTGTTTAGAACCTGCCTTTATATCACAATCCTTCTAGTTTATCTTCGATCTAGAATGTTTAGAGAAGCTGATGCACTAAGGGCATACGTCTGTACCCATTTAGTGGATATGATCAGGCAGTAATCGATCCCGAGGTAAGGCATCGACCATGCTAGGGCCGAAACTACAACTGTCATATAAAAGGCCTGTTGCCTTTGAGAAGTTTCAGGGCTCTGAAATGACTGCCACATATCTTCCTCCTTCTGTATAGTTGTGTATTCTCAGACAGAACTACGCATACTACAAACGTGTTCAATATTGGAATTTATTTTTCTTATGGAAAACTCCTAAAGAAAACTCTTCTAGAAGCAACGAGAAAATATGATCTATTCTCAGGTTCTAACTATAAATACCTTAAAAATGTATGATATGTTAAATTCTAAACGTACATAGGAAAAGCTCCAATTGAACACCTACATAACTCAAAAGCCAAACTTGGAAATTCTACAGCTTCAGCTGTTTATAAAATAAAAAACCTCAAATACCAAGAATGACAATTACCTCACATACATGCGTACATGCTTTTTATATCAATAATTTCCCATCCAGCTAAGCTACATAAAATAATTTGGCATCCAAATAATTCAACATTTTGCTTTAAATACCAAAATCCATCTGTCAGATTAAACCAGATATACCGAGTTGTAGCTTATTGATTCAATTACACCTACTTAAGATCGACGAACATCTCTTCCGAAAATAGGCGTCAGAGAAATTAGCTCTAAAGCCCCCATGTTTACGGAAAACAGAAAGATTAGTTAGCTGCCATCAGCTTAATTTTCATTTGAATGAAGATAGCAAAGTTCAATTACGCCTTTTTAAGAAGCATACAAATATATTTTTTTTGTATAAATTACGTATCAGAAACCTTATAATGTTATAGAACTTCTGTATTCCTTCCAAGATGTCAATAGTTAATTTACAAATACAGAGATTTAATTAACTGATTAAAGCAGTCCATGAAATGCGACTGCCTCTTATTACGGACTCCAATTCCACCATACCACGCAGTTTCTAACTTCGAATTCATGAAATTGTGAGAGGGATTCAAATTAATTAGATGCATTCTTTAATATAATTCGTCATTTGCACCAAAGGATATAGTGATTGCTAATTCGATGAAACTAAGTGAAACGTATAAGATTAGCTCGAATATACATGAGAACAAGTACTGTTCGAAAATTGATTAAGGTAACTTTATTTTATACTATATTATTTTATACTATATTCTATATTATTTTATATTTATATTGATAATATAACCCTTACATTGGATGTTTTATTATATGAAATTGAATTGATATGGCATTTGATCTACCTGAAATAGCTAAAAGTATTATTATTTCAATTATTAAGAGAAGTTCTTACATCCAAATTTAAGTAGAAGAACAAATACTA
Organism: Linyphia triangularis; assembly: GCA_963978545.1. Lineage (NCBI taxonomy): Eukaryota > Metazoa > Arthropoda > Arachnida > Araneae > Linyphiidae > Linyphia > Linyphia triangularis. The sequence continues at coordinate 21,301,860 of OZ021725.1, forward strand.
ACACTGGATGTCGAACTATAGTATGCACAGTAAAAAAACAACCATTGTTATATATATTTGCAATGTATCATTTGGAAGATCTCAAAAATCTTTGTAGGTATACAAAGAAACTAACCAGAAGTTCAATACGTTTTACCGGAAGAAGATTTTTATATCAGTCGTTATGATTTAGAGAGAGTTGAGTGAATGATTTAGTGAGAATGTAAGTATGTAATAACAATCTCTTTTCATTGTCTATATTAATTTAATTCATCCTTTCAATGCACGTATTCCTATTTTTAATTCTTTCTCCAATTCCTTTAATAACTTCCCACCCACTGCTACATGTGTGAGAATTGTTTAGGTTAGCGCTTTTTTAACAGAGAGTTTCGTAGTTAATATTCAGTATTTCAAGTCATCGTGGCAGACGGTTTTATTGTGTCATATACCCATGGTATTTAAATTTTTACTAAGCTCAACGGTTGGATTCACAATATAATGCCAGTTAAGATTATAGTGCGCTTTGGACAACGATTCTTCATATTAATTCGATTGTCACTTTTTAAATGGTAAAGACGTTTGTTAAATCTCTCTCTCTTTCTTTCTTTCCCTCTCTCTTTCTTTCTTTCCCTCTCATTCTCTCTCTCACACACACTTTCCTGACTCGTCATACAGCCTACATTTACAAAATCAAGTGAAAATTACATGTACGTTTAAATTGCAGTTGAAATCTTTATGCATAGTAGAATTATTATATGACAATTTTACAAATGATAAATTTTAATCCTCTCGGGGAACAAAACTGTTCTGATTTGCTAAAAATAGTTCTTTATGAAAAACTTCGCTCCATTTAAAATGCGTTTGTGCATTATTTTTAATATAGGACGACACTAAACAATGGGACTAAAAGAAGTTGTTTCATTTTATCGTATGAAATATGTTTTACGAGGCAATAATAATGTGACTTGGGGCGAGTTTACTTTCTTCCGTTTATGGCATGTATGCAAAGCGAAAAAAAAAGGAACGACGCGGTTTTTATTTCTTTACTTAATTGTACTTAAAAAAAAAAAAAAAAAAAAAAAACTAATACTTATATGCGAAATGCTAAGAGCATTCCAAGAATGAAGAGGAAAGTAATTGTATATTCTTTGCATTAAAAAGGTTTTAAAAAGAATACATTGAAGTGATTTCAGTTTTAGCCATGTTAGTATTAAAAAAACTCTTTTAATATAATTTTAGATGCATTAAAGATTCAAAGCGACTTGGTACCCTTTAAACTTTTTTTTATTAGTTTAAGCCTTAAATTATAATTTTTACATATTTGGAAGTATTACTAAGTAAAAAATAAATTTTATTTAAAAAAAAGTTCACATAGTGTTCTAAATTTTTAAAATTTTAAAATTTTAAAAAATAATTCATCAAATTTCAAATTCTATCTTTTAAATTTTTCAATATTTTTTCCTGATTTTTTAAAACAAATTTTCCTCGTAAAATACTCTAACTTTTTAGTTATTGGATTTAGAATAAGTATAATAGTTTTCGAGAAAAATGATAATTACTGTACCTATATAAATAAATAAAAAAAAAAAAAAAAAAAAAAAAACGGGTATTTTTTCTTCTTCTTTTATTCAAAAATTTATACCTATTTTTGTCATATAGATATTGAGCATGATACATACAAAATTTAAAGTCATTTGATTTTTATTTGATGAAGTTTTAGCATTTTGAGTAAGATGGGAATTTTAAAAATCACTAACTGAGAAAAATGCTAAATTCTCCATTAAAACATAGTGTTTCTGCAATTGCAGTAATCGGATCAGTTTAAAAACTTGCCAGAATAAGGAGGTTTCTAAGATTATATACACGACAAAAATAGAAAATTTATATTTATATTATTTTTTTGTGAAAACAAGGGGTACCAAGTCCCCATAAATGGACATAATAGGATGAAAATTAGTAGATGATAATAAAAATTATATTCATTTTGTTACTTGTGCTTGTCGCTTTATGAAATAAATCTCGTAGACTAGAAAAATTTCTATTTTAAATGATTAGTACGCAAAAGAAAGAAAATTGAAGGTAAGACGATCAGCTGAAGGTAATGTGAATACAAGTGTTACTAGAAAAGTTAAAAACTTGACAAAATAGGTATTTTAAAATTAAAAAAAAAAAACGAAAACAATTCACATGAAAAGATCCATTTTAATAAAAAAAGTGTTCTATGACAAAGCGCTCAACAAAATGTTCAGAAATTAGTTAAATTTTAAAGGAATGGGATAAAAAATTCTTAGAAAGATAATAGTTGTTCTTTCCTTCGAATAAATATTTAAATGTAATGGTGATAAGTGTGCCAATTACTCTTTTTAAATGACAAAATATATTAAATGCTATAAGAAGCACTTAACATTTAATGATCCAATTTATTCATCGCTTTATGAGTCATATTTTCAATGCTGAAATTTGAACCAATTAGTTATAAAATTGAAGGCATTAAAATTAAAAGCCATTAACATGAAATCTATTAAAATAAGTTAGTTTAAAAATTCAAAATATTAAACCAATTCGAATTCAAACGAGAGCATGTGTTATTATCGAATATAATAGTAATACAAAAAAGCTTTTGCGAATCTTTACCATCAAAGTGAATAGTCGTGATTAACTTTATATCAATCTGGTATATGTTATTGAAATGTGTATAGACAATGAAGTTTTTGTATTTCTTAGGCGTTAGATTTGTTCACAATTTATTAGGAAACATTCAAACAAGTAAAATAAATGTCTTTGATTGGCCGAAATTGTTTGATTTTAAGTCTAAGGGTAAAAAAAATGCAGTATGGTAAGAATTAGTTTGAATTCTTCAAGTCAAGTAAAAATTAATTGGATGATATAAAAATAAGCACACATAAGCATATTAATATATTTCACAGGACATTACTTTCTTCTCCTCTTCAGTGTACTATTTTATGTAATATTTCTGAAATGAAATTTTTTTCCCCTTTAAGGAGACATGGGACACTGAAATCACCAAAAATGACATTTGTGGCTGAAAAATTAATTTTGGAGCAATCTAGGCATGTGACACATGTTTTAAGATTACTTTTTTTTATGCTGAATCGAATGAAAAAAAGCAAAACGATATAACTAATCTAAAAAAAGTTACAGTTCTTTTTTATAAACGAAAACACATGTATAATCCAAGGAAAGGTAAAATACGACTTTAAAAAATAAAAAATTGGTCCGTTCATGAAAATTTGCAAAAACGTTTTATTTTCATGAGTATAAAGAAACAAAGGAGTTCGTAAAAATATCTAGCATAGAAAGGTGTTTTTTGAGGAGTGGGAGGGGGGATTTTTTTTTTTTTTTTAAATTGAAAAGTAATTTTGGTATAACCTGGGTATTTCACCTTACGCTAAGATAGCGAGTCAGAAATGTGACGAAAAAGGGGGAGGGGGGTGGGGTCAATCAATGGATACAGATTATCTTGAAGTATATTTCTAGAACACTGCATAGATTATTTTTTTTAAAACTTTTTTTAAATATTCGATTTCATCCTGGCTAAGGAACAGGTGTTGCGCCCCCCCCCCCTCAGGAAAATCCTAGATCCGCCACTGGTTTGATTTAGTTTTAATATGTAGATGACCACTCACGATAAAAAAAAAAATTATATACAATTAATAAAGTCCGTCCACGATTTGCAACGGTACTTGACTTTTGTTATTTCATCAATTAGAATGCAAGATATATATATATATATATATATATATATATATATATATATTTTTTTTTTTTTGCCTTCTGTACATATGTGTTCATGCGACCGAATTCTCCGACATCATTCTTACTTTTTATATGTCCCCGACCACTACGCATTTTTTTTTTCAATTATAGTTCACAAGCAGTGGTCGGCAACCGCGGCTCGCGAGCCGCATGCGGTTCTTTGACCACTTGAGTGAAGATTTGCCCCGAATCAATTTTTACTATGTGTGACTCTTGTTCATGTTGACGCAGCGCCAACTCCTAAAACTATGCTTCTTGGAAAAAAAAAAGAAGTTTGGCTTTCAAAAGAAATCTTTAACGGTGTACTGGTGATTTGTGGCTCTTGTTATTTGCGAGTTTGCGCCGGGCCCTATTTATTCTAAAGCATTCTGGGTATTCCTCAAAACGTGGTTACACTATCTATATCGATGGGTTACACATCAACCGTGAAAGAAATTTTGAAATTATTTTTCTGAATCTATTTCTAGAAATATAAATTATAGAAATATAACTTAACTATTTGTTACATTCAGTTTAATTACAGTAACATCATTAAATGAGCGGAGTTTTTTGAAATTTCGAATTACATCGTAATTGCATCATAGAGTTTTTAAGAGGAGCACTTTTCAATGTCTTTAATATTCGAACAAATAAGATGACAAAAATACACATAGTTTCATCTCCTTCCCTGGTATTATTCTGCTTTTATAATGGAAACAGTGCATTTTTTTTTATCGTATTAGTGGTTGAAAAATCTGTTTTAAAACACATAAATCAACGAGGGATTTAATTGCATTTTCCATTTAGTATTTTGAGAAAAACTTTAATGGGATTTTGAGATAGAAACATTATTTAGATTCACAAAATAGTAATAATAATAATAATAAAAAAAAATAAAAAAGAGAAGAAAAAAAAAAAAAAAAAAAAAAAAAATGAGGTAAAGGGACAAAAATCTAAGACAAGCAAAGCAATTCATTTTAGATGTATACTATCAATAATGGATTTTTTGTTTTTGCATTATAAATTACAAAGGAATATTTTATTTCCATTTTGTTGATGAAGAATCTATTCTATCTATACTCGTCTAATTGCTTTTGGATTTATAATTTTGTAAAATAGTAGATAAGATTCTACATACTAAAAATAAATATATTCGAGGCCGTGCGCGAAAAACCAAGTATCTTGCTAGATGCTCAGTCTACAAGGCCATAATCCTGAATTTTTAAACGAATTTGACGTCACAGCAAAAAGCTATGAAATTTTGAGTTGTTGTTCTGTTGATTTCGTTTGCACTTGTAAATGATTCACTTTTTTCTTATGGATATTAAATATTATTTATTATGTTTTCGGTGAGTACATTTTTTTCAAAATGTTATTATAAAAGTATAGGGCACCAAATGCGATTCGGTTGCATTCTATTTCAAAAGCCATTTCTAAAAAATGGTCTATGAAATCTTTAATGTATATACTAAGCCTAAGCTATTTTCCCGTCAGATTTTGTTAGGTAACAATTTATTAATGATTTTAAATATTTGAACTGAGGAATCTAACCTAGTTTTGGAGTAATTTTCTTGTTATTGTTCATAAAATTTTTGATGTAAGTGTATTATGTAAGGATTGAAAACAGATGTGGTATAAGACATTTAGCATTTTTTTTTTCTTTTTTCTTTTGGAGTTTAGAAAATTCGCCAAAATAAAAAACACAGAAACTGAAAGAAGATTGAAATATAAATAATTAACTGAATTAAAATATAACTTAAAATAAAATATGTCGCCAAAAATAATATTTATCTGAAAGAAACGGAAAAAAAAAAAAAAAAAAAGCCAAATAAAATTGCGCCAAAGAAATGTTTCCTTACCGTTTAAGTAACGTCTGACTAAATGCTTCATTCAATCTTAAAAAAAGAGTAATGTTTGTTAACATTGTCTGGCAGTGTTTGTCAAACAGCTAGAGTTAAAATTTACATTTGTACTGAGGATCACAAGTTTAAGCCTTCACTCCACTTAAACGTTGGCTTGGTGAATAAGGTGTGATTCTGTGCTATAAATTTGTATATATGTATAATGATAGTATAAGTACCGAATACTATATAACACATTTTCTTATAAGAAACCAAACGCATGATGATTTGTATTCGCATATTCTAAAAGTATTAGAAATGTTGAAGAATACTGTTTAGTTTTTATTCATATTTTCTAGAAATTTCAAAAAGTTTATCGAAGTTAAACATGAAGAAAAATTTTTAAAATTCAAAAATCAAAAACAACTTTTGAAGGAAAGGTGGATCTCCGTCCTAACATTCCTGATCGACAATGTGATTGTGGAACGAAGATGAAAATTTTAATAGAATTTTGTTTGTCAGTGAGCATTACTTATTTACTTAATTAGGCTCTTCACGCCGTTAAAGTATCCAGCCTACCTCTCCATACCTTCCGATCTTGCCAGGGATCTTGCTTCCTCTAGACCATTTAAGCGATCCTTTTTTAGGTCAGGTCTGATTGCATTCGACTTGGCCAAGTTGTCCTAGGTCTTCCACTTTTCCTCTTGCCATCAGGAGTCCAGGAGAGGGACACGTGTGTAAGATTCTCTTTTGCCATTCTTAATGCATGACCCGTCCATCGCCACCTTCTCTTACCGATTTCTTCTTCGATTGAAGTAATGTCTACCCTTTCTAAAATTGCTTCGTTAATAAATTTAACAGGCCCAATACAATTATTATTTTGGAAAACTTCAAGTTTAGCATTAACATACATTTAAAAATATATGTCAAAATTCCTAATGACAAAATGAAATCTCAAAGTATGAAAAGAAAACTAGCCACTCTTTCTGTATGATTATATATATATTTATATATATTAATTAACCTACTTTAAAATTAAGTCTCGGTATCTATGAGTTTGAATTCTTTTGTTAGCGCTATGCAATTTTTGATTTCCGAACCAGACACGACAGCATATCGAGACACTCCTGAGTCGATTGTCGAGCTGCCGTCGCAGTTTTCTGAGTTTCTTCCTAATCAAGGCACAAATGTGAAGCAGCTTCCCTTTAAAAGTACACCCAGAAGGCATGCCCTAGATTCTTGGAAATGTCTATTGTTTGGACATGATAGTTTCAATTATATTAAGTATTATAAATTGCGGTTTCTAATTATTATTATTTTTTTTTTTAACATTTACGATTTCTTAGAAAATACAATTTCATGCAGGAAATATTGCTGTTTAAGCTTAAGATGGCTATTTTGAAAACTTTCTTTTTCTTAATTCAATTTCTATTTCACCATAATTTCAGCCATTTAAAAACTAAATGAGTAATTCTTGCTGCATAGTCTACATACAAAGACACCCAGCTGAATTGCTTTTTTTGTCTACAAGAACAAGCATCCATAGCATATCATGAGGAGGCATGGATAAAGAGGTATTCGGATCGAATAGGCTATTTGAAACAATGTGTAAGTACAAATTTTTGTAGATGAGATTTTCTTTATCGTTCTAGAACTCTGTTCATGGAAAAGCAACCAATTTCTAAAAAATTAAAATGAATTTAATTTACTTCGTAATACTGTTAAAAAGTTTTGTAAAAATGTAATTTAATTATAAAAATATAAACTTGTTTAATTACGCACTAAATTATATAAACTATGTTTTGCTTTAAATCTAGATAAGAGAAGTTTCTTAAATATTAAAAGATATTTTTATATAATTAGTCTTTTTAAAGGAAGAATTTGTGGGTAAATGTTCAATTTCTTCGTAAAGAAATTTCTGGTTTTAAATGAAAGATTATTTATTGAAGTAAAAGATTATTTAAATCGTTTTTTTAAAAATAATATTATTTTTGTATTTTAGTTTTCAAGTAAAATTAAACTGAAATTATTTCAGTGTAATCACCAATCAGTTTTGAAACAACATGCTTTTGAATAAATTAATTTTGAACAAATTAATTTTTTAAATTTATTCTCTAAAATTATAAGAATTTTAAATTTATTCTTATACTTTAATTTAACGTAGTTAGGCATTGTAAATATTCCAATTTTGATACTCCTTCGTCCACTTCGTATACAATCTTACCTAAGTAGTGATTTGTGATGGGTTCGCACTGTGTCGTCACGATCTGGTTGTTTCGGGCCTGATACAACTATAACACTCCGCTCGTGAAACTGAGAATCTAGCAAGATACTTGGTTTTTCGCTCACGGCCTCGATATATTATATAGTTTTAAATGTTACTTTATGTTATAACGTTGTGATCGTTTCATTTTTCATGAATGTAATATCTAGGAACGCGACAGTGTTCCGCCGCCAAGTCCGATTTCAAAGCGGCAAATATGCAAGTATATATTATGTTGACAGTTCTTAGGCCAGTTTTCAACCCCTCACAACTTAGTTTCTATTATAGCTAGAACCCTGATTTTTTTTTGTCATCGTGTTGTCCCGAGTGAGAAGACGAAAAACAACAACATAATTGTTAACATTGAACAAGGGTGCATAGTAAAAAAATCCTTTGAAAATCGTCGAAGTCACGAGAATTTTGTTCCTCTTCTGGTTGTGACCAAAACTTTATCCAGGGCTACAGCCAAAACTATTTGCTGATTGTATATCAGTCTTTTTTTATTTTTCTCAGCTTGATTAGAGGAAGTGCCTTTTGTATGATATGATGGGTAGGAAGGTGTATATCCCCCCCCCCCAGAAATGATCCCTAAACTTGGGAATTTTAGTCAGGTCTACAGCTTAAACGCTTTAATATATTCATACCATTCGGTTCTTATTCCTCTCAGCTTGATTAGAGGAAGTGCCTTTTGTATAAACTAATGAGTTAGAGGGTCTATACCCCCCAGAAATGATCCCGGAAGTTGCAAAATTTAGCCCGGGTAATGACTGATGAAAAGGGGGTAATGGATTTCGGATATTCACCTTTCGCTCACTTTCAAGAAGCGAATTTAATACTTTAAGTTGAACTATAAAAATGGCGTACTTAGAAAAAATAAAAATGACTTATTTTTCAATTAAATTGCATGCTTATCAAAGCTTTGAAAACACGTGTTTCAGCTTTTTACTTAGAAAACCACTTTCAGTTTAAAATAAGTTTCCTAGGTGTCTTGTCGGATTTGAACCACGCACCTTCTGATCACTAGTCTGATATCTTCACCACTCCACCTCTAAAGCTAGCTGAATTTCTCTTAAAATAATAACGAGTCTTATATTTGAAACTTAAAGCGAAAGTTGCTTTGAAACGCATTTTTTTTTAATATATTCATTCTTATGAAAAAGCTGGTTATCTTCATTTTCACATAAAAGGAAGTTTTTAGTATATGATTGCATGTTTTTGTGCCCAAATTATAATCGATACATATTTTTGATAATGAAATTGTTTTTCTTATTTTGCTAAGGAAGATTTCTTCTTAAATGAAACTAAAAGGATTTGAATTGGAAAATTAAATCTCCATACAGTATTTAATCATGATATTTATTGCCATTCTCAATACAAAAAGTAGTATGGGAATCTAATGGTGTTGTCGCTTACGCCATTTTTTTTCGTACAGCGACGATATGATTATTCACGCTAAAATATTCATTGGTCGTATCTTACTTATTTAGAACATAACAAACGTAACAAAAAGAATTGATATCTCCACACAAAAAAAAAAAAAAAAGTTGTAACAAAAGCACGCCAAGTAAAATAATTAGTCAGAAAAAGTTCTGAAATCTGTTTGCCGCCAAGCGGCCGCGTATAGTTTCTTTGAAGTTTTTGTACACTATGAACTAAATTGTAATTGTTATGGGGAATACCGATAGGCAATTAGAACTTGGAAGGCTGGAGTTATTTCGGATTAATTTCATTTCAATAGCTTCAGCTACTTTGCACCCATTGAACTGAATTGAGATAAATTCTATAAAAACTCTAGCCTGCCAAGTACTGATTGCCTATGGGAATTCCCCCTAATAATTCCAATTTAGTTCATTGTGTACAAGAACTTCAAAGAAACTAAACGCGGCAGCTTGGCTGCAAACATTAGAGTTCACAACTATTTCTGACTGATTATTTTACCTGGCGGGCTTTTTTTACAACGTTTAGTTGTTTTTTGGGAGATGAGAGTTTGTGTAAGACAGTTTCTATATGTAGTCACTTTGCGAATATACTAATATTTTTTACAACATACTGCAGTCCGATATCTATACTTGCAGCCCTTTTCCTTTGAAATATTGAGTAGGTACTTTCAGTTAAAAAAAACCTTTTAATCTGCTTCTAGTAAAGTTGGTTACCTCGTTGAGACCTTCAATTTGATACATTGCATTTATCTGTAGAGTTTGTCGTTCGGGTTCCAAATATACAGACTGGCTAAAAGGATAAATATTCAGACGGACTAAACGACTCCTAAAATAGGCTACTCACAGTAGTGTGCAAAGCATAAAAAAAAATTATTTTAATCCTCAGAAATACGTATTAACAAAATAACTACTATCTTTTTTACAATCGCCCCTTCTCACCCATTAATTTAGATTAATATATGTTTTGTGATGAATTTCACTGTTGACATTATTTGCTGAAGGATATACGTGCAATAGGATGTTTGTAATTTTGTGGGGGAGATGTTTAATCGTAAATGTCTTTTTGATATTTAACTCTTGTATATATGATTTTTAATAGTTCAATTAACCAACTTAACCCAGCAACAAATATATATATATATATATATATATATATATATATATATATATATATATATATATATATATATATATATATATATATATATATAAAATTCATGAATTAGCTCGATTTCAATTGATAGTCTTCTAACTATCTGTAAGAAGGGTCGATGTTAGAGGGAGCAAGCCGTGCCCCTGACAAAATTGACATATCGGCTAACTTTGAGTTTACCCAGCCACGTCATAGAGTTCGAAGAAGAATTGTTAATTTTTACTATGAGGCATGAGATGATACGTTAGAAGATCCAACTATGAAATATATTTCAGAATTTTATTTTTGCACATTAGACAAAGCTATTAATGTATTGAATCCAGGTTTGATTTGATCAGTATCCACAGCAACTATTCACAGTTTTTATACAATATTTATGATTTAAAAGATACCCCTCAAAATGACTAACTAAAATATTGTAAAGATCTAGAAATAGTGTTAACTTATAGGAATTCATCAGATATAAACACGCTGGACCTGGCAGACGATAGTATCGGTTTTCGCCTTGGGAAATAAAAAAGAAAGTCGAATTAAGATTTTAAAATTAATTTCAAAGCTGGATTTTGCTCCAAATCTCGGTATAGTTTTAAGAATCTTACTTATTCTCTCATTAACTGTGGCAAGTGGAGAAAGAAGTTTCTCCAAATTAGAGATAAAAATTTTTTACGCTCTACAACAACCGAGGATCGTCTAAATGGCTTGACAACATTATCCATTGAACATGAGCTAGCAGAAAAAATTGATGTCAAAAAAATTATCAAAAATTTCTCAGAAAAACAAGTGAGAAAAAAACACTTTTAAGTTTAACTGTTTTTTTTAATAATTAACTTCTTATTTTTAGTGGTTCTATAATTTGTTTTTCTATCTTTTTAATATATGCTTTTTATAATTATATACTAGACTTGTGTTTTATTTTTTTTCAGTGTATCCTTAATTTCAATTTAGTGCCAAAATCATAAATCAAGAAATTTGTATTTTTGGCAAATCAAAACTTCAACATTTTTAATACTAATTTTTTTGCTCACGTTTTATTTTTCTACTAAGCGCGGGAAAGGTTTATGTTTTCTCTTTTAATTTTTGTTATAAAGTAGCTACATTTTACATTTTTGCCAGGGGCGGCAAAACTGCTATTGCCAGACCTGCTATCAGAAAAACGTGTCCCGACGTTAGTGAAGAGAATAACCACACTCACAATTTAATTAACTCAGTATATATGACTACAATTAAGATTAACGAGTTTCTCGGAGATTAACTTTCTTTGAGTAACAGTTTGTATAGTAATGAAGACGGTAAATATTTCCTAACAAAGACCAACTCTCATTTCAAGGGCATTCGACTCAAAGAATCCTTGCAGCTAAGCATAGAAATCCGCCTTTTTGGCGACAAATAATCTCTATGAATCACATGATACATAGAACAAGTCCACAAAGGAAGATACAGAAATATGACACGCTACTCACGAGCCAATAGAACACATAAAGATGGGAAGTGAATTATGACATAGAATTACTTCCGCTCTCGGATTTATTTCGAAGTTGTCACATTATCCGGTAGAAGGCAGTGAATAACTAATAAAGGTACATACATCTAAGAATTTTTTTTATCAAGTATTTAATTATAAAAGAAATATGCAATTAGTTTTGACAAATTCCAAAAGTTTATACTTGCGGAAAGGAGTACCTCCTCCAACCCAATTATTTTCTTAAAATAAAGTTTGTCCCTTTCAAAATTTAAGACGTTGGACACTCAACTCTTGTATTAAGTGAAGGATATTTTTATATTATTAAAAATGTGATAATTTGTGTCCCAAACTTAAGGAAGGGGGAAAAAAAGGGGAAGGGGACAATATTCTTTCCCTCAACACGTATCTCATGTTAACCAACCTAAAACAACCCCAACTTTACCTTTGTAAACAATTTGTCACAACTTTTGGTTCTTTGTAAAGCTTTTAGAAGCCGGTAAAAATGTTTCTTTTCACTAAAGATCAATATTTCCCCACTGGCTACGAAAAGTCTTTGATGGGCAACGAATGATCGAATATGCAACCTCGTCATTTTTCAAGTCATTATTCTTTTGTATCAAATAAAAAGATCATCAGCATTGTTAAAACACACCATTCAAACTTCATTGCTTAAAAGTAATATAAGACAAGAAATACGTTTTCCATTGACATTTTATAAACTGCAATACTTCTTTTTAAAAGTTGTGTGAAAAAATATTGTGAGAGAGGCTGGATCAGAAACCAATTTTGAGAAAGAGTTACCACAATTCATCTTTTAAAGTGGTTTAGAATGCTTAGATTTGTTTGCGTATCGATTATTGTTGCAGATATTTTGAAAACGAGGAGGGTTTTGGATAAAATTTCGAGAATTATGGATGGCAGTTTCGAGACCAATCTGGTAAGGGCACTAACGGTCAAGGGAGAATTTAAGATGCAAGGTCTTTCAAAAAAGGACACCTTAACTTTAAAATGAAATAACTGAGAAACACTTCCATAAAAAGAAGAGGCAAATGGTATGTTGAATAGACAGGTGTGGAAATTTAACTAATTCGTCTAGTATACCTTTTAAATATTAAATATATGTGTTATATGAAAAAAATGTTGGATAATTAAAAAATAAGAACTAGTCCCAATCTGACATTGCAATAATAAAATTATTATTCCCGTGTTTCTATAACGGTTCATCACGTCCAGATAACAAGTTTGTACAATTTCGTGCTTAGTGATTTAAATCTTTTTTGAGTGATTTGAGTGAGCTTTTAATGAGTGATTGAAATGGTGCTGTTTAATCAGTGAATGAAATTTCTCTTTCTTAAAGTTGACAATGTCTGATACGTTTTTATTTCCTATTTCATTCATAAATAACAATATTACCAAGTTAGCGAAATCGCGACAATTATTTGATAGTATTGACCTCAGAAGACTAACAGAGCCTCTTTTTTTTTTTTTAATAAGTATAATTTTACTACATCACTGTAGCATAGGATCTAAAATCTACATTATAAATGTAGGGACATTATAAATGAGTCCCCCCCCCCCCCCCTACAATGAGGGGGGGGGGGGTTATTTTAAGTTATTGTGTGAAAACTTAATGAAAGCTCAAAGAAATTAAAAAATAGTTTATTTGGCGAATGCCAGAAACTCATTCAATAATTGCATAAATAAACATGAAAAAAAAAATTCCCACTCATTTTTAGTATCCCCAATTGCAGTTTTTTTCTTCTAAAAAAGGTTTGCAGAATATAACAGGAATTAAAATGCCATATTTTTGTGAATACAAAATTGTAGGTGTTTGTTATAAAAGACAGTCACTCTTAATTGGTTGATATTTTATGCGTAAAACCCCTTATCACCTAAAACCAAATTTCCATATTGAAAAATAGTCCGCCTACCTTTGTATAACCTGTGATTGGCGTTAGAATAATTGATGAAGAAATAAGATGCTAAAAAAATAAGCATATTCCATAAAACTAAGAAGATAAATACACTGCGATGCTCATCCGGAATTTCTGCGTGAAAAATCTATTTTTGTGTTATCACGCAAAGAACCCCTTTTTTGTAAAATCATATTAATGAGCTATCGTTGTATTCCAGGAAGCAACCTAACGAACCAGAGACAGCGATTCGTTGGAGAAAAATGCAACAGAAAATCACAGTCTCCGTTTCACCATAGGAAGCGTATCAGGTTGCTTATCCTTGGCCTTCCGGCATCGATTGATATCTAACAAATGCGCAACCTCATCATTTTTATCGGCCATTGTTCATTATATTGGCGGGAAATGGGAAGAGTGGAAGGAGTAGGTATCCAAACCATACCAAAAAATATCGCTTTTACGGTCACGTGGAAAAACAACGTTAATTGCTCGTATCATGAGATTTTCGCGTGTTGAGTTCGGTAAAAGATGGGATGGTTTCAATAACAACGAAGCTTGGCGAAAGAAAGTGCCTACAATGTTAAAATAGAATGACAAATTTCAAAATGAGATTGAATGTTGAGTTTATAGTAAAAGTAGCGAAGGATATTTTTTTTTATCAAAAAGATAAATGTGGAAGTAAAGACAAATTCATGCTCACATACAGTTAGGATGGTTTCGAAAATAATAAAGTTTGGTTAGAAGTGTCTACAAATACAAAATTGCGAAAGAAAAATGTTATTGTAAAAGTGAATACAAGATTTCATAGTAAAATAGAATGAAGAATTTTACAGTTAGATTTAGTCTAGAATTTTATAAGAAGAGTGAATGTTAAGTTTCATCGTAAAAATAATTGCAGAATTTTTATCGAAACACTAATATCATAATGAAGTAAACACGCTTACAAACAGCTGAGATGGTATCGAAAACAACAAATAAGCTACAAGTATTAAAACTGATTTTAGAATTTCATAATAAAAGTTATTGCAGAATTGCGTAACAAAAATTTATTTCTGAATTTTAAGTCGAAGGCTAATTTCGTAGCAAATGGGAATGCAAAATTGTATAAGAATAAGTGAAGTAAAAGATTCGCGCTTACAATCTGAACAATCTGAGATTATTTCTACAACAGCAACGTTCGGCCATAAATACGTACAAATATTGAAAATCAATACAAAATTTAGTTAGAATAATCACGCCTTCCAATTGATTTGATCATGCAATCTCCAATTGATTCTAACAGTAGCAAAAATGTGTATGTGTATAAAATTATAACTTGAGTATGTATTGATATCTGGTAAATATCCGTCTGATTATAACTATCCGAAATACCGTCTTATATCCGGATAAAAGTACCAAGTCATTTCATTTGGATATCCTGCAAAGTATTTGAACATTTCTGCCATTTATTCCCCAGAACCAATCAATTGTAAAACTCAATAATCAAAACAAATGTCTTCCACAGTACAATGACATTCCTTATATTCGGTTGGAACTATCATCCATTGTTTGTGAAAGAAAGGGATGTCTCCTCACCAACTCCTCGATCTTCTCTCACGACAAAAGGAGGTGTCATATAATCTGCTGAGAAGATTTCCAACCCTTTCTTTTCACTTAGAAATTCTTAGAAGATCACAGAATGCCCCCAAGCGTTCTTAAATTCTACGTTGTTTTCTACTCTTTTTTTTCCTTCAACTTAATAAAGAAGAGACCTGAAACTTCAGCAGGTCTCAAGTGAACAGAACACGCAAAAGTGTTAAGCAATACAGCTAAGGAAAAAAGAACGTGGAAGTGCTTTTTCCAAGGTATTGACTTTTTTTTTACCAAAAGATCCGAGATAGTCAGTTGCTATTAGGGGGGAGGGGATTGTATACTTAGGATCTTTGTCCCGTTTGTGAAACAACTGCACCTTAAAAGAAAGAAGCCCACACTGTCCAGTTGAGCAGATTAGATAAAAGGCCTTGGTAATTGGGGAACAGCAAGGGGTGATAGATAGAGTGTGTTTAGGGCTTCCAAGGAGTAGGCCCTTGTTTCAATCCAATTTAGGAATGAGTAAAGTGCAAAAAAAAAAAAAAAAAAAAAAAAAAAAAAAAAAAAAATCTAGTAAAAATGAGGTTTGCTGTCAATTGTGGTCACTTCTTAACATAAACGGTCTTGTCTAATTGTTGTTACACAATATTCACTCAATTTCAAGCGAATTTATTTAAAACGGAGTTAATAAACCCGTATGATATGATTTTCCATCAGTTCTGAAAGTTCGATTGTAGTTAAATAAATCTAAAATAAAAGGTAAGAAAAAGTTTATCTTCCGTTCTGTAAAATAGGAAAAACAACATAACGTATTTGATAGCAGGCCATGCTGCTCTATCCATGCAAACCCTAATGTTACTCGTTTTTAAATTAATGCCATCTCAGGTTTTAGTTTTGTGTTTTAGATTTCTAATTATATAACTGTTTAATACCTATAATGGATAATCTGGAAATATTTCACTTTTCTTATTGTCTATTGTATTCAAAACTATTCCTATACTGGAATAGTTCTAACTTTATTTAATACCCCTTTCATATTTTTTTTTATAAGCAACGAAAACGAGAAACGAATCGGAAATAACCCAAAATCTGAAGTTAATATAAAATTATTTCAGTTATTAATGTATAGTATATAATGGAATACTACTCTTTAAAGCATAAATTAATCTATTATCCATTCCAATTCTGTAAGTAGTAAATGCCTTTACAATTTCTAAAAAAAAAAAAAAAAAAAGGATTGTGATGATTTTTTTTTCTCCCGAAAAACCTATGTAACATCGGTTATGTTAACCTATGTCGGGAGGGTGGTATTTGCATTAATACTTTTATATTCTGTGAAAGAATTTTAAACTCTCTTACAGAAGGCTTATATAGAGTTGTATTTTTGTTTGGGAGGAAGAAACAGACCTACATTAACGGATATTTAACCGAAAATGAAAAAGTAATGTGCCTCAACAAAGCATTGCCGGTTTATATATAGGATCTTTGAGAACGGACTCCCTTACTTAAAAATTACATAACTGCGAAAATGAGAAACAGATAGAAGAGAAAAGTATATGACAGGTATGGAATTTTAAATACATTGGTTTCCAATATTAGTTACAATATGGAAATGTACCCTAGTAGCACAACAACTCTGGCCAATATTGTTTCACATTGCCTAATCCCGATGTGGAATGTTGTAAACCAGCCGTTTTTGTAGATATTGGCCAATCTTGCCCAATTCTGGATAAAATGTACTGAAAGGTTTTAAAAGTTAACGCTCATTTTTAAAATTTAAATATTTTATTTATTGGAATGGATGGAGTGTAAAAATATGTTTTGTAATGTTTTTGACTTGTTTATATTTAACAAAAAAATCGTGTAATATTCGAGTTTTGGGTAACGTTGGAGTTTCGGCCAGAATTGGCCTATCTTTCAGTAAAGTAAACAACCTCCATTAATTCATAGTATACCTTCACCATATGTCTGTTTCTTACTGGTACTTCCAATTTAGGTATTGCTAAGTGTAAGTGCCAGGTTCGATTCCTGGATTAGGCATGGATGTTCGTTGTGGTTCGGAATACACGTTAAGCTGTAGGTCTCGGCCTGATTGGCCGTCATTGTGCATAAAAATAGGTCGTGAGCGTGGAAGCCAACCAACTTATTTATACAAGTACTTTAACTAAAAATTATCTGCTAGCAGACGCATATTTTTAATTTAGATAATTTGTCACAAATTGAATACAAACTATTTTTAAGGAATCTCTTAGTTCATGGCAATACATGGAATCTGTGTTTTTAGATATTTTGCTTCAAATTTAGGTTGTTTTTCTCCGAATAGAAGAAGCGTTCGAACGAATCCATTTATACGGAAAACTGTTTTTACTTTTGTAGCTGCATTTGTCAATGTATGACAAGTTCGATAAGATTACCTTAAACGAATTTACTTTCATTCTGAAACGCGACTCGTTTTTTAGAAAAGTGAAAACTTTTTATGATATTTTTCGCTGGCGGTAGAGATTTAATGTCAGTTCCTTTTACGTGACATTTTGTGCTTTTTTCTTTAAATATCTTTACATGGAATTTGTACTATTTATTAGGTTATAGACGTTTGTAGAAACATTTTTAAAACTTCTTCAAAACTACAATCACCCCCCCCCCCCCCACGCCACAAAAAATATTTATATACATGAACAAGTATTATTCTATTTATAGGTAAATATTTTATATTATCATTGAGTATCATTTGTAAATTTTTGAAAAAAATTACAGAAGCTCAAAGCTCAATGTGCGTAATAAATATATCAGCTGGTTTTACGTAATACAAATATTTCGTAAATTTCAGTTCTATTTTATCATTTAAAACATTATAGTAATTTTCTTTATCTACGTCGAAATTCTAATATGTAGACCTTTTAAAAGAGGTTAGTTTTATTAAGGCGATTGCACGGAAACACTAGATACATTATGCTTCTAACCAATCGCAAAGTAAAAGCAAACTTGAATTTTCACATTACATTTTAAATTTACAATGAACATTTCCTTTCCTATCCAAAGTAGCAGTGGGTTGTGACTCCATGCATAACCTACATTTAGAAGTGGAAATACTATCTAAAGTAGCGGACACGGTTAGGTAGTAATTGGATTTTTATAGGATGTTTTGGAAAATCATATTGTCAAATTATATAACCTCGCCTGAGTCTTAAATAGGTTTAAGTCGGTTGCAAAACCAAATTTGTTGAATTGATTTTAAACAACTTCTTGTTTTTAATAGGCATTAATTCAGAAGCACATCTTCTACTAATAATATTCATCTCTTAACATATTTGCTCTAGTCGTTCTATCAAAAATAGTTAAACTACTCCTAACATATTGTTACGCACATTTTCTGTAAATAATTGAAAATAGTGACGTATTTCTATTAAAGTTCTATTTTATTTTGTTAACAGCTATAATACAGCTTAGAAAAAAGGTGGCATCATCTAAATATCGGTACATTTCGAGGCGTTTCTATCGCGAGATCGGTTGACAGGATTTTTCGAGAAAATTTTCCACGTGCTCCTATAAATACGACAGCGGCATAAAATACTAGAGCTTAAGCCGGATTTGCACGCTACCAGTCGAGGTTCCAGTTTAGATCGCCAGCTAGTGATGTCATATGACGTCACCAGGCTACTGTTTCCAGTAAACCAAATATTTTCTATTTACTAGCTCAGGTAACTCCGATCAACCAATCACGTGCGCTCTCCCGTGATCACCGATAGACGGCGCAACGGTTGCTTAGCTGGCGTCACAGAATTGGCGATCTAAACTGGAGGCCCGACTGGTAGCGTGTAAATCTGGCTTTAGAAAGTCCGGCTTTAGCCAGCCCAGTCTCAAACTATACATTTCAGGACCAATCACGACAGAGATCCCTTCTGCGTCACAATTATCTGTCCACAATTAGAGAGCGAAGCGCGCACACAACTTACTTTTTTCATTGCCTTTGAATTTTCATTGATATCGAATAAACTGACGCAATTAATTTTTATTCTTCCCGGGATGTACGTTTTTAATATAAATGTAATTGAGATCAAAAGCGAAAACGTTCAACAACTTGCAACGCAACCATAGCTTAACGGCTTTGGCAGTGGACTTCAACCTTCATAAACCACAAATCATGGAGCAGGTTCGCTTACTATCTAGGCTCTAGTTATGAACTCGTTTATCAGTCGAGCTTTGGACACTGTTTTGTAAGGATCTTCTGTTTACTTTTGTTGTGCTTACATTATCTCTGTATTCAAAGTTGTATGCATCGAAGCTTGTGTTGGAGCTGGACTGTGAGTTTCCTGTTATTCATAAAAGTTTTGCAAGCCTGCGAAAGAGGAATACATTATAGTTTACTGGTAAAAACGGCGTCATCTGTGGAAAATTTATAACAATATTATGTCAAAGGAAAATTTGCGCTACGGATTATCGAACTCATTGTTCATAATAAATGTAAAAACCAATGAAAAAACATTTTTGAAGAATCTAAGTTGAGACGCGTACTACTAAGACACGTAATACTAAGCAATTTGTAAAAAAAACTCCTTCCAATAAAAATATCCTTAAAATTCAAATAAGATCCTATCCCTATATATTCGTTCACATAACATTCCATTGGGAGATCTTGAAATGAAGCCGTTGTCATTCTTGATTGAAGACATTTGTGAACTAGAATTTTTTTTCTTCCTCTTATGAAACAAGTTAATCCTATAGTCACTCCACTAATCCACTTAACTTCCATCAAGAGGAGGAAGCCTTAGAGATGTTGCGGGATCCTTTTTTTTTTCCTACAGTTTTTTCATACATATACAACATCTTTCCAGTATTACTAATACAAATTATATTGATAAAATAGAATACACTAATCAGTAGTGGTGTTCAGGTTATTGTAGTGGTATTGTTATTTTGTAGTACTGAGTTTAACGCTGAAATGAATTTGCTGATTAAAAAATTAGTATTTTCAAGTTTTTTTTTAGGAAACTTTTGTATGGAGTTGGTCTTTAGGAATGTTTTGTATGGTTTTGTACTCTTGAGAAAAGTAATAATCTTTAAAAATGTCTAAAAGTGTAGTGACAAAAGGATTTATTATGTAACTTCCAAGTGGAGTATAAAAAACTATAAGGATTTATAAACTTTTAAAGATTTTTGATTTTCAACATTAAATTTGTAGTATAGCTTTTACTCTGCACTTAAATGTAGTAAAGAAGCTTTTTTTTAATACAAATGCAATGTCTACATATGTATAAGGTCAACATTCCAAGATTAAACTATGAGTGTTAAAAAGACATGCGTGATATGTCAAATGAAAGGTCTCTTTAAGTCATGCAAAAATGCAACTGGAAGTTACGACCGGAGGTTCCATGAATGTTAACCGAAGTTCAAACTACAATTCGTTAAGCTTAAACTACAGGGTGGTCATAAATAAACTTTTCCGATATATGGACCTCTAGCATCCGGTCCGTTTAACAGATCGACATGATATTTCAAGTATAGGTATTAAAAGGTATGAGATATAAAAGGGATTCTGTGAATGGCAATAAAATGGCGCTCACTGTTACGGCTATAGTTACAGAAACTCAAAATTTTCGAATGGCAACGCCTATTTTTTCCTATCACCAAAAACCCTAAAATGCGTTGGAATAGTATATATATCACAAAAAACGGACGCGTTATGTATGCACAAAAAAACAGCTCTTTAAACGGTCAACAAATTACGATTTTGGTGCACGGTCAAAATTTGCATTTAGCAGAGGCCAAAGTGAAGCCAGAGGTTCTGTGATTGGTGTCTTGCCTCTGTCAGTGCAAATTTCCTCCGTGTGCCACGATCGTTTCTGTTGGGTGTTCGTAGAGCTGCTTTGTGTGCATGCATAACGCGTCCGTTTTTTGTGATACACGTACCATTCCAATGCTTTTCAGGGTTTTCGCATGAGCTGAGCATTTTGCGACAGTAAAAAGTAGGTGTTGCCATTCGAAAATTTCGAGTTTCTGTAACTATAACAGTATTCGTGTGCGCCATTTTATTGCCATTCACAGAATCTCGAGCTCATACCTCTACATAATTATACCTGAAATCTCATATCAATCGGTTGAATGGAACTGCAGCTAGAGGTCCATATATTGGCAAAGTCTCTTTATTAACACCATGTATAACTGTTACATGTATGTGTCATACATAAGTCTAAAGGTATTGACATCATTAGTAGGATTATATTAAATTTAACAAGGAGTTTCAACCTGAAGTCCTTTGAAGTTAGCCGGAAGTTCACATTTTTGCTGCAAATAGATATTGGATTAGAACTTGGACATACGTTGTAAAGTTTATTTCACCAAGTTTTTTTTTTACGAAAATCGCTATCTTGGCAATATTTTTGTTTGCGAAAAACTATCAACTTGACAAGGTTTTATTTGAATTTTTTTATTCATCAGGAAATAATTCATCAGGTAAATATTTCAGTAGTTAACGTAGCCAAATTGTATTTTGTATCACGGACTGGTGTACCTCGATCGAAATACGTTTAGTCTTTTAGTAACAGATACTGTCAAGTTTAAACTTGTTTTAAATATAAAAAGTAAAATTCCGATAGAAAATATTTCAATCTTCTGTGTCATATGGTACAGACATTGAAGAAAGTCATTAATCTTGATATTTAGGTGAAAGCAAACACTTTGTAATGTAAAAACCACATAAATTCTCTAGAGCCACTGAAACTTTTCGATTCTTAGCCAACCTTAACGTATAGTTTTGATAACAATTCATCAAAATTCTGCCATCAATTCATAAATATCAATAAAAAAAATGAAAATTGATGTTTTTCTGTCCCAAAAGAATTTTTTTGATGAATAATAAACCAAATGCAATTTTTTTTTAAATTTATTTGAAGATTGAATTCTCAATTTTTCAAGCATATGTGTTTTTACAATGATTTTATAGTGATCTAAAAATATTTTTCTTATGCTGCTACCGATTATCCATATTATACAAAAAAAAAAAAAAAGTATGATGTTTTAACTTTTAAATAGCTTTCATTAAATAACGTTCTTAGATTACCGCAAAAAAAAAAAAAAAAAAAAAAAAAAAAAAAAAAAATACAGTTAAGTAACTTAATAGTTTTTAAAAATGACTAAAAGAGTAAATTAAATTAAAAGCATGTTAACAGTTAATTTAGTTAAATTTGAACATAAATTCCGCAAGTTTGAGATAAATCTGTTACAATAGTTACAAATATTTATTTTGCGTAATTTTTGTTCAGTATGTACTGGGTCTTTCAGAAAGGAATCTTTCCTGCCGATTCCATTTTGCGCCTCTTAAATAGTCTCGCGGCAGAAATTTCTAGCAAAATCCAGCCAGCCAATCACCTGATGGCAATGTCTCGAAATTTCCCGATTAATTGTGATGTTGCTACTTTTTTCTAACCTGTATTATCGCTGTTAACAAATGAATTAAAATAAAATAGAACTTCAAAAGCAATACGTCACTATTTACAATTACATACAAAATAAAATAATATAATATAGAACTTTGGAATAAATACGTCACTATCTAAAATTATATTCAGACGATTTTTGTAACATTACATTGATTTCAAAAAGTGTTTGATGAGAGTAAATTTTATGAGGCCCATTTTCATTTATACGGATTTATTAATAAGCAAAATTGTTGAATTGCTGAAACTGAAAATTGAACCTAAAAACTGAATCTGCGTATCTTGTAATACCACTGCTTTATATTCTGACAAATTAATCTATTAGGCTACGCTATCCACTATAGATATCATAGTCTTGGGATCGGAAAAAATGAATCTATATATTTAATAGGCAATACGTTTTTTGGGGTTAGTCCGTCCGCCTAAACTACTCAACCAATTTCAATGATCAAGGTGTCATTTTAAAGGAAATAAGCTGTAGATTTGCCAAAACGTGCCAAAATAATTTATTAACTCTTTATTAATTAGTTAAATTTCAATATTTTTCATCATTAAGCTACTACAAAGCCTCAATGATTTTGAATATAAGAATGGCAACATCCTTAAGTAAACAAACTCGCTGCTCGGGGATTCAACCAACCAACCAACCGTTGCTAATTTTAAAGCTATCCTTACGTATGTAAACAACAAACCCGTTGCTAATTTTAAAGCTCTTTTTAAACTCTTCGTTTCAAAGTTGATTTTTTCTGTTTTTCTGAAGCATTTTTGTATTAGAGTAATTATTATTTTGAAGTATTTCTATCCAGAAAATGCCTCGCGTTGGACATCGTTCTCCCTTACGTATGTAAACAACAAACCCGTTGCTAATTTTAAAGCTATCCTTACGTATGTAAACAACAAACCGTTGCTAATTTTAAAGCTCTTTTTAAACTCTTCGTTTCAAAGTTGATTCTTTTCTGTTTTTCTGAAGCATTTTTGTATTAGAGTAATTATTATTTTGAAGTATTTCTATCCAGAAAATGCTTCGCGTTGGACGTCGTTCTCTAACGGGGCGACTTATCAGAATAAATAAAAGATATTGGGACTTCAATGTTAGGGCATAGCTAATGAAGTTTTAAGTAAGAATGTTGGCGGATAGTATATTTAACTTTCTATTATGAAACTTGCAATTTGGGTGTTTTCTCTATTAGGCCTTACATTAAATTTATAAAAATTTGGTTACATTTTTTATGGCTGGCAAACCTATTCGAGCGCAGCAAGATGTTTTAACCACAAATTCGAGCGGCAAAGCCGCTCAATCCGAGCGCAGCGAGGCGTTTGGGGGTTGGCGAGCGTTAGTGAGCAGGGGGCGAAGCCCCCTAGTTAAGAAATAATCGCCTTTAGTGTAACATAAATTTAATAGTTAATAGTAATACTAATTACAAACATTTAATGAAAAAACAATAAAAAATAATCTAACACATAAAAGCAAGGTTTTTATTACAAATTCTTTATATGCATTGCCAAATGTTACTTTCTATTGCAACTTATTTAGCTCAGATCGAGTTTTCATAGTGTTTGACCACTAAGAACAAAAGACCCATTCCGAGCGATTTACTAACTTCTTTTTCACAAAAAAAAAAAAATTGAATACATTGTCATCATCTACAACGAGTCAATGATCTACGAAAGCTGATAAGTCTGAAGTAACGCAATATAAACACATATCTTTTATTTAATTTGATTAAAAAAATTTTGGCAACAGAAAAGAGTTTCAATAATGACCGGTTCAAATTATTTCAATTATAGCGTTGCAACGCAACGTAAGCAGGATTTACACGCTACCAGTCGGGCCTCCAGTTTAGATCACCAGTTCTATGACGTCAACTAAGCAACTGTTGCGCCATCTATCGGTGATCACGGGAGAACGCACGTGATTGATTGTTCGGAGTCGCCGCGCCAGTGAATAGAAAATATTTGGTTTACTTTAACCAGTAGCTTGGTGACGTCACATGACGTCACTGGCTGGTGCCCTAAACTGGAACCTCGACTGGTAGCGTGTAAATCCGGCTGTAAACTTGAATTGATTGTACTTCACTCCATAATGATTTTATGTATTTAAGTTCAATTATCTTTTATTTATTTTCATTAAAACAATATTGGCAACAGGAAAGAGTTTCAACAAATTATCCGTTAAATGAAATTTATTAGTATTCCGAAGCGGTTATAGAAGCGAGTGTAAAAGTGACATTTTAGTGAGAGTTGCAGGCCCAAAACTTGATAGAATGTATTGTCATCGACATCGAATCTATCTGCTAAGTCCCATTGGATGACGGCAAGGGGGTTAATTAGGCCTCCGCAGATTTGCCCGCCATCGACAAATCCGCACACAAAATCGAAGTTAATATAAAGCATTTAAAAAAAGGGAAGGAAGGGGAAGAAATCTTTCCAAGTAGGAATGATGAAATAAGCTGAAGATGAAAATTTTGCTATGCTTAGCAGGCAGTTCTGTTAATTGGAGATGAGCATGAGAAGGTTGTGCGCTATAGTCTCCTTTTTGAGAGAAATGATAAACCCATTCCGTTATATTCAGATTATACAAGAATTTATTGCCAGATTTCAATACTGTAATTGTAATTAATTTTGTAAACCACCTATGTATTTATAATTCTATATCTGTCAATACAATATACAACTTGTGCATTTTTTTATGTGTCTCAATCTTTTTTTGTTACAGTTAAAAATCGAATTTCGAATCGAATGTCGAAATCGTTTGGAATGTAATGCAATGTAAAAGCAGTTCTCAGTACTTAAAACTTAACGTTAATTTATTCGTTTAACATGAAATTCAGCTAATGCGAACAATTTCGGCGGCTTCATCGACTTCTTATTAACGGGGTTTGACTGTATTTAACTTCATTTTAAAGAAATCATTTCTGTAAGACCTTGTTGTTGACAAATAGTCATTATGATAGAGAGCGGGTTACCATTTCACCAAAAATTCAGTAAAAACCGACTGATTCATTTCCAAAATAACACATGAAAAGTGTTATGTAAATATTCTTGATTGCAATTGATTGCTAATTAATATTTTAGTTTTATCATTAAGTATATTTTAAAATACATTTATGGACAGCAGTTATCTTAAAAAAAAGAGGAATAAAAAAATATTTTCTTGGTACATGTATATTAATTGTCATTGGATAGGTAGAGTAGTATATGCAAACTAAAACAAATTATTATTGAGATTTGATTTGGATCACTTTATGATATTTGAGTGCCGAGTGTTTTAATGTATAATTGGTTACATCACTATGATAGCATTTTATTTTACATCTCGAGAAGTAATTGAATATTTCATTAACCACTTAAGGGATTACATAATGTTTAAGTGGATTCATCAGCTTATGTTTTTCTTTATATAAGTGCATTCTTTAGAGAAATTACATTTGCCTTTTTTCAGAAGTGAATAATTATATCAGATGTAACGTATCATTATAGAAGAAAAAAAAAAAAACTACGTACTACTTTATTATATAATTTTTTACTAGTAAACAATACAATTTTTCTATTTTTATGTGCAGATATAACTTCTTTTTTTCTAAAGTAAATATTGTCAATGGCAAACAATAAAATATTAGATGGAACAGTTCAAATGATTTCAGGGGACCTGAGGTGATAAAAAATCCAATAAAATGTAAATGAGACAATTTGAAGAATTAGCTATACATGCGATAAATTATTATAACTTTAGTTCCAAGCATGCTGTGAAAAAATTAATATGGTTTTAATTTATTGATCTTATTAATTCATTAATCAAGGAAAAAGTATAAATAAAACTGACTTATTTACATTTTATTAGGTTTGTTTTATGAACAGTATTGCAATTTGACAAAAGCATTGTAAACTTTTATGGCATTTGACGGAATTAAAATTTATAACTAAACAAGAATGCAGGGGTATATATATATATATATATATATATATATATATATATATATATATATATATATATATATATATATATATATATATATTATATGCTTTCTCTTCACCCAGTAGTGTAGTTCCCAATTAAAACAGTTCTCATGAAATTAATTATTCAATGAAACTACAGCACCTTTAGGATATATGTGGAATGTCATCAGTTTTAGCAGGTAATGTACTAAAGTTATTTATTCGGAAAAGGTTGCTAATTGTAAAAAATATACAAGATCACCCAAATAAAATTTCAAAACTGCTTAAATAAATTAATATTGAATTCCACAAATGATAGAATTAAAAAAGTAAAGTACCAGCATAAAAAATCTCCACTTTTAAAGAAATCTACTAGATTTCAAATTAAATTATACGTATATTCGAATCACTTAAAGAAAATCAGAAACTTTTACGCTTCGCTAATTGATAATATATTTTTTTGGAAAGTAAACTTTTGCTAACCGTCTTATTTGCTAGCTAATGAATAGGAATTCATGTCTTCCTTTTAGTTGTGTACGTGATATAGGATAACTAATATCCCCACCACTCTCATTAATATTTTTTTTTTACATCCGGCTTTTTTATGGTATTAGTTTCTAACAAATAACTTTTCTTACTGAATTAAGTAATACTCTATTTCTCCTTGAAGTAATTAATTAATCAATTCTGTAATGACCTGTTTTCAAAGTATAATCAAAAGAAATGCTAGACAATAATAACGATTTCATATAATTTTCTAAATTATTTCAGTATCTGGATTGTAAATTACAGGTATTGTTTGCATAAAATTTTTTGATCAATTGCATTTATCTTGTTCAAACCTTATTTTTTGAAAAAAGTTTAGGAATAAGTCCATATTTAACCTTAAAAAAATTCTTACAAATACTAATTAAACATTGATGGAGTAGTTTGAGATTGTATAAACACCTGTTAACTTTAAAGATATCTTGGAGGTTTATAGTTATATTTAGAAATTTGAAAACCTATAATGTAGCATTATGTTTAGAAGGGAGAACAAAATTAATAAAATCGATTAAAACTATTTCGCAATTGATAGTTTAACTTAAAAAAGGAGGTCACTAGTTGCAAAAAGGAGTCGCCCCTCGTTGAAAACCCATAGACCTGACCCATTTTTAGATCCTTTATATTAACTTAGATTTTGTATGTCGATGGCAGCGGAATCTGTGGAGGCCTAATTAACCCCCTTGCCGTCATCCAGTTGGTTTAAAACTTGGTAGACAGATTCGATGCCGATGACAATTCATTCTATCAAATTTTGAAGCTATAACTGTCACTAAAAGTTCGCTTTTACGGAATACTAATGAACCAACTTGACCGTAATCCAATCGTGTTAAAATGGCATTGAACAGATCATTGCTGAAACTCTTTCCTTTTGCCAATTTTTCTTAAATAAATAATAAAATTAAAAAAAATAATAAATGATATTTGGATGTGATAGCATAAATTAACGTATTTTTTATAAATCAATTTTGAAACGTAGTTTGGCGCACATTTTGCTGATTGAAATGTTTTTGATATCGGTGCTGTGTTAATGAATATAAAAATTGACAATGCATTTAAAGGATTTCTTAAAAACTTTGTTTTTATGGGTTATATTATTTAACTTATTGTTTCAATTATGTAGGTTGCGTTAAAAGGAAACTAAAAGTATTAAAAAAATATTTAGTTTTCCAAAATTAGCATTAAAATATACTAAGGTTAAACGTTATAGAAAGATCATTTACATAAAATGAAATATTTATTGAAAGCCTCTTGAACAACAAGTACAATTAGAAGTCAACAGTAAATACTTTTTGAAACTTTTCTATGAAATTAACTTATTCAGATACTTACGTATCATCCCGCCGACCTTAAGTGACTCAATAACTTCACAAAACGGATTCACTTAGTCCGTCAAAACGGTCGGTCCGGATGGATGTCCATTGCCCAGTCCGCGTATTCTTCAGGAAGGCTCCGAAGCTGATTCGAGCCTAACCAGACCTCTGAGTAAAACGGGCAGTTTGCACTTTTTTGTCGCCACCAAAAATATAAAGCCAATAGTCGACGGGGCAATACATAAGTAAAATAATTAATTTTAGTAGTAATTTTAGTTACATTTTTGATCACTGGGGTATGCAGGTAAAAACACTTTCTTGGGTACGAAAATCCACTTAAGATATCCTCCACGCATCAAAGTTAAACATAAAAAAAATTACATTTTTTTATTTAATTTTCTCAACCAGCATAGATAAGCCTCATAACTCTCCAAGTATAAAGTAAGAAGCTTAAATTTTAAAAACACAACAGTAGATTGCAGATAAAACCCATTAAAAGCTCCTTAATAATATTAATGCAACAAATTACCAAGCATTAGTTTTTTTCAAAATAATTTTTAATTCGATAACTTTTATGATTTTTTAAATAAGTTTTAAGAAAATTGTTTAAGCATAATTGAGATTAAATATTCATCCTGAAAAAATATCGATGCGATATAAATTTTGAAGTTATTGAAAAAGTTCACTGTTGCATAATTGTGTAGGCAAATAAAAACACCTTTAATAATAACTTTAAAAATTATATAATCAAAGTTAAATTGTATAACTTTTTTTTTAAAAGCACTTTCAGCATAACATCCCAACCTGAGTATTTATTCTTCAAATTTTAATCCATTTCAACCAGAGAGTCAGAATTCTTAATTTTAATAGACATATTTTAAATAAACTTTATCTTTACTGTGTATTTTAGAATGGTTATTTCAAACCGAGATGGCATCAGAGTACATTGAAATAAAAAAAAGTCTGATTTATAGAAAATCAATAAAATAACCGATTTTTTTCCTTGGCAAAATATGACTAAAATCGCTATTATTGAACGGTGTATTTTTACTCCAAAGATTATTGAATGAGGAGAACTTTCATGTACTCTTGTTTTTAGAGTTGTTTTAGTTTTGATATTCAAATTCTAAAAACGTGATTTATTTTTTAACCTACGAAAAAATAATACAAAAAAATATTAAAAAAGTCAAGAAGTAGGTGTTCTTGCCCACAAAATACTCGCACTCGTATACAAACATATTTTCTCTTAGCGATGCAAAAAAAAAAAAGGACAATTTAAAAAGTTGTAAAATCTCTCTCTATATATAAGGTAATGCCCTCACTCATCCACTGACTCACTCACTCACTTATCACTAATTCTCCCACTTCAAACAAGTCCACAACTCTGAAAATTGGTACAAATATCAACAATGGTAAACATAGAAAAAGTATGTTATTCCGATCTCGATTAACCCATTTTAAGTGGTCAAAAAGGGGTTAAACATTCCAAACGAAGGATATTCGAATGCCCTACTTCTCACAAGTCCACAACTCTTAAAACTGGTGCAAATATCAACAAAGACAAACCTAGAAAAATTATGCAATTCCGATCTCGATTAACCCACTTTAAGGGGTGGAAAGGGGGTTAAACGTTTCAAAAGATGGATATTCGAATGTCCCACTTCCCACATGGTCACAACTCTGAAAATTGGTACAAATGTCAACAAAAACAAATATAGAAAAGTAAACTATTTCGATCTCAATTTACCTACTTTAAAGGGTCGAAAAAGGGTTAAACATTTTAAAAAGGGATATTCAAATGTCTCACTTCCCACATGGTCACAACTCTGAAAATTGGTACAAATACCAATAATGGTAAACATAGAAAAAGTAAGCTATTACGATCTCAATTAATCCACTTTATGGGTTGGAAAAGGGGTTAAACATTCCAAAGAGGGATATTCGAATGTCCCACTTCCCATAATGTCACAATTTTGAAAACTGGTACGAATATTTGGTAAACTTAGAAATAGTAAGTTATTCCGATCTCGATTAACCCACTTTAAAGGTTGAAAATATATTAAACGTTCCAAATGAGAGATCTTCGAATGCTCCACTACCCACATGATCACAACTCTTAAAATTGGTGCAAATGTTAACAAAGACAAATATAGAAAAATGTAGCTATTCCGATCTCGATTAACCCCTTTTACAAAGCCAAACAAGGGTTAAACGTTATAAATAAGGGATATTCGAATTTCCCACTTTCCATTTGGTCAAAATTCTGAAAATTGATACAAATGTCAATAAACATAGAAAAATTAAGCTATTCCGATTTCGATTAACCCATTTTAATGTGTGGTAGTTGGTTAAACGTTCTAAACGGGGGATATTCGAATGTCCCACTTCCCACATTGTCACAACTCTGAAAATTGGTTCAAATGAAAGCAAAGACAAACATTGAAGAAGTATGCTATTCCGATCTCGATTAACGAACTTAAATGAGTCGAAAAAGGGTTAAGCGTTCCAAAAGAGGGATATCCGAATGACCCACTTCCAATATTGTCACAATTCTGATATTTGGTGCAAATGTTAAGAAGGGAAAATATAGGGAAAAAATAGTTATGAATTTTGAAGGGATGAAAAGTCGACGTAATATTGAAATTATACGAGGAATATTTCACTTCCAATACTGTTAAAACTTCGAAATTTGAAACTAAGAGCAAGCGTTAAACGTTATAATAAACAATTGCAATATCGATTAACTAATTAAAAATGATCTAATGGGGTTTAAACGTTCTAAACGAGGGATATTCAAATGTATCATTTCCAATATATTCTCAATTATAAATTTTGGAAAAAGTGTCAACAGAAGAAAGTTCCTATTTTGATAAATCAATTTGTCGGGATCAAAATGAGAGCAACGTCCGAAGTGTGGAATACAAGAATGTCTTTTGATTGCTAAAATGCATATGGTAAATTTTCGTAGCGCAGCACGGATATTTAGCTAGTCTTTAATAAAAGAGTAAAAACATTTATTTCTCTCAGATTGGCTAAAAACGTTAATGCATATATATTATCTACTACAATGAAAAAATTATAGAATTTTATGCTATGTAACTGATAAAACTTTCAATATATAAACAGATAGTAAAAATTAACCCGGTAGGTAACTTTGAAAAATTTATATCAGTTATGTTATCGAGGCACTTTTAACACATTCAAAAATTTTATAGTGAAATTACTAGCATTGAAACTTATTTTTTTGACACCCAAGACAAAGTTGAATGTGTCAAAATAAAACTGCAAGATCCAGGATAATAATTACCAAGCAATATAAATTTTTACCAACGTATATGGGTTGGCCTATCTAATACAGTATCTACAATCTATAATTAAATGTTTACTATATTCTACTAGTTTCTTTCAATTACCCATATGTATACATAGGGTAATGAAAGTATAGCATTCGGTAAAAAAAAAAGAAATTGAATTTTTGTTAGCATTTCTCCACGTTTTGGAACTTCTGATTTCAAAAAAGTGATCTATTAAAAATGTCTATGTGTACGTGGTCAGCATAACTCCCGAACAAAATGACCTACGATGTTCGAATTTGATGTGCGGGTTGGTGATGGCACAGGGAACTAACAACACAGTTTTTTTTTCAAAATCGCACATGTGCATAAGGTAGCTGTCATTGAAAAAATCATGTTTTTCAGTAATTGCTAAAAAACGGCTGCTACAATTTTTTTTTTCAAAATAGCTGTGGTAATGCTTTTTAAGGTGTTCTTAACATCCATATCTTCGAAATTCCCTTAAAAATACTTTAACCCATTGACGGTCATGGAAATGAGCGAAATTCTACAGTTGTTTTCCCTGCAATAGTTTTTAAATTGTATTTCTAATTCAAATACATACATATATATATATATATATATATATATATATATATATATATATATATATATATATGTATGTATTTGAATATATATATATATATATTTTTAGATAGGTTATAAAATATCATCCTTATAAAAATATTTTATTTTAAATTTTATTTATAAATCTAAAAATGTTGTGTATTGCTGGAAAAACTGGGAATCAAATGACGTATATATACGCGCATGACCGTCAGTGGGTTAATGGCGTAAAAAGGTGAAAAATGAATGCTTTTAACACATAGTTCTCTTTCCATGATCATACCTCATCAACGATCGTTTTTTCATCCCTCCCCAATTTCACTTTTAAGAAAGGATAACATAAGAACTATCGAAAAGTATATCGCCAACATCACTTTGGCGTGTTCTTTTTAACGTCCCACACAAGAATTATCGCCAAAAATATTGCTAAACTGGCCATTTTTGCTAAATGAATGATGAAAATATAAAAACGATAAATGACACAAATCCACGTCAGTATTATAGTGTAATTGAAAGTTGTGCGATGTTCCACATCCCTAGATTTTTTTAATGAGTTTTTAACTAAATGTTGTTATCTTTTCTATGCATGCAATCATGACTTTACCCTTCGATTTGAAACTTTGATTTCGTATTTAAGTACCATACAAAACTGGAATGAACGAGTTCAATTACGATTCCTTCCAATTCCCTGATACATCTGTGTCGTCACAAGGGAATAGCTTCGGGAACGTTCCCAAAATCAACAGAGCTTCGTCAAAGTTAATTTTTTTTCCCTCAAATGAATTGTTTGATTTGAAAATGGGACTTCTGTATTTTTCCTAAAATTCATTTTTTTTTTTTATTTATTTAATACTAAGGAAGAAGCATCAATACAGTTTGAAAACTGATATCTGTGTTCTTTATTGGGAGCGTAGTAGCTTTGAAAAGTTTCAATTTGGTTTTGATCCCTAAAGGATGCAGGATTTTTTTTTTTTTTTCTTTCTGTAAAATCTTGAATCTGCCAGAAGAACACTTTTAATGTTAAGCAATTCAAATATGTGAACTCTTGTTTTGTTTCATTTCTTTTAGAATGAAAACCTTTCAAGTGATTTGGTAAAGCCAAATATAAGTTTTCAAACTTTGATAACTTTGTTTTACTTTGCTCTCAATTAATAGTTTAACATTTAAAATAATAAGAGAAAAAAAAAAAAGCGTATGATCAATATATTTTTGGTTCTAAAAGTTTTAGAATTTTTGAGAATTTTGAGTCTTTGATTCTTGTTTAGGATTTTTTTATAACCATGTGTAAAAAATTATTTCTTAAAGGTTCATCAACTATTTTTTTAAGCAAAACCTCTGGAATCTTTTATGTAAATCCTTATATTTCACCAATTCATGCGATTTACAGTACTATAATACGAGTGATAACGTATATGTAAATTTTTAATAATATCAAAGAGCACAATTCGTAGAACGCGAGAAAATTAAATCAAATTAAGCTCTTTTTTAAATCAGGCCTTCGCCTATAAATCCGGCGAAGACTTCGCGAAGAAAAATTAAATATACATTAACAAAACTTCCTGACTTTTATAACGATATTTTCTCTTTCATCTACAGCCAGCATTGGATTTTTTTACGGAAACAGTAAAGGTAAAATAAAAGTTTAAATAATATAACCAATAAAAAAAGTTTTTAATATAAATCCTTTGTATGCATTTCTAATTTTTATATTCAGTAACAAAGCACCATTTCTGTTGCCAACGTATGCTTGGTGTTAGCATCTAATTTTAAATATTAAAAACATCTCTATCAGTAAAATATGCTGTAAACTACTTTTCAAATTTTATTCACAAAAAAATGAATGTGAAATCACGCACTCACACCCAAATATCTTTTATTTATTCTGAATAAAATATTTTATGATTTATTTATTAAAATAATTATGGCAACAGGAAAGATTTTCTTCAATGATCGCTTAAATGTTATTTCAGCGCGATTGATTGGTCGGTTTATTAGTATTCATCAAAACGACCTTTTAGTGACAGTTGCAGCCCCTAACATTTGTC
Organism: Linyphia triangularis; assembly: GCA_963978545.1. Lineage (NCBI taxonomy): Eukaryota > Metazoa > Arthropoda > Arachnida > Araneae > Linyphiidae > Linyphia > Linyphia triangularis. Next base: position 21,336,404 of record OZ021725.1, read on the forward strand.
ATCGACATCGAATCTACCTGCCAAATTTCAGATCGATTGGATGACGACAAGAGAGTTAATTAGGTCTCCGAAATTTGCCCGGAATTGACAAACATACATGCAAAATCGTGAAGAGAAAATGTTTAAAACTATATAAATTAAATGCTCCAAAAATTTGAATAGCCAATTGTAAATGGTTCTGGAGATATATCGATTTGAATCTACAACATCTGTGAAAAACACTAGAGCTCGAAAAGCGCACTTTAATCAGACGTTTCAATGCGTTACGCCCATTAGTGATGTTTAAATAACAGGTAATTTCATGGCGTTATAATCATTGGAGGAATAAGATAGAAACATCATTCTTTTCAGGAATGTAATATATATATATATATATATATATATATATATATATATATATATATATATATATATATATATATATATATATATATATATACCCCTTAATTAATAAATCTTTAGTGGTGTTTTAAGGTGCTTTTTTTATAACTTAAATTGCAATTCAAGAAAAGTAATGACTTTTTTCTATGTAACAAGAGATCAGAACAAATACAGAATGAAAAACATGTGACTGTTTCTATTCGTACTAATATAATACAAAAGCAATAGGTACTTAATAAAAAATAACATTAAAAATACTTAAAATTACTCTGAAATTCAAAACTTCTATTTACAAGATTTTACAGCAACGAATTTTGGGAAAAGTAATCCATGCATTACTATCTCTACATACATCACTCTAAAACATACATCATTTAAAGAGACGTTCCTGTTTAATATAAATTTAAATAACATGAGTAAAAGAAAATCTACTTGAAAAGATAAATTTTAAATTGACGCGTGTTCATGCATTTAATGATTTCAAATTACTTTACTTTGAAAAACAATATTTTCCATTAAATGCGCTATAAATATGATACCTCACATTACTTCATAAGAAATAGCATTGAAGATAATATAGATGATACGACATTTATTTCTATATGCTCTAGATAATAAGATTACCAGAAATATAATTGCATTTCTCTGAGACAGTGCAGAAAGAGAAGCGGAGTTACAAATAAGTATTTCTTTTTAATGTGATAACAGTTTTCGTTGACATATAGAAAAATATCAAATCTTTAAATTAGAACTCAACTTTTTTTTTTTTACCTGGGGGTGTTTGTGAAGTATTAAGATGATTAGGAAGTTTTAAAAACTAGACATAATTATTATAACCAGACAGTTAAAACACAAAATAAATTTGAATTTTTTTCTGAAGGATCTAGGAAGTAGGAACCTTTAGAATGACAATAATATTTACGAACAATTCATTTAACATGAAAGTAATTGGGATTTTTAGCCTTTATTATTTTTAGCCTAACATTATTCTCTTGTAAAAATAAATTATTTGGTTTGCACTCGAGATGAATAGTATAGTCATATTACATTTATATAAAGCAATGTTTTCTCCAAGTTCCTTGGGGTATTTTGAACCTCAAGAGGAGAAATTTTCTAAAACAAATTTATAAATTAAAAAAATACATTTAGGCAAAAAAGGGAATTAACTAGATGTTGTTTGTGTAAAATAATTTTCTCTATATATTTCAATGTTAAAATATTTCAAAATTGATAATTTATGTGATCTATATTGTCTATTTCCCAATATAAAATATATTGCACGATCTTACTTTATTTTGTTTGTGTTTTATATGTCTTACTGGACATCAACGAGACATTTATTGCAAAATTACATACTGATATAGCCAGACGTTGAATTTCATACTTGTACTTGGAGCATTCTATGATATTATGATTGAAAAAAAAAAAATCCTAAAGTTAGAAATAAAGGATCAGTGATAAATATTCAGTGGTTGGTTTAATAGCTTATTTCTCGAGCAAAATATTACAAATGAACTTAATTTTTTCTTTCACTACTTTGTCACAGTCCACTATTTTGTCAACAATAGTTTCGGATGACATGAAAATCGGATATTAAAATTACGAACGACCTTTTAACACATTTTTTTTAAAAACTCCATCGTCTCGAGTTTGTCATGATTTTGATAAAGATGTATAATGATTTAGTATTGTTCACTTTTGACGTCATCGTAGGTTTCAACAGATTGGCATGGTGCAAATCCAGCGAGCCAAAACTTCTTAGTATATTCTCCGACCTCATTTTTATCCCCTTATCACTTTCATTTCATGGAATATCATGTAACTCGTAAGAGGCTAAGATCCTTCTAGACACATCATTTCCGAGATAAATAAATCAGTTTGTCGGTATGTGTCACTGTAGCCAAGCTTTAATAAAAAGAGGCTGTTCAAACGTCTCTATGCACTTCTGTCCTCACTTCTTCCCTTATTCTGCTACAAAACGAAGAAAATTGTAAATAGTTGTGTTTTATTTTCAATACTTACAAAGAGCTCAGGGGCTGACTTCTCAAAAGCATGCGTTCCAGTAGCGGCTTTTATAAAGCCATTTGTTTCAATATTAGATTCTGCTGTTCCAGAACAAGTTACCTATATTCAGACATTTACGTAAGAAAGGTAAGGAAGAGCAATTTCAGCATATGATTCAGACAAATATTGTATGTTTTACCATACTCTTAGATTGGACTAAAAAAGAGTTCAGCAATAGTTGCGATTGCATTTAAACGCAAATTTCCGTAACTGCAATAGGATGAGTTAAATTAATCCCTAATTAGCAACAGTCAATGCCTGCCCATAAAGATGGATTTTATAAAATGTGTAAATTTGTATGATTTTTCTTAAAAATAAGTTTATGAAAGAAATTTCGAAAAAAAGGGAAAAAAAAGAAAGATATTACTACAATTATTATATCTACTATTTGGTAAAGTGCAACAACGAACAACCCATCTTATTGCACACGAATGCGTAATTTTGCAATACTTTACTGCAGTGCACATTTTTGTAATATTAGTATAGATATATCGAACATTATTTTACCCAAACTTCATCTATTGCACTCAAAAAAAAATATTTCATGAAGGAAATACTTTTAAATTTTCGAAAATAGTTAAAAAAATTCAAATATTAAAAATGTTCTCCAAATACAATCTTAAGTAACTCTACAAAATTAAGACGAGATCTAAAGTTCAGATGATCTCGATTCTCAAATTAGATTATATGAATTTTTTCTATTCTCTGGCCACTTTTCGTATTAATTTATTAGAAATATATAAAGTTGAAAAGTTTGAATATGTTATCGGAAATGTACTAACCAGAATATCAACGCAATCATCTCTTAAATTTGCATCAATAGTTCCCTAATTTGTAGTATACATACTGTACGTAGTCTACGAGTAGGTCCAAAGAAGACAATCAAGATTATAATAAAAAACTATGGGTGTGGAACATCGCACAACTTTCAATTACATTATAATATTGGCGTGTATGTGTGTCATTTGCCGTTTTTATATTTTCATCATTCATTTAGGAAAAATTGGCAGTTTGGTGATATTTTTTGCAATAATTCTTGTATGGGGGTCTTTAAAAAAAAAAAAAAAAAAAAAAAATCGATAAAATGATGGTTTTGGCGATATACTTTTCGATAATTCTTATATTATCCTTCCTTATAAGTGAAACTGAGGAGAGAAGAAAAAAGATCTTTGATGAGGTATGCTCATGGAAAGAGAACTCAAGAGGCATTACCGATTTTGATCAAATCGTTAGAGTAGCTTTTTAGCAATCATTGAAAACATGATTTTTCCAATGACAGCTACCTTATGCGCATGCGCGATTTTGATGAAAACCTAATGGTAGGTCTCATGGTCACCACTAACCCGCAAATCAAATTTGAACATTATGTGTCAGTTTGTTTGGGGATTATGCTGATCCCCCCTCCCTTCCCACACACACATTTTTTCTAGATCACTTCTTTTTTGAAATCCGGATGTTCCAAAACGTGGAGAAGTGAAAAAAAAAATCGATATTTTTTAGCGAATACAATACTTTCATTACTCTATGTATACATATGAGTAATTGAAAATAAAAATGTGTGTTTGTAAAAATAATAACATTGAACTTTTTCTGAACTGAGATAAATATATATTCATATGCGATAAATATCCCAACAAGAATAAATTATGTGTAACGCACAATATAGCACTTTTATTTGTTCAATTTGAATAGAAGTCAAAAAAAAAAAAAAAAGCATCTGCAAAGTTTCAGATCGATTGGATGATGGCAAGTGGGTTTGCTTAACTAATCTTTGGCAGATAATAGTAGCTTATGTAAAAGTGACCTTTTTAGTGACAACCATAAAACTTGATAAAATGCATTGATATCAATAAGGAATCGATCTACCAAATTTGAGCTCGAATGAATGATGACACGTAGATTTTCCTACCTCAAACAAACAAAATCGAAGTCAACATAAAAGATTTACAAAATCTTTTGCTTTAAAAAGTAAGAAGGCAAATATTTGTGAATTTTATTTTTGCTATTGCAGCATTTTAATTAGTGGCTTTTCTGTCATCAAGAGGAGAACAGTTTGAAAGAAAGGTTGCCATTGAAATTAGGATTACATTGTAAGGCAGATGTTGCAACTACATTTCAATGCAATATGGCCCCTTTTGAAATTATTCTACCGAGAAAATTCTGTCAACTTTAATAAAATTTTAATTAGAGGTTAATGCTTTTCAAAAAATATTTTTTTAATTTTTTTCCTCTCTGCACGCATGTAAAAATTTTGTTGATAAGGGAGAAGATTAATGGTCGTATAATTTCTTTTGAATTCGTGGTTCGTGTGTATTCTAAGGTCACTATTTTGCCACTAATTTGGAAACATACGTTTTTGAAGGATTTTCAGAATAATTGAATGTAATTAATGCTTACAAATTTGATTGGGAGTTTCTTCTGATCGCTTTTGCGGATAAGTGTTATTTTTTTCATTTCTTTTAAATAGTTAATTTATTTTCTATTTTATGCAAAAATTATTGAGTTTTAAGTTTATTAGTTTCGGCCTTTCATACAATGAGTTGATTATTGTTTGCTTTTTTTCAAACAAGTTATGATATTGTGATAGATTTTGATTTTGAAAATGATTTAAATCGTTTATTTAAAACATATGACTTGTCTCATTAGATCAAATTATAATAGCATCAACCTTAATATCTATATTTATTTTTTATATTCTATAACATTTTATTTAACATAATCTGTATGTTGTTTGTAGTAGAACCAAATGTTCGGAAGTATGGGGTATCATCATTGTATAATGAATACTTCCATTTGATTTTCTTTGCCATATTTAAAAAAAAAAAAAATCTTTTGTTATAATTCGTGCCTGAATTATCATTGATTAATAGTAATCATCTATTCAATAATATTATTTCTGGTTGCAGTCGATTGAGATGAAAAAAAAAACAGGTTTGCAACAAATAAAGTATTGATGACAGAAATAATGTACACTTACTCTAAGAATTTTCTGATGAAAGTGGTCTTTTATACATTTTTAGTATTCTTTATTTCACTAAATAAAACGTATATTATAAATTTATGTTCACCAAATGCACTAGGTGCATATATGACAATTTTTAGAATCGCCACTTAATAATAAACGGTAGCTTTCATTTGTTACTATGAATTTTTCTTTCGAATTTAAAACTTTTTTTAAAATTTATGTTTTCAAAATACTTTTTTGTTCATGTTTTTTAAATTAATAAACTATTTACATGACAAATTGGTAATAAGTGGTAAAATTTGTTTCAACGATATTGAAATTGAAATATTTTAAGAGAAAAAAAATAAGTTGCCTTTTTAGAGTATCACCAAAATGATAAATATGGTATTTTACATTTAAGAAATGTAGATTGGAACAAAGACTTTCTCTCAACCATATTGTTGAAAAAAATTGACGTAGTTTATCTTTTACGTTTTCAGTCTCTCACAGAAATCGTAAATTGGTGAATTTGGCGATAATTAGCAACACAAATCTTGGCAAGTTTGTGGTATTGTCGGTAAATGTAGCAGTAATTATCTTAGTTTCAAATGCGAGAATTTACCCGCGAGATTGATATCTTTTTTTATGAGAGTATACATTGGAAATTGATAAGGGTGCTTTCAATATTTAATTGATTTCGATGTATGTGTAAAGAAATTGGGCAATTAGTTGCAATATTAACTGCTGAACTAATGCTAGACGTTCGTTTTTAAGGCTTCTACGCGTGTATTAAATGTTTACACATATTTGAGGAGTGTGGATATCGGGAATGCCTGAAGTACATTGCAATATAATTTTTATTAAAAGTGTTGCTTAAGACGTTTGACAATTACTGAAAAACCTTAATTTATCTATAAGAAAGCTAAAAAACGCATGCCATGAGAGTGTCTGTCACTTTCTACAGGTGTTCAAGAATACTTAAGTATTCAATCAAAACTCAATAACGTGCCGAAAACTTTAAAAGAAAACAATATGACGCGAAATGAAAATTAAATTAGAATTTTTGTAAGATATTGTTAAATCAATTAAGTCGTAAATAGGAGTGTCGTAAAATATTGTTACTCCAAGGGCCATACCAATATATTTATAAAGTGTTAAGAGAAAAAATATGCTAGAAAATCAATATAACCTTATAAATCAATTATTCATAAACATCATTACAAAGTAAGCAGACACTTTATGTATGTGTATATGTATATATATATATATATATATATATATATATGTACATATACATAAAGTGCATAAAGTGTGCTTACTTTGTACTGATGTTTATGAATAATTGATTTATAAGGTTATATTGATTTTCTAGCATATTTTTTCTCGTAGGCCAGCATTAGCTAATATTTCAATTCCCCTGTTCAGACATTGACTAATACTTTTATACTACCTGGGCTGTCTCCTATTACGTATTTACTAATTAAGATTACTACTTAGAAAGAACAAAACTTAATTACTCTTTCAACATGATTTATCTCTACTTTCACACGCACTTCCGAATTTCCTGGACTTAAAATTCAGCGTGTCAATCTAAAACCTTACTAGCATATCGCAAAGACACAGTCGTTATTTAATCATAAATACAGACCATTTCATTTCCTGTGCAAATATACAAATTATCCTTCACCCCGGACACGTAATCCATGATTTTCATGAGTAGGTTTCAAGTATCACTGAGGATGATTCACTGTAATTAAAACGAAGAGCTTGTTTGGAAAACTTGATCCTACAAATCCGTAATGAGTCCTGGCATTGTAAGAATACAGCATCGATACCGTTGACAAACCATGTTGATTAATTCCACTTTAATAAGGAATTCAACGGAATTAAATTTCCCAACTACACTCTCTTTAAGCACGAGGAATTGAATCTGCATATTGTATTAACTATATTCTGATACTAATTTCTGTCCTTGTCCTTGTGTATTTTAAAACGATTATTTTAACGAAGTGGTGAATAAGTAATAACACGTTTAATTGTAGCAATCCAATAAATCACACAATCATTGAAACAAGAAAATACTTTGATCATTTCAAGGATTTAATGAACATTTATTAGTTTTTTTAAATATATTTTATAAATTCTTGAAACCCGCTATAATGAACAAGGGATATAGTAAATACTCAGTTATAGTGAACTTTTTTAATGGTCCCGACCGAACTCCCATTTAATTAATGTGATTGTATACGCTTATAAGTGAACGGCTGAGAAAATGGTAGTTCGTTTAAAGTGAACTCAAATTTTATTTCCACAGATTTTTTTTCAGTTCTCCTACTTTGAACTTGCACGAGTTGGTACTGCAAATGACCGCATTCCTTTACATTGTGTCAAATTACATTCTTTCATGCTCATCTGCTTGAACTATGATGAAGCATCACTCTTCTTCCCCTTTCCCTGGTTGCAGGAACAACCCTCTCTTCTTCTTCTCACCAATCCCTAGTTATAAGAATCCACTAATATAAGCAGACGCTTAAAAAAAATGAAGACTTCTGAAAAAAAGAAAGCATTTTCAACCGATTATAAGGTCAACATTGTCAAACATGAACAACATGCAATACAACATCTCTCTTTCAGAAGCAATCAGTTTAGTTGGAAAAGTCATGAAGTCAGGTGACATCAGCAACAATACGCAACTGTTTCCAACAAGCTGGTGTTTCGAACGATGTTGAAAGGGAAAGACCCCACTGTAGAGGATGAAGACTACAAAGAAAACCTACCAATAGTTCTGTAGATGTAAAAGCATTGTGTGAACATTTTTCTAGGGGCAGTTCCGGAACAATTCGAAGTTTGCACTTCGGGTGTCCCTACAGATGATGACATTGTAAACCTGAAGTTAAACATAAGAACGATGCTGAAGAAGAATGTGAAATTTCGACATCTTGTAACTCGAAAGTAAAATAGGCCTCGAGTATCCTGAACATTTTTTTTTTCTTTCAGAAAATGCGGAGAAGAAAACAATGAATTCTTTACTAATTGTTGATAACAAAATTAAACTCTACATAAAATCGAATTGTATTCAATCAAAAATAACTTATTTCTTCCATAGAATGTGAGAATAAAATCAAGCTTTAGTTACATGATTATTTTCCCCTTTAATATTTTATTAATTATCTATTTAATTAATAATTTATAAACAAATTATGTACTATCACAATCACTATTTCCGACAATACTACTGCTATATGCTAAATTATTTTTTTTCCAAACAATTTGATATAGTGAACCATCGGTGATATTGGACTTATTATTGGGTTCACTATAGCGGGGTTCAACGTAACACATACTTTAAATTTTCGTTTTATTTCTGTTTAAATTTAATTTGTGTATGCATGTAATCATTTATTAAATCCAACAAACAATATCATTAAAGCCTACGTTTCTTTTGCCTATTTTTAAAGCTAAGTCAAAAGTTTTCTTATGCAATTAAAATCTTCCTTATACTATAATCTTATTAAAAGGTGCATAAAAATTCCATTCGCACATCTCAAGTTAGGACGCTTTCTCACTGCGCAATTGCCTTTTAGTAACACAAAGTAATTCCCTTGGCCATTTCCAAATAAGGTACCATATTACAATCACGTGACTAATAGCGTTTTGGAGTAAGTACCACAATCTCTATTTTACGTGACTGACTTAATAATAAACTTCCATCAAGTGAATATGTAAGAGTTTATCTTCTGCTGGCTCTTTATCACTGATCTTTAACTGTAACTTCTAGATAGATCATAAAAGGTTTCTTTTCAGCATATATATAACGTCAATTGAATTGCAGCTATACTATTCCCTACAAAGAAATTGAAAAATAAGTAAACAAATCTAAGAACATTTAAATTAAATAAACGCTGATGTGCAAATTTTCTAATGATAATTCTTTGAAAGAGACAAACAATTTTGTTTATCTTAAATCAACATGTAAATATTGGCTAGTGGTTCTGAAATTAGACATTTCATTTTTCATAAAGTAGAATTGTCAAATTAGAGATGATTAATACAACGATACCCCATACTCAAAAATTAAAAATGAATTTTTCACTTTTTAGATACTTTTTAAGTTTTTACGTAAGGCCCTCAAAGTATGATTTTTATTACTCTGGAAACATATCTTTAGTGTTTGTGTTTATTTCTCCTAATTAAAACTATACTTAGACTTTCGAAGTATTAGGGCTTAAAAATATTCTTTTGATCTATTTCAATATTTTTCACTGATAATTTAGTATTTCGAAGTATCTGAAAGATAACTTTAGAAAAGCAGTATTTGAAAACGTAACATAAAAAAAAAAAATATTTTTTATTAAATTTTAATAAGTATGGCAATTAGTTCAAACAAATTCATAATATATTTCAAATTTTTACTAAGTAGATTAAATTTATATCGCTATCCTACGTGTTAATGTAAATTACTAACTAAATCAGACTTATAATTGCAATCTTCTCAATATGCAGCCAGTGATACAACTTTAGAAAAAGGAAAGAAGTTCACACTATATTTAAAGACCTTATTATAATACTTTCATCCACATAAAAGTCCTTGATGAATATAAGTTTCAAATTACAGGCAGATGTGAAGAGTTTTGTTTGCTAGGAAATTATTTTAATTGTCACGATATTTCGTTAATTACGAAAGATTTTTGGAAGTACTAATTGAAGGTATTTAATTCCATTAACACCAAGGAGTTAAAATGAGAAAGGGAGAGAGCAATTTTTGCAATCATGAACACATTTTTGCATAGAAAAATATGTTCTTGTGGAATTATTTAAATTTTGGAAGGTCCTGGAAAAATGTGTATTAGTTGGATCATTTGAAACAAAACATCTCTTTTGAACAAATGTAGTAATGCACACTTCCTTCCGAATCGACCAAAGACTAATTACTACCGTATATCAAATATCAAGCAGGCGAAAGTAATAGAATATGTTAAAAGTATCCTGAAATTACTTAAATTATATTAGGTAATTAAAACTATAACAAAATTATCTTGTTCTTTTTATGTTGCTACAATTGGTGATACAAATTGATGTTATTGCATTTTTAATAAGTAATTCAAGTAATATATTTTCAATTAATAATGAATAAAAAAAATGTAAATGAATTAAAAACTAATTAATAAGCTATTTTAAACTCAGATCGAATTTTCAAAGTGATTGACCACTACGAAGAAAAAATCGATTTCGTGCCATCGACTAAATGTTTTTGCCCCCAAAACTCGATAGAACGTAATTGACAGCGAATAAGTGTGTTAAGTTTCAACTCGATTGGATGATGGCAAGTAGGTTAATTAGTCCTCCGAATTTTCTAAGGAATCGTGTGTAAAATGAGTTTTTAGATTAAATTTATTTGATTGAATACATTGCCATCGACAACGAGTATACCTGCAAAGTTTCAGCTCGATTGAATGACGGCAAATGAGGTAATTTTCATTCCGAAGGTTCCCTTGGGCTTAATAAGTCAAAAAGGTCAGCCTAAATGGATGGTCGATCAGCCGCGCAGCTGAGGCATTCCACAAGCAGACCCTGACGCTGGTCCGAGTCGAACCGGACTTCCAAGGTGGATAGGCAATTCGAATTTGTTGCCATCAACTAAAAGTTCTCCAACTATAAATGGGATAATACTTAAGAACACACATTAACATGTAAAGTAAATACCCTTCAATTGGCAATTGCTTTAAAGGAAGAATGGAGATGGAGAGAATGTATCAATTACAGTTTAAAAGTGATTTTTTGCAGACAACCATTTTTCTTTTTATTTGTCCGATCATGTTTTATTCTAAAAAGCCAATACTTTCTTTCTTTGCTTTATTTTTTAGAAAGGTTGCTTGTTAATAATTCAAAACTTGTTCAATTTATGGCGAAATAGTTTTTGAATTTATTAGAGTAAAATGCTGTTTTATTCAAGATGTTGATAACAAACTCATGTATAACCCAGGAGACTCGTCTCTATTCAAGTGATACATTTCTGAGCAACAATTTATCTTTTAAAATTTCCTTTTTATTCAAATGAAGAGTTAGAGTATTCCGAGCACTTAATGATTTTGCATATGAATTGGTAAAAGTTTTCAAAAGCTTTAGAAAGTTATTTATATAAGTTAAGGATAACTTAAACACTTAAAAACGTTGACCTAATAATATTTGGATAAATTAAAGAAATTTTTACGGAAATAATTGAGGACCTCCGAGTATAGAACGTTTTTTAAAAGATTTTGTTGTTATTTAGAATATATTTCGAAAGAAAATTAAATAAAGTAACTTTTTTGGGGATAAATAAGTTTTCAAAATATTCATGGATACTTTGGAATATTACTTATCCTGTTTTATTTAAGAATGACACATTATATTGGTTCACATATGCTTTTAAGTTGTCTAAGATAATATTAAGGCAGATTTGCGTTGACTAACGCTTCAACCACAAATAGTGTAAAATTGAGCAAAAGCAAATGGTTTATTATAAAATATAATAAATATAAATATAAGGATAGCTCTGTGGTGTTTACAAAGGTATATTATAAGGCAGAAACGTAATACTGCGAATGTAGTTTGTGCATTGTAAATAAATAATGTCAAAATACATTGAAAAAAAAAATTATTTTTTTAAATTTGAATTTCTGAAGTATTTTTAAATGTTTTTATCTTTTTAAGTTAAATCAAACATATATTAGTAAAATTTAAAACATTGATAAGAGATTCATATTTAAACATGACGCATTGACGTACGCTTTAAAAAAGTCGAATTTTACAAATACAAATTTTAAGACCAACAACAGGCTGAAGGCCCAACAGGGTTGGTCAAGTAAAAAAAATATCTATACATGTATATAGAACAGGATCGTGGATACAATATACTATAGTAACAATATACAATAGTTTATTAAAAAAAAATATGTCAGCAATATTTTGTTTATATTCAAAGATTTCATTTACGGCTTGAATTTATAAATGCGTAGAAAATCGTTGCAACTGGCAAAACATGACTTTAATATCTTTAAACATATAAAACCTAATTAAGAGCTTGAATAAATACTTTTTCAAAAATAAAGAAACAAGATATTTGTCACTAACTCACATCCCCATAGGAAAAAGTTAACATTTATCGGAAATACTAAAATTTCATTTTCAGAAATTGTATTTTTTATTAACTATTATTCGAACTAAACAATGGGTTGTTTATTTAAAAAACAACTCTTTTTACAACTCCACCAGAAAAAAACAAAATCAGAATTACATAGAATCAAAGAAAAATTTAATATTTTATTTTAGGTGTTATACGATTTTCTGGATAACTCTGAACGTATCAACTTTGTGTTTTTCTTTGGGTAAATAGAATCTCTGATTCAACTTTTTAAAACTAACTATTAATCCCCCCTAAATCCATACGTTTATGCATTCAGGCATTTTTTTTTACTTGTTAATCGCTAAATTCCATTACTGTAACAAAATTCTTTACCAGAAGAGAATTGTGTTCAATTTGTTCAGCTATTAAAGGGGTATTTTACTTTTTATTCCTAATAATTGAAATTGTTTTTTTTTTCAAGAAACTTTTTAAAGGAAGTTCAGGAATGTATTTTAAGAAAATGCGTTAACACATTATTGGTATTTTTTTCAATACTCAATGGAAGTAAAACAAGGAAAAGCGTGTGGTATTTTTTATTCGTTAAATTCTATTGCGATTTTAGTAAATTAAGTAATTAACTTTGTAAAGTCATTTAATTCACAATACGATGAAACATTGCAAGATAATTTGCAAACGATTATTTAATTTTCTGCTGAATTAGAAATTGCAACATTCTAAGCAATATTTTTTGTAATAGGTGACCTTGCCAAAAAAAAAAAAAAAAAAAAAAATCAAAAATCCCTAGAAGTCCAGTTGTCCGTTAGGCGACTGCAAATTTTTGTACCCCATAGAACATCTTTTTTAAATCGTTTTTTATTTAATGTAGAGAAATGTTAATAGATTAAAGGAATCTACTGGTCTGCCGGGGAAGAAGTAATCGAAACCGTACAAATATTTATTTTAAATGAGTTGAACTAAATTTGATTGCCAAATATGTCAAAACTTGCCAAATAATGAACATTCTTTTTTATTTGCTCCTTAATTTCCAATGAGGACAGGTGCAGTCGATTTCACCTAGCTGGCGAAACATATTAACATCTTTTAAAAATAAGCGTTGGCAATAAATATTACGTCATCAGTTACGTAATTGTATATAAAGTAAAATTCAGGTCTTTCTTAATTGAGAAAAAAACATTTATAATTATATAACGTTAATAAGTTCTCTTTAATTCCTCCCAAGAAATAACTCTTATTCTTATTATAATTATTAATTTTATCTTTAATAACTTGTATGGAATTTCTGTACCATTTCTTTTCTTCGTGTGTTGATACCATCAAGTGATATTCATTATATTTGCAATTCATGCCATACTCTTTTACGTTATAGAAGTTTTGGTATATATTTCTTTACTTATCCAGTGAATGGCGATTAAAATTTTTAAGAATATATATATTTTTTTATTAGAAACATGTTCAAATTAGTAAAAATCGTTAACTTAATTGTGCTATGTATAATTTACAATCATTAAAAAAAATGTGCTTATAATTTGTGATTCTAAACACATAAAACTAACATTTTCTTATCACTAATTGAAGAAATATTAAGACTTTTATCCGCAACGTGAGATGAATGTTGAAAAATGTAATTATTTTTTTACAATAGAAGAATAAAAATATGCAGTTGTAGTGAAATATATTAAAATAAAATCAGCTGTTTTTGTGTGTATATAAATTTGGAATGAAATCCATCTATATAATCTGATTTTAGTGTTACACAGAGATGTGACTTTTCAGTATAATATTTAATTACAGGATTCATTATAATCTTCTCGATTTCATAATTAATAGAAAATTGAACTTAGTCGTAACTTTTCAACAAAGAAACATAATGAAATCATTATTTAAATTATTAAATAATACGAATCTCCTCCCCCCCCCCCCATAAAAAAAATTAGACGTTGTACAGAGTGGCCACAGAACCGGGAAAACCTGAAAATCAGGGAAATGTCAGGGAGCTTTCTAATTTTGGAAAAAAATCAGGGAAATGTCAGGGAACTTTATAAAATTTCATGAAAATCAGGGAAATTTTGTATTGCTTATGGCTCGTTCATCCATATTTTGGCGCTAGTTACATTGGGATTTGCAGTGGTAAGCCATTAGAAGTTTAATGTTACGGAATTATTTAAACTTTTTTTTTCCATCAAAACTATTTTTTAAAAAATTGCATATTATCTCTTTAGTATACATATTCTATTTGATCAGGGTATCTAGACATCTGGAAAACCTAAGAAAATTGGGGAAATTCGGAAAAAAGTTTGTCCTAAAATCAGGGAAATTGTTAGAAATCTGTCAGGGAAAATCAGGGAATTATCAGGGAACATTTTTTCCTGAATTTTGTGGCCACCCTATTGTAGAAAAACCCGTCAAGTCAGCCAGAAAAAATTATGAGATCTAATGTTTGCCGCCAAGCGGCCGTGTTTAGTTTCTTTGTGGTTCTTGTACACAATGAACTAAATTGTGATTATTAGGGGGGGATAACCAAATACAATCAGTACTTGGCAGGCTACATTCGGCTTATTTCAGATTAATCTCATTTCATTTGCTTCAGCTACTTTGCACCCATTGAACTGAATTGAGATAAATTCTATAAAAACTCTAGCCTGCCAAGTACTGATTGCCTATGGTTATCCCACCTAATAATCACAATTTAGTTCATTGTGTACTAATGCAACTTGCAAACATTAGATTTCATAACTTTATCTGGCTGACTTGGCGGGTTTTTTTTACAACATCTAGTTGTTTTTTAGGGAATATATCAATTCTTTTTCAAATTTTGCTAACTTAACTGCAGTCGAGCCCTGATTTCCATTAATCTTTTTCATTAAATGACAATCCCTTAAAAATTTTCCATGGTTTTCAGTTACTCACATATTAAGTCAAAATATATATATATTTTTTCAAACTGCTTAATTGCATTTTATTCACATAAATTCGATTTTAAACAAAAAATACGACAATGCAATCTTACCACTTTGCCATCACATGACTAATGTCTCAGAGTAATCTCTGCATAACATATTTAATATATTTAATACACAATAATGTCACATTTGATCATCAAAATTTAAAGACTAGGAGCGTGGAATATTGCACAACTTTCAATTACAATTTAATACTGGTCACAGCATTTAAATTGGACATGGATAAGTGTAATTTACTATTTACACCCTAACAAAATTGTGAAATTTGATATATAATTTTCGGTAATGAGCAATAAGTAATTTTTACATTTTTGTAATTACACTGTTAAAAAATAGTTCAACTTAAAGTATCAAAGTCACTTCTTGAAATCGAGCAAAAGATGAATATCCGAAATCCATTGACCTGTTTTAATCAATCATTATCTAGGCTAAAATTCCCAACCTCCTGGATCGTTTCTGCGGAGGGGGGCTACAGACCCTCTTACGCATTAATTCATACAAAAGGCACTTCCTCTAATTAATCTGAGAGGAATAAAAAAAGAATGGTCTGATTATATTAAAGCGCTTAAGCTGTAGGCCAGGATAAAATTCCCAAGCATCAGGATATTTCCAGGGAGTACAGACCCTCCTACCCATTAAAACATACAAAAGGCACTTCCTCTAATCAACATGAAAAACATAATTTAAAAAAAATCAAAATTGATCAATTAGGGCTGTAGCCATGGCTAAAGTTTTAGTCATAACCAGAAGAATCAGAAGAACAAAATTCCAGTGACTTTGGTGATTTTCAAAGGATTTTCTTACCATGTTACCTTGTTCAATGTTAACAATTAGGTAGTTATTTTTCGTCTACTCACCTGGGGAAACACGATGGCAAAAAAATCAGGGTTCTAGATATAATAGAAGTTGAGCCGTGAGGCCTAAGCTCTGTCAACATAATATACACTTGCATGTCAGCCGCTTTGTTATCGGACTTGGCGGTGGAACACTGCCACGCTCCTAGATATTTATGTTCCTTTTCTAATATGCAAATTAGTGTAATTAAAATTGATTTAAATATTTCCAATTTTCTTATACGTTATGTAGACATTTATGAATTTTTAAGATAATATTATAAGCTTTATGGTGTAACGTTATATTGCCAATACTACCACACAAAAGAACGTTCCAATAGATGCATTAAAAATACAAATTTCTATACCATTCTAACTTGAACATATTAATCACTACACTATTCACAAAACATTTTTCCAAAACTTTAACACAAATATTCTTTTCGCCTTTCATTTTAATGTCCTCAAGAACCGTTTTCATTCCTTTTTATTTCAATACACTTTTATCACTTCAATAAAGTCAAGTGAGAGAATTTCTAAAAAACTCAATGAATCCAAAATTCCTTTTCAAATTAAACTTTCATACAAACAAACAAAAAACAATAGCAAAAAAGCTCCAACTTTTATCACATTTATTACAATCTCTTCAAAAGAACTGTTCAGTATCTCTTTTATTGACATTCACCATTCATTCCATTCCGAGATGAAATTTCATTCTGCGAACAGCTTTTGTGCTGAAATTTTCTATGGAAATTAATTGAGGATAAAAAAATGCAGGAGCAATAATAGCAATAACGTTCGAAGTCCTTGTTCATTGTTTTTTTTTTTTTTAATCAAATACGACATTATATATTTTCAAGGATTTTAACACAATACTTATTTGCTTTCTAAAGCTTTGTACATGACTTCGAATTGCAAATAACAGAAGCTTCTAACTTTCTAATTAAGGCATATATATATTCCTACAAATACTTATAATTAATTTGTTGTTCAGAACTACTTATTCGGCGATTTTTATTTTTATATGTGAAGTTAAAACTTATCAGCTTTATTTTGGAAATTCTAGGTTATCGTGAAAGACCAAAATTGGAGGATGACACCTTTCTTCGGTGAATGTCGAAACATACCAAATACGTCGGTGAAAGACCGAATATTTGGTTATATACTATACATTCTCACCATCACCGGTGTATGTCGACAAACACTGATATGCTATGGAGGAAATCAAAACGAGAAGTGTTGAAGACAGATAGATAAGTGACAAAACGCAAAATTCTTTTTTTTTCTCTGCTGCGATTAAGGTCCCGCGACATTGACTATTTTAAGTTGTTGAAATAAATAAGATTGTATTAAGTCAATCACATAAACAAAGTAAGTTAGTTATTGGCGTTATTTTCTTTCGTCATTTAGAATATACTGTTCGTTTTTAAGTTTAACAGTTTATTTATATGCGCTGTTACTTAATCTTTCTTTTATTTCGATATATATTGTTGCGTTGTATGGGTTCGAAAGATTTGACCCCAAAGCAGATCAAAACTTGCAGAAATTTATTCCAAAATAACTCTTCACAGTTCTCTTACAGCTCCAGAACTTCTCGTTCTAGTAGACACAATACAGCTCTTTTCACCTCAATAGAGCACAAAACAGCAGTAAAAAACTTGACAAACAACTGCTAAATCGTCGCAAAAGAGAATGCAATACAGTTCGCTTTAGAATGCTCAGTATCTCCAGTCAACTAATTCAGTGACTCCAAATCCAAGAACTAACTCAAGTCAGGAATACAGCTCTCCCAATGAACGTTGAGAGACAATTAACTTCAGTCAACTATCGGACTCAGCTAACAACTAGCTCCGTGACTCGAAATCAGTCAACTCCCTAACCCTACTCACGGCCGTCCTTATATAGGAGTGGGAGGAACTTTCGTGAATATTCCAGAGATAGACATTTGGAGAACTTTCCAGATTGTAGTCGAAAAGTCCTTATACATGTACATGGGATACATGTACCCATACATGTACCGAAAATGTCGCCAAATGGTCGCCAAGTTTGGCGACATTTGGCTATTTCTCGTCAAATTTGGCGACAAAAATTAGTCGCCAAAACCGTCGCCAACTTGGCTCTATCTCGCCAATTTGGCGAGATTCCCATTACCATAATGTTAAATGCCCTGCCCCTTGAAACTCGCTTCCCAGAGTTACCTCTGTAAAACCCATTATCAAGCATTGATATGCTCACTGCAGGGAAACAAACCATTGCATTGCCTTATGCGAAATGTACAGAAATTTTTCTATTTACAAAATTAACACTACGAAATATTTACAAATATACAAAATTCGTAACAATATCATAATAGGTTTTAATAATAAAGTACGATTTAAAAACGTAAAAATATAATTTTTCCTCGACAGTGGTTGGTGAATATCGACTTTTGCTGGTATATATATATATATATATATATATTTAGGTATATTCGTATACAGTAACACGTGCACATCAAAGATAACATAGTAGTGTAAATGAATTGTTAGCTAAAAGTCGCATATGTATTCAAAGCTTGTTTTACATATCTGTTTCTAAAATCAATGTAAAAAGAACAAGAATAAAATAAGTTCTATATTATTGGTTCCTTCAAGGTGATTTTAATATTTGTCTCAGAGCCCTAGTAAATGTTCTGAATCAACAACAACTGTAATTTGTGTGTTAAAGCAAGATATGAACAATGAATATATTGTTTGGGAATTTCTGCCATATATTTTTCTTTGATGTTCAGATTTCATATTTTACTAAAAGAATTGCAAATGAATTTATACGCATTTTCAAAACAGTGAATAAAATAAATTGCATTTCTTATGAATAAAACATTATATGCTTGATTTTACAAGTTAAAACTGGAATTTTAAATATGAAATTCCAAAGTGAAATTTGGGATTGTTTTTACAGAGCATCTGAATGTAATTGAAATGGAATCTTCAGACTTCCATTTCATTTTATATTTAATTGATTTGTTTTTACTGTCACATTTTACTGCATTAGTAAAATAAGTCCTTTTTATTAAATTAAAAGAATAATCATGTATTTGATTTCTAGAAGGTAAAATAGTGAGGTGATAAAATCGCCCGTGTCTGCCATATCCAAGATTTAAAACCTCTTACAGTAAAAGTTTGATTATGAATGCTAAAAATAATATGCCAATTTGAATTTTTTATAAACAAAAACTTGCCAACTTGGAAGGTTCATGGTGAAACTTGGCAAGAAAGATTAGCATCAAATATCAGTTTTCAAGCCAATATCTTTAAGTATAGCCAATATATGAAATACTCAGAGTTATTATAGTACTACAGTCTTCCAATAGACTTTTAAAGTATTTTCAGTTGAATTTTATGTAATCCAAACCTTAACAAAACCATCTTATATTTAAAGATTTCTGATGTCTGCAGCATTTATATTAATTTAAGTTTAAGAAATTAAGAATTGATTTTCGATCGCCGTTTCCAGTACTTCTGGTAGGAAATTCTAGATTTTCAGTTTTAATGACTTTGATAAAAAATAAAACGTTTCAATAATTACTTTTTTGTTCTCAAAACATTCTCAGTACTCAAAATCCCGTAAAAATGCCCCAAATGCGTTAAAAGATGGAAAAATATGAAGGAATAAAACAACCCATAAAAACAGAGTTTTTAAAAAATCCTTTATATGCATTGTCAATTTTTAAATTCATTAATATAGCGCCGATATCTAAAACATTTCTACCAGCAAAATGAGTGGCAAACTACGTTTCAAAATTGATTTATTAAAAATGTACTTAAATTTATGCTCTCACAACCAAATATCATTTATTTATTCTGATTAAAGTAATTTTATTATTTACTTATTAAAAATAATTTCGCCAACAGGAAAGAGTTTCAACAATGATCGGCTTAATGTTATTTTACTGCGATTGGATGACGGCCAGTTGGTTTATTAGTATTCCGTAAAAAGCGACGTTTTTGTGACAGTAACAACCCTAAAATTTAATAGAATGCAATGTCATCGATATCGAATCTATCTGCCAAGTTTCAGCCCGATTGGATGGCGGAAAGGGGATTAATTATTCCTCGGCAGATCTCGCCTCCATCGGCACAGACAAAATCGAAGTTAATATAAAAGATTTAAAAATCGGCTTTTTTTATTGATTTTATACTTATCAGATTTTTTATTTAAATTTATTATGATACAATCTTGATTTGAAATTACCATTCTAAAATATACAGAAAAGATAAAGTTAATATTAAGGATTTAAAAAGACTAAAAAATTTCGTATAACAATGAAAATTTCTTCAATGGTCAACAGTCTTTACATAACAATGAAATAGTTAGGTCACGTGAACTGAAAGATATGTGCTTGCATCTAATAAAATGTGATATATTCTCTTACAATAAAATTACATTTTAGTTCTAGCTATTGCACTAAATTTATCGATAAGCTTATACATAGGCTATGTCCTACTGTCTGTTTCAAAGGACTGTATTTTTGATATTTTCTGGCGAGACTACTCCCTGTCGACTACTTATGTTAGTTACTACAGTTGACAATTGCCAAGTTTTTTGTTGTTGTTGTTGGTTCAATTTTGCAAACAATCTTGCAGCCGTTGACCTCCAGGCACGAAATTTTATATCAACATCAGAAAGTTGTATACTTATTAAGGAAACTGTATTTTTTAACGTTCAAAGTAATTTTGGTAACTTAGGTTTTGTTTTTGTTTCCTATTTTGGTGTAAATAATTCTTTGGTGGATACTTTTAACACTTTATTTTTTACGTATTAGTCAACAGAAGGTTCTGTTTTTTCTCTTAAGTTTCATCTCACAACAACTTACAAGTGAAGATATATGGCGTCTCACCATATTTCTTCATTTGCAAGTTCTTTTCATTGCGAAAGTAAGTGAAATATTTCAAGGTGTCAGAACATGAAAAACATAAATAGCAATATAAAAAATTGCGTTTTAGTGCAATTTAACTTCAAGTTAAGGAGTTTAGACGCGGATTGAATTATTTACTGACAAAATATTTGCTATGTATTTTAATCTCATAACTTTTTTAATCAATAAAAAATCGTTGGAATATTCTACCATAAATATATCTCATAAAATTCAATCAATTAATTTCTTTTTGGAAAGTGGCTGTTTTAAATTTCTCTGTTGGAAATCATTGCAATAACTCATCATACACCAAAGAACAATTTTGCCTAAGCCACTAATATTCTTTACGTTCTTACGAGCAATTCAAATTTATCTGAAATCTGTTTCACATAGCACCCAATCAATAGGACAAAAGGAAACAAGTTATATAATTTGTTTTGATTCGACTGTGTCCTATATTCATAGGGTGCAATGTTCAACAGATTTCATATAAGTTTGAATTGCTCACTGCACAAAGAATATTTGTGGTTTAGATATATTTGTTCCTCAGGTGAATGATTGTTTCAATGCTTTCCAAAAGACTAGACTAAAAATCAATAAATTCATAACCACAATTTTGTTACATTGTGAACCGTAATCCTCTACATACCCTTCTAAATTTTCCAAAGCCCGTAGAGAACACTGGATTTAAAATACATTATTTCATTGAAATATATATATTTGAAATCATATCCATATAATCTTTTAAAGCATTTTTGTATAACATGAATAACTTCGGAAAATGTAGCTAATAATCATTAAATATTAATTTTTGTTTTTGTGTAATATTTTCGCGTACATGTGATTTCTCATTTTGATTTCATCGTATTCTTTTCTGCAACCTTATATTAACTCAAGTAGCACTTTTTTCACATTCTTCAACATTTTCACTTACATTTATACTTGTAAAGAAAGATCTGTAAAGTTATCTTGAAGTCAGTAAGAGATTGATGTTTATTAAAGGAGAAATTCCAAACAGAGTTTTTTCAATACCGCAAGAACGTGTAGTGAGAATATGTTGTTGCCTACGAAAGCATATTTCACGTTGCCAAAAAAATATACAAATCTTAATATTGAAGTAACCCGTACCTTTCCCCCTTCACCTCAAAAAATGTAAGTGTTAGAACTTCACTTCTATTTAATCAATATGTATTTTTAAGTTTCAAGAAAAGTTCAAATCAAAATTGTCAAAGGGAATTTCTTCATTAGAAAGCCATTGAAACAACCCCTAACCATCTGCTTTATTGAATTACTTTGCTTTCCATAGTCCATTAATTGATTTCCAGTGCTAAAATATCTTTAGTTAGAAGAATATAGTCCTCAAATAGGCAATATTAGAAAATACAATCCTCAAAAATTACACATTTAAACTTCAATTTCTTATTTCTATTCAAATATCAAAGGTTTTTACTTTTTATGTTCCTATATTGTTAGAAAAGTATATATTTTTTAAAGTTAATTGTTTATTTTATTGTAAATGTTTTGTGAGGGACTTAAAAGTTCTTATTACACTTAAACCGAAGTATGTTTTAACTTCACCAAATGATGACCAGTAATGTAGGACAAAACCACGACACCTTGTTTGTAAAGTGGATATTAATTGTGGCCTTGCAGCCTTGTGGTGGTAAAGTGGATATTGATTGCGTAAGTAATTTAAAAGCGCTCAATAAAAAGTTAGTTAAAAGTTTGGTCTTAGAAGAGTTAAAAGTAATGGAAAAAAATCCAACTGCTATTGATTTTTGGATCAAAGATTGGATTGAAGTTGGATCCCTTTTCCCCAGGCAGTTCGATATGTTTGTAGAGGTTTAAATAGACATACATATTTAGATCAATAGCAGTGATCCAACAGTTAATAAATTTTCGCAGCAGTTGGACTCCTTTTCCATAGGTAATTCGATGTGAACTGCTTAATTAGCAATCATACATTTCCCGATCCATAGTAGTTGGATTACTTTTCCACGGGCTGCTTTAATAACAATATACATATCTCGATCATATAGAGAACACTTTTCATTATAACAAATTATTAGGGTTATAATGGATTGTATCATGAAAAGTTAGAACCGTAATTTGGAAGGCAGATGTGCTTGTAATAGGCAATTTTGGTAATCTACGATAGTATTCTCTAAAATCAAAATGGATTTTAATGTGAATAGTATTTTTTCTGGAATAAAAATCTGCATCGAAGCATACTAGCTTTTGACCGTAAATGCAATTTTTTTTAATTTGTGGAATTTTCTTTTCGTTCGTTACATAAGTGTCTCTGATAGTAACTAAAAAACTAGTAGGAACATGCGACTCAAATACTAAGTTATGAAAGACCCTCACAGAACTCTAAAGAAAAGACCATTCTAAAATCAATTTCAAACTAATACATATAAAAACAGAAATATGATCTCCGTTGCTTCAAATTTAAAACAGTTCTAATATTAATACATTAACCATTTTCTACCCTATGTACATGCATATTACACGTAAAGGTAAAACAAATCTAGCGTTATAACTGGAGATATTTTTGAAATAAAAACTAGTAGTATTTTTTTTATTTTCCAAAAGCTAAACTTCAGGGTTTGCCAAAAATTTAAAAAAAAAAAAAAAAAAGCGTTATGGTGCGGACAATTTGCCTCTAGGGTAAATTTTTTTTTAATTTGCTGTAACAAAATATAAAAACTATGATTAAAATAATTCGAATGCATTTAGAGTGCTTTGATAATGTAACAATAATTATAATTCATTTTTAATTAAAGTAACTAACCTCTTTTGGAAGATTATTGAATAGGTTTCTAACGAACAAAAATGCTAGCACTTTAAAAACTACTATAAGAATTACCCTAATCACTGCCTGCCTCGTTCTGTAACTTGGTGTAAGTGAAAGAGCTTTTAATGATCATTGTTGAAACTCTTTCCTGCTGCCAATATTGTTTTATTAATATAAAACGTAAAAGATAATTGGATGTTAATGCATACATTCATTATGGTGTGGTGTAGTTAATACAATATAGTGTTGCGCAGTAACTCTATAAGTGGAAGAACTTTAAATGATCATTGTTGAAACTCTTTATTGTTGCCAATATTGTTTTAACCAGAATAAATAAAATATATTTAGACGTGAATGCATAAATTCACATTAATCTTTTATAAACAAACGTTGAAACGAAGTTTGTCACACATTTTGCTGTTAGTAATGTTTTTACTATTTAAAATTTGATGCAAACACCAAGCACACGCTGATAATAGAATCGAGGCTATGTTAATGAATAGGAACATAATCACTTTGATTGATGGTAACTCTCAAATCTAACATAGCGCCGATTCTTCTGTCAGTGAAGATCCAAATGATGCTCTCAATTTCCTTGTTGAATTCACATGCAATGTGGAATTTCAAGAGGTTCAATAACAATTTTGTCGTCAAATACTTTTGTTTATCATTTCATTTGCGCAATAATAAAAGAAAAACTGAGTTTTTAATAAATATTTCTTGTACATTAAAGTGTTTGTTATATTCATCATTTTTCAGAGGGCGCCTACTTTCTAGTTAAAAATAAGAAACAAACAACATTGGCTAAAATTATATAAAATGATTAATGTAGGAAATAAGTATAACAGTGTACTGAAAGTGAGACTGACCATCGCATTACTACTAGAGGTCGGCGATATATCGATACGACGATATTTTTATCGATATTTATAAAAAAATATCTATATTAAAAATATCGATAAAAGTCACCGATATATCGGTATTTTCAAACATCTTTAGTTTTTTGATGATCGTTTTTTAGTTCCATGTGTTTTTTCGATTTTATCAATGGTTATATCTCAGTCAATTATTCTTTTTTGTATAATCAGTATCAATTTATTCTTTTATGTATAATCATTTATATTTTCTCTCAATTCCTGGAAAATGTTTGGATTTTTATTTGTTTTGTCACCAGAAATTAGACCTTGATATCTATTTTCAAATGAGCATTCCCTATAATTTAGAATTTTTTTTTTTTCATTATTTCTTTAACTTGGAAGAAATAACTACTCTTTGTATTTTTAAATCTCTTATATTAACTTCAATTTTGTTTGTGTGGGCCAAATGAACAGAAACTTGACAGATAGCATGTCGATGACAATGCAGTCTATCACGTTTTTGGGGCTGTCAACTAGGGTTGTAATGATAAAAAATTTTTACCGGTACGCAAACTTTTAGATCATGGAGGTACTGTAGCTAAATCAAATAATAATTTTTAAAAAAAATAACAAATCATGTATCGATATATCGATATTTTATCGATATTTTTTCCTATGCAACGATATAGTATCGATATTTATTTTGATCAATATTTCCGACCTCTAATTACTACTCATTCCATTTCTGTGTATAACCTTGGCTTCATAAAAAGACTCTGCAGTTTTACTTTACATTTTATCATTTATCCTTAACAAATAATCGTCACTTCTAAGAGCTTGAGAGAGACCCAGTTATTAAAAGGAGTATTCAAACACTTTTATATGATAAGGCATATGTTTTTATGAAGAAGAATAGAATGACTTTCTTTGAAAAAATATTTTATTTAATAAAAATATTTGAATATATATTTATTTAAAAGAATGTGTGGATTTTGTGTAAAAGTATGTAATAAATCTATGAAAAAAGTTTAAAACACATTTTCGGAAAAAGGACACTAACGTGGAAAGCATAGAATGTTTCTAGGAAAAAGCCTTTCAAGTATATAAAATCAATAAAACTGAAAGAAAATATTCATTGATAAACTTTTTGAAAAAATAGTTTTACTAATCATATTACTTTTTGTTTTACATCAGTTTGATGTAAGGTTTTTCATGATTTGGTTCCTTAAAAAAATAGAATGTGAAAACTGGACTGCTAGTAAAATTTAGCCTTCTAGTTATCATTTACAATCCATTAAACCTATTAGAATAAAAGTCAATACAATTACATACGACATGTTTTCTACGGATCAATTTTTAAAGAGTAAAAAATATATATGACGTTTTTAAAAACTGAGGTTATGTTAGTCTGTCTCTGTCCTATAGGTCTAATACTATATCTTGTCGGACATATTTCTGCCATACTAATGCTTTGAAGCATATGAAATTTTATAACATACATAACATCAGTAATAAAATTTCATTAAAATTTTAAAGGCAGAATAATTAGCAGTTTTTTTCTTTTTTTTAATTTTTTTATTATTATTACACTTAAAAAGTTTTTATAAGCAAGCTTATGGGGTAATAACTTAATAACTTATTCATACTTAAGGGGACATTTTACAATCTAAATTTTTTTTATCATTATTGTATTTTTAAATAAAAAAAAATCGATGTCCCCTATTTGAATTTATATGAAAGAACAATATTAAAAAAAAAAAAAAATCATTTTTTAAAAAATTAAAAAATTTCTCATTTTTTACACATTTTTTAAATGCTAAGGCTTATTTTAAATACTGACATTTTTTCCTACAATTTTTTCTAAAATATTCTTTAAACTATATTATATAAGAAATGGCATTTCAATATGGAATACTTGTAGTAATTAATTATAATATAAATGTTTATTCATAATATCAGAAAAAATTCTATAAATCAGCAATAATTTTACTTTAGTGTTAAAAAAAATTCAAATTACAACATATTTTTTTAATTAGAATGTCAATTTGTAAAATCGACATATTTTGCAACCTGCTCTAAAAATTTAAGTTATCTCCATGAATTAGAAACAAAGCCTTTGCGTTTCAAAGAACCTAATAAAAAAAAAAAAAAAAATAATAAAAAAAAAAAGTTGGAAAAATCGATTTAAAGTTTTCATTTTCTTAAGAAGATCATACTATCCTCTAGCGTAAAATGTCACATAACTCATTGAAAAACGTAGTTACAGTTTTAAAATTTTGAGTGCATATTTAGAGGATTCCATACTATGATTATATCAAATGAAAAAAATTACAAAATTGTGCAGTTTTTAGGGTAGAGTGTCCCCTTAAAAAATTAACAATAAATAACCCTAGTTACTTTCCCTTCAAATTTTTAAATGAACTTTTATCACTGATTTATACCTGTTATAAAATTTCCTATGCTTTAAAGCAATACTCCAGCAGAAATTGTAGCTCAAAAATACAGACTGACGCTCAGGCAAGATAATTCTTTAATGTTCTTTTTCATCTTGCTATTGCAGGTATTCTTGGGACAATCGGCAACGGTCTGGTGCTGGCTATGTTCCTCCGGTTTCGTGGTCTGCTCACACCCACCTCGCTGCTGCTCGTCAACCTGGCAGTTTCAGACCTTGGACTCATAGTGCTCGGATTCCCCTTCTCGGCATCATCCAGTTTCGCAGGAAGGTTAGTCAAGCATGCAAGATCTAAAATGTTTTGCAGCAATATTGGATGCAACTTTACTTGACAACAAATTGAATCATTAAGGATTGTTTTACAAAATGGCACATTAGGTTTGATTGCGTGACAAATAAAATGATTCAGGTTTAAATTTATTAAAGTTGTCAAACCTCACCTCAAAATTTTTCTAAATGTAGATTTAGTTGCAAATTGCATATTTAACTTCTTTTGGTCTTGCGGAATGGGATAGCATACATAATGCAGCTGAAAGTTGATGTCTTTGCGACATTCAGTTTTTTTACGCGGTTTGAATAGGAAGGAGGTCTTGTAGCGATTTCAGTATTTGCCAATTAAGGACATCATATTTTCAATCGCGAGAACGAATTTTGAAACGAATCGGTGTTATTGTATTTTTTTAGTGACTTCTTTTTAGAAAGGACATAACTGAATTCTGCATTTTGAAGGTTGGTGTCGAAATGACGCATTATTCTACCGTACTAAACATAAAAGTTGTATCTGCATTTTTGGCTAATCTGAGTTGTTGTTACCAAGTGATTTTCTTCAAATTTTTTAATTTTTAATATTAAAAAAGTTTAGTAAGTTAGTTAATAAGTTAACAGCAACTATATGATATTAAACTTTAAACTACTATTTCTCATTTTGAGCTTTGTTGCAGATACGACTTATGTGTTCAGTATGGCAGTATTGCTTTAAAATAAAAAATTGCAAAGCTCCAGCTTTGTAATTTTTGTGGAACTAGTTCTGAAGTGAATGGTCACTAATGTAGTGTGTCGATTAAAGCATTAAAAAGTAAAAGAACATAGTCACCATCCCATCCATTATTTACCCATGACAACACAGTCTAATGACTTAAATGTTATGGAATTGTGAGTTGCCATAACGCTGACATAGTGAAAGAATGGTGTAGAAATAATGGTTTTCTTGTAAGTGAAACAGAGAGGAGAAGCCATCATTGATGGACGATTCTCAAGGGAAGAGAACTCTGTGTTAAAGATATTTATTTTTCAACTATTAACGTTTTCATCGCATTTCTACTAAAATTTCGAGGTTTGGGATATTTAAATTATATTAAAGGGCATTACCATAGCGATTTTGATCAAAATCGTTGGAGCCGTTTTTCGGACAATTGCTGCAAACCATAATATTATCTGCATAAGTATCTGCCGTTGAAAAGCATAAGGGATGAAAAGAATAACGAATTTAATGATACACTCTCTACGAATAGGAATACTGCAAACTAATAATGGAAGCCGGATTGTACAAAGTTTGCCGGACGAAATCGATACTTTCCACAACCTGATCCTTCCCTGACCAATTCCAAATACGATAAAAATCAAAACATCTCCACACGTTCGAGTCAACATCTGTCGCTGCCCTAAGGCCGAACATCCGCTAATTATTTTTGACTTAATTCAATTAGCTTTCTATCAGATTCAACATTGAACGCTTATAAAAATAATTACGTTGTTTTAATTAACAAGTATACGCAATGGACATACACCACAATGACAAGAGATGAAAAATTACGAAACCATCTCTTTTGATGAAAGTTTATTCTGCATAGTTGAGAGTGAAATATCAATAATTTTCTGGCGAATACCTTTCATATTCGGAATGAATAGAATGTTGTGTTATCAAAAGCGAAGCTAGTTTCAAAGTATATGTCGACTGATATAACTACTGCTTGGAGGAATTTCTGGCAAAGAAGCCATAGAAAAGATATGTCTGCGACAAAAGGAGGAGAGGACAATGCATAAAATAGAAGTACGCGATAAAAGATATTTTTTTTTAACACTTAATTTTAGTTTTGTGGTAGCTGAGCTATTTTGGGTGACTTTACAAATCGGAAAACTTGAATTAAAAATAGCTGGTTCCCTACTGTGTTTTATTCTTTCTATATAAAGGTAATAAATGAGGATTATATAGAAATAGGCATGGTAAAAGTACTCTTTAAAATGAATCGCAACTAGCACAATCAACTTCAGCCAATTCAAAGGGTAACTTTTTTTTTCCTTTTAATAACACTAACTGAATCCATGTGAAATATGCACTTTAAAGCTTCGGGTTTATTGTATTGTAAAAAGTTGGTTTGAATTTTCAATACTAATTATATTTATGTGAGCAATATTAAACATACGTACTCTAAATCAGAAAATACTCGAGCAAAGTACACCAATTAAAAATATTTTGCCAACTACTCTACTATTTCAACCAGCATGATAGAGACACTACGATTGATTTATATTTTTATCTGTGTTAGAAAATACATAAACAAAGATATTGAATCCGTATTCACAACACTTACCATCAATTAAAAAGACTATTTTTCGCATGCCAAAGGTGCCAGGTTCGAATCCCGGGTTAGGCATGGATATTCGTTGTGGTTCGGAATCCAAGTTAAACTGTAGGTCCAGAACTGATTAAACGTCATTGTGCATAAATATAGGTCTTTGAGAGTACAAAACCAACCAAACATTTGCAGGCATGTGGAATATCAAATTAAAAATATTTACTTAAAGTAAACATATCTTCTTTAAAATATAAAATATTGAATTTTTTGTCTTAAATTGTCGTTTCTCATTTGCAAATATTACAACGTACACAAATGCAAGTGAAAAACTACTTTTAGAATAAATATTCAAGAAAAACAAATAATAGAAGCAGTCATCAAGTTTCACTTCATTAAAAAAAATTACTTTATAGGTAATATGAGATAATTTATAAGTTCCAGTCATTTTTTAGAAATCTTTTTATGATCGATAACAAATCTCTCGTTATTTTTTTAAGAGCCATAAATATTTTTAAGGCGGAAAAATACTCAATATTTTTCATTTTCTTTTTTATATTAAAAATTAAAAAAATTCGTAATATTCAAATAAAACCATTGTTCTATTTCTTCTCTAATTATAAAATTAATTTTTTAATTGTTTAAGTTGTGACAAGAACAGCAATAGTAAGCTATAACCTTTAAACTTAAGCAAATTCTACAAGGATTGAAATATCCTTTCTAATCTTTTTACGAAATACGCCAGGTGTGTTTTATTGGATTGACACTAAAATTATATTTCGAGTCTAATTAGAAGCTTTTTTTTTTTCTCTACTTAATATAATAACACTAACAGCAACAGGAAGCCACGAAATTCTCTGTAAACTTAATTTTCTCGAAACTCTTACTTTAAACTTTTGCTGTTATTCAAAATACTAACAGCTTTTTGGTAATTATAAATATTATATAATTTTGCTACGAATTAGCTTCGAAATTGGAAAAGGAGTAATACTTTGAAGCTTTTTTTAAAAAATAGCAACAACATTGAACTTATAATGTATTGCGCAACAAAAAAAAATCTGCTTTAAACCACTCTATCGAGGGCTTACAAGTGAAATACATTAAGTACAAAATGTACAAAAATAAAGAGAAAACACATTTAGACGTCATTTTTCTTCAATATTTAAAAATGTATTTTCAAAAAATTATTTTCAGCGTGCAATTGACTTTTATGGGAGAAGACTGGTCTGAATAGGCAAATAACTCCAAAATTGAAAAAAAAAAAAAAAAATTATTTACTTTGTACAAGACTTCAAGATGTACAATTGATAGTCACTTCGCAAAGCATATTCGAAACAGTAATTAATAACTAGGACTGTGGAACATCGCACAACTTTCAATTACACTTTATTACTGATGGGGATTTGTGTCATTTACCGTTTTTAAATTTCCATCATTCGCTTAGAAAAGCCAGTTTGGTGATATTTTTGGCGATAATTGTAGTTTAGGACTTATAAAAAAAAAAAACCACTGACTCACAGACAGACATTTTTTCTAGATAACTTTTTGAGAACAGGATGAATTTGTTTTGACCGAATCCTATACTTTCATTACCCTATGTATTACATAATTGAAAGTCAAAACTTGAGTTAATCATTGCATCAGAGCCCGTAAAACAAACCTACGTTGTATTATTATTGTTATGCTAAATTGATAGACGTAATAATTACGAAAGTTTACTAAAGAAAATGTTTTCTATCGTATAAGCGAAATTGTTTCACCTGTTGCCAAAATGTCTCATCACTTTTAAAAGACACTGTAACTTCTTTAAAAATCTTGGATTTTGCATGTGCCTTGAACAAACCAGGTTGATTGTTTTTTGGCGCAATGGCTGCTCGGGGCATTTCTTAGTCAGAATGTTTCAATAGCATCATTAAGTTTACAGTATTGAATTTGATCAGACTACTTGGAGCACTTGAGCTAGTATCTTTCTTTCACAACATGCTACACTAAATGAAAGAGGGCAAGAATAATTTTTCCATAGTACAGTACGTAAAAAAATGCGAATAAAGGATATATTTGCGATCTTAGGATAAAGCTATTTGTAACCATGTGTCTTGTTTTTCTATCGTTCTGTATAAAAATGCATTTTTCCAATAATCAACTACTAATTTATGTATGCAAACAATCTAATAACTTTACACACCTATTTTTTACCACATATATTCTCATTTAAAATACTTCTTATATACCATAAATCTAAAATGACATTACTATACGTTGAAAATCACATCATGTATGGGAGAAACCTATTTGTGATTGAGAGTATTGAGAAGCATCATTTACAGGTAGATGAAAAATGAATGAACTAAACCGAAGTTTGTACATATTTACATATTTTAGCAACCAATTGCTTTCAGAAATAATAAAAGTCTAACTGATTTTCAATTACTATAAAAGAATATATTTCTCTTAGGGAATTTCCTAAAATTGTTTTGTTTTAAAAGATGTTTCAAACAAAATGTGTATGTTACTTGTGGCTGGCCATTAATGAACTTTTAATTGAAACAGAAACTAATAAAATATATTAATATTTTTTATAATGTATGCATAAAAAAAATACTTTCATCCTTCAACTCTTACACCTTTATTGACTTCGTACATGAAATTTTAGAGTGTGGTGTTAATTAGTACACATTAAAACATATGATCAGATACATTTTTATTGCAATTGTTTTAGCTAATTTTTGGAAATTGTTAGAAAGCGTACATTTTTCAATAACAGCTACCTTATGCGCATGCACTATTTAGCAAATACCTTAAGGATAGGTCCCATGGCAACCATTGACCTGTAAACAAAAATGAACATCATAGGTCAATCCTTTCAGGAGTTATACTGACCACTCACTGAGACAAACACACAGATATTCGGACTTGGGATGCTTCAAAATGTGTACTAATGAAAGAAACAAAAAATATGACCGAAAATAATATTTTCATTACTCTAAGTTAACATGTGTATAATTGGACATTACAAATGGTACACTTCAGACAAATGACCGTATTTTTTTGCTATAGAACTTAGTAAAATAAGCTGCTTCATATTGAGCACACTTTACAACCTTAAGGATGGTAGAATTGAATCCGCATAGCCTACTTTGTTCCATGGAGAACGGCAGAATTATTTAAAGGAGTGCAAGACGGTTAAAGTTTTTATTCAAACTTGATTTTGCCAAAACAAATTTTAATTGTATTTTCTTATCTACACATTTTAACTAAATGCATTTACTCCAGGTTCGGCTGAGTCTTTGTTACTTCAATATTACTTTTAGGCTCTTTACGACACCACCATTAATATTACTTTTAGACTCTTTACGACACCACCATTAATATTACTTTTAGGCTCTTTACGACACCATCATTAATATTACTTTTAGGCTCTTTTCGACACCAAAATATTTTCAATCTTTAAGTACATTTTATAATATGATTAAAAATCTGTATACCTTTTTTTCTTTTTTAATTTTAATTTGCAGTTTTTACAAAGCTCTGGCGAGGTACATTATAATTTTCCTGTGCTATAAAATTAAAAAAATATTTATAACTCATAAAATGTTAATTGATATTCACACATTAATTTCAATGCAAATAAATTATTTGAAATCTTTAACCCTTCTTTGCATGATTTTTTCTTTTTTTTAAAAAAAAATCTGGGTGATGTAATTAATGCTCTAGATTAAAGGAAAAATATTTTAAAAAATCTTGGTGTAAATAAAAATATGCATTATGTAAAAAACAATATGATGGAAATTTACATCATCATGCATTGTCACATATTTAGCTCAGTAATAAATAAATAAAAAAATATTTTTTACTAAATCTTCTTTATTCTGTATGATAATGTATGATGTAAAAATCTTCAATATCTCTATCATTCATGTTTACCTAAAAAACAACATAAAATGAACATTAACAAAAAAATGTTTACAGTATATTACAAGTGAAGTTACTGCATAGTGATGTAAATTTCTATCACATAGTTTTGAGAAATTTATTCACAGTGTTTTGATATAAATTGTATATAAAATAACAAAAACATGAAAACAAACCTTTTTTCCACTCATTTTCACTTTTATTGTATTTTATATCTCCGTTTATTTCCATAAAACAATTTAAAATCTCACTCATTTCTTCCAGTCACAACAAACAGCGGAATGACAAGTTGTAGGCCTGGTAATTGACAGTGACGTTTGCTATTTTTTGACAACTGCGTTTTTTTGTTCGCAATAGTCGCTTAAAAAGTTGCCAGCAACAACAAATTTACAGTACAAGGGTTTTGAGTACCTTTTTTTGTTGACTAAATATTATGATGGAAATTTCCATCATCATGCAAAGAAGGGTTAAGCTTCTTTTCTTCTGAGACTTTCATCATTTTCTCTACATTTCATAATTTTCAAAATCCAGGGACAACTCCTTCCCTTCCTGTCTCTTACCCAACGGCGTTCATGTGTACCAACTAAAATTTAAGAACTACTTCCATGCAATTTCATGATCTCGTTTAAAAGAATTCAATAGAAATACCAACTTTTAGCACCTTTTGTAAGGATTTAGAGACTACGAATTCAATACACGAAGTCATGAAGTAAATAGGTTTTCGCTTATTCATGCTTCAAATGCTACGCTGTTACGCTTGAGAAACTTCTTGAAAGATGTCTTCTTCTTAAAATCTCTATTACTCTCATACATTTCTCAAGCATTTCAGATATTCGCTAAGTGTAACAGGTACAGGTGGGTTCTTTTCTTCTTTTTTTAAGAAGAAGTCAAGTAAGAATCATTTCCTATACTCGCTATATAACAGTCTTCTAGCTCAGTGCATTTAGAAACTATTTTGTAGAAAACATTGAAATTTGGTGAGTAGGTACGAAAAAGATCATTTCATGAAATGACTTAAACTGTTTTCATTTAATGCCTCTCTATTATAAATGAAAATTAAAATAGTAAAAAACAAAACCGGGGAGCCACTGCATATGCATTGGCGTAAGGATACAAAATATAAAATAAAATTTATTCGACGCTTACTAGAACTTCCTCTAAAGAAAACTTAAATTAGTACTTGTGAACAGAAAGAAGAATTGCGGTATAATTTATTTGGACATTGAATGAATTAATCTTTCATTTCAATGAAGTATTATTTTATTAATAAAAAATTTAATTTCTATAATGAATTAATGTATTATCAAATGTATTAAAATTAATCGTATTAAATTTATGGACACATCTGCCGAATGGATTTCTCCTTTTTTACATCAAGAGTCTTCAATTTTAAACTAATGGGAACCTGATTAAGGACCAGCCCAAACTGAGATGGGCTGATTGCATCGACATGGACTTCTTTTAAAAACTGATTCAAACACTTTGCCAAGGGAGAGATCAGAATGGAATAAGATTCTGAAGAAGGCCTTGGATTACTAAGGGCTGTTGAGAGACGAAGAATCTTGTGTCTGAAATATTAAGTATTAAAAATATCAATTTTTGAAATCACAAACAGTATAATTTAGAAAAGGCTATTTTTGTGTTAAATATAGTTGAAAATAAAATTAATTATTAAAATAAAATAAATTTTATTATAACATTATATAAAAACAACGAGTTACAAGAAAAATACTTTATGTTGATAAATGCGACAATATTTCGAAGCATTTGTAATTTCAAACCCAGCGAATGTGCTTGTAATAAATTTTCTATAATACGTAAAAATTGGTGGTGTGACCACACTTGCATGTGCAGCAGTTTTACCGCTTATGAGTACACATGTGCGAGATTCAAAAACAGCTTAGCCTACATACCTTGAAATATGCTTGACAGTTTTTGCTGATAAACAGATGGTGGTAGTATGAAATTAAGGCATAGTATCGTTACTCAGATGCTGGCAGTTTCACACTCCAGTCGTTTATCATTGCAAAATTATAAAGACGATTAATCTGTAAATACATATTGATGGGAGTAGCATTTCTGACCATGACTCAGCACCTAAATTACACAAGCTCTGGGTAGTTAATCTTTCGAGCAATGCTAGACTTAAGATACGTTATTGTGAGTATTTTGACATGGAACAAAGGTTTATCAGATTAAATCATAATTACGCTGTGTTAAACCAATAGGGCAAACTACAATCCCTTGAAATTACCAATGTAATATATCTAAATGCTTGTCTTGAACAGTTTCATCTGAGTCTGCGGAAATTTAACGCAGTGGGTGTTGATCACTTTGTAGGTTTCTCGGTGTTGTTTAAGAGAAAATCCTATAACTAAACTCCAACTTAACTTGACATCACTAGACGGTGGATCGTCACAGTGCTCATAGGTATTTAATCCATTTTAGCGGAGTGAAGACATAATTCTCGCCAAACCTTATAACCTTTTGTTCTCTACAGAGTTGTGGTTTGGTGAGCATTATGCTTTCACGCCTCCAAAATGGATTAAATACCTATGAGCACTGTGACGATCTACCGTCTAGTGATGTCAAGTTAAGTTGAAGTTTAGTATAGTAAGGATCATTCCCAATACTCGCTACATTACAACCTTCTAGCCTAGTTCATTTAGAAACTACTTAGTATAAAACCTTGAAATTAAGTGAGTAGGTACGAAACTGATCACTTAATAAAATGTCATTAATTAAAAACTCTAAAACAGCGTCTAATACATTTTTATTTTATATTTGAAATCCTCACGTCAATGCCTATACAGTGGCTCGATCTGCAATAGTCTTTTATTTTTATTTTTTATTTTTCATTTATAATAGATAAACATTAAATGAAAACAATTTATGTCATTTCAATAAGTGATCATTTTGTGCCTATTCACCAAGTTTAAAGATTTTATGCAAAGTAGTTTCTGAATGAACTGGCTCAGAAGATTCTAACATAGCGCGTATAGTAGAGGTCGGCGATATATCGATACGACGATATTTTTATCGATATTTCTAAAAAAATATCGATATTAAAAATATAGTTACGATATATCGATATATTCAAACATTTTTAGTTTTTTGATGATCGTTTTGTAGTTTTTGTGTTTTTACGATTTTATTTATTCCCTTTTCAAAAACTTCAAAACTGAAGTTTGAACTTGGCTGACAGACAGTTAAAACGGCACCAATATTCAATATTTTCCATACACTTAAAAGCTATTGAAAATTATCTAAATTTTTCTTAAAATCACTGCACCAATTAAGCGAAAATATAACTTATTTTTTTGTAATAGATCCATTTCAGTTGAAAAAGTAGTCACCTTATAAAAAAGCAATCATGAAAAGTAGAAATATCCCCCTAAAACTTTGTTTCTGATAAAATTGAAAATCAAATAAAAAAATTAAAAAAAACATGTATCGATATATCGATATTTTATCAATATTTTTTTCTATGCATCGATATAGTATCGATACTTATTTTGATCGATATTTCTGATCTCTAGCGTATAGGGAATGATCCTTACTAGGTCTTCCTCTTACGTGTGTCTTTTTTCTGATTGCAGGTGGATGTATGGAGATGGTGGTTGCCAGTGGTACGCTTTCATGGGCTTCCTGTTCGGCTCTGCTCACATCGGCACTCTGGCTTTGCTGGCTCTGGACAGATACCTCATCGCCTGCAGGATCAGCATCAGTAAGAATCTCCTCACCACATTCCTTGTGGTCCTCGTGCTCTTACGGAGGGACATCTGCGGGATGACAACCGGTGAAGCATTGCTTTTATGCGAGGGATAACAACATGTCAAGGGAATGTAATGGGACAGAAGGAATGTTGAGGAATTCTGAGCGATGGTTCTTGATAAGTGACTTAACAATAGCAATACGCTCTATTATTTTATTTTTTTAACTGTAGGGGAAGTAATTTGTTTGCGAACAAAAATGTTAGCAAGTAAAAACAAAGTTTTTACCCTAAATCTTTTATATGCATTGAAAACTTTTATGTGCAATCAACTTAGTTAAGTGATTTTGAGAACGGATAGAGTTTTAATAATGCTTGTCCACTACGAAGAAAACACTAATTCCGTACCAATGACGAACTTGTTTTTTTCCAGCCAAACCTTATTAATCTTAACAGGAGAAAGTTTCAGTTACTAAATATTTCCGACGTGCTTGACTATTGTTTGGTATTTGGATCTGACGTACTGCAAAATATAAATATGCGTAAAAGCGGCTTTTAATAACAGATCGCAAAACTTGATAGAATACATTGTAATCGACAACGAGTCTATCTGCCAAGTTACCTCTCGATTGGATAATGACAAGTGGATTAATTAGCACTTCGAAGATTTTGTCGTCAATAAACAAACACGCAAACAGAATCAAAGTTAATATAAAAGATTTAAAAATGGAAACAACGACGATTAATTATTACAGATCAACGACGATTAATTATTACAGATTATTTCTGCTGATTATGACTCAAGTAGCAAAAAATTATTATTACTTTTTCTATATAGTTTACTTTTATAATTTCAAAGCCATTCAAGTCCATTTCAAGTTCTCTGAGGGACTAGAAAAATTAGTGCAATAGTTTTATATTCTATATAATGTATAAAATGTTAATTTTTTTTTTTTTAATTACAACCGAATTAAGTAACATTGTGCATCTCCTTAAAAAGAAATTTTTATCAGTCCAACAGTGTTGTAAATCGTCTCCCACACTCGAGCAAGTTTCTAAACACTATGCTTCAATCTTAGAAAAATTGCCAAATCCGTCAGATTTAAGTCTAATAAGAAAAACAAAGGGGGTACACTCTTAAATTAATCACCCGGTACATCAATAAGTGAAAGTCATAATCTCCACTGATTGATTTTTGATGCCCACAAATTTAAGAACTATTTTTTAGCTTAAAAACTTCCGAGCTGAAATTCCCATTGTACTTAAAGGAAATCTGATCATTTAATAGTTGCAATACTGTAACTAATTTCAAAACTTTTACAGAATGTTGCTGAATTAAATTGACTCATGATTGAGTTACGACTGAGTAATGATTGAGCTGTGATTGAGATAAAATAGAGTAATGGTTGACTTAAAATTGAGTAATGACTGAGATAAAATTGAGTTCCGATTAAGTTAGAATCGAGAAATGATTAAACTAAAATTGAATTATCATTGAGCTAACAATTGTGCAATGCTATTCTATGAATTATGAGAAGTAACTTCATTTTCCTCCACGAGGTTGCGGGTTCGAGTCCCGTGTTGGCATGGGTGTTTGTAAATGTATGTTGGCTTGTCTAATGACGAATGTTTCGGCGCATTATAGCCCTCGTGTTGCTGACGGCGCCAGATAATCTGAATACAACCAACCAATCATTTTCCTCCAGTAGTTCAAAGAATAAAATATTAGAGCTATAAGTATCAAAATGCAGCAGGTATATTGAATAAACAAAGTATAACTAGCGTGCTCAATGCTTATTTCAAATTATATTTTGTTTTGATCAATCTTTGATGAAGGTTGTTTAAAAAAATAAAAAAAGTTTTTTAAATAAGGGTTGCTTCAAAACTTCTAAATATTTAACTAAATGTTTAATTTTTTTAAAGTTTTGTTAAAACAAGTAACGACTCATATGATGGTAAAACAAAGATAATTCATAATTAAATAAATAAATTCCTTAATAATAAATGCATGCTAAACTCTAGGTTTAAAAATAAATAGATATTGGAAACTTAAGATAAAAAGTGCGTTTTAGTTCCAGGAAAGGCGATAATGAATAATAAAATAATATTGTAAAATATAATATTAAAACTAAACTAAAAATATTAAATTATTTAATTTATTTTTCATCTCAATTTATGCTTTGCTATTTTCATATAAAGTACAATTTAATTTATATCATAAAAATGTTAAAATAAATATTGTACTTGTTTGCTTCTTAATAATTCCTTCATCTCAAAACTATCTAAATATCATTCAGTGATACATATCTGAGATTTTTTTTTTTTTTGCTTTAATAACCATTTTACCAAAGCTCATCTTAGCATATGCTTATGACAGAATGTAAATATTGTAAACGTAATCCTTTTGTATCTAAAAAGATTACTTAGTATCAAAGTTTACTTACAAACATTTTCCACCGTCTCCCGCTAACTCAATAATATTTAAAAATACTTTAAGTCGACTAATAAATGAAATCGTTACCAAAAACTTCTTTACAAGCTGAATTATTTTGTAATCTTCATTGAGATTTAATATTAATAGTGTTCTTTACTTAAGGTGGCAGCGATAATACTTATTATTATCAAAGTTACCTTTAAAATAAAAATTAATAGGAGAAAAATTTAATTAAGTAATCTACCAACTAATTCTTAACAATTCTTTACATTTTTACTTTCAACTGCCCATATATAGGGAAATGAAAGTATAGTATTCAGTCTCAAATTATTTTTCAATTCTTTTGCATTTCTCCACGTTTTTGAACACCCCAATTTTAAGAAAGTGATCTAGAAAAAATTTATGTCTGTGTGTACGTGACTAGCATAACTCCCGAACAAATTGACCTGTGATGTTCAAATTTGGTAAGCAGATTGGTGATGGCGCAGGAATTACCATTAAGGTTTTCGTCAAAATCGCGCATGTGCATAAGGTAGCTGCCATTGAAAAGATCATGTTTTTTAGTATTTGCTAAAAAACGGCTCTAACGATTTTGCTCAAAATTGATGTGGTAATGTCTCTTAAGGTGTTCTAAACACCCCCACCTCCGAAATTCTCGTAAAAATGCTTTAATGGCTTAAAAAGTTGATAAACGAATGCCTTTAACACATAGTTCTCTTTCCTTGAGAATACCTCATCAAGGATCGTTTCAAATCCACGTCAGTATTATAGTGTAATTGAAAGTTGTTCGATGTTCCACACCCCTAGTATCATTACAAAACGTGGAGGTTATAACTTGGAATCGTGATTTGAAAGATTATCGCCACAATATGATTTTCTAAAGAAACTATACTAAAACGACAAAGAACAACCATGACCAAAATTACTTCTTACGAAATTTGCTTTATTGTCTAATTCACGCTCAAAACATATTTAAAGTAAAAATAATATTTCAAATAAGATGATGATGACATTCAAATATAATTTCAATCTACAAAAGTTAGAATAAATTAACTGTTTGAACGGAAAACCAAGTTCAATATTTCATTCTATCGA
Source organism: Linyphia triangularis (assembly GCA_963978545.1). Taxonomy (NCBI): domain Eukaryota; kingdom Metazoa; phylum Arthropoda; class Arachnida; order Araneae; family Linyphiidae; genus Linyphia; species Linyphia triangularis. Next base: position 21,377,441 of record OZ021725.1, read on the forward strand.
GTTGACCAGCTTGCACAATAATAAAACGATAATCAAAAATATATTACTAATTACGAATGATAAATTTCTTTACGTACTATGTATCATAATTCTCATACTTTCGTGGAGTTAGCTAAAATGCGGCGCAGGTGTTCCTTATAAGCTAGTTAAGGAAAATGAATATATTTCATTCTGATCCTCAGGGTAACAAAATATTGTTAGTTCACCAATGATATTCTGATTTCGCCGAAAATTGGAATAACCAGGTTCCAATATAAGTATACTGAACCAGGTTCCTTGTATAAGTATCATCAGCAAACTAGTTTATCAGGAATAACAAATTTCATTGAAGCTAAAAACTAATCATGGAAATGTTTACGTATAGATTCTTATTACCAGATAAAATTGGTTACATGCACTGTTTGTCAACTACAATAATAACTCTCGCCACATTGTCAAGAGTTGTTTATTGCCGTGGAAACAAATCTATATTTTCTAAGGGAGATTCGAGAAGAAAGGCATCTGCTTTGTAAACTTAGACGTTAATTTCCAGCATGCATCACCCTTATTCTAATTCTAAATCTTTTTATAACAACCTACATCATTTAGACTATCTGGTGGGAACTATTATTCTGATATACACACCGTATAATTACTTTCAATTACCCATATGTATACATAGGGTAATGAAAGTTAGCATTCGGCAAGCAAAAAAAAAGCAAAATAAAATGATTTTTTTATTTTTTTTTGCATTTGTCCACGTTTAAGAACATCCTGATTTCAAAAAAGTGATCTAGAAAACATTTCTCTCTCTCTGTGTGTGTGTGTGTGTGTGTGCGTGTGTGTGTGTGTGTGTGTGTGTGTGTGTGTGTGTGTGTGTGTGTGTGTGGTCAGCATAACTCCCGAACAAATTGACCTACGATATTCAAATTTGGCGAACTGGTGGAATCTATGGGACCTACCGTTAAGGTTTTCGTCTAAACCGCGTATGCGCGTAAGGTAGCTGCCATTGAAAAAATCATGTTTTTCAGTAATTGTTAAAAAACGGCTCGAATAATTTTGTTTAAAATTGTTGTGGTAATTCCTCTTAAGGTGTTCTAAACATCCCCACCACCGAAATTCATGTAAAAATGCTTTAATGGAGTAAAATGTTGAAAAACGAATGCCTTTAGCACAGAGTTCTCTTTCCTTGAGAATACCTCATCAACGATCGTTTTTTTTTATTTATTCTTTTTTTTTATCTCTGCTCAGTTTCACTTATAAGAAAGAATAATATAAGAATTATCGATAAACATATCGCCGAAATTCCCATTTTTTTTGATTTTTTTTTTTTTTTCAAAGACCCATATAAGAATTATCACAAAAAATGTCGCTTAACTGGCAATTTTTCTAAACGACTGATGTGAAAATATAAAAATGATGAATTACACAAATCTACATCAGCAATATACTGTAATTAAAAGTTGTGCGATGTTCCACACCTCTAGTTTTTTGTTATTTTTCAAAGCAAATTATATATTCCTTTTAGAATTAAATGTTTTGTTTTTTTTTGTTTTTTTTTAATATTTTAAAAACATGCTTACGTCTAGTATCTAGCCACTATCGAGTTACAGTGGCAACGTCGCCCCAAGCTTCAGCTGTAGCAAATAAAAATAAATATGAAAATATCATAAGATTCTCAATCTCAGTAATTATTTCTTTGCATCATGAAGAGAAAATATGTGTGGTCTTACTAACATTAAAAAAACTCAAATAAACTTACAGAGCAATCCGCATGCAAGGACACAATAATAGCCAGATGGCGTGAGGCACTCTTCGATGCTTCCTCTTGTTATACGGTAGTCATCTTGCGTTTAGGTTATCAAGAAAGAAAACGAGTTCAAGATAATTCATAAAGTTTTATTGACCGTATTAGGGGATTTATCTGGTTATTTGTGATATATCAGGTATATCAAAGAGCAAACGATGGGTCATTTGAGGTACAGAGGTATTTAATGCTTGATCTATGCAAGAGAATACGCTTTCAACGTAATCTGAAAAGGATCTTGGAATACAGGGCAGTTTAAGAATGAATAGATCACTTCAGATACTTTAACAATTATTAAAATAATTCCTTTTAAGTAAGAACAGTGTTATATTGTCATAGCTAATATAATTAATTTGGATATTATACATAATAAATGGTTATTATAAATAATTATTGGTTATTATACACAGTAACTGGTTATTATAGATAATAACCATTTATTATATACTAGTTGATTACCCTTTTTTTAAATTTTACCATGCGCATTGCATTCAAAAGATATTCATGCATTCCTCAGTTTGAACTTTTGATTCCGTTTCGATCCCTGAAAGTTGGTTTGTGAAAATCAGAATACCGTACTTGATCTATGCTTGCTCTTGCTGACATTTGTTCCAAGGCCTATTCTAACGGGTAGCCGTGGCTTATTTAGGCAGTCGTAAATCCAAAATGGGCAGTCGTAAATTCAAAATTGGGCAGTCGTAAAAAACACAAAACCAAATAAAATACAGAAAACCTAGGAGTGTGGAACATCGCACAACTTTCAATTACACTATAATATTGACATGGATTTGTGTCATTTACCATTTTTATATTTTCATCCTTCGTTTAGCAAAAGTGGCCCGTTTGGTGATGTTAAGAAACGATTGTTGATGAAGTATCCTCAAGAAAAGAGAACTCTGGGCTTAAGGCATTCGTTTTTCAACTTTTTACGCCATTAAAGCATTTTTATGGGAATTTTGGAGGTGGGGATGTTTAGAACACCTTAAGAGGCATTACCACAGCGATTTTGAACAAAATAGTTTGAGCCGTTTTTAGCAATTACTTATAAACATGATTTTTTCAAAGACAAAACCTTATGAGCATGCGTGATTTTGACGAAAACCTCAAAGGTAGGTCCCTAAGTCATCACCAATCCGCACACCAAATTTGAACATCGTTGGCCAGTTTGTTCGGGAGTTATGCTGACCAGGTACACACAGTCACATTTTTTCTAGATAACTTTTTCGAAATCAGGCTGTTCCAATACGTGGAGAAATGCAAAAAAATAAAAAATAAACTTTTTTTTTTATTTATCGAATACTATACTTTGATTACCCTATGTATATACTGTATGGGTAATTCAAAGTAAAAATACTCGTATAAGAAGACATTAAATCATTTACCCCAAAATACTAATATATGTATCAATAAAACTTTTATAATCCACATTAGTACTTTTTGTTCGATTCCTAGTTGACGAGGAAATATCTCCAAGTTAATTTGCCGCCAGTTGGTAAGCGATTAAGTTTCATATTTAGCAACCCTATTGTCTGTGAATTTTAATGACGTTTCTTAATTCGCTTTCTTAATTACTTAATTTTCATATTTGCTAATTAATTACTCGTATTTTCCTTATGTTTTCAGTCGTAGTTTAAACGGCCAGTTTGAATTATCCGGTATCTGATCGATTTCGAATCGGCTGCCATCTTGAATTGACGACATTTTGGCCTTGACGCCAATTTTGCAATTTCACGCCAACCCCTCCACGTAAACAAGGAATTTACCCTCGATTTCGAACACCAATAACGATGGACATACATATTTTTTCTTTTAATTAAATTATTTTGTTTCTTGTAGGAGGAAAACTTACATACCGAAGATATTGCCAGATGTTGGCGTGTGTCTGGGGATATGCGTTCTTCTGGGCAGCTATGCCCCTCATAGGATGGGGACGGTAAGACTTTTCATGTCGATAAATAGTACAGTATTTATAAAACATGATCCTCCTCACTGACGTTTTCTATTAAATTATTAGTTTCATTTTTCTGCATATATGTTAATACTGTGTTAATAAAATATTAGGCAACCAGGTGATTCTCATTAATTTCTGCGATTTACTAGGTAAAGATAATATTTTCTGAACTAAAATTTGGTTGCAGCGAAAATTTGTCGAGTTTCTTTTCTTCAAAGAAATTAACTGCACTAGGAATAAAATTTTGCTGTATTGGAAGCAAGAAAAGATAGAATCATTCATGCTTGTTTACTAACATTTAAATTGAATCTTCATGGGCAAGAAACAAGCTAATGTGTTTATAGTTCAAGTCTAGGTTGAATTATAATGCAATATTTTTCAATTTAATTAATAAAACAGTTTTTTACCATATAGAGGACAAGTTCTTAGTGGTTCTTAAACAACTGTGGTTGTGGAAGAGATAGCAACATTTTCAAATTTTTTCAACTATTTAAATGAAATTATGAAAATTCGCCAATATATCTCAAATGTTAAAACTGTGACCAATATTAATTTGTCACAGTTTTAACATTTGAGATACATTGGCAAATTTTCATAATTTTATTCAAATAGTTGAAAAAATTTGCCGAATTGCTCAAATGAATATTTTCAGCAATAATTACTTTTTTTTAATCTTGTAAGAGTTGGTTAAGTTATCAATATTTGGTGATAATAAAAGTAGTTGTCAATTTTAGTTTTGGCTGATATGATCAATAAGTGTAGTAGGAAAAAAATTCAATCGTATATTTTTAATTTAACAGAAGAAAATTTGATTAGATGCGCTTTTACGTAACCTGTCAACATGGTATAGGTAAATACGTGTATATGTTTGAGAAAGGCGATTTTCATTACTCAAATAAGTTCGTTTTAAATTTTTTTACGAAATATGTTTAAAAAAAAAAGAAAAGATTCTACCACAATTTTGGTTAAAAGCACAATGGCCGTTTATCCAGCACTGTGCGAGATTGGCTAAGATCCATAACTAACGTGCAGTCTACAATCGTCCACATTGGAATTTGCCATTTGGCGATATTGGCCAGCGCATGTGCTACTGAGAGAGTGCTGTCTGTCTTTGAAAAAATTAATGGGCAGAAAGTGAAGTAGGTGGCTACAGAGGTTAGATTTCTAAAAAATGAGTCGCAATGTTTAAAAATTCGGAAACTATTACTTTATTATAATCCTCCTATTTTCTGTTTTAGGTATGGCCTGGAACCCAGCGTGACTACATGCACCATCGACTGGCAGCACAACGACTCCAACTATAGATCCTTCATTCTAGTGTACTTTGTGTTGGGATTCCTGGTCCCCCTGGCCATCATCACAGTCTGCTACTGCGCAGTGGCACGACGGGTACGAAAGAACACGGTCGCCAAGGAGAGAGGAGTCGTTCACGACAAGTGGACAAACGAGAACTCCATCACTTTCGTAAGACACTCAGACTCTCGTTACTGTATTGAAGGTTGTGTTGCCTTGAGTATCAAATCGTAAGAAAAGTAGGAAAATTCGACTAAATGTAATTATTTTTTTAATTCACTTTAGAAAAAGTACTCTGATAACCGTCCGAAAAGTGAGGCCGTAAAATAGTGTGATGCGGCCAGTCCAGTCCTTTAGTTTCTGTTTTATGAACTTCCATACATTTTTTTTTTTTTTTTTTTTTTGGATAAAAATAGCTCCCTAACCCAACTGTGGTTTGTTGTTCTTCAAATGAGTAACAGTTTGGTGCGCACATCGAAGCTTGTGCGGCCGTGGTTTGGCGACATTTGGGTGTTCTTATACTGGACTGGAATTCTCAGAATCTTGGTCTGTCACGATATAACACCTGTAGGGCGAATTAAAATACAGATTGTTTGTGTCTCAAGAGAAATCGGTTATCTTCCTTGAAGACTAAATTCACTTCAGTTGTGATGAATGCTTGGAAGTTTTCCCTGAGTCCACTTTTAAAAATTGCCACTTATAAAAATCTGGCCAGACCAATCTAGGCAAATGGAGGACTAACATTATAGACTCTATGACCACGAGTAGATTTGTATTTTCAAGCAAAAAAAAGTGGAGCAACGTTGTGGCAGGGTTGTTAGAACAAATACGTTCTAGTAGCAATTTTACCACTTCGCACTATATCAGCAAAGACTGCCATGTATATGAATATTGACACATGTTTCTTAGATATGGAGCAGTGGTCGCATATAGATAGCAGCCCTCACACTGGTTCTTTTCATTTTATCACTTTTTGTATATTTCTGTATATATCATCTCTAACTTATCTAGTGTTTTTTCTTTCCACAGTTTTTTTACTTACAAGGGAACCTTACAGTCTCGGAAATTTAAATCGGGATGAGACTTGGCATATTGGTAGTATACCTTAAGGGTATCCACACAATAAAGCACACTAGCCAGAAGATTCCGAAAAAACAGGCTCTAAAGTGTTACGCGTAGATTTTATACTAGTAGAGATTTTTGCTCTGCAACTGCAAATAAAGTATTATCTTTAATCAATTAGCTGTAACAGTAACTTAATAAATTAAAAAAAAAAAAAAAAAAAAAAAAAAAACTCACGAGGTATCAAACCTGGATCACCCGTACGGGAACCCAGCACGCTGCCCACTTATGTTAGTCACCGGGCAGTTGCAGAGCCAAAATCTCTAATAATATATAAGCCGCGCGTAACACTTTAGAGCCTGTTTTCTCGTAATCTTCTGGCTAGTGCGCTATATTGCTTTACTGTGTGGACACTCTTAAAGTATATTACCAATATGCCGAATCGCATCCCGATCTGAATTTCCGAGACCGTAAGGTCCCCTTGTTAAATACGTGATTTCCTTACGTTTGTCAATAAATAATGTTTGCAGTTATATCTGCAGAGTATTCTACATTTAACCATAATCCCAATGCGCATAATCTTCGACGTATAAAGAAAGTTATTCTTATTGCCTTCCTTGAATTCTTGCCATTGAGTTGGTAGAGCCCCTTTGATCATAGGGTGCATTTCAGATGTTATATGTTTCCAGACATAGAAAAGGCCAAACTATTCTTGGCTATTTGTCGTCTCCTCTATTTAAGATAGCGCTCTCTCTTATTACCGGGTTTAATTTAAAATCAAAACGAGATATTTCACATATACCTATTAGGAGCATATAGCATATACAGTAAGATAACACTGAACAACATCACTCTTTTCAATTTCATATTTACGGAAATCAAGAATATGCTAGTAAAATAATGAAGCTCGAGAGCTAACGAAACGTTAAACAAATTATATTACACTATTATCCATAGTTAACCGTTTATGTAAACGGTCACTCTATCGTCAAAATACTATATATCACAAGATATATAGCCCAAAGAACTTTTTCTCAGTAATTAGAGAATGACAGAGGAAGTAGAAAACTTTTAAGAGGAACCTCCATGCATGAAGGGGGGGGGGGGATAACAAATGGCAAATATCAACTATAACAGAAAAAAAAAAAAACTCAGTGAGAAAGGAGTCTTTGAATATCAAATCTGAAATTGAAAGAATTTAAAAACTAATGGGGGTAGTAAATATTAGTTTCATTTTGAAAGATCTAGAGTATGGCCATAACTATACTTTATCATATATATAGTACACTAATGCATCAAACTTTGGGAAAATAATGTGTCGTTTATTATTGTAGATGTCATTCGTACTGATCATTGCATTTGTGGTGGCATGGACCCCTTACGCTGTTCTCTGCCTTTGGACAATCTTCGAAAGTCCTTCCACGGTTCCGCCCTTCCTGACCCTGATCCCACCACTCTTCGCCAAGACATCCACTGTGTTCAACCCCATCATCTACTTCTTCTCCAACCCGAAACTCCGAGCAGGTATACTGGCAACCCTCTGCTGCTGCAAGGAATCCGACCTCGAATCAATTGAGATGACAGACTCGCCAGAAAGAGTGCCCGCTAACATAGAACCATCTTAAGCTAAGGCCACGAAGCGTTTGATGGAATTAGGCATATCTTCCAAAGCTGATGCTACAATCTCATATAAAACTCTTTCTGTCTGCTTTGTTAAATTCTTTTAGGATGCTAAAATAGGGTGGTGGCAGATCTTGATACACCATCTTTCTAAAATCCATATTGGTTAAAGAGGAACATCAAAAAAGTTTCATATCTAGGTTTGTCAAATCACGTCTGACCTGGAGGAACATGGGAAATTAAAGGATGGTAACGATAATAACCATGCAAGCTAAACGTTTCGTAAATATCTTATTCTTTATGGACATACAGTGCCAAAGTATGCCAGTTAGCCAAAGTACGCCCAAGCAAAAGTTGGTGGTCTACGTAGTATAAACCGAATTCGATACTTTGGTGACATGATTCGGTAATAATTTACCATGGTAGCTTTTAGTTGAAAAGTATAACGAAAAGTGAACGAGGAGTGCCTATAATTTAAAAAGTTAGAAAAGATTTTGTTGGTAAGCCTAATATGATTTACAGGTGCTGCTGGTAAGATGAGATTTAGCAGATTAAGATATTGTTAAGCTACTGAAGTATTTTTTTATCATAAAGATATTAAAATGCATACCAAATTTTGTAGTCGGCTCCCGTACGAGAAGGCTATATCGATAAATCTATTCGAAAAAGATGTGTAGTAAAATATATAGACATACTTGTTAAATGTTTTAAATGGAACGGACAAACTTATTTCCAATGTAAATAGTTTTTAATACACCAGGAGTACATCTTGACACAAGTGCTTTTGCATTGCTGGAAGTTATTCTCATGTAGTTATTTAGTTTCTGTTTTCAACAATGGGTTCCTTGACACTGATTTTCAAGCATGTTGATGACAATACTCCTGTTTGAAATTGATGCACTTTTAGAGTGCTGAAAATTGAAATTGAAAGCCCCTCCCCCTTCCCAAATAACTACCATCTAACAACATTTTTTTTGTTGAATTACATAATACAAATCCACCAAAGAAAAAGAGACTAAAAACGTCTTCAAAAGTACACAAACATTTGATTTTAGTTATGTAGGTAACAGATGGTAAAGCTGTATGTTAGTAAAATTATAATTGAAGAGAAAATTTTATGACATAGTTAATAATTGGGAGAAAATATTATGACATAAATTTATTAAAATTTAAGAGGCTTCTTTTATAGCTCTTCCGTAAGTAGAAGAAAAGATAGATTGTAGATTAGATATGCCTGTAACAGGGTATGAAGAAACTAATGGTGCCAAAATAAAAACTCTCGCTGAATTTTAATAGTAAATTTAATACTTATCTTTGTACGTTTTTACTTTCACTCCTACTCTTATTTATTCATGGACGTTTTTTTTTTATATATATATAATATAAAGAAGTGAAAGGAAATATAAGGCAGATAATAATTTTTAATTGTTCTTTATTTTTGAACAAGTGTACTTTAAGATATTATTTCGATTTTCTTTGTAACTTTAAAAGTCACATAAAGATACATCAACCACCCACTGACATGGGAATGGGCGAAATTCCCCAGTTGTTTTCCCTGCAATAATTTTTAAATTATATTTCTAATTCAAATACATAATTTTTTTTTAATGATTTTTTATTTATTTTGTTTTAGATAGGTTGTAGACTATCATCCTAATAAAAATATCCAAAATATATCTTATTTTAAATTTTATTTATAAACTTCAAAATGTTATGTATTGCTAGAAAAATTGGGGATCCTAAGACGTATATATACGTGCATGACCGTCAATGGGTTAAATTCCAATCAAATAATTTTAGACATTATAAAAATTTTAGCTTAGTATTGTCGTTAGGTCAAAAAGCCCTAAATCTCAAAAAAAAAATGAAATGCATACATTTTGACACTTTCTGATTAATCCTAAGAAAAAATATTTTTATTTTATTAAATGGCTCAAGTCCTTTGGCCTGTAAACCTATACAACAATAAAAAATGTAATTTCAAAAGATGAACCCTAAAGTGTAAAAATATGTATTCGATTTTTTTTAGCTTATGACGGCAGAGAATATTGCAACTGCTTATTATTCCGATATATTCATCATATATCAATGATATTCTTGTTTAATTTAAAACTATATAAGCATCAATGTTGATACAACATATTGCTAAGTTTATTTTTACTATTTAAAGAATTCCATTGTTTTGTTATAAATGTTTTGTACTTGAAGATTTAAAGGCATATGGGATATTTTTTAAATTCTGAGTTTAAACTCTTTATATTCGGACTTATAAAATGCTTAATGCTAGAATTTGACATGAAGGAGGAATGATGTGTAATATCATGTTAATCTCAAAAGTTACTTACACATACATACCCTCTCATCCACATAGCCATTTAATTACAAACTAAATTCACAAATTACAACTAAAATATTATATTACTTGTTTTGAGTAAGTACGTAGAGCTTCATGTTTTGTTTTTATAAAAAACGAAAACTTAAATCTTAACATCTATTTCATTCATATCAAACTTATACTTTTGTGTCTCAAATGGTAAAAAAAAAAAAAATCATATAGCAAAACTTTGTTTATGATGGGTTGTTAGATTTATTAAATTCAAATTTCAATATCCCAACAGTGTCACATAATTTAAAAGTCTATTCAAAACTAGTAAAATAAGCTTCGATGTTATTAATTTGAAAAATGGATTTTTTTAAAGCAGATAAACTAAAAAGGTGAACATTTCGTATTTTCTTTATAAAATAATCAATATGATCAAAACTCTAAAGCTAACACAATTTTTATAAGAAAATTTCACTATATGTGCGTTTTAGCATTATATATATATAAAATAAAAAAAATTAAAAAAATATGTTTGTTATTAGAAATCGAAACTGGGTATTTCAGAAAGGAACCCTTATAGGCTGAGAGGCGACTGCAATTTTTGGACCCCATCGAACATCATTCTGAATTTGTTATAGAAATTGGAGAAAAGTGAGTAGATAACGAATCCACTGGTCTACCGTGGCAAAAATGGCCGAAACTGGTCGAAAATCGACTTTTAATAAGTTGAATTAAATCCAATTGCCAAATGCGCCATAACTTGCCGAATAATAAGCATTTTTTTTTTTATTCGGTAACCTCACTCTTTAATTTTCAATTAAGAAGGTTGCAGACGATTCGAATGTGTGGCTACGGGCTTATTTGCATCTTTCACAAATGAGCCAAATTGGCAATAAACATTACGTCACTGATGTCGCCAATTTGGCTTACTTTTAAAAAATACAAGTTTTCTGAGCTAGAGATCAGAAATCGTTTGCGCTTTTTCTCATTGAAAATCAAAATGCAGTGGGTTGCCAGACGAAAAAGTTTATTCTTTTTTTTTGGAAAGTTATGACATATTTGGCAATCGGATTTTAGTTCAACTCATTCCAAGTCAATTTTTTATCATTTTCGGCCCTTTTTTACCACGGCAGACAAGTGGATTCGTAATCTACTCACTTTTCTCCAATTTCAATAAAAAATTCGAAATGATGTTCGATGGGGTTCAAAAATTGCAGTCGCCTCTCGGACTATTAACTTTGAAATGTCATAAATGCAAAACAGTGCAACAGAAAAAAGAGACAAGTGATTAGTTGGATAGACAGGTGTAGAATGATAAATAAGCCGCTTTGCAAAATTGATGGATGGAAGTAAATTTGATGACAGCTGTATATGGCTTACCGATGAGGCCCATTTCATTTGGACGTATTGGTCAATAAAAGAACTAGGGGTGTGGAACATCGCACATATTTCAATTACACTATATTACTGATCTTGATTTGTGTCATTTACCGCTTTTATATTTCCACCATTCTTATAGAAAAAATGGTCAGTTTGGCGATATTTTTTGCGATAATTGCAATATTGGTCTTAAAAAAAAACTTCGCTAAAATGGGAATTTTGGCGATATACTTTTCGATAATTCTTATATTATCCTTTCCTATAAGTGAAACTGAGAAAAGGAGAAAACGATCGTTGATAAGTTATGTTCAAATAAAGAAAACTCTGTGTTGAAGGCATTCGTTTTTCAACTTATTACGCCATTAAAACATTTTTTTTTTTTTTTTAATTTCGCAGGTTGGGATGTTTAGAACACTTTAAGAGACATTACCACGGCGATTTTGATCAAAATGGTTAGAACCATATTTTAACAATCATTAAAAAACACGATTTTTCAATCAGTTACCTTATGCGCTGCGCGATTTTGAGGAAAACTTTAATGGGAGGTCCTTGAGCAACAACCACTCAGCACACAAAATTTGAACATCGTAGGTCAATTTGTTCGGGAGTTATGCTGACCACGTACACACATACACATGTACACAAACAGACATTTTTCCTAGATCACTTTTTTAAAATCAGGATGTTCCGAAACGTGGAGAAATGGGGGGGGGGGGGGGGGGAATTGATTTTTTTTTTTTACCGAAGTAAGAACAGGTGAGGATGAGATACGGAAAAGCTGTGTGTTTCTTGGAAAACCACTGAAATTCTGCAAAAATGACCATTTGGGCTGCACTTTGCAGTAAAAGAACCATGAGACATTTTTTCATGAGGAAAACGATAAACTATTTAGAGATGGTTATGTTCAGATATCGGAGCAACTAGTTGCTACATTTCAATGTCGTAACTAAGTTTTGCAAACCAGTTTGTTTAAAATTCGATACCGATCTAACAAAGCATTTGTCACTTCTTTCCGTTTCTCACTGTTTTAGTCATATAATTTCAAAGTTAGGATTTCCTTTCCAAAAGATCTTGCATAAATTAAGGCATAGCTTATTGAGGTAAAGAAGGAAACAATCAACATTTATATTTAGTAAAATTGGCAAATTTTATCAAAATGCTCAGTTTATTAAAATGAATTGTTATCTACCTATCATAGGGGCCGGCAGACTTCATTGTGCTAAGAGCCAAACATCCAATAATCATAATCACAAAATTTATAAAGACTCGCAAAACAAATATATGCAGTACTAATATGAGCTTTTAACTACAAACATTTTTATACCATTTTTAAGGTATAAAAATCATGGCAGATGATACAAGTCTATAGACCATTTTTGTTTAAAATGAACGTATACAACTCGGTCCATTCTTTCTTCCATTCACGATTTTCCTCATCAATATTTCTCTTCCTTGTGGACGAAGTCGAAGTATTAATTTTCAACTATAATATATTAAAAGCAAATGCAAAAAACGTTTTAACGGAGCGCACGCGCGAAAAGTTTACAGCGAAAGGTGCTATTTACCTCATTTGGAGACAAGAGAACAACGAATGTCAACAAAAGCTGGATGCAATTGAGACTGCGACGCATGATTCGCGCACTCCTATTGCACATTCTGAGCGTTCAGTATTTCGACAAAGAATATGCCAAAGCACGCTGATATTGAATTGGCATTTGAGAACAATTATCCACCCTATTCATCTATATATTTCATCGCTTTTTCTTTACTTCTTGGGTTTGAGAATACTTAGTAACTTTATATAATGGACTTACTAAATCAAAGCACATATTTATTACCATTTACTGTTTTATTAATTCTTAGGTTGTGTTACTTAGAACTTGAAGAGCCGCAAATATCCATGAGAAGAGCCGCGTGAGGCTCCAGAGTAGCGGTCTGCCGACCCCTGACCTATCATGCTTCTTCTCTAGAATACAAATAAAAACAAAAATAACTTTTGTTTTATTATGCCATTATTTCATGAATTTTGCCACAGAATTAAAAATGTACTTTGACTTTTTAGCTATCTTCCTAGTATATTAGTTTTGAATAAAACTACTTCAGAATTTCTTTGCATGGCTTAAGACAGTTCCTTTTAAATATTCTTTTCTAAATAATCCTTTGAATTTTCAGGTAGTAGGAATTACTTATTTTATCAAATCGAACTATACGAATTTTCATTCTCATACGTCCAATTCATGGCAAACACTTATGCATGTTACGAGCTCTATTCTCAGTACAAAGAATATATGAATCTTCTGTTTGCCATTCCAATGTACCTTCCATTTTAAGGCTAATTTGCTAATGTGTATTTATCTCGAGCTTTTATGTAAAAAAACTAGTCCGCTAAAGATTTATTATTTATTCTCTTTTGCCCTTTTATTGAATCAATTCCAGTCCACAAAAAAAATACGTCCTAGTGTTTTATTTTTTAAAAGTGCTTTGAGTTTCGAATGAAAGAGCTTGGAGGTATTTTTAAATGGCTTCGTCTTTTAAAAGAATTTAATGTTTTATACCCATGTTTGATGTTGTAATCCTCAGTGGTAGGTTTAATATATATACAGTAGAATTTATGTATGTTCATACTTTAAAGTATAAATAAGAATATTGATAGCTCAGACAAGTTTTAAAAATTGAACGAAAATTGTACAATTAGTTTAGTTTATTACATGCAACTTGGTTTCGAATATAACCATGAAATTGATATATATTTTTATGATATTGATAAATTTAAGCTAAAGAACAAATTATTAACATGACTACATTGTATGTTTGCCATATTTTAAAAGCTGTATATTGGAAAATTTTATTTACAGATGTATTACTAAAATATATTTTCTAAGTTTATATTCAAAGGCAAATGTTAAATTCAAGTACACAATGAATGAACTCTCTTGAAAACAAATAAGAAAAATATTTTGAAATTTTCCTTTGAAGTTTCTGATTATAAAGTGATTATTCATAGTATATGTTAATAGTAAGAAGTTAATGTCAAGAATTTTAGTGTCTGTACAAAGCATTTTATATAAATAGAAATTTTGTTGATGTAAACTATGCTAAAATATAATGTGCATTTTATAAAATTACCTTATTTAATCTGCCAATAGCAATTTTAAGGATGAGATTAATTTACACTTAAGTTTTGATCAATCAAGTTGTGAAAATTTTAGAATTTATTGATCACATAATGAGAAGCATGGTTAACATTAAGCATTTAACATGGAAGCATGGTAACAGCATATGAAACAATAAAGGATAATGTATATAGTGAAAAAAATAATTTTAGTCCTATATTAGTAAAGTATTTCGCACAAATGTATCGTTAAAATCTTAAGAAATGAGAAAATGCACTTTAAATAACATTATAAGAAATTTAATCATTTAGAAAAAGCACTGGAAATATAATGCTAAATAAATGTGAATTTTTGGCAATTCTCTGGATGACGCAAAAAAAATTTCGACTTGTAAAAAAAACTATAATTGCTAAACTATGATAAATTTACTAGTAATGTTTTATATAATATTAGTTGGTGACAAAGTTATATAATGAAAAATAATTAATTTAATCAGTTCAAATATATATTTATATGCAACTGGCGCACTGGACAGACCTGTCTTGCGTGATAGATGTAATAAATATATATTTGACATAGTTAAAATAATTATTTTTCCATGTAAATTTACCACCAATATAAAACAAAAATATAACTTCTAGATTCCTCATAAATTTCATTTTAAACTGTTTATGAATAGAAAAAAGAACGAAAAATTTCCAGAGTGTCACCCATAGAATTGTCCATTAGCATTTTTTGCTCGAATATGAGCAATGTTCATTAGAAAATATCAAACAACAAAGCTTAAAAAAGCTATTCCGTCAAAAATTTTACTATTCAATATGAATAATAAATTAACCTATGTTATTCTTGAACAAAGCAAAAGCAATTAGGAAACACTATTGACCAATTGGTAAATTCGACTATAAATCTGTTATCCAATATGAGTATTTTATAAATGTGAACACATGTTGAATCGGTTATATATTATATTTGTTGTTGTACTTGTGATGATTGACTTATAAATGTGGTGGTGGTTTATTAAAGAAATAAAGTTTTTATCTACAATTGCATCACTTATTGTGCCAATTATAAGACATTTTGACTTATTTTACAAAAAAATATCAAAATACCAGCACTTGTTATAAGCATGTTCAATTATATCATCAGATGATCAGCCTCAGCAGGAAGACAATCTATATTCACAATAATGTATATTTGTAGAATGGTAATAATACTCCTGTATTCCAAAGAGTAACTTGAACATGACGAACTTATAAGATTACGTTTTGACCCAGTAATTCCCAATGTCACATGAAAGAGATTTTTAATCACATTTACAACCAATTGCTGATATATTATGAAACTGGTATTACTGGTCTAATTAAATATATTAGGACCACATTGAACTGTATAATTGCATACAATAACCGAGGTACAATAAATTATCCTATTCGGAGACAATAACAACAATCTTAATACCTTTGTTTATTATGGCTACAAAATGAAAAGTAATCTTTTAAATCCAAAACGAAAAAACTTTTTTGTATGATTAATTTAAAAACGTGTTCGTTCATGGCAATGTTCCCCACAAAACTTTGTGTAAAAGGATAGAACCATGGGTGGTGGCCTCAGATTTTTGAATAGTAGGTACACTTTTTATACAATATTAGATTTAAGTTAGTCAAGTGTTCTAATATTTCATTTACCAGTGGTAGAATTGGTGAAAAAAAATGGGGGGATGTCCAAAAGTTGGTGACAAGTGACAACCTCTAAGCATTTTCAAGTACTTTCAAGGCCTTGATAACAAGATAAAAAATTGTAAGCATTTTTAGTGACTGTGGGAACCCAGTGTAGGCAAGTCAACAACAGGTAAAATTCATACTTGAAAGTAGATGAATCTAATTTTGAAGTAGCAACTACACAGTTCTCAGAAAGTTTTTGCTAAACATTAAAATGTCTTTTTAACTGAGGAATATAGCAAATCAGTAGGGAATGCTACTCTAAGATCACATTGGGTAATGAGAGTAATTAACCCACATATTAAGCTTTTAAATTTTCTTATTAAAAGCTGAATTGTGCTGTTATGTCTTTTCCCTATGCATACTGTTTTCATTATTTCTGAAAATGAAATATTGAAGATTATAAACTTTTAAAGCTGATGTGTATGAAAAAGGATTCCATTTTTGAATAGTATATTAACAGAGAAACAAGTGCAGTATATACCACTTCTTTTACAGAGTTCCCATTCAAATCACAGAATGAAAATCAATAACTTTTAAGAACCTAATTAATGTTTTTAAGAACCTTTAAAAATTTGTTTTCCAGCATCATGTTCATAAAAAAAAAATTATAAAGTATATTCTATTAAAAATGTTAAGAATCGATGCATTCGTAATACAAATATGTCAAGAGAATTCCTACGGTGTGGATAAATGGCGGTCACGCGGGGATAGCAAGTCTGAAATGTATTTTTATAAATTTTGCAATTGGGCAAGCTACATCCACAAAAATTAAGAACTTTTAAGGACCTCTAAGCATTATCCAAGGACTTTTAAGCCCATCTAAACATTTTCTAAGACTTTTAAGCACATTTAAGTACTTTCAAGGCCTTGAAAACAAATTAAAAAATATTGAGCACTTATAATGACCGAGGAAACCCTGTTCTAAACAGAGTTCATGTAAAGAAAAAAAATGCAAAAGAAGGAGAAATGGATAGAGTATCTTTTTGAGAGGGTTGCAATTTAATCTTGAGATAACTTGTTAACTCATGTTTTGCACATTAAAAAATGCAGATATTGAAATAAATAAAAAATAATGTTATATATAACGGAATAAATATATTACAAAAGCTAAAATTTAGTGACTTGTCTGTAGACAACAGCCCTCTTATCCTAAATATTAAGAATATAAGCAAAATAAGGTATAATACAGAAAAAATAAATAAAAAAAATAAAATAAAAATCAAATAGTCATTTTGAAAAATGTAATGGAATTAGTATTAATCAAATGGAAGTTGATCTGAATAAAGTTAATGGAAACATACTATTGCAACACCAGAAAAAGGAAAATTTTCTTTCATCAAAATCAAACTTATTACATATTGTAATTTCCTCTCAATTTCAAAACTAAGATAAATTGCAGTTAGTAATGATGTACTAGCATCACATATGTGTGATTAAGCAAACAAGAGCTAGTTGCAAATACTTTTTGTTGTAGTTGGATAAAACTGGTTAAAAAAAAAATAACAAAAATCTGGATCTCCACAAATCAGCAGAAAAAGTATGCATATATTTAGGAATATCATCAGTCCTCCATCTTGACAACTGGATACAAGTTTACTTAAACAAAGTAAAATTTTACATTACACTACTGGATTTAATAATGCTAATTTGATGGCAAAGGTAAATATATATATATACTTCCTTTTACTTTCAACAGTATTGCACATGGTTTAGACTCTTAATTTATTGAAAGATATCCATACAGAAAACATGCAAATCTAAACTTTATAGAAATCCAAGTTATCACCAGAGGGACTATCAGTTGTATTTCTAAAAATATTAGGTAAATCTAGATTGTAGAATAGCTTTTTAACTTAAAAGAAAAGATTTTATAAACATTGAAATTCTGAAATATGTCTGAATGGAGACAACATGTCTCCCGCATATTACATTTACTTTATGAATTATAACTTCTATTCAATAAGTGGCTTCAATTTTTGGGCACTATATACATATTATTACTTACAATTGGCACTCTCTGCCGTAAAGTGCATGCATATGAATTACAACATAGACAATAGAGTGAATGTTAAGTAAACATTACTTGAAATTGATAAGTATTTTTTTTTTTATAGTTTCCAAGTTCATTTAGTTGGGAGGTTGTTGAAGTTGGTGCAATGATTTTTTTTTTTTTTTTAGGTTTGTTTAATAGTGATAATAAGTCTTCTTATGCCATCGTTTATATTTTATGCAATAGTTAATTTCTAAGTATGACAGAATTATATTTAAATTGTTTCTCTAGAAATGGCTACATGCAATAGCTAAATTATACATATTTATTGCAAATCTAGAAAATCTGAATAACAATAACTTACAAAGCAATATAAAACTTTTCTTAATGCCCAAAATTAACTTTATGAATGGGAACACAAAGCTACTTCAGAATATAGAAGCTACACTAACAAACTTTGTTGTCATTAGCTTCCTTTACAATAATTATATTTGATTAAAGATTTTATATATTTTTAGGTAATACTTTTGCAATATTTTAGAAAATAGCATACCAACTAGCATTATTTTTTTACAATTTTCTTGGCTAATGAGAGGAAGTTAATAACATAACAGTATTTTCCAACTACAAGGGTTTGAAGCATCAAACATTTAAACAGTGTCATGCACTCTAGAGAAATTCAAACTATGGTTAAAAATTTTGCAAAAAAAACCTGTTAATTAAAAATTCAATAGTAACATCAAAACTATAAAATAAATAGCTAGTTACCATGTTTTGAAATATTGTTGAATTAGCAATACTTTTGAGAAAATCTATTTACCTCTATGGTAAAAGCTCTACAATAGAGTTGTTCAGCTAAAAATGGGTGTCGTAGGATGGTAAATTAGAATGGTAAAGTAGCAACATTTCTGGGCTAAGTGTTTTGCTCGGTAATGCAAAGTATGTATCCAAAGTACGAAGAAAACATTTGTGTACAAAATATATTTGCACTTGCAACATCTCAATAGCAAACTTAAAAAAAAAAAAAAAATAATATTTCAAATAAAGAATTAATTTTCACTTATGAAATTATGAATTATGGAAAATGGCTCTTAATTTTACAAAAGAAAAGTATTGGCTTATTTAATAAATACAATTTATTAGAAATAATCACAAGTACAAATATTTAATAAGCAACGTGAATTTACAAAAAACATTGAACAAAGTCAAAATGTTTTAGTGAACATACTAACACAAGTGTCATGTAAGAAAACAAAGAGTGTTCATTGGTTATTGATAAATATAACATCATGTGTAATGAGAAACTATTTTTTAAAGGTTATATTTAATAACAGGATAATAATTTAACAAAAAGTAATGCTAAATGTTTTCTATAGATTGAAATATAACATTAAATATATAAACATATATTGACATAAACTTGTTTGATAAATTATAGACTAGTATGCATGAATAACAAAAATGATAACTATTTAAAATAGTAGAGAGAAAATTTTTAAGAATGCTTTCAAATCAATACAAATAAAAAAAAAAAAAAATTAAAAATACAAGGCAAGTTTCTCTCTAATTAACCAATTTAAATTTTTCATGAACAAAACCAAGTAAGGATATGAATTGGCCTTACTACAAATACAGTAATTTATCTAAACAGTATAATTAGCAACAGTTTACAGCAAAAAGTTATTAACTTGTAATATAATATGAAGAATTCTTATTGGTTGCCTACTGATATATTATTAAAAACTGCTTAATAAAAGTTCAATGAGCTATTTTTAAACTCGACCTTTTTTTTAACAACTATGTACATATCTACCTGAAAAAAATTATCAATATACTAAGAAAGAAATGATGTAGGTTTTTTAATGCAAAAAATTATTCACAAAATTCCTCCTAAATGTTATCACTTTTTTCCGACAAAAGAATATAACATTTATTTTATTTTTAAAAACTGACAGAAGTTTTCAAAAGCTAATATAATATTGAAGTATATTTTGACTTAAATTTTTACAAAGGCCAATATTTTAGAGAATACAAAATAATAATAATAAAATGGTAATATTATTCTTAATAATTTGAAAGCTTAAATGAAGGTCAAGTAACAAATTTCAAAATGAAATAAAATATGAAACTAAGCCTTACTCTTATAAAATATCACCATCTCAAAAGCACATCCCTTCAAAGCAATTTAAATTGAAGATAAGGTAAAGTATTCAATGGCAAAAATGAATCAGTCCTGATCACTGAAAGATAAACATGGATTTATAAAAACAAATTGAGTTTCAGGAGAAATAAACGATATCAAAGCAGTTATATAATCCTCAACAAATATTTCTTCCAAAAGAAAATCTTATTGACATACATTTTTTTTATATTCCACAAAGTCAGTTCGTCTCTAATCAGGATTAGCATTTCAGTTTAATTAAAACACCCGAGCTTTGTTACCTTTTTAGTAAATTTATTTTGTCCCTAAACCAAAAACAGTCTGAAAATTGATCTTTTACAGAAAATAAATGAGGATATTTAATTTTGGGTTCCTATGAATAGTCAGGAAGTGGAATGCTGCATATCCCAGCTTGGAATTAATCTTGTAACAAGTTGAAACATGGAACTCGGAAGAAAATTTAATATTTTGATAGTATCAAGTGAATGGCAAAGAAAAATATACGTATATACTATTTCCCTTAATCTACATCATGTCAAAAGCTAGATCACAAAATATTTATAGTATCAGATATATAGGCCTTTCTTTTATCAAAATTATCAGTCTGCAGAGCATGTAAATTCCATCGCTCAAATCAAATTATTTCTTCCGTGAAGTTAACAAGATGCAAATATTATGTCCTATACAATAAAAGGCATTAATAATAGAACTTATTTTCATCTAGACATTGGATGCTGGAAAAAACCCCCAAAAAAAAAAACATAGCTCACTACTAAGAGTAGCAAACACAAAATCAGCATAAAATTAAATTGTATATTTTGACATATCAGGCAAATTTTTATAAGGATTCTAATCTTATTAGTT